>CM062806.1:112369177-113008281 GCA_031772625.1 Pinus tabuliformis
AGTGCTTGGGCATGATAAAGGATTTGGTAGTAAAGTTTGCCCAGATCCTAGTCAAAAGTGTGTTTATGGATATAGTGGTGGCCGACATACCTCCTCGGTTTGGAATGCTCTTATCCAGAGCTTAGGGGTCAAAGGTGGGTGGTTCCGTCAAGATGGATTTGACTTATGCCACCATTCCCACTTTTGAAGGTGAGCAAAGAAGGTTGTATAGAGAATCCTGGTTTGTAAAAACCATGACCGCATCTAAAGGCTCAGAGAACTCCCTAGTGCATGGGAGAGATAGTGACATTTCCTACCTATTCTTGGAGGAAGATGAGAACCTCTTAGAAGAAGTATTAGGGTACTTGACAAGGCAGCTGAAATACTAGCATTTAAACGAAAACGAGATATGGAAGTTATACTTCGATGTAGAAAACTCAAAAGAGGCAAATGGAGCTGGAACATTGTTGGCATCTCTGGAAGGCAGCATGATACCCCTCTCATTCAAACTTGAACTTGAGGTGACCAATAATGTAGAAGAATATGAGGCGTTTATTTTGGGACTACAAACTGCGAAAAATATGAGCATCAAATTCATGGCAATCTATGGAGATTTTGAACTGGTTGTGAGGCAGGTCATAAATCATTGCCAGGCCAAACATCCCAGGCTAAGGACGTACCGAAATGAAGTGTGGGAATTAATCGACAATTTATTCCTAGCCTTTAACATCTAATTTCTACCCAGAGAAGAGAACAGAATGGTTGACTCTCTTGCGGTAGTTGCAAGTACTTTCAGGCCCCCACAAAATCCACTCCTCATATATGAGATATAAGTTAGGCACAGGCCTTCAATACTTGACAATGTTAAACATTGGCAGGTGTTTAAAGATGATGAGCAGTTAAAAAGGTGTATATAAGTTGTTGGGGAGTTTCCCCTCTCTACCATTGATAAGGAAGAAGAAGAAACTGAAGAAGGAGCCACCTAGTGGAAAGACACGGTGGCTGGGCAAAGAATTTTGCAACTTAAAGGGAACACCATCCCTTGTGGACTCGTTCCACTAGAAAGGCTTTTCAATAAATATGACATAACATCCAAACCATTGGCCCCTTAGAAGGATGAGCAGGTCAAAGATTGCAACATTGGGTCTGAGGAGGAGCCTTAGACGATCAAGTTGTCTGGACTAACCCCCATGCAATACAACAAAGGTATTTAAATCTATTCAAAACTTACAAAGATGTATTTGCTTGGTCATATGATGATTTGAAATCATTTGATACCAATGTTATTCAGTGTAATATCCCTCTTAAGAGTGGGATAAAGGCCTGCAAACAAAAACTCAGACCAATAAACCCACTTTTACCCCCTTCCATTGAAAGAGAGGTAAGAAAGCTGCTCCAGGCCAAGAGCATAGTCCCTCTAAGGTATTCTAAGTGGGTGGCCAATTTGGTCCTTGTCCGGAAGAAGAACAAGGAAATAAGGTTATGTGTGGACTTCTAAAACCTCAACCGAGCATCCCTAAAAGACAACTACCTGCTGCCCAAGATGGATTGTACACTGTAGAAGGTAGTGGGTGTAGTCAGGATGTCAATGGTGGATGGATTCTCAAGATATAACCAAGTGGTAGTTCACCCTGAAGATCAGAGAAAGACTTCTTTCACCACCCCGTGGGGGACATTCATGTATGCTTTCATGCCGTTTGGGTTGATGAATACAGGAGCCATGTTCCAAAGAGCAATGGACATAGCCTTCATGGGCAAGAAAGATAAGTTTGTGGTAGTCTACTTGGATGATATCACAATGTTTTCCAAGACAGAAGAAGACCATATCCTCCACCTAAAACTCACCTTCGAGAAGTGCAGGAGGTATGGCCTTTCTCTCAATCCAAAGAAATCTTAGTTTTCCCTGAGTAAAGGAAAGCTGCGTGGACATATAGTAGCATAGCAAGGGGTGAATATTGATCCTGAATGGGTCAAAGCCATCAACCTTATCCCCCTGCCAAGAAATAAAAAATAAGTTCAAGTCTTTTTGGGGAGGATAAATTTCTTAAGGTGATTCATACCTAACTATGTTGAGATAGTTAAAAGTATCACCGATATGCTCAAGAAAGAGAATGAAGTTAATTGGCACACTGCCTCCCATGATACTTTCACTAGGATCTAAGAAGCTCTGGCTAAGGCCCCAGTGCTAGTTAGCCCTGATTATTCAATGCCCTTCTATATATTTTCTTTCGCCTCTTTGCATACCATTACTGCAGTGCTATTATAGAAAAACAAGGAAGGCCACAAGCAACCTATCGCCTTTTACAGCCAAGTCCTAAGGGACGCTGAGATGAAGTATGACATATTGGAAAAAAAGGCATATGCCAAGCTTGGTATAGCACAATACCAAGCTTGGCATCAGTACGTGACCGAGAAGCATCAAGTGGAGGTTGCCCAGTTGGTCCTTCCGCAAACTTATGAGTCATAGTGTTTTGGCTTGTTAGGTTGTCTCTAGCCTATTTTGTCTCATATGGGTACATGTGGAAAATGTATATTATTTGTAAATATGTTGTAAGTGAAATTCCAAGTGTCATTAGTGGAATGTGAGCAGTCACTATGTAATGTAACAAGTTATTTGTAAAGAAGTTGAAGAGTCATGAAGGTAGTCAAAGAGTCATAAAGGGGAATGTCAAGGGTCACTCAACCCTTTATTACAAATAGAACCTCATAACTCATAGAAGATTCTTTTGGGAGCCAAGCTTTTGTCTAGGCTTAGACTTAGAGAAGGTTTGGGAGTATTGTGACGAGCCTTCGCTTCTCAACAATGTAGAGCAAGTATACTTCTTTCGAGGAGAAAATTTTCTTGACTGTAATGTTCCATTATTGGGGATAGTATATGTCAATTGTGTATGTATGGATGGTACTTTCACTTATAATAATAATAGAGCAAACATTCTTTCATGCATATGTGGACTATTCTAGTTGCTTTAGCAATGTATGTTGTTTAACTTATGCATTTTATTCTGAACTAATTTGTATGCAATTGTATAAATCTTGTTGAATGTGTGTTCTTTGATTAACCCATCACTTGAACTTGTGGACTATTCCGAATCTTAGCTTGTGATGTATTTTCACTCATGTGTTCCTTTCAAGCTGCGTACTATTACAAGCTTCTAAGGGGCACACTTTTTTTCCCCTCCATGTGTTAGAACCCCAATGCATCGCACTTGACTCCCTGGAAGGTCACACACTTGTTTCCACCCAAAGTCATCATACTTATCTCTCCATGCTACCGTAGTCAAGGTAGTACATTATCACTGACTGTTAGGACTCCTACTCCAAACAGTCTAAGGTCTAGTTGGGACTTCTTATTAGGTAGATACCCTTGAATGTTGGCAGGTCTAGTACGATCAACATTTCTGGCACTATAATGAGGGCCAGATGACAAGGTGAGCCTTTGAAGTCTATTTTGAATTTCCGCATATCATTCATGACTTACATCAAAATCACAACCCCAACACATTTTTCTCATGCTGTTGATTTCGATGTTTCGATGGATGTTATATATGAATTGTCAAGATACAATTTTGATGGAAAAAGCGGAACACCCCTATTAATTCACAGAATTTCGTTTTTGGGTTTCTGTGACAGGAATTAGGGCCCCTCATATGACATTGCCCATGGGTTGTTCGCTTTCACGTTTGAAGGGTGCATCATTCGATTGTGTCACACAATTACATCAACCTCTACACACTCTTTCGAGAACATGTTCAGAGAAATATGTTTTCCTTTCGTTCTTTACGACCATAAAGCACTTCATCATAAAATTTTAAAATGGATAAAAGAACCTGACAAATCACTTGAGCACTTTTATGATCGTTTTCTTCATTACTGTTTTGAATTTCCAAAAGATGAAATTGACTGGAATTTTTTGGAAGGAAGATTTCAATATCTTGTTTACCTCTCTAAGAATCAGCACAATCTACAAACTTTTGACTCTCTCCCAACATACCTCAGTGTTTCAAATTCTACATATGAAACGGATGAGGTTGTTGTCCCAAGTGACCCTTCGTCCCCTTCTCATCAAACAACTCTAGCTCTGTAGGATGAGGTGGGAGAAGTTTTGAACCCACTTGTTGCAACTACCACCATCTCTTCCTACCTCACATGCTCTCAATTTTTTTGTAGATATGGACTGCAAGCCTGATGGTTGTCAAGTGGTCTCATCCACTAAGCCTTCGTCTACTAGTTCCTTTGGTCCTTCGGATTTTGGTGTGTTGTTTTCATCCATTCCGGAGTCCACATGTGATGTTCACGAGGATCAAGTTGTGGACAGAGTTGGTGTTGAACAACCAACCTACGTTATTATTTTTTATGAGTATATGTGGGAATCTAAACAAGAAGTTGCGGTGAAGGACGACCACCTTTTGTCCGCACCTCGTCTGCCTTATCTTGACATCTTTTATGATTCTTCCATTTATGATTCTTCTTGTGAAAATTCATCTCTAGATGTCTCCACTTCTGAACATTCATAGAACGTGCGGGATGTTAGTCTAAAATTTGATTGCGGAGAGGACAAATCTATCTTCCTAGATCCACTTGATATCTCGTCTTTCATTTCTGGAAACTCAGAGGGTGAATTTTTCTTTTTACATCAACCCCTCTGTACGATTCATCAGATCATAAGGATTTCATTGTCCATCTTGAATTTTCTGATCGTGGCTATCATGATCTTTTCACTCATTCATTTGATCACGATTTTGATTTACCTACTGTTGATCTTTCCAAGCCATTGGTCTTTGATGATCCATATTCTGATGATGTGGAAACTCCTCAAGTTGTTGAGGCACTTCAGCTCGAGTTGATGGTTATGTCAGGTTATCGTAGCCTTGATGTCAGTTCCACTTCTGATTAGAAATCTATTGAAACTCTCAAGGCTCCTCATCACTCTCATGTTCACATTGAAAATCAATCCAATTCACAGTTTTCACATCCTCCACTAGAATCACATGATCCTATTGTTCATGCATTGGAGGAGTCATATGTAGCAAGAACTATTGCAAAACAAAAAATTTCTTCTCTCTTCATGTTTGCTTGTTTGTCAAGTTATAATGTGTGTGCATGCTTGTCATCCACACACAATGTGACACAACACCATGATACATCTCCAGAGTTCCTTTCATGTGCTTTCAGTATTTTATTTTCTGTGGATGCATTCAAGCTTCGATAGATTGGGTTTGCATTGTTTTATATTTCTTGTCTGTTGTAGAACAAATGTTGTGGAGTTTGGGTATACTTCTGTAACAAGTGGCAGTTATCTATGGCATGCTTTCCAGCTACTTGACAGATAGCACACCACAAAGCAAGCGCTACACTAGGTCCTTCTTGATCTTCTGGCGTTACAGGCATTGGTCCTCCTCCTACAAGGTAATTCGTAAATACCGGGAAATGGTCTTTGTCATGACCCTGACTCTTGCATTTCAAGCACCATACTTCTTCGTGCACTTCTGGTCAAACCATCTTATCATGCTTCAAGCTTTGCATCTCAAGGCACAGATTCTTCATCTGTGTGTGGATCTGCTGAACTCCTAGATTAGGATCTTGCATCGGGGTCTCATGCAGTCTCATGGCAATCTCCAAGGCTTATGCCTAAATTGTTATCTTCTGCTGCGACAACGCACTCCTCAAGTGTAGTGGTAGTGAAGCTACAAACCACTCGCGATGTTTTCCATCTGTCAGATTCATGTTTTTTTCGTGAATCATACATTTTAGCCTCTGATCCAGTTCCCAAGGCGTCTCACCTAGTAGCATCGTGATTTCTTTGAATCCAATAATCGACTGTGCTTCAGATTTAAGCCTGCTAAATTCCCTATTTAGTGATGCTTTGATGTCCACTACTCTCGCATTCGAGTTATAATTGGAGTACTTAATATAACAAGTAGGCGCACGATCCTGCAGGGTGCTAACTAGTGTTTCTTTCTTTATATGGTCATCTGTGACACCTTGAGCTTCCCATACAACCTTCACTACGAACCAGAATTGGTCCGGGTCCTCATTTCCCAAGCCTTTGAACAAAGGCAACTTCACTATGTTTGCCATACTGAATCACGGTGGTGGTGGGGGTGGTGCAGGTGAAGATGGAGGTGATGGCAGTGAAGCTAGTTGTGGTGTGAGTGGAGGCGGGATTCATGGAATTCTTTGTATTACAAAGTGAATAGCACTTCGCGAAGAGACCTTCGCGATCTCTTCCTCGTCCCCTCGCAGAGGTGAAATCAAGGGGCTATTTTTTGGACCCTTATTTCCTTCATTCCTGTAAATCTTTCCGCTTAGGGTAACCCCAAACATCAAGGTAACTACATAACCTACTTTTTGCACAACAACATTTTAATCCAAGTATTCAAAGACTTTACGTACTTACCTCGCGATCCTTTGAGAAAGCGTCACTCTGCCTCGCTGAAGTTTACTGAGGTGTCAACCGTGAACTCAGTAACAAATCCTCCTATAATATGATCGAGCCAATGATCAATGACACACGCGATCTTATCCTCCAATTCTTCCAACCTTCGCACTAGCTCTGGGGTCCACACAATAGGACCGTCAAGTTTCCACCTTCCTTGGCTATCTGCTAGCTTTGCGATCCACTTGTATAGCTCAGTAGGGAACGATGTGAAATATATTTTGTGGATCTCCATATACAGGTAGCTATATAACCACTGTAATTTTGACAGTCGCAGGTTTCTATTTTCCTGTGTTGCGAACACGTGAATTCTTGTGTCCAACTAGCCTTCGATTTCTTTCTTAGTTGGATTCCAGTGATACGGCATCACACATCTCACATGCAGATTCCGGTCCTAGCAACAAAACCATTTGTTGGCTTGAGGGGGCCTGACCCAGGTTCATCGTTAGTTAGCCAAACAAATCACTACAATATTGTCCCTTTCGACATCATCCTGCGGAGCGCAGACTGAAGTCTCACCCGAAGCAGTATGGGGGGATGCTGGAACCAAGTTTTCGCACCCTTGAGATGGTTGTGATGTCGATTTATTCCAACTATACTTGCCTTTGCGTAGGGTACTTCGCACTCTGGTCTATCCTTCGATACCTTCGCGCTCTGTTACAATCGGCTTTCGCACAACCCTAACCAGGGGCTGAAGTCCTTTCGCACTGATGTGGCAGTGAATTGCACTATTTACCAAACTAGACTAAGTATCTTACTTATCTTTTTGAAAGATCTTGATTATCTTCGCGTAAACAAATGTTCTTACTTGTGTTCACTTAATCAATACAGTTATACACATTCGCGCATTATATAAGCATTAGAAGTTGAATTCATACCCAATATAATAGATGCATAAATAGGAAATAAAGACACAGAAATGATAGAAACTTCTCTTTATTAATACTTCCAGATGATTACAAACTCGACTCGCCCTGCGCACTCAGCTGTAGTGGTCCATGCACTTAGCTGTAGACTACTATGCCTCTGCGCACTCAGCTGCAGAGCCTCTGCCTACGCTATGACCCAAAACTTAGACTTACACTCCAAAAATATCTTGCATACATATTCATTATTCGATCTTAGATATTGTGTGTCCTTATGTACTTAGAGCTTCGCTCTATTTATACAATCCCATGGTCTGCGGACCATGGGTAGATCTTCTACAGCCGACATTACACTGTCAAAATAAGGGTGGGCAACCCTATGATTCTTTAACAACTACGTGCTCCGCGCCCACAAAATGTGGAGTCTTTACATTGGAATTACAAAATTGGACCAAATCTAGGCTCTAAGCCCCAAAACCGCCCTTGGGGGATCCCGCACCCAACACAAGGTATTACACAAACATGTTTGTCATGCAAGAGGTCTCATACCACATCTCTACGCATTTATTAGCAAGGCTGCATTTGAGGAAGAAGGCACCATGGCTCACTCTTCCTTTGCGGATTGGAGTGTATGAGATTAAGAGCTTGAAGGATGTTGATGCAGAATATAAGGAAATAGTGAAGTTTGAGTTCGGCACCGAAGACTATAATCCGCATGATCCCCATGGTATTTTCAAGAACCATTGTGTGAAGTTTTACTATACATGGATCCACAGGACATTTCATTGGCATGAGGAGGACCCTTGGAGATATTGTTGCAATGACTGCAAGCTCCACGAGCAAGTTAGTATAACCACAACATGGAAAGATGCTCTGTAGGCAGCAACAATGTACGAAACAACAACAATAACAAAAATAAGCAGCAAGCCAGTCCAGGACAAGGGTAAGAGGACGATTGCCGAGAACCCAGAGTTTGAGCAAAGCTACAAGATGAAAGCAAATCCTATCACTAAGAAGGTAGATTTGGTAGCGGAGGCAAAGAGACAGCAACAAATAAAGAGGGCAGTGCGAAGGAAGAAAGAAAAACAAAGGCTAGAGGAAGAATAACGGAAGTTGAATGAAACAAAGAAGAAGTTGAAGGAAGAAAAAGTGTTAAGAAGGAGAGAAAGGCAAGAGAAGCAGAAATGGGAAGAAGAAGAAATCCAAGGCGCGATGATAGATAAAACAATGCCCATACAAGTTGAGGAGTTAGAACATCCGACAATTGAAGAATAGGGTGAGTAGATTCATGATCGAGAGATTTCTCAGCAGATTGAGCAACTGATTGATGTAATGGACATGGAGTTGGGGCAAGAGCCACAAGACCAAGATACTGACCTCATGTCGAGAGCACCCAAGGTCACCTCTCAGTCTCCACCACCTCTAGTGTTAGAACCAGTCCAAAGCAAGTAATGAGAGGTTGTTCTCCTTGATTATGATCCGATGATGAATGTGTACCATCTATCATTTGACGAGTTACAGAAGAAGATTATACAAGCGCAAAGAAAACATTTTCTAGTTGATCACACGTCACCTACATTCATGAAAGAAAGGGTGATAGTGTCAGATGTTTCGAAAGCATCCAGTTGCCATGGTTGATGCCACTTTGACTTATGTAGGATCCACGAACTCAAATGTTAAGTTCGTATTAGCCGAGAATGAATAGATGGAAAACAACTTGCAGGTATCCAGGCAAGAGGTTGAACAATCCAGAGAATAGAGTGTAGGTTCCACAATGGCAGAGATGAGGAAAATGATACTTGCTGAAGTATCAACACTTGAGACTACCATGCAGAATCTCTGTGACATATTTTTCACTATCCATATGGTGGTGGTCCATCTGCATGGCTTTCAACAATGGAGCAAAAGGTTTGTCCAAATGCTCAGGGACATACATGCCACCATCGCCCATGTGCAAAAGTGGACAATGTGGTACAAAGGGGCTTTGCTTCACTTGCCAAAGATGATGAAGCCACAGGCAGAGCTAGACAAAACAATGGTCTGGATGTTGATCTAGAACTATGAGTAGCTCGCCCCATTCGTCAGAAGCATTTAAGCTTCATATGCACGGTTATATAAGAGTTTGGATTTCATGGTAAGAATGCACAAGATCCCATCAATCGGTTCCCTCACCGAATCTAAGCACAAGAACCAAGTCCGGCTAGAGATCGATAGGTACATGGAGAAGCTAAGGCGAGAGGCCACCAGCGATGACTTGGAGCTGAGCGCACAAAACATGCAGAAGTACATTAGTGGTCCTGTCATGGTCAACACCATGTTGTACATGCTTAAAGGTGAGTTGAACAAAGGTTCTAAGACCATATACCTAGAAGCTATGGAGGAAATAGTCTGCTATCAGAAAGACACCATCAAGCAGTTTGTTGACATCATAGCATAGTACTAAGCTTGGCATCAGTACGTGACCGAGAAGCATCAAGTGGAGGTTGCTGAGTTGGTCTTCCCCAAACTTTTGAGTCATAGTGTTTTGTATTTTTAGGTTGTCTCTAACCTATTTTGTGGAAAATGTATATTATTTGTAAATATGTTGTAAGTGAAATTCCAAGTGTCATTAGTGGAATGTGAACAGTCACTATGTAATGTCATGAGTTATTTGTAAAGAAGTTAAAGAGTCATGAGGGTAGTCAAAGAGTCACAAAGGGGAATGTCAAGGGTCACCACACCCTTTGTGATAAATAGAATCTCATAACGCATAGAAGAGGCTTTTGGGAGCCAAGTTTTTGGCCAAGCTTAGGCTTAGAGAAGGCTTGGGAGGATTGTGATGAGCCTTGGCTTCTCCACAGTGTAGAGCGAGTAAACTTCTTTAGAGGAGTAGGTGTAATGTTCCACTATTGGGGCTAGTAGGTGTCAATGGTGTATGTATGGATGGAACTTTCACTTATAATAATAATAACATAGCCAACACACTTTCGAGCATATGTAGTTATTCTAATTGGACTATTTTGGTTTCTTTAGCAATGTATGTTTTTTAACTTATGCATTTTGTTATGAACTACTTTGTATGCAATATTATGAATCTTGTTGAATACATGTTGTTGGATTAACCCATCACTTTAACTTGTGGACTATTTTTCATCTTAGCTTGTGATGTCATTCCGCTCGTGTGTTGGTTGCTTGCATGCCTATGTAAAGGTGTACAAACAAAATCAACGAATCATATAAACAAAATCAAATACAATATGAGTTAAAAGAATATTGATTGCGTGTACCCAGTAAACCAACCAATTGCATCGCATATAATATAAGTGTTTTTAGTTTTTTTGGAAATAAATTATTAAATCTAGAGATTTATTCTACAATCGAATATCAGAGATGTGTAAATATGTTTGTGTTCAAGAGTTAACAAGTATTTCTTACAAAAAAAAAAAAAGTTATATCAAGATATAATAAAAAAAATGAATATACATGTTAGATTTGTTTAATTAAAAATATTATAAAACATCAATAATCTAATTTTTAGTGAGCATATTAAAGAAAAGTGATAAACATATTTTACTCACTCTCAACCATAAATAAAATATTTCAAAATGCATGTGAAGCAACATAATCTTATATCAACTTTATAGAGAAATAAGATAGTTAAAAGGTTTAAAAGAACTATATATATACATGATGATGGTGGTGGTGGTGGTGGTGGTGGTTAACGTCCACTGAGATCAAACTTTGGTCTATCGGACCTAAAGAAACGAATTATTTAGTTTGATTTAAGATTTTATTCCTATGCTCAAAAAGCTTGCCAGAGAGAAGCCTCCCGAGCTCACTATAATTTTAACATCGTAAAAGGCTAGGAAGGTTAGTATTGCAACAAAGATTTTGAAACTAAGATCTAATGTGGTTGTAGGCGGGGCACTCTAGGAGGAAGTGATTTTCATCCTCAATGTTTGTATTCTCACAGAGATGGTAGAACCTTTCCATCCATGGTGTTTTAGGAATTGCCCAACAACTCGTTTGTGGCATCCATGTGTTTACTTATGTTTTACGCTCAACTACAACTTCACAAAATATTTCACCCTAATGCTTTACTTCACAGATTTGTACTTATTGCATAACTGTATCAGAGAAGAATATTACATGTATTATTTCACATAATTCAGTAAAAAGCATGCATAACAGTATGTATAAACACCGATAATTAACACAGGTACACAAGATTTTGCCAAAACTTCTTCTTCTTTATTAAGATGGATATTTCAATACATACAACTTCTCGACCTACGCACCTAGCTGCAGGTGGTTTGCTCACTCATTTGCAGACTCTTCCAAGGCCTTTGTACACTTAACTGCGAAACCTTCCCCTCAGGCCCAAAAATACAGACTAAAGACAGAAAAATATGATCAATCTATGACTTCTTATCCTCAACAAAGTATTACATCTCCTTATATAGATTTAATTACTACAAGACCATTGTCCACGTACCATGGATCCGACAAAACAATGAACTAACACCCAATACCTGTTACAAAATAAGGGGATTTGACCCACCCCAAACCCCTAAGTATTGAACGATGAATAGAAATTTGTAAACTCCATGCACTCCAATCCTCGAAATGCGAAGTCTTTGACCACAACTAGAACAAGTTGGGTTGCACCCAACAAGTCCCCAACGCTCACATGTGACTTATCCTGAGTCACTCAGCTACGGTGCCCTTGATTTTTGCTACAAGCCAATGTAGACTGCATAGTACTGCTAGAATATTTCATCTATTTGTTTCTCCTCTCGGTGCACCTCCTCCAACAATGCCTCTGTAGTTGGATCAACAGTCTTCTGCAGTACTTTTTTATCCCTTTCCTTTAACTCCTTGAGCCTTTCATCCAATGCCTAAGAAATCTAGAGGGCCTCATCCTTCTACGGCTGAGTCCTCTCTTGAAAAATGTGCTCCTTCCTCTAGAGATCTTCTATATGCTTCTAGAGGTTCTTCCCTTCATTAATGTTGGTGAGCCTCTACGAGACTGGTAGGGTCTTCACAGCTACTAGGATCTCTTCACGCCACTTCTGCTTTACCTGTAACTCCTCCTCGATCTTCTGAATGTTTAGATCCTCCTGCAGTGAGGTCCAAATATGCATAGTGTCATCCAATAATTTCCCACAGTCCGCCATTGTGTCGGAGATGCCTTTCAATGTTGATCTTAATTCCTTATCCCTCTGTTCCCGCACTTATGGCAATGTGGCTGGTTGTAGCCTTATTTGCAGCTCTTAAATCTACACTTCAGACTTAAATTTCATCTTTGCAAGCATGTTCTTCAATTCCTTTATCGCGAGGGCAAGCTTCGCGACCTTCCCTACTAGTGGCTCCTCTTCATGGATCTTCACGTTCAAAATTGTGCTACAAGTGTCTGCAATGGCTTTTTCTAGTTGTTGCTGTTGTTTCCATGTGTCGTATTGTTTCTTAGCAAATTGCCCCAGCTCCTTCTTCATTGAAGATTTCTCCTTTTCCACCTGGATGGTCAACAATGAAGTGATTTGTTCCTGCTCCTGCGGCGTGGTTGTTAGGCTTTGATGGAATTCATGCAGTACCTAAATTGGCAACGTGGAAATGTTCATTTTGATACTATTCCATGATTTAGCTTATTCCCTATCCTCTGTTGCTTCGAACTGTAGTTCCCCATCTGGTACCTACAAATCCTTATATCAAAGGTTGTCTCTATTCGTCACTTTGCCTACAGTTGTTGAGTTGTCTTCTCTAGTTGTCTCACATTCTGCAATAATGCCTTCAAATCTGCGATACCCTATTGAACCTTAGCCAGGATCACTCTATAGTGATCATCAATTCTATCACAAGTCTTCGATGTGGCCTCCTCGACCTTCTCATTATGTCCCCATTAGTGAGGACAAGGGGTATGGCACCCCTAGATTTGCTTGCCTTATGGTTATTCCTCATGTCGAGCGTAGTTTTTGTAGGTACTCTCCTTTTGACAATGAATGGTGATTCCTCTGATACTCCATCACTGAGGGGTTCCTAAGTATCATGTTCTTTTTTTCTATCTGTTTCCTATGTTTCTTTGTCCTTATCCTTTCCACTCGGTCCTGCATCCTGCGGAGTACCCTTCCCTATTTCAATATATTCACTGGGTGGAGTCATCCATTCTTCTGACCAGCACTGCACTACTATGAGCAAGTCATCCTCAGTCACCAAATATGGAAATGGGTGCCAAGTCCTAGTCGGGTCCTTTCTTTCCTTCACATAGATATACAAACTAGGTGACAGCCTTGGATGTTGATTCACCACCATATGTAAATCCATTGAGAGTAGTACAAAGGAAATCATGTTTTCCATCGACCGTGATGAGTCCTTAGTAAGCCAGAGGGAGGCATGCCTCACTGCTTCATACACATCTACTTTGACGGTAGGGAACTACAAGTCCTCTAACTCCTTCCATGCAATTAGCATGATGATCATGATTAACCATGCATCATGAAACATCTTATCCTCCTCAAGCACTTCCCTACAGTCTACCATAAACTCCTTACACAAAGAAGTGGGGGAGTTAAATTGGACCCCAAAGCTCCACTGCATAGCCAAAGAAACCACAGATGCAGGGACCTCATTTTCTCCACACTTTTGCATGATCTTTCCTACCAAAATGTGTTTGGCGAAGTGCACCCTTTGTTCGCCGATGGAGTTAATGTCATACCTGCGTGATTTCTTCACTATTCCAAAAATATCCTTCATTTTTTGTTCCATCACCTTGTCCTGATTCTTGCCCAAAAACTCTTCTGCAACGTCTTTTCCTTAGTGACACAGTCCTATGATCCTTCTTATTAACATTTCATCTATCAAGATCCTTGTCCCCAACCAAAGGCATCCATCATGTACTAATTTGACGAGCTGTCACACACAAGATGTAATGGATGTGCTTCTACCGAAGTGTGGCACATTCAGCATCTTCAACAGGCCTACTCTCTACAATCATGCAGCCCACTGGAGTGGGTCCAACCTCGTAACTCCATTTTCTGGGTGATATACCTATCGTAGGTATCTGCTTAGCTAAAATTGTGGGTATTTTCTCTGATCATTGAAATCCCAATCCTCCATCTTTAGTTGTGGTATCTTCCCCAAAACTTCGCCATCAAATGACACTTCCTCTAGAAACAATGGAGTGAACGTGATGAACTTCACGTCCTTTGGGTCCTTGACTGACTTGGTGCTCAGTTTTCTTGGTGGCATGTAAGGTGGGAGAACAGAGGGGATTTTTACGCCCTCTGCCTCCATCTGGTGTAATTTAACCTCCTCTTCACTATCATGGATCTATTGAGGTACCTTCTGCTACATTGGCTTCTTTCCCTTTTGCGCAAGTTTCTTCCCCTTGTCTTCCTTATTCTTCGTTCGCAACTCTTTCTGTGTCTTCTTCCTTGGGGATGTTCTCAGTTTTACCCCAGAGACCTCAGCTGGCCTCTTCTCCTGTTTCTATTGTGGTTGTGCTTTTATGGGTAATTGCTTTCTCAGTGACCTTGTGCGCCTTGGGGACATGGGTACACTCATTGTTGTTGTTTTACTAGTATGTGCTTCCATAATGCCTATTAATCCCTTCTCTGTAAACCCTCTAGTAAGTTCTTCAAAGCTCTCCTTAGACATATAGTAGCTCACTTCTCTCTTACTTATATGCAAACTCTCAGATTGAATTCTCTAGGCAACAAAGTGTAAAATATGGTGCGGGATACGATTTTTATAATGAATTTAAACTCTTAACCCCATGATTGGCTAAGATCTTGATCAATTAATGCAAGTATGGGTCTAGATATAACTATTTGTGCTTCATAAATGATTTTCTCCCACGCCCTTTAAAGAAAACTTCCTTTTAATGGTAGTTTTTTCCTTCCAATGATCATATTTCCGTCCAACTTTGACAAACCTTCCCTTGTGGCGCAGTCATCCTTTCTTCTTTGCAATTCCTTCGGACTTTGTCATACTCCTGATTATCACACAATAATCTTCCTTCGGCGAAGTCCCTTCTACATAGTAGTTTATAGTCTCATGCCCACTTTCAATTGTAGGTGGCACTAAGACTTTGTTCCCTTTGTTCTTCAGTGCGAAATTCCAGGGATGGAATCATCCCTATATACTTTTAATCTGATACAATTCACTTGTCCTCGAA
Source organism: Pinus tabuliformis (assembly GCA_031772625.1). Taxonomy (NCBI): domain Eukaryota; kingdom Viridiplantae; phylum Streptophyta; class Pinopsida; order Pinales; family Pinaceae; genus Pinus; species Pinus tabuliformis. Next base: position 112,384,611 of record CM062806.1, read on the forward strand.
TCAGTTGACCATTTAACTTCGTGAACTGAACTGCACCACCATCAGAAATGTGCTTGATGATATATGTTCCTAACTAGTGTGTTTTAAATTTTCCTGGGAACTTCGCAAATTTGTTGTCATATAATAGTACAAGATCTCCCTCCTGGAAATTATTCTTCTTGATGTGTCTGTCATGTCAGGTTTTTCCCCTTGCTTCTTTTACTTGTTGATGGAACCTTGCTATGAACTTGTCTTCCTCTAGAGCTAGTAACTACGACATCCTTTCCTTCATAATGTCTGGGTCTGGAAAAAATACCTCTTGTCCATGTTAGTGTCAGTCTTTCCAGCCTTCCTACAGTGATCAAATATGCTCTTACAAAGTGATTTTGAAGTGTCAAGGTCAAATTTTGTCATTTCAGTGAGTCTTCAAGCCAAAATTTGGTCACTAAGCATTAGGTCTAGGGTTTGCTTTCACTCTGTTCAAAGTTGCCCAAATGTCAGTCTATGTCATCATTCAGCTGAGTGTATCATCATTCAGAGGGTTTTCATTATCATGTCAGTGTCTAATGAGTCATTTGAGACCTTGTTCATGCTTCAGTTGCCACCCAGGCAAGGTCATTTCCCTCTCCTAGGGTTTTGAAGGCAATTTCTCTTGGATGGTCAAATCACCGGCAAAACTTGTTTCCTGATGTTCATACACCTGCCCCTATCCTTAAAGTACCTTATCAAACACTTCTCATCCCTTAGATCCGCCAAATTCCTCATTTTTGCACAAACCCTAGTTTCTAGCTACAACCTGGCAATTTTCTAGGTTTGGCCTGTGTTTTGTCCTTTTCGACCCCTTCCCCTCACTCAATCTCTGCGATTCCACTTTGCCCTGCTTCCTAACATCCCTCCCCACTCCCAAAAATTTCCCCAAGAATTTAGAAGCCCCCTATCCCCTTCATTTTGCTCCATTTCGACAAAATCCCTTGTTTCACACATCGGGACAAGTTGCACTCAAATGATGTTTTAGAGCAATAAACGATGAATTTTGGAAAACTGAGAGAGGTTTTTGTCCATAACATGCCAAAGAAGAAAAACCTCCTTCACTTTTTACACAGGTGTCATGGTTTGAGAGAAATGTCAAAAATACCGGCGAGAACGAAGGTGCTCCAAGGACGGTTGGCCAAAGCACAAAAACGAAAGAAAACGCCCGATCCACTCCAAACTTTGGCCAAAGCCTCTTTGACTGAGCATGGTACTTGATTGGGGACTCCCAGCCCAAATTTCAAGAAATTTGGAGAAAATTTTGTCATTTGTGAATTTTTTGTGCAATTTACAGGTTTTGGCCATTGGAATGGTCTCACCCCGGGTGAGACCATTTTGGAGGACTGCTCGGAATTTTGAAAACTTTGCATTTTTGGAAAGGGCATGCAAAGAGAAAAATTACCAATACTTGGGAGAAGCCTGATTTTGAGATTTGAGCCTCCAAAAGCTCAAAATACATCAAAAAAATGACTTTCTGCCCACTTTTTGAGTTGCAGAAAGTGACCTTGGGAGAAATGGTTTTTGAGGGGTCAAATCAACACTAATTCAGAAATTCCACTTGGGATGGGAAGTAGACAGGCCAAGCTTTCCAATGAGCCATCTTGCACCTGATTTGGACCCGTGGAACCCATTCAAAAACAGCTATGAAGGGGCGCGACCAGAACTTCCAGGGGCGCGACCAGAACTTCCAGATTTGCCGGAATTCACATTTTTGGTCAAAAAACACTGTTTTGACTATGGTTGACTATTATTACTTGTAGATGATGGATAAATGTAATATTTTCATGGCACTTTGATAGATTTTATCTCTCTTTACCCTTCTAGAAACTTCCTTGATGTAAAAAGTGAAAAATTAATGCATGGATGAGTTAGCTAAGTAATAGAGGCAAGTTGTTTGGCTGCCTATTTTCTAGTTCTTAGTTTAGAATTAGTTCAAACTTCTCCTAGGAAGCTGAGCTCGACCCCTAGAGGTGGGGAAAGGAGTTAGATGGTCTAGATGGTCTATATTATGCTCTCTCCTTCTCATTTTCATGGTTGGACTCTTGTGGGAGAAACATTATTGTGTATTGTACATCTATTTCTGCAATTTAAGGAAAGGAAAGCCAGGGTTTTGCAGATTTCATTGTGGATTCTTGTGGATCATTGTGTTGATGGTGTGTCTTCTAATTGTTACTGTAAGTTTGCTTATGTGTTACATCTCTCTTTCTTTGCTGCTATTTGAACAAGATGAAGTGATAAAGTTTGAATTCATGCATGCCATGCTCAGCTTTTAATTCTGTTCAATATCTATGTTTTCCACTGTTTAAAGAGGATTCAAAGTCCTTGTTTGCCCTCTTTAACCTCCTCTCTTTCTTCCCTGATCACTCATCCAAGCCAAAGGCATCAGCACAAGTTCCTACCTTGCCCCAAAGAACCCCCTGCAAAAACTGAGCCCAATCCCCGCACCCTGAATTGCACTCCCTCCAATTGCCACCAAAAACCCCAAAAATCATTAAATCAACCCCCCTATCAATTTACTAGCCTAAAATCTTTATTCTTAATTGGTCAGCCTAATCATATTGAAAGATCTATCAAATCTGACCCGAGAGAGCCTTCTCATACCTCGTAGGGCTAGCTACGAGGTGAAATGGTTTGATGTAGCCTTGAAGGTTTACCTTCCTCAGCCTAGGGTGAAATCTCAAGTGCTAACATAGTGGCGACCATACTGGGGAGAACAAAATTGTTTGTTGATTGTCGTGTTATTTCATAAGTCTTAGACGGAGCCTGAAGTTACGCCAGAAGCCTTCGAAAACGCTCTTGTTTTACATCAGCGCAAGTAGATAAACGCTGCTTCAGTCTATCTCCGTGGGATTTGTGAACATAGCGCTTCATTGACACTTTACCCCAGTACATGTATCAAGTTCAGATCTGATTGTTGATAGTGGACAATGATCAGACACTTGAAAGGCTGAAATCATTCACTGGCGACTCCTTTCACTGAAGAATCCAGCAACCTGTGCTTCATGGTGACTTCACTGCAGAGAGATCAGTAGCTTTGAGATTTCTCAAGATGGATCAGATTGCAAGAAGATATGCTCCCTTGAGCCGAGATCACATTCCAGGTTTTCCGAATAAGATGCCCAAGGTAGATTGGTCAAGGAATCTGCCCACATTTAACGCTGATGGTAAGAAGGATGCTGCTTTACATTTGATTAGATTTCATATGCATGTTCGCAAGTTAAAGATCAATTTTCCTGAGGACTGTTTGATGAAAATGTTTATGGCTACTCTGGAAGATGAAGCCCGATTCTGGTATGAAAGTTTGCCATCTGCTTCAATTTATTGTTTAAGGGATTTTCATACCGTGTTCTTTGAAAAGTATAAAGAATCATATCCATCTTTGATTTTAGTTCAGAACTGTTGTAGCCATGTACATAATTTTATTGAAAGCCTTGAGAAGTATTATGAAGATGATAATTTTATGGACGTTGAGATCATGGAGGCTCTGTATGAGAATCCATTTCAGCAACATGAAGAGAACCTAGTGGATTCCCATAGAGATGATCATGAAAATTTGCAGCAGGACCAAGATCTTAGTACGGTGGGAAATGAAACAATTTTGCATCTTGACAGTCAACAGGAATTGCATGAAATGGATCAAAAGTATGAGGAAAATCTATATTCTCCTTCACTTGAAATCAATGAAGACACTCACTGTGTGAACAAAAGAAAACAAAAGGTATTATCTCCTCTATCTGAAGATGAGATAGATCTACTTTTGAGAGGTCTTGTTCCGGCTCAAGTTAACGCAGATCAGCAGGTTGAAGATGGCCATATGGCTGAAATTGATGAAAGAGAAAAGCTTATTTCAGATCTGCCCACAGAAGAAGACAGCATGCAGATTGAAGAAGACAGGACAGCTACTTCAGTTCTAGATTCAGATTGTGATGACCAAGCATACCTTGTGCTGAATCCTGAAAAGGAGGGCTTTGTTGTTGAGACCATAGACAAAGTTTTTGATCCAAATGTTCTCATTCCATTAGAACAGAGCCTGCATGAGGAGGTAATTCAATCAGTTCATGAAAAGCAAGATGACATCTTCATTCAAGTAAGTGAAACAGTTCCTTTGGACGAATTTATGGTAGATGATAGAAATGTCATTTTTGCACGTCAAGAATCAGCTGAAGTTTCTTTCCTTATGATTGAAGAATGTAATAAGGAACTTGATAATTTGGTTGTGATATCATATGAAGATGACCTACAGCACATTCACACCATAGAAGATCATAGCATTCAGGATTTCCATTCAGATTCTTCATATGTTTCATGTGCTGAAATGTTTTTCCAAGAAGAGATCTGCTCATCCATTTGTTCGGAGTTTTTTGAAGCCCATGAGCATACTTTCACCATAGCACATGAGGAAGGCAGATCAGAATTTGGAGCAAAAGACACCTTGTTCTTTCAGCAGGAGGTGGCAGTGGCAAATCTTCATGTTTTTCACGATCCTCTAGCAAGTTTGTTGCAGCCAGCAGTGATAGTGTTTATTGCAGTGTTCAGTGATGAAGGAGATCATGGTCAGCTATGTTTTTGGATGCCCGGTTACCAGTATCTATTGTTGATCATGCGATCTGATTGGGAGAATCAATCAAGAAGGCATCTGCTTGATTGGTTGCATTGGCATTTTGATATAGTTTGATGTATATAGTCTTGTAAGAAACACCGGTGGTTGTCATCATGATTTCAAATCTTGATGGACTGCTGCCCTTCAAAAAGCTTTGTAAAGTTCTGTTTTAAGTCGGTCATGAGTCATTTGTGTTTGGTCTGTTGAGTGAGTTTTTTCAAGTTATTTCAGTTTGCCATCGAGTCGGTTTGAGTCAAGCTTCAGTTAAGTTTCAGTCAGTTTTCAGTCAAGTTTTCATTCAATAAATGTGTCAAAGTTTTGTGTCAAAGGTGTAAATAATGACTCCATCGCCCAATGGTTGCAAGCACTGGTCTGCTCTCCCAGATGTCTAAGGTTCTTGGCACCTCCAAGGAGCTACCATCCCCATTGGAGCCAATGTTAGTGTCAGTCTTTCCAGCCTTCCTACAGTGATCAAATATGCTCTTACAAAGTGATTTTGAAGTGTCAAGGTCAAATTTTGTCATTTCAGTGAGTCTTCAAGCCAAAATTTGGTCACTAAGCATTAGGTCTAGGGTTTGCTTTCACTCTGTTCAAAGTTGCCCAAATGTCAGTCTATGTCATCATTCAGCTGAGTGTATCATCATTCAGAGGGTTTTCATTATCATGTCAGTGTCTAATGAGTCATTTGAGACCTTGTTCATGCTTCAGTTGCCACCCAGGCAAGGTCATTTCCCTCTCCTAGGGTTTTGAAGGCAATTTCTCTTGGATGGTCAAATCACCGGCAAAACTTGTTTCCTGATGTTCATACACCTTCCCCTATCCTTAAATTACCTTATCAAACACTTCTCATCCCTTAGATCCGCCAAATTCCTCATTTTTGCACAAACCCTAGTTTCTAGCTACAACCTGGCAATTTTCTAGGTTTGGCCTGTGTTTTGTCCTTTTCGACCCCTTCCCCTCACTCAATCTCTGCGATTCCACTTTCCCCTACTTCCTAACATCCCTCCCCACTCCCAAAAATTTCCCCAAGAATTTAGAAGCCCCCTATCCCCTTCATTTCGCTCCATTTCGACAAAATCCCTTGTTTCACACATCGGGACAAGTTGCACTCAAATGATGTTTCAGAGCAATAAAAGATGAATTTTGGAAAACTGAGAGAGGGTTTTGTCCATAACATGCCAAAGAAGAAAAACCTCCTTCACTTTTTACACAGGTGTCATGGTTTGAGAGAAATGTCAAAAATACCGGCGAGAACGAAGGTGCTCCAAGGACGGTTGGCCAAAGCACAAAAACGAAGGAAAACGCCCGATCCACTCCAAACTTTGGCCAAAGCCTCTTTGACTGAGCATGGTACTTGATTGGGGACTCCCAGCCCAAATTTCAAGAAATTTGGAGAAAATTTTGTCATTTGTGAATTTTTTGTGCAATTTACAGGTTTTGGCCATTGGAATGGTCTCACCCCGGGTGAGACCATTTTGGAGGACTGCTCGGAATTTTGAAAGCTTTGCATTTTTGGAAAGGGCATGCAAAGAGAAAAATTACCAATACTTGGGAGAAGCCTGATTTTGAGATTTGAGCCTCCAAAAGCTCAAAATACATCAAAAAAATGACTTTCTGCCCACTTTTTGAGTTGCAGAAAGTGACCTTGGGAGAAATGGTTTTTGAGGGGTCAAATCAACACTAAATTCAGAAATTCCACTTGGGATGGAACGTAGACAGGCCAAGCTTTCCAATGAGTCATCTTGCACCTGATTTGGACCAGTGGAACCCACTCAAAAACAGCTATGAAGGGGCGCGACCAGAACTTCCAGGGGCGCGACCAGAACTTCCAGATTTGCCAGAATTCACATTTTTGGTCAAAAAACACTGTTTTGACTATGGTTGACTATTATTACTTGTAGATGATGGATAAATGTAATATTTTCATGGCACTTTGATAGATTTTATCTCTCTTTACCCTTCTAGAAACTTCCTTGATGTAAAAAGTGAAAAATTAATGCATGGATGAGTTAGCTAAGTAATAGAGGCAAGTTGTTTGGCTGCCTATTTTCTAGTTCTTAGTTTAGAATTAGTTCAAACTTCTCCTAGGAAGCTGAGCTCGACCCCTAGAGGTGGGGAAAGGAGTTAGATGGTCTAGATGGTCTATATTATGCTCTCTCCTTCTCATTTTCATGGTTGGACTCTTGTGGGAGAAACATTATTGTGTATTGTACATCTATTTCTGCAATTTAAGGAAAGGAAAGCCAGGGTTTTGCAGATTTCATTGTGGATTCTTGTGGATCATTGTGTTGATGGTGTGTCTTCTAATTGTTACTGTAAGTTTGTTTATGTGTTACATCTCTCTTTCTTTGCTGCTATTTGAACAAGATGAAGTGATAAAGTTTGAATTCATGCATGCCATGCTCAGCTTTTAATTCTGTTCAATATCTATGTTTTCCACTGTTTAAAGAGGATTCAAAGTCCTTGTTTGCCCTCTTTAACCTCCTCTCTTTCTTCCCTGATCACTCATCCAAGCCAAAGGCATCAGCACAAGTTCCTACCTTGCCCCAAAGAACCCCCTGCAAAAACTGAGCCCAATCCCCGCACCCTGAATTGCACTCCCTCCAATTGCCACCAAAAACCCCAAAAATCATTAAATCAACCCCCCTATCAATTTACTAGCCTAAAATCTTTATTCTTAATTGGTCAGCCTAATCATATTGAAAGATCTATCAAATCTGACCCGAGAGAGCCTTCTCATACCTCGTAGGGCTAGCTACGAGGTGAAATGGTTTGATGTAGCCTTGAAGGTTTACCTTCCTCAGCCTAGGGTGAAATCTCAAGTGCTAACATAGTGGCGACCATACTGGGGAGAACAAAATTGTTTGTTGATTGTCGTGTTATTTCATAAGTCTTAGATGGAGCCTGAAGTTATGCCAGAAGCCTTCGAAAACGCTCTTGTTTTACATCAGCGCAAGTAGATAAACGCTGCTTCAGTCTATCTCCGTGGGATTTGTGAACATAGCGCTTCATTGACACTTTACCCCAGTACATGTATCAAGTTCAGATCTGATTGTTGATAGTGGACAACGATCAGACACTTGAAAGGCTGAAATCATTCACTGGCGACTCCTTTCACTGAAGAATCCAGCAACCTGTGCTTCATGGTGACTTCACTGCAGAGAGATCAGTAGCTTTGAGATTTCTCAAGATGGATCAAATTGCAAGAAGATATGCTCCCTTGAGCCGAGATCACATTCCAGGTTTTCCGAATAAGATGCCCAAGGTAGATTGGTCAAGGAATCTGCCCACATTTAACGCTGATGGTAAGAAGGATGCTGCTTTACATTTGATTAGATTTCATATGCATGTTCGCAAGTTAAAGATCAATTTTCCTGAGGACTGTTTGATGAAAATGTTTATGGCTACTCTGGAAGATGAAGCCCGATTCTGGTATGAAAGTTTTCCATCTGCTTCAATTTATTGTTTAAGGGATTTTCATACCGTGTTCTTTGAAAAGTATAAAGAATCATATCCATCTTTGATTTTAGTTCAGAACTGTTGTAGCCATGTACATAATTTTATTGAAAGCCTTGAGAAGTATTATGAAGATGATAATTTTATGGACGTTGAGATCATGGAGGCTCTGTATGAGAATCCATTTCAGCAACATGAAGAGAACCTAGTGGATTCCCATAGAGATGATCATGAAAATTTGTAGCAGGACAAAGATCTTAGTACGGTGGGAAATGAAACAATTTTGCATCTTGACAGTCAACAGGAATTGCATGAAATGGATCAAAAGTATGAGGAAAATCTATATTCTCCTTCACTTGAAATCAATGAAGACACTCACTGTGTGAACAAAAGAAAACAAAAGGTATTATCTCCTCTATCTGAAGATGAGATAGATCTACTTTTGAGAGGTCTTGTTCCGGCTCAAGTTAACGCAGATCAGCAGGTTGAAGATGGCCATATGGCTGAAATTGATGAAAGAGAAAAGCTTATTTCAGATCTGCCCACAGAAGAAGACATCATGTAGATTGAAGAAGACAGGACAGCTACTTCAGTTCTAGATTCAGATTGTGATGACCAAGCATACCTTGTGCTGAATCCTGAAAAGGAGGGCTTTGTTGTTGAGACCATAGACAAAGTTTTTGATCCAAATGTTCTCATTCCATTAGAACAGAGCCGTCATGAGGAGGTAATTCAATCAGTTCATGAAAAGCAAGATGACATCTTCATTCAAGTAAGTGAAACAGTTCCTTTGGACGAATTTATGGTAGATGATAGAAATGTCATTTTTGCACGTCAAGAATCAGCTGAAGTTTCTTTCCTTATGATTGAAGAATGTAATAAGGAACTTGATAATTTGGTTGTGATATCATATGAAGATGACCTACAGCACATTCACACCATAGAAGATCATAGCATTCAGGATTTCCATTCAGATTCTTCATATGTTTCATGTGCTGAAATGTTTTTCCAAGAAGAGATCTGCTCATCCATTTGTTCGGAGTTTTTTGAAGCCCATGAGCATACTTTCACCATAGCACATGAGGAAGGCAGATCAGAATTTGGAGCAAAAGACACCTTGTTCTTTCAGCAGGAGGTGGCAGTGGCAAATCTTCATGTTTTTCATGATCCTCTAGCAAGTTTGTTGCAGCCAGCAGTGATAGTTTTTATTGCAGTGTTCAGTGATGAAGGAGATCATGGTCAGCTATGTTTTTGGATGCCTGGTTACCAGTATCTATTGTTGATCATGCGATCTGATTGGGAGAATCAATCAAGAAGGAATCTGCTTGATTGGTTGCATTGGCATTTTGATATAGTTTGATGTATATAGTCTTGTAAGAAACACCGGTGGTTGTCATCATTATGGTATGCGGTGTGACTGGCATCTGTCCATTCACCAACTCAAATGGACTGTACCCTATCGCAGAACTCTTTTGAATGTTGTAGCTAAACTGAGTAACATCCAAGATTTCAGGCCAATTCTTCTGATCAACTGTCACATATGTTCTCAAGTAATCCTCCAGCAATGTGTTGATCCTCTCGGTCTATCCATCTGTCTGTGGATGGTAACTCGAACTCATCAACAACTCTGTCCCAACTAACTTGAACAATGTGGTCCAAAATCTACCTGTAAATCACGGATCTCGATCTAACACGATGCTTAATGGCATCCCCCAATACTTCACTATGTTCTTAAAGAACAACTCCGTAGTCCGCTCGGCTCCACAAGGCATCTTTGTTGGAACAAATACAGCATACTTGGAAAAACGATCAACCACGACCATTATCCCATTATACCCCTGAACCTGTGGTAACTGAGAAATGAAGTCCATCGAGACTCTCATCCATGGTCTCTCAGGAATCGGTAAAGGCTGCAACAATCCTCCTTGTCTCTGATTATCTGATTTTTCTTGCTGACAAATGATGCACGTATGTACATACTCCTCTACATCCTCTCGCATCTTCTCCCAAAAGAATCCTCTCTCCAATAATGCCAAAGAACGACGTTGCCCTGGGTGGCTAGCCCACGGTGAGTCGTGGCACTCCTTCAAAAGGTGCCTCCTGAGTCTAGATGACTTTGGAACATAGAGTCAGTTTCCAAAGAACAAGAACCCGTCTCATAGAAAGAACTTTCATGTCTTCCCTTCCTTTATCTGCTTCACTATATTCTGCACCAAAGTATCAGTTTCAACACTTTCCTTGAGCTTATTTTGCATCTCTTCTGACATCTGAATTTGATTCCTACTCCTTTCTACCCGGTCTTCTCCTTCCAATGCTGCAAGTTGTCCCTTCCTACTAAGGGCATCTGCTACCACATTGTGTCTTCTCGGTCTATACTCGATAGTCATGTCGAATTCTGCCAAGAAGTCCTGCCAACGAGCTTGCTTTGCAGAAATATTTGGTTGTGATGCAAAATAACTTGCTACAACGTTGTCAGTATTGACAACAAACGACTTCCAAATCAGGTAATGCCTCCATACATGAAGATAGTGAATGATTGCATTCATCTCCTTCTCATGGACCAGATACCTTCGTTCTCTATCCTGCAACTTCTGACTCTCATACGCCACTGAATGCCCATCATGCATAAGAACCCCTCCTATGGAAAAATCTAAAGCATCAGTGTGTACCTCAAATGGTCTCTCGAAGTCAGGAAACTTCAGTATCGATTCTGTAACAATCCTCTTCTTCAAGTCATCAAATGCCTTTTGACATTTATCCGTCCAACTCCATCTCTTATCTTTCTTCAATAGGCCTGTCACTGATGATGTTACCTTGGAGTACCCCTCTACAAACTTCCATTAGTAGTTGGTCATGCCCAAAAACACCCTCATCTCATGGACATTCTTCGGTTCGACCCAGTCCTCGATCGCCTTCACTCTGCTCGGCTCCATTGGTATGTAGCCTTGACCAACTATATGTCTAAGGAACGACATCTTGGTCTGAGAGAACACACACTTAGACTTCTTCAAGAACAACTGATTTGCTCTCAGTGCCTTGAACACCATCGCCAAGTGCTTCTTATGATCCTTCATGTTGTCACTATACACCACTATATCATTCAAGTACACTACTACGAATGAATCCAAGTATGGCCGTAGGACATCATTCATCAAATTGGAAAACGTAGCAGGAGTATTACACAACCCGAATGACATAAAAAGGAATTCAAAGCTACCATACCTTGTTACTATCGTGGTCTTCTTCTCGTCTCCTTCAGCTATCTGCACCTGATAATACCCATGCCTCATGTCCAGCTTGGAAACACTCGGGCTTTCGCAAGCTTGTCAAAGCAATCAGTAGCCAATGGAAAAGGATACATGTTCCTTACTGTTTGCTTGTTCAGTGCACGGTAATCACAACACATCCGTAGCTCATTCGAATCCTTCTTCCATTGGAACAATACTAGAGCTCCATAGGGGGGACCTTGAAGATCTAATGAAACCTACATCAGCTAACTCCTTTAACTGTCGTTTCAATTCTTCCAACTTAGGTCCTAACAACCGATAAGGTGCTTTAGCTGGGGGTTGCTTTCCTGGCTCAAGCTCAATGCTATGGTCCACTGCAGGCCTTGGTGGAAGTTTCTTTGGTAGCTCATCAGGCATCAAATCTGCATATTTGGTCAGCACCTCAGAAATCTCAGCTGGAACAGGCATCCCCAATCCATCACCTTCGACTCCCTTGAACATCACCGCATATGTCTCCATATGTGACTCCTTCATAGCCTTCTCCAAACATAGTGCAGAAATGTGCTGCACCTTGACTTCCCTCCTTTGCCTATGAGTGGGCAAAGTCCAAGTTTGTGAATGTCCAACCAGCACCACCTCATCACAAAAGGGGACAACAATTGCCTTGCTTCCCTTCAAGAAATATTGTCCTAGTATCATATCAAATTCATTCATCTCCATCACTGTGAATTCCAACTGACCCTTCCAGTCTTTTATCTGCACAGGCACTTTGTGTGCTAAACCCACCACTTTAGCTCTAGAGTTCACCGCCTTGACTTCCACATTCGATGGGAAGATCATCAGTCCAACCTCTTTTGCCAACCGCGTCGTCATGAAGTTATGAGTGGCCCCCGTGTCCACAAGAGCTTGAATGGTCTTGCCATGAACCATCAAGTCCACGAAACCCAGAATATTCATCCATGATTTCTCCATAACTTTTCCCTGCATACATGTCTATTCTCTGTGTCCGTCATCATACACCAGCTTCACCCATTGTGAACATGCTCTGATACCGCCTGTCACGCCCCCAATTCTTTTTTCGTTAAATTGTTCGGGTGCGGCACCGCCTAAGTAATTAACATGTTCCATTGTTAGCTTATTTTACGAACTACGCCTTAACATTCATCTTTATACATGAATAACATATTAATGTGCGGAATCCATTAATATCATAACAATATAGAACAGCAGCATGAACACATTCATATGCAAGTAAATATTTTATTATATGAGAGAGAATTTTTACAAGTGACCGGGAGTATAACTCGACCGGTGTTACAACCAAGTCAGGCACCCACCCGTGCAAGACTGCACAGTGGTCTCACCCAACAACCCAACAATACAACACAAGTCCTTTGTCAAAATGGGAGGGTATACCCATGCACAACCCTTCACCCGAAATACAACCAAACTTCGTTCAATAGTTCGACAGGTGGGTGCCTTAGAATGCCTTCCACCCACACCTTCAACCGCTCCTCCAACCTTCATGCAACCGTGTACACCGCTCGGCGAGCGGGCACATAACCTGCACCTTCGCTGCGACCTTTTCACCTACTCGCACCTCCGTTTGGATGATTGAAGATCGATGTTCGATGCCCAAATGGCAGCTCCATCTCATATACTTATATGATGACTATCATGGAGGTTGCGCCCTTGGCCGACCCTCCATACTTCTCCAACCGCGCGCCTTTTCAAATACTACAACGCCTTTTGTGTGTTCGGCTCGCCCATCGCACGGGACCGCCCACCCAACTCGTCCTCCGTTTGCGTTTGTCCACGGTCGTCTTGGCATGACAAGCTCCCCAACTTGCCATATAAGTGTGGAATGCCAATCCTTGCCCACGCATAAGTAATACGCCTCATCCTTTGGTCGCTCCATGCTTCGGTTCATGACTTGCTACTTTGCACGGTAGGTGGAGGGCGCACCTGGTTGAATCGCCAACCGCAGGGCATTACACCTATGGCCAGAAACTAAATAATATCTATGAAGTGATTGTATGCGACTCTGATTGCAAATAAATGTGCATCGAGAAAGTTACCTTCGATACTTGTGAGTTATTCTCCTGTCTCTATCCTTGATAGATGATTAGGTCTCACATTCAATCTTCCTGGCTTCACTATAACCTTGAAATCATACTCCTGGAACAATAATAACCATCGACATATTTTTCCTCCTAAAAGCAGTTTATTCACCAAATATTTCAACGTAGAGTGATTGGTGAACATATTGAAATGCACTCCTAACAAGTAGTGCCTCAAATTTTGTAATGCATATACCATAGCTAATCCCTCTCTTTCTATCGTGCTATAGTTATTTTCTACCTTGGATAGTTTTGTGCTTACAAATTCTATGGGATGATCAATTTCTCCTACTCCTGGTTGCGCAAGTACTACACCCAAACCTATGCAAGATGCATCAACATGTGTATGAAACTCCTTCTTCCAGTCCGAGAAAACCATAATAGGTACAGTTACCATTTTCTCTTTCAGTACATCTAGGATCTTCTGGCATTCTTCGCTCCACTAAAAAGTCATGTCTTTCTTCTAAAATTTCTCCATTAGCGTAGTTATCTGTGCATACCTCTTTATAAACTTGTTGTAGTAGCTAGTGTGTCCCAATGTCGTGCGTATTTGTCTCACTGTTTTAGGTGCTGACAAGTTCACAATATCTACGATCTTCATAGGATCTACCATTAATCCCTGCTTACAAACTACATGTCCCAATAGTATACCAAATGGTGCGCAGAAGATACACTTATTCAAGTTCAATGATATCTGGTACTACATACATGTATCTAGTGTCAACCTTAAGCTCACCACATGCTTCTTCATCAACCCAAATAATTTCCAATCGTCGAAGTAAACTTCCAAAAATTTGTGTATATATTCTTTGAAGGATGCAACTACAACTCTAGAAAAGATGGAAGACACATTCTTCAAGCCAAAAGGAATCATCGTGTACTGTTAAGAGCCCCACTCTATAGAAAAACTTGTCTTATGTCTATCTTCTTACACAATTATGATCTGATGGTACCGTGAAAAGCCATCTGTGAAATAATATGCCTCCTTTCCTCCTACATTGTCCAATACTTCATCTGTAAATGATGTAGGGAAGGGGCCATGCATGCATGTGATGAGCATCGGTATTGCAGCAAGGACGTTGCAGCTCCTGGGCTACCAGCTTTACTTATGAACCCGAGGTTCGTACAAATTTGGAGGCGACAGTGCTATATGCACAAGTAAAAGTTATGGTTCTACCTATTTTCACTGTTAAGCTGGCGAGAGACCACTGGGGTTCCAAGCCAGACTTCTATGGAGTTAGAAGAAGCTCGATTATTTGATGGAAGAGAGATAAATCTACTCTAAGAGGATTACTCTATAGCATTAATGGAGGAGGTCAACATGTAATGTTAAATCACACCATACCCTAATTAACCATTTAAGAAGCTATGCTAGGCAAAAATTCTAAATCAACATGAAACAAATGCTACTATGTAAGTTGCAGAAGTAAGAAGCATCAAACAATACTGATGTGCAAGTAAAGAGACTAAACTAAATATGTTTTTGTTTTTTTGGTCTTTTTATGCAAAATCAAGTATGCAAACTAATTGTTCTTGTGGATGTGGCAGGTATATTAAGGATGTTTGAAGATGGATGGAACATTTATGAAATGGTTGCATGGTGTGGAGGGTCCCTGGGAGGATTTTGGTGACTTCCTAGAGGCTTTCCATCAATTCAGCCTCAAAATAGGCTGTTTCAGGAAAACCTACAGGATGTATTAGAAACCTACAGGATGATCCTGTAGGAATTACAGGAAACCTACAAGATATAGCTGAGAGTTCAGTGTGAGGTGTTGAAGGTAATGGGAGGCTTAGGAAAGGTGTGTGATGGGCAGAATGGAGTGGGATAAGGTCTAGGATCACTCAGGAGTGAATATCCAAGATAATAGATGGCTAGACTCGCTCAATGTGCTTGCGAGAATTTCTATGAAAAATGATGGAAAACTAGTGAAGGTGATGGTGAAAATAAGGGATGGCTAAGGGTGGCTACTGGCTATGAAGTCTTAGTCTCCTCCTGAAGCAACTTATCTACATAAAACATGTGTGTCTTCCAAAAAGCTTATTCAACAAGATACATTTTCATAAACTAGAAAACCAGAATTAATGAATCAACTGCATATACTATGCATGAAGAAAGTTGCTGAAAGGAATGAAACCATGAGTGAGATCTACTGCAAAAATGGATATGAAAAACATGACAATGAAATCTACCTTGCAAAATTAACCAAATACTGAATTAAAGACAACAAACTCCAAAGCTCATAAAAGAACTAGAAATCTGTGTTTTTGGGGCTGCTTAAGGGTCCCTTCCTCAAGTCATGGTTCCAGAGGGAGGAAGTGAGGCCGAGACACCTGCTAACAACCTTGTGGTGATCATTTCTCTCCTTGCTAACCTGCTACTTGAAATAAGGAACAAATAGAAGTAAACTATCAAACAACCAATCTAATCTACACTACTTGTAATGGAAATGCATCTAAAAACAAATTAACCATGAAGATATGAATCTAAACTAAACATACATGTACAATAAAGAGGAGACTTTGCTGCTAGGGTTGGGCCCTAATTGAAGAGCTTCAGCCCTCTGAGTTAACTCAGTGCTGGCTCAAAACAAAACTCATTCTTATTACCAAAACAACAAATTACATCAATAGAACTGTCACAAGCTTTGCAGCGCAAAAATAGATTAGAGTTTTACAATAAAAAATATGAATCCTAGTGAGGTCCGAGGCCTCTCTACTTATACATCTAAAGTCCCCTATGAATTTCTTAAAATTAGGGAGGCTCAGCTCCCAAACTCGAGATAAACTAGTGCTTTGTCACTCACTTGGTCGACTACCTTCTATTCCTCATGATTTGGCTATTTGCACTCTGAGTTGATGTGATGAATGGAGGAATATTGAAATGGAGGAGTAGTAAATGAGGAGGATTTACCTCCTACAATCCCTCTCCCTTGTTCCATTCAAGTTTTGACCTTAGTCTTTGGAAAAATTCCTTGATTTTCTCCTTTAATCCTGCATTCAATGCATATTAGACGACAAAGCATAATATCCAACTCTAACTCACCTCATAAACAAAATATAATAAAAAAACATGTAATAATTTATGAGAAAGTTGGTTTGACTAAGATAGGAGGTGAATTAAGGCCCATATAATTACCCAATGATGAGGCTCATCATCACCCACCTACTAAAAGTGTTGCTCATCCTTTGAGTAACTTAATCAATATCCATATCCTTCATGGCTCTAGTGGCCTCTTTGACATCCCATGCCTCTAATGTGGTCTCCTCTTCTTGTTCATAGAAGCCTACTTTCTTTTCTACCTCCTCCCACTGCCTCTTTTCTTTTTCTTCTTTTCTCCCTTCTAGCATCCCTAAGAGTAGTGGTGGACTGAGTTTTAGGCCTATCCAATTGACCTTGAACCTTTGCATAGATTGCTTATACATAGGTGTCCTATTGAGTGCCTCTCTCAAAATTTGAGGAGAGTGATATTCTCTTATCTTTAAGCTGTATGGCAGCATGTTCCATCTCCTGAGGCAAGTATGTATACTATCATCTCCTAGCAACCTGAACATGTCCTCAAAATGTGAAAATGCTTGCTCTTGGGAAACAAGATATCTAGGTGCCACCTAAGGATAATTTGAAATCAAATTATTGGTACTGATGAGGGCCACAAGATTTGATTTTTCATCTCCGATCAGAAGAGGTTTAGTTTTCTCTCTTGCCAATATCCTTTTCATCTCTGCAGCTCTTGACTCCTCATGGTTCATCCATGATGATAAATCCATTAATTGTAGATCTCCTAGCTTGGCATTAGGGTCCCATACGTTCATGTCTGTGAGGGCCATGTTGTGCAAATAAAACTCAACCATTTTGGCCCTATCTTCTAGTGTACTTTGATCACAAAGATCAATAAACTGATTGTAGTCTTGAAATGGCATGGTGCCTCTCTATGCTAGGGTCTTAATCTAAAACTGCAGCCATTTTTCTTTGAGGTAGAGAGCATAGGATTTAGCTAGCATCCTACACTAGATTACTTCCAAAGAGAGACTGGACATACATGCCCATTGATTCTCTCTTTCTTTCAGTTGTCCCCTCAACCATGCATTTTCTGTTCCTAGTTGATTTCTCATTATAGCTTATCTATCCCTCAAGCCACTTAGCTCTCTGCCCATCTCCTTGATTTTCTCTTCCATGTGCCCAATGTCTTCCATCCCCTTTGATTTGGTGATCTGCATCCATTGGTGAGTTATGGCCCTCTCCTTCTCAAGTTCGAAGAACAGTGGGATGGCAAATTTTTGAGGTATGATCCTGCCTCCTTCAATAAATCAATAATAGGAGTCCAGGTTAGGTTGGGAGCTGGGTTCTTTTGTCTTTGGGTCCTCTTCTTTAGTTTCTTGTTGCTCCCCTACCTTCCTTTCCAATTTTTGTGTCTCCTGTATATTCAGCAGAGTATCCTATAGGACTCTTTTTGCTTCCTGTAGATTTTGTTGTCTATCCTGTAGGATTGCCTTTGCCTTGGAGGAAGTTGATCTAGTAGTAGACCTCCTCACATAGGTGATAGGGGACTTAGGGGAAGGCACTTTCTCTTTTTGTGTAGGGGAGTCTTCAATCACAATAGGAATTTTGGTTGATGCTTGGGGTTTCCCTTGTCTTATTCTTGTGCTTTTCCTTGACATGAAATATAATGGGGTCTATCTCTGCCTTTTCCCTTTTTTCTTGATTGGGGTGATAAGAGCAGTGAGGGTAGCTGCTGCCTCTCTCTCAGTGGCTTCTGGAGACACCCTAGGTGACTCCTCCTTGTTTTTTGTCCCCTCTTTTCCATTGCCTTCTTCCTCTATGTCCTTCTTGTCTTCTTCTTCTTATAGATCTTCATCATCTCTATCAGTTTCCTCCTGAACATCCTCTTCTGTTTCTTCATCATCATCCTTCTCTTCTCCCTCTTCTTCTTCATCTTCATCATGTTCCTCTATGTCATCTCCTTATTCATCCATCTCATCCTTATCTCCTTCTGTGTCTTCCTCTTCCTGTTTTACTTCCTCTTCACTAATAGTAGGACTAACATCATAAGTGAGAGCTTTGATGTCATCCTCTGCTGGCATGTCTCTGAAAAATGACCATGTTATAGGAGTTTTGAGGTTCTGTAGGGAATCTTCTATAAGGATCCTAATTAACCCATGGTGAGCTAACTGTTGGGAATTTCCCTCCTTCACTTTGATGCTTGAGTCTATGAGTGATTGAAGCAGGAAGTATGGTATGTTGAGCCTTTGGTGAGGGGGTGTTTCTGCTCCAAATCTCAATTCTTCAAGGATCCTGAAATGATAGCCATAGACCACACTATACCTACCCTCACATGAAATTTATTTGATCAGTTGGTAGCCTACCTCATTCCATGGATATGGAAGACTTTCCCTCACTCCATTTTTGTCCTCAGCGGGTTCCTCACCTTCTAAAAATAATTTTCTTTTGGCAACTTTTTTATCTCCTTTGTCTTCTTTCCTTCATGGTATTCCTAGGGGAAGTGTGGTGACTCTGTTGATGAGCTCAGGGGTGAGATTTATAGTGAGGCCCCTTATTACAATAGTGGCATGGATTCTGGTGAGTGGAGTGAGAGAGAGAGAAAATTCTTGAGCCACCTCATCATCATACCCTCTGAATTTTTCGAAAAACCCCATCCAAATATCTCTTGTGCATATTTCAAGCACTTGGGGGTGTTGTTGGATTCTCACAGTGTTGGTGGGGTCTCTCCTATTAAAACCTCATGTCATCTTGCTGGTGAAGTTTGAGGAGATGAGAGGGTTGAAACAATTTTCAAATGCAGAACCAAAATAGAGATGACTGTGTATGTAATTTCCTTACACAGTAGCTAAATTCACTCAAACTTGGAGGATTTCTGGTTCATTTACTTGTAAAGAGGGAAGTAATTATAGAGAATACCTCTTTAGATTGTTTGCAGTGGCCAACTCCCATGATATCCCTTGTGAACTCTTCTCTTCCAATCCTGTAGACAACGTCTGTATCCTGTAGGAATTCCTATGCATTAAAATGATGGAGTTTTGCTTCCGGTGGGTTGCCTGGGTATGAGAGCGACCTCAGTGAGTGAGTTTAGAAGAAGTGAAATGCATGGATGCATGGGAACAATGTTTTATTTCCTCTTATGGTGATTCAGGGTGAGGTGGTGTGCTAGCAGGAAAGGTATGTTTCCATTTTTGGACCATTGGTCCCCACTACCACCTCATCATTTCCCACTCCTTGTAACCAACGCCCACCTTATGGATATATATTTTTAACCACTTTTGTCCTACTCCTTATTTGTCTTTGAGTTGACTGCAGCCATGTGTGAGAGGACACCCGGTTGTGCATGTGTTGATTGAACGAAGGTGGCCAAGTTAACTGGCCACCTTTTCACTTATAAACCAACTATCTCGTAACCCTTACATTTTTTTTACTACATGATGCATATGAGAGAGAAATCAGGATACTTACCTGTGGTTCCAATGCTATGCTGCAGTTGTCGAAGACCAGAGGTGTTGTTGTGTGTATTTGTTGCATGCTATTCTTCTTCCTCCTCTTGTTGTCTGCTAATGGCTTCTTTGTTTGTGCAGGTACTTGTGGTTGAAGATATGATGTTGCTGCTTTGGAGCTCCTGGATCATCATGCTGAAGGCTTGTTGCTGGTATGATTGGTATTATGTGGGATAGGCTGCTATAGGATTTCCTACAGGATGTCCTGTAGTTGCTTCTCCCTCAGAAATCTTTAATCATTCTTCTTGTTGGGGCTGTGAGGATGGTGACATGGATGGAAAGGAGTGGGAGTGTGGAGAGCAAGGAATATTCAAGTGATGCTCTCTATTCCTCTTTGTTTCCCTTTTTTTTCCAAGACTGGAAAAAAAATACTCTTGAAATTGATTTTTTTCTAAAGGTGAGTGCAGGGATGATGATGGTGGACAAGGTGTGGTGATAGATGATGAAGAGGGTGAATTTTATGGGCCTAGCAAGTCAATCATTTGCCTTCGGACTTCTTCCTAATGTATTTTTGGGTCACTGTAATTCCTACAGGATTATCCTGTAGGTTTTCAGGGGATCCTATAGGAATACAAGGGATCCTGTAGAAAACACAGTCCTTTTATAAACTGAAGCAATGGAGTGAAAAAACGACAGAAATGATGGCGAGATGCATGGTAATGAGTTGAAAAATAAATATGTGAGTGACAGGTTTATCTTTGGCATACTCCCTTGCTCCTTAATCGTCCTTCTTGCTGACCTACAAATGGAAATTTCATGATTAATTTATTAATTTTTTTAAAAAAAAAACTAGGCTGCCTCTGAGAGGTTTTCACCCTAGCTGTTTGCCTTGGGCGCCTCAAGAAAGGTTTTCACCCAGGGATCTTTATTATTCTCTTTTTTCTTTTTTTCTTTTCTTTTTTTGACACCACTAAGCTGCCTCAAGAGGTTTTCAACCCAATGATGGGACTCAGGGCCCTCATGGAGGTTTTCACCTGAGTCCTTATTATTTTTTCTTTTTCTCAGTGATTTGATGAGGGAGGAGCTGGAACTTGCTCCAGTATCATCACTTTTTTATTAATATCATCAATGAACTCTTGTTTTGATAAAGGTCTCTTGTAAATTTTCAATCGGTGTCCATTAACAAGCAAAGGAATGGCTTCTTCATCTATGGCTCTAATTTGCACTAAACCATTATCATGGAATCTTTCCATAACATAAGGTCAGATCCATCTTGTCCTTAACTTTCCCTTGAAGTCTTTATACCTAGAATCATATAACAACAACCAATCGCCTTCCTGAAATTTCTCCTCCTTGATATTTTTATCATGCCAGATCTTCCTCTGAAGTTGAACTACCTCTGTATGTAGGAGGGCCTACATTCTGAATTCATCCAAACCATTCAACTCGAACAATCTCTCTTTCCATGCATGACTAAGATCCAGATCTAGTTGGGCTGCCATCCTTAATGTGTTATATTCAAATTCAATGGACAACAAGGCCTTTTTCCCATAGACCAGCTCATAGGGTATGAATCCAGTGGTGGTCTTCCAAGTGGTATTATAAGCCCAGGTGGCCTCAACTAGTCTTTTTGCCCAATCCTTCCTACTGCTGCTCACCACTTTGGTCAAGATGCCCTCTAGTGCTTTGTTGGTCACCTCCACTTTCCCATTAGCTTGTGGATGATAGGGAGTGGAGGTTCTATGCTTGATCTTGTGATGGCTGAGCAATTCTTCAATCATGTTGGAGGTAAACTAGCTACCTTGGTCTGTGACCAGCTCTCTAGGGTACCCAAATCTATAGAATACATTCTCCCTTAGGAGCTCAACCACCTTCTCTTTTGTTGCTGCCTTAATTACCTTGGTTTTAGCTCACTTAGTCAAATAATTAGCACACACAATAATGTACTATATTTTCTTTGAAGGAGGGTCAATAGGCCCATTGAAGTCCATGCCCCACTTGTCAAATGGCTCGAAAGTCACTTGAGGCTGCAGAGGCATTTCATCTCTTGGAGTAGGCCTTCCCATCCTCTGGCACCAATCACACTGACTAGTGCATTTTTTCACATCTTGATGAAGAGTGGGGCAATAATAGCCTGCTTGTAACACTTTGAATGTTGTCATCTTTGCTGAAAAGTGACCTCCACAAGGCCCATCACAACAAGTCAGAAGAATGTCAAAGACATCCTCCTCCCTGACACACCTCCTTAAGATTTGATCTGGGCCAAGTTTGAAAAGATTTCCCCCAATCCAAATGAACGAGGCACTTTTTCTTACTATCTTTCTCTTTTCTTTGGAGGACAAGTTTGGTGGGAACTGTGCTGATACCAAATAGTTTGCTATATCAACAAACCATGGAGAGAGAACCGAAATAGCAAATAAGTGCTCGTCCGGTAACTGGTCATCCACCACTCCTTCTTCACATGCAAGCAAATATACTCTAGACAAAAAGTCGACAACAACATTTTCCTTATCAGGCATACCAACAATGGTTAGATCAAATTGTTGTAATAAAAGTAACCATCTTATAATTCGAGCATTCACATCTGATTTGTTCATTAATAGTTGATTGCAACATGGTCAGTATGCACAAATGTTTGATAGCATGTAATATAATGCATGAATTTTTTTAATGAATGCACAACAACCAGGAGTTCCTTTGCGGTCATTGTATAATTTAGTTAAGCCTTTGATAAATTCTTATTGATAAAATAGATAGCATAAGGCAGTTTTTCATCTATCTGACCTAGGGCTACTCCTATGGATTTGTGTGAGGCATCATCATGAATATGAAAGGGGAGGGCCCAATTTGGGCCTCGGAGAATCGGTGTAGTGGTTAACTTATCCTTTAGGATGTCTAAGGCCTCTTGACAACTTTTTGACCATATAAACTCAGAGTCTTTGGCCAACAAACCAAATAAAGGAGAGGCCAACTTGCTGAAGTCCTTTATGAACCTTTGGTAGTATCCAGCTAACCCTAGGAAACTTCTGACATCTCTTTGCTTTTGAGGAGGTGGGACCCTTTGGATGATAACTATTTTGTTTGGGTCCACCTGCAGTCCTTGCTGAGATATTGAATGACCTAGCACGGTCCCTGCAGTCATTAAGAATTCACATTTTTTAGGGCCGAGAGACAGGTTCATTTCAATGAATTTATGCAGTACTTTGCCTAAGTTAGACAGGGCTTCTTGAAAATCACATCCATAAGGTGTAAAATCATCCATATAAATCTCCATTGCATCATGGACTAAATCGGTCAAAATACTCAAGATTTCTCTCTGCAAAGTGGCAAGAGCATTGCATAGGCCAAAAGGAAGGACCCTATAGGCCAAAGTACCCCAAGGACAAGTGAATGTGGTGTTATCCTAGTCTTCTGGGTAGATCTGGATTTGGTTGTACCCACTGAATCCATCTAGGAAAGAGAAAAACATTTTCCCTGCTAGATGATATAGCACTTAGTCAGTGAAGGGTAGAGGAAAATGATCCTTCTTTGTGGCTTTGTTCAATTCCCTATAATCGACACAAATTCTTCACTTACCATTTTTCTTGGGAACTAACACCAAAGGAGAGACCCACCCACTCTCGGAGATAGGGTAAATGAATCTTGCATCTAGCAGTTTTTGTAGTTCTTCTTTGACTATATCTTTAAGAGCTAGATTCATCCTCCTTTGTGGTTGCGAGACCGACTTGCAACATTCTTTGATGTATATGTGGTGAGTACACATTGAGGGGTGTACTCCCTTCATTTGTTTGTAACTCCAAGCGAAGGCTTCTAGATTTTCCTTTAACATGTTTCATAACTTCTCTTCTTGGAGAGAAGAAAGAGATGGATTGATTTTCAAGGTTCTCTCTGGGCCGAATTCTATGGTTTTGACACAGAGTGGGTTGGAATTGGCCAAGCATAAGTCAATTGGATGATTGTTCTGGGTTTCCTTTACTGCTTCTTCTAAGGGTAATGAACTGGGAGTTGGACTTTGGAGTAGGTGTTCAATCAAGTCATCCTCATCCTGTTGTCCTCCTCCCATGGTTGCTTCTAAAGCATAAAGTTGGGCAGAATAAACTTCATCTTCTTCCTCCTCCTCCAACCATAAAGGTAAGTCATGCTCTAGAGAAGGTTGAGTAGGAGGGTATAGGACTAACTGCTTGGACATATGCCCATTCTTGATGGTCATATTCCCAGCTTTGCAGCTAATATAAGCATCGGTAGTGGCCAACCATGCCCTCCCAAGGATGAGAGGGTAACTAGTAAGCTTAGCCTTAGGCTGGAGAACTAGGAAATCTACAGGGTACTCCCAAGAGTCAATGGGGACCATCACATCCTCCACAATTCCCTCAGGGGTTACTGTGGAATGGTCTGCAAGTTGCAGAACTGTTGTGGTCTTCCTTAATGATCCTTAGAGGTCGAGCTTCAGCATGGTGTCCTTGGTCATCACATTAATGGCAACCCCAAGATCGATCAGAGTGTGTGGGACAATGGTGCCATTGATGTGCACATCTACTATAGGGCTTCCAGGGTCCAAATATTTTGGACAGATTACTTGCCCCAACATTAAGTCGGATAGTTGTTCAATGACATTAATGGTAGGGGAATCCCTTTTTCACCTCCCTAGATGCTTGAAGCACTTCTCCTTAATCAACTTATTTTAAATAGGAACATCTTTTATTGCCTGGAGAAGTGGGATCTTTACACATAGATTTTCCAATTCTCCTAGAAGTTCAGTCTCTTCTGGGGTAGATTGGAGTGGTTGGGCTAATCTCTCAGGAAAGGGTGGATTTACTTTAAGGTTGATTTCCTCTTTTTCTTCCTCAACCTCCCTAGGTGGAGGTGAAGGTTGGTTATCCAGGAGAACTCTCTGATATCTCAAGTTAATCTCCTGGATTTCCACAACATAAGCTGGATATGATGTCTCTCCACTGTATACTTGTTGAGCCTGCCTGTTTTTCGGGTTTGGATTTGGCTGGGCAGGCATCTAGGGTTGCTTGGGTGGAGCAGAGTGTAGGAGTTTTGGTTGGGCAGGTGGTGGAGGCAATAGAGCTAGAGCATTGTTTTATTGGGGCCTCCACCCCTGGAGTGGTGCATTCCACTGAGGTTGTGGTGGAGCATAAGGTTGAAATGACTAGCTGGCTAGCTAGGAGTGATACTTAGATGCATAGGACCAAGGAGGGGGTGTAGGCCAGGAAGGATGATCAGGGGGTCCCCAAGAAGTATGGTCGTGGTTTGGTTTGGGTTTTAATATGCATGGGACAACCCTTGCATGCCCTGCTGGTATGGTTTAGGCCCATGAGGTTTCCTTTGGTTAATGTAGCAAAGCTTCTCAGTGACCCCCTTCAGCTCCTTGATATACAACTTTGAGTTCGAACAAAGAAGAGAACTTGTCTGTGGAGTGGTTTTCTTCACAGACCGAGCAAATTTCAATAGAGTTTAATGGACATTCATTCCTAGGATGCCTCCCGGTGCATCTAGGACAAAAAATGGCCAAGGCTCTCTCTAGTTCCTCTTGCTTCCTCTTAATGTTCATGGTGTCCATTTGCAAGGCAAGGGTTTGCAACATCTCACTTTTGAAATCTTCTAGAATCTTTCCAATTTCATCCTTGATGGATGAGTTGGAAGACGATGTACTGACCATAGGTTGACTACCTGTACCCTTTTTCTTGGCTACCCTAGAATGGTTTCTAAAGACAATCTTGATATCCTCATAGGGTAATTGGTAGATATCTCCTCCTGCTAACAAATGTAAGGTATCCAAAAGATATTCTCTTACTCCCCTAAGAAGGACCAGCTTTAGTGACTCAGGGTCAAGTGTGCACCTGGCCCTTTTGTAACTAAGCTGGAGTCTTTCTTCATAATTCCTTTGACCGACAATAGTCTCGATATTTGTTTTTAAAGGCCTGCTACATCTGAGCCCAAGTTGTGATGCTTTCTCCAGGTAACCCATGAACCAGTGCAATGCTGCATCCTTGAGGGTAGATGGGAATAGTTTTAACTTTTTCTCATCATATGTATAGTCACAGGTTTGGCATATAACAGAAAAATCAAACAGGAAAGTTTCAGGGTCCTCTATGGTCAGGTCATGGAAATGAGGTAGAGCAGAAGGGCTTATTTTTTTCATCTTAGTGTACCCATTGGTTTCCCGGATGGGGAAGGCACCCTCAACTCTCTCTCTATTCCCTTTGTCATTTCTGTTTTCAGCCATTGGTTCAGTAGGAATGGGTTCTTCTTCTTCTTCTTCTTTCCTTGTAGGTTCTTCAAATATGTCAGGTTGCTCACATAAGGGTTCCTCTATTTCATAGCCACCGAACAGGAGAAAAGGTTGGATGTTGGATGCAGTGGGGGTATTTGTCAAAAATTTCCCTAAGTTGTCCCTATTCCTACAAAGCATGAAATGAAATAATTTTGGTTTGCTTTTGTATTTTTTAAACTTGGAAAGTACTTGCAGAATTGAAATTGTTGATTGAATGAAAGTTACTGACAGCATGAAAAAGATACTTGCTAAATTGAAATCTTACTTGCAAAATGGAAAGGAAAGCAGACAATGAAAAATGAAAGAAAGAAACAACTAGATTACTTTTGAAAACATAAACTAATGGTAGAATATTGTAGACAAGAAATAGAAGATAAGAAAACAGTAATCACATTTTACTCAAACACCTCCCCAGCAACAGTGCCAAAAAGTGATGAGCACCATTATTGTAGTAAGGATGCTACAACTCCTAGGCTACTAGCTTTACTTATCAACCCGGGGTTCATACAAACTTGGAGGTGATAGTGTTATATACATAAGTAAAAGTGATGGTTATGCCTGTTGTCACTGTTCAGCTGGCGAGAAACCACTGGGGTTCCAAGCCAAACTTCTATGGAGTTAGAAGAAGCTTGATTCTTTGATTGAAGAGAGGTAAATCTACTCTAAGAGGATTACTCTATTGCATTAATGGAGGTCAACATGTAATGCTAAATCACACCATACCCTAATTAACCATTTAAGAAGCTATGTTAGGCAGAAATGCTAAATCAACATGAAAAAATGTTACTATCTAAGTTGCAGAAGTAAGAATCATCAAACAATACTAATGTGCATGTAAAGAGACTAAACTAAATCCGTTTTTGTTTTTTTGGTCTTTTTATGCAAAATCAAGTATGCAAACTAATTGTTCTTGTGGATGTGGAAAGTGGATTAAGGATGTTTGAGGATGGATGGAAGGTTTATGAAATGGTTGGATGGTGTGGAGGGTCCCTGGGAGGCTTTTGGTGACTTCCTAGAGGTTTTCCATCAATTTGGCCTCAAAACAGGTCATTTCAGGAAAACCTACAGGATGTACTAGAAACCTACAAGATGATCTTGTAGGAATTACAGGAAACCTACAGGATACAACCAAGAGCTAAATGTGAGGTGTTGGAGGTGATGGGAGGCTTAGGAAAGGTGTGTGATGGGTGGAATGGAGTGGGAGAAGGTCTAGGATCACTCAGGAGTCAATATCCAAGATAATAGATGGCTAGATTCGCTCAATGTGCTTGGGATAATTTCTATGAAAAATGATGGAAAACTAGTGAAGGTGATGGTGAAAACAAGGGATGGCTAAGGTGGATGAAGTGGAAGGTGGTTGTTGGCTATGAAGTCTTAGTCTCCTCCTGAAGCAACCACTTTGCATAAAACATGTGTGTCTTCCAAAAAGCTTATGCAACAAGATACATTTTCATAAACTAGAAAAGAAAAATTAATGAATCAACTGCCTATACTATGCATGAAGAAATTTGCTGAAAGGAATGAAAGCATGAGTGAGATCTACTGTAGAAATGGAGATGAAAAAGATGAAAATGAAATCTACCTTTCAAAACTAACCAAATACTAAATTAAAGACAACAAACTCCAAAGCTCATAAAAGAACTAGAAATCTGTGTTTTTGGGGCTGCTTAAGGGTCCCTTCCTCAAGTCATGGTCCCAGAGGGAGGAAGTGAGGCCGAGATACCTGCTAACAACCTTGTGGTGATATTTTTTCTCCTTGCTAACCTGCTACTTGAAATAAGGCGCAAATGGAATCAAACTATCAAACAACCAATCTAATCTACACTACTCGTAATGGAAATGTGTCTAAAAACAAATTAATGATGAAGCTATGAATCTACACTAAACATACATTTACAATAAATAGGAGACTTGGTTGCTAGGGTTGGGCCCTAACCCAAGAGCTTCAACCCTCTGAGCTAACTTAGTGCTGGCTCAAAACAAAATTCATTCTTATTAC
Organism: Pinus tabuliformis; assembly: GCA_031772625.1. Classification (NCBI taxonomy): domain Eukaryota; kingdom Viridiplantae; phylum Streptophyta; class Pinopsida; order Pinales; family Pinaceae; genus Pinus; species Pinus tabuliformis. The sequence goes on from CM062806.1 coordinate 112,412,743, forward strand.
CAAAACAACAAATTACATCAATAGAACTCTCACAAGTTTTGCAGCTTGAAAATATATTAGAGTTTTACAGTCAAAAATCTGAATCCTAGTGAGGTCCTAGGCCTCTCTACTTATACATATGAAGTCCCCAATGAATTCCTTCAAATTAGGGAGGCTTGGATCCCAAACTCAAGATAAACTGATGCTTTGTCACTCACTTGCTCGGCTGCCTTCTAGTCCTCATGATTTGGTTGTTTGCACTCCAAGCTGATGTGATGAATGGAGGAATATTCGAATGGAGGAGTAGTAAATGAGGAGGATTTACCTCCTACAATCCCTCTCCCTTGTCCCATTCGATTTTTGACCTTAGTCTTTGCCAAAATTCCTTGATTTTCTCCTTCAATCTTGCAGTCAATGCATATTAGACCACAAAGCATAATATCCAACTCTAACTCACCTTATAAACAAAATATAATAAAAAACATGTAATAAGTTATGAGAAAAGTTGCTTTAACTAAGCTAGGAGGTGAATTAAGGCCCATATAATTACCCAATGATGAGGCTCATCAGCATGCATCATTCAATTTTCTCAAGTCCACACAAAATTTGATTTCCCCTTTTTCCTTCTTTTCCTGAACTACCATGGGACTTACCCATTCAGACTCTTTGACAGGTTCGATGATCCCAGCTGCTAAAATTTTGATTAGTTCTTGTTTCACCTTCTCCTTATATTTTGGATTCAGTCTATAAGGTATCTACCTGACAGGCTTCGCATCAGGCTTCAGATGAATCTTCATAACTCCCAAGTCTCCTACTATTCCCTTCATATCTGAAAACGTAGCAGGGAACAACTCCTAGTATTTATGCAAGAGATCTATTATCTTGCTAACTGTGTCTTCATCCTAGTAATCTCATATTGTTGCAAACTTCATCTCATCCTCTAACCCTATATTCACCTTCTTTGTCTTCAATGGATTTGTTACATTAGGAATCTCTATTTCAGGTCCATTTACTTCGTGGTTACCTTTAGAGAGATAACAATTGCACAAGAGGAAAAAACATCACTAATAAATCTTGACACATGAATCTTGGAACACATTTCTATATTAATGAAATGATCAATTTTAGCTCAGTGAACAACTTTACATCAAGATTATGCTTTCTTCATCCAAGTTCCAACATTTGTACTTTGAATTATGAAGTATTTATACAAAAATTATCAAAATATCTTGATTTAAAATATAACGATTTTCTACAAAATATCTTAAAAATTGTTTACAAAAATAGTAAAAAAATATAGGCAAATAAAACTAATTTAGTTCTCTAGCACTATTTTCGAGGATTCTGGTGTTGACTTGGCCTGAAAAGATGCTTCTTTGCTATTTTAAGGTGAACACCTATGTTACTCAAGGACTTGGCATAGTTTATCCCATCTCTCTTCCTCTGGGGTGGAGAATTTAACTAGCTTCCTATAGGTTTCATCCACCTCGGTGTACTTTTGGAAAGTAGGTTTGATTATGATAAAATGATTTATATCATGTTTGATAAGAAAATCGAATTTCAAACCCTCCATGAAATATTTTCCTATGATGGTGGAAAACTTTGACTTATGCCTGGCTATGGTATACAACTTCTATTGATAATCATCTAACTTGACTAACTTACTTCCAATTCCTTTCAAACCTGACAACCCCTTTTGGTTTAGTATATTGAATTTCATGTGGAATTTCTGAATGTTGGCCTCTAAGTTGTGGCACTTGTTCTTCGACAGTAGCATCAAGTTCCTTTTTGTAAAGACTCTTCTGACTTCAAGGACTATGTTTGTCCTATCTGCAATCTCAAACTCATCTAGTTCCTCTTTGGTCTTTGAATTTAGAATCCTGATCAATGTAGTCGCTTCACCTAGCTTTTGTCCTAAATTTTCCTTTACTTCTCCAATAACTTCTTTGTTTCTTTGCACTAATTCCTCCTGCTCCAAAATTATTCCGATGGAAGGCCAGATTTCAGTCATAGCTTCATTATTTCTACCCAAATGTTCTCTTTTTCTTGTGCAATTGTTTGTGTCATGGCAGACTCATTTTCCAACAATTCAATTCTTTGGATTAACCTATGCTTCTTTTGAAGTTCTTCTATGTACAAATTGTCAATCTTTAATTTATGTTCTTGGAGTTTTTTAGCTGAGCTTTCAGCTTCTCAATCTCCTATCCCGTGATAGATAGGTCCTCCATTGCTTTGACTAACTCTCCTGATGAGTCTATAGACTGTCCCTCTACTGTGATGGATGTTGAAGTTGATTCTCCTAATGTAGATGTAAGTGCAATGGGAACTTCTATGATTGGAATGGTTGCTAGCTATGTTGATTGTTCTCTTTCCTTAAGTAGTTTCTCCATCTCAGTTTCCATCTCCTTTATTTGTCCATTCAGTTCATTAATAATCCTGAACATGTCTTCTTTTTCTTTCTCTAGTTGTCCAACTTCTTTTGTTTGTGGGTCTTCAGTGGATGGAAGCTTGAGTTTCTTCTTTAGTCTTGCAATGTCAGCATTATTTCTTCTAATAATATACTCTGCAGATTTCACACTGTTTGGATCATATCCCAGTTTCATCACTAGATCCTTTAAAGATTTAATATTTGTGTATTTATCTAAGGAAGATATTTTTTCAAGTTTGAGTTGGGACTTAATGTTATTGATTGAAGCTTGCAGCCTGGAAGCTTCCATTGCTATGCAAACTTTTCCATGTTTTCTTGTGCAAGTCCATTTGATCAATTGGGTGGATTTGATCAACATTGAAGGAAAAAATGTAGATGATTTATAATCATTTGGAGCTTTGGGGAAAGGAACCTCAGCCTGGAGGAAGGTTATATGCATATTTCCTTTCTTTGTGTCAAAGGCAGAGAGAAGACTATGTTGTGAGGATGTTGTTTGTTTCCAAAACTATGAATAAGTTGTATCTTTTAGCATCTCATTCCTTTTTTTTAATTTATTTATACTTGGAAAATATATTTGGTTCTATTTGGACATGAATCAGTTCCCCTGACTGAGAGGTATCCAATGGCTCTTGGGAAGCTGAAGAAGATGGAGATCCTACAAAAATATCTTCTTTCCTCATAGAAGTATGGGGGCCTGTCAACACTATAGTAGACTGTACATTTTCCTCTTAAAATGATTCTTCTGTTGGATTGGTATTTTGTCTCTTTTTGTAAATTTTCAACTCCTTTCACTAGATTTCTGTGACTGAAGCAGAAGACCTTCTCTTGGCATCTTGTCCTTCTTCTCCTGTGGTGTTGGATTCTGTGTTGTTTTTGTTGAGAGTACCTTTTCTTCTGCTTCCTGCAAAGCATTCTCCTACCATTGATCCTGGTTCATATACTTTTCTATTTTAGGCTTGGGAGTGTGAGTGTAGGGAGTATTCTCTAGTTCTACTCTCAACTTTGAAATTATTCCCCACGGGTCATATGACCAAGTGAAGCTGAGTTTAAAATTCATCTGCTTAAGGAGAATATCTACTCCTTTGGTTGTTGTCCTATTATTGCAAATGAAGGGCCCAACATATGTTTTATTTTGAATTGAGATTTCTTCGTGGCTACCACAAAGTGCAGCTCATCCATGTTAATCATTTGTCTAATATATTCTAGTGAAAAAATTCACATCGTGACAAAATTGGGCAACCTATATGGGGGAAATTCACACCCATACACTCTGATCTCAGTGTAATTCTGGTACAAGTATGAGTCACCTCTCTTTGTTTTCTCACCGAGGAGTAGAAATATTTTTATCTCAGGTCATATCCTTTGTTCAACATCACTATTCAATAGGAAAGAGACTATATACAAGAATTGATCAACATACTCACTGAAGGTGAATTCATTGGTATGATTCCTTACCAAGAAAATCCAATGAATCAAGGATTGGGAATTTCCTTGTTCATATAATTTTTGTAATGGGAACTGAAACCTATCTACCTGATGGAATAAAAATAAATAGACTAGAACTGAAGCAGAATTAAAAAATCCTTATGTAGAAAACTTTATGAACTGTTCATGGATGGCATCTATTAGTATTTGAAGATGACAGAGGGATTTTCATCTATTGAAAAAAATGATAAAAACCCTATGATGGCTTCATCAACCCACTGATTAGTTTGATAACCCAGTAAGCAAGAAACTTTGGAGATAATCTACTTTGTCATTTTAGGGAACATGGAAGATGGATAAGGAGGTTTTTTCTTAGGCAATTGGGCATTTTCAAGGATAAATGTCTCAAAGATATTTGCTCAGTGAGGGAAAGTGAGGTTCTTGTAGAGCTACCTGAGGAAATCTACTAAAAAAGGTTTCAGAGGGGCGGAATTTTGAATCTACAGTATTTGGGAAATGGTATCAGAGGTAATTGTGAAACAGATAGCATTGTTCTGGGCTACAATTTCCCACTGACTGGGAATGTATCAAAAGTGGAACCATGAATCGAATACAGGGAAATGGTGGGTCTTAGGAAAAATGAATTGGGGTAGGAGGGATTCCCTGAAACCCAATTCATCACTAAGATCAATAAACTTTTGTCTTAACCAGTTGTGGAGTTTGTAGAGGTCAAACTCACAACTAGTTTCAATAATTTTATATTATTGATCTACGAGGGGGTGGTGGTCCAAGTCAATTACAAGGGGAAGAAAGGGGTTTTCTTCAGTAGATTTAGATTTTCCCTTAGATGCCATGCTGGAAAGAAAAGGGTTGGAATACTGAAATTACCCTAGAATTGAGTGGATGAAGAGTGGTGGTTTTTGGTGACTGGTTATAGTGGCATTACAACTTGATGACATGTTGTGGTGGTGGTTTGGTTTGCTGACTAGTCACTGTAACAGGTTCTCTGTTTCAGTGTCTTAGAACAACAAATGGAAAGGCCAACTGAATGGGTTTAGGCTTTCTTTATAAAGGAAATCATTTAATTTTGAGATTAAACCGTTTAATGGAGAGGGTCCATTGATGAGCCTCATCATTGGGTAACTATATGGACCTTAATCCACCTCCTAGCTTAGTCAAATCAACTCTTCTCACAATTTATTACATATTTTTATTATATTTTGTTTAATCAGATGAGTCAAAGTGAAATATTATGCCTAGTGGACTAATGTGCATTGATTGTAGGTTTGTGATAGAAAATCATGGAATTTCGGCTAATTAAGGGCTGAAAATCGAATGAGACAAGGAGCAGAGATTGTCAGAGGTAGATCCCCCTCATTTACTCCTCCCTCATTCGCATATTCCTCCATCAATCACACTAGCTTGGAGTACAAGCAACCAAGTCAAGCAGATCAAAAGGCAGCCGAGCAAGTGACAGTTAAAGAGCTAGTTTATCTCGACTTTGGGAGCTGAGCCTCCGTAGATTTAAGGAAGTTGTTGGGGACTTTAGTTGTATAAATAAGGAGGCCTGGAGACTCATTAGGATTCGAATTTTTGTTGTAAAAACACTAGTCATTTTCGAGTTCAAGACTTGTGGAAGACATTGTTATGTAAGTTTCTGTTTTGATAATAAGAATGAGCAATTCCTTGATCCAATATTGAGTTAACTGTTGGGTGCTATAAGGTGTCTTTAAAAAATCCTAATTGCCTCACATTAATCATCAACCTGGGTACGTCTTTCTATTCCAAGAGTGTACACAATATGTGCAAATGCTATATCTATGGAGAGTAATGATTTGAGATAATTTATTAAATTCAATACAAGAGTAAATGGATTAAATCATAAATCTCTAGCTTCTCACTTCAAGGAAAATAATCTATCTAAGCATCAAAACTCAACCTTAATCAGAACCAAGACTCAATCTTAATCAAGAGATTCTAATTGCAATCACATCAACTGAGTGCACTGTAGCAATAACAGAGCTCTTCTAGCTAATTCTAAACTACTGCGGAGGAATAAAGCATCCAATCCAATCAATAACACTTCTATCTTTTAATGAACCAGAAATAACTCTCTCCTAATGATTAATTCAATCCACAACATAAGTAAATGAAATCGATTGGTAGAATTAAGAAGTAATGAAATACATACACGAATTCCACACCAATGAAAGTAAATCATCTGTAAAATTGTAAAGCAAAGTAATTAAACTTAAGGTAAAGGAAAAGTAGAAACACAGGGAACAATAGTGGAATCCACCAGTGACCAGGCCCAAGCTGCTAGCGAATACTGCTTAACTACTTCAGAATATCACGAGTGAACAACAACTCAATTCATGTATTAGTCATCGAATTCAAATGTTATTACAATGTGTTGTCTTCTTCATGATTACACTTCATATATTAAAATTACCTCCCTCAAAAGGGCGAGAAGTTCCCTTTTATAATCAAGAACTATAAGAGATAAATGCGATCCCTCAAGATCAGGAGATCTTGAGGGATTCACAACTAAATGATATTATCAGACAACATTTCAACTTGCGTTGATCCTCTTGATCTATTCCTTGATTCGTCCACATAAGATGCGCTCCTTTTCCTCTCTTTAGCATTTGTTGTTCAATCTTTTGAACTGCAGCTGTTCCCTTTGCCAATTTCTGCATAAAAACAATGAAAGTTAGCTTTTCTTAGTCGAACTGTATCAAAAGAAATTTTATTCATTTCTTATCGAAGTTTTATCCTGCTTACCTTGTTTCATGTCCTCATTAAAAACAAGTAGTTCCTACGTAGTGCAGTTAGAGAGTAAGATGGAAAATCTATTTCTTTATCAAACATAAAACCATGTTGTTGTATCAAACTGACAAAGGTTGTTTCTTCATGTCCTTCAGGCAACTCATAGTCGGAATGATATCCTTCAAGAGGGTACCAAATAATAGGGCTCTTGTATCGACATCCTAACCAATATGGCCCTTCTCTTAGCATAATATTGTTGTATGTGACCAAATGACCTGCATCAGCTTTGAAGTTCATGTAGTTAAATGGTTCTCTTTTCTTGACACTATTAGTTGAGATTGTCCATCTCATCTTGGATGCAATCAAGGATCTTTCCTGAATGGAGAGGAAATATTCCCTTCCTGTTTGCACGATTTCCTTATGTATAGGTCCCAAAATCTTAATTATGCCCTCCTGTGTCATAAGCCTTTTGTGTTTAATAAACAGTTGCAAAGGGTGAGTAGGCTCGCTTCTTACCCATAAATCCATTTCATGTTCTTTTCTCTGGAAAGAGTTATAGGCCTTAAACCACTTAAGTTGATTAACTGTGAAGGAAATAAAAGCTTGAAATTGAACGTCCCCAACAAAAGGGCTAGGATTCTTATCTACCTCTTCTTCTAATACAAAATTATGTAAATAAAATTCACAAAGAAGTCGCTGAACTTTTACCCCATGTTCTTTACAAAAACTTATAAATTCTTTAGTTGTTTTTAATTCTATTGGTTTGCCGGCCTTTATGGCTTTAATCTTCAATAATAAGTATCTTTCCAATAGAAACAGGGCATAGTTCATAGCAAGAGACCTGCAAGATAAGACATCTGAATATAGCGAGAAAATGGTGTCAATCTGATCCATGACCTTGTCCAACTTAGTCTTTACCTTCTTCAACCTTTATTCCACTTGTCTAACCCTAGAAAAAGTTTGAACCTCTGTTATAGTCAACTCTCTGAATTGCTTTTGCAACTCTTGATAATTCTGCATAGGATCTGTCTCCTTCCTACATTGATTTCAAGCAAGCTGGTCTTGTGCCAGTTCCTCCTGTAACTTCCAAAGAATAGGATCACTGCTTGAAGGGGTGTCCCTAAATTTTTCTTCAGTTTGGGTGCTTGTGCTATTTGAGGGTATGCTCTCGGTCTGAGTTCTCTTATTATGGGAGGACCAACCCTCCGTTTGAATAGCTATATCCATTAAGGCTGCATGCAAATTCATTTAAGTGGCTACCGTTTGATTAAAAATAGGCTCGGTCCGGGTTTCAGTTGCCATGCCCTCACATATTTCTGTTTGTGTGGCCATCATGACTACCTCAGGAGTAGTTCTCTGGGATTCTCTATTTGTAGTTGCATTCAATTTCTAACGTAGCCTTCTAACTGTCTTCTGGAGCTTTTGGTATTTCTTCCTCAGGTTCTTTAGTTTTGTTTCAGCTACTCGCTTTTTTGAGGTGCCTTCTTTATAAGCACGGGTTTGTTAATACCCTCTGTATCTAAGGGTTCTTGGTGCTCATCATGGGTGTGCTCCAATATAACTATGTCACCAGATTGGTTATTGGATTCGTGAATAATTTCTGTGCTCGCTCCCTCTTCCTGGTTTGTAGCTTCTGGAGAAGACAGAATTTCTGTATGACCAGAATATCCTGAGGATTGAGCTTCCATAAGGTTAGGATTGAGTGATTCTCCAGATTGCATGTATGCATTCAAATTTTCCAGGACCTGTGCCATCCCTTCCTCAAAATCTTGCAAACAATCAACTTGGGGGTTCATAGGTGGTGTCTGAGGAGGTCCTGCTTCATTGCCTGTTCATCATAAAAATGTCGTACTCCCTCTTATTCTGAGTGTGACTTATGTGCTTCCTCAGGTTCTTGTTCTGAATTGGCTTCTTCTTTAGGTTCTGATTCAGAATGACATCCTACCCCTTGTTCAAGTTCAGAATTGTACTCTTCCTCGGGCGCGGACTCTGAATTATCCTTTTCTTTTGGTTTTGGCTCAGAATTGCATTGTTCCTCTGGTTCTGACACAGAGTCATGTACACTAATTGGTCTGGATGGCTTCACAGGTCGTTAGGCGCTACCCAAAGGATTTACAAACATCCGCTAGGCTAGTTTTAACCTTGCAGACCACCTGCACTTATGGGGTTCAATTTTTGAATGAGCAGTCCTTTTCCTCTTCGAAATAGGGCTCTGCTGGCTCATTTACAAGGTTGCAAAGTTTTGGATTAGAGGGTCTTGACTATTCTCTAGGGGCACTATGAGACCATCCCAAGTTAAGTTTTGTTGAACAAGATTATGGTTAACAATTATTCTAATCAAACCATGGTGGCTAACTACAGTTTCAGGGTGCCTAGCCTGTCTTATTCTATCAGCAATATCATGTAGCAATGAATTCAAGAAAGATGGTAGACTAACAGTGAGATTTTGTTTTAAAACAGCTAAGAGTTTGAGTGTCGTGGCCTTACCACATCTCATCGTCCATCACAGGTAATGTACCTCTGGAAAACACTTTCCAACTCATGCCATGGTTCTCCCAGAGAGGACGGTTGGATGCCCTTGCCTTTTCTAGTTAATTCCTTGCCTGCATCTCTGAAAATATCCACCACGTCTTGCAACATTACGTGTTGTTGAGGCCATACAGTTCCTTCTGCTGGCAACCCAAATACTTCAGCTATCACAGTTTCTGATACTGTGATTCTTATTCCTTTCACCATGGACTGTCCATTCCATAAATTCTATAAGAATTCAAGAGCAACTTCACTATTAGGGGCCTGAAGCCTGGTGAAATATGACATCCATCCTGTGTGCACCAGAATCTCCCTGGCTCTGTCCGAAATTTCCAATACTAAAGGTTCTCAGCGCACTAATTTTCCACCCATAATGCTTGAATTCTTCCTACAATTTCAAAAAGATTAACATGCGAGAAAAACACAGCAGAGAACAACAATAGCAAGAAACATGCAGCAAAGAACAACAATGGTGAGATAGAACAACAAGTAGATGTAATGGCTAAGTTTCATTAAGCAACATTTCCATGAGAATTAATATTATTAATTCGAGGACTATCATATTTCCACATGTCATTTAATCATGGGATACCGTAGTAACATATGAAATCCAATAAAATAAATATAGCACATGCAAGGGTGTAATGGGAGTCCTCCCCCTCCTTCAAATGAGAGGTTGCTTACGACCGAATAGACAGGGATGTGTTGTTCTGATGGCAAGGCAAGAGGGTGAAGGGTACGACAGTAAATGAGATAGAGTACGCATATCAATGACAGGACGACAAGAGGTATGGTTATAATGAGAGTGGAGTGTATAAAGGTAGTTATGAAATAAAAGATAGTGCGCTTTGGGTTGATGATAGGTTATGCGAAAAAGGACAGCAATATGCCAAAATATGCTCTGTTGACGGTATCTTAGCTGGGAATAATATGATTGATAATAAAAAACATTATCTCATGCATAAAGGTTCTAAAACAAATTAAGGAAATAATTTCTCCAAAAAAGAAAGAATAAGAAGAGGGTATTATAATGATTATTGATGTTAAAATATCACTTCAATACCATAAGCAGAGCCTCTGCTACCAGCAGGCATCCATAGCCTCGACAGGGTTGCTTTTTAACCCGTATGAGCCAAGATTCTCAATTCATAAGTGGAAAATTCCATTGTTGTTCTACAGAAGAGGTCATTGTGCTGTCGTGGTAACCAAATGACCACACTGCCATTCACTGGGATGTAGCAAAAGTGATCAAGCCAGCTCGTGATGAGACCTCATGTTCCAAGGATATTCTAGTTGTCTAATGGATCATAACCCTGGTGTGGTGGCCATAGTGGGAATGCCACTTTGCTATAACCTTATGAACATGGTAGGTTGGCTCTTAATGAACCCCCTTTCCTCTATCTGCAAACAAATTTTTTCTATTGTTACATATGTTTATGATAAATAGAGGGAGGCTCAATACTCCTTAAGATACATATTTTAAATTTCTTTAGGATGCATCTTCGATCATTTAGGATGCATCTTCAATCTTTTGGGATGCATCTTTGATCTCTTAGGATTCATTTAATTGCATCATAAAAAAAAATATATGGCTAGACACCCTTTATATATGATGTGCCAATGTTATAAAGAAAAATCGACAGTAAATTTGAAATTAACATGATGAGGCTAGGGAGCCAGGGGTATAGCCTTGCCTCAATTTGTTGGTGCCACCTAATTCAGGATGGTGGACCTGAGGGGACTGACATTATTCGGAACCCATTGCTGGTGTGTCCCCCATTTTAGGTTAGGGAACCAAGGCAGCCTTGCTTAGTCAATTAGAGTACCACTCACAGTGGATCTAAGGGACTGACTTGAATCCCAGTCCATCCTTGAGGATTGGGGTGTCCCAGGTTAGGGAGTCAAGCTGCCGTGCCTCTAGTATGTGGTACCACACTCGACATGTGGACCAGAGGGGACATCCTAGAACCCAAGCCCATCTGCCATGTGGGTTGTCCCAGGTTAGGGAGACGAGCAACATTGCATAAGGGTAGTGGTACCACTCGATCGACGAAGATCACGAGTGGACCTGATGGTGCTACCTACCCCCAGCCTAATCGGGGATGGAGTGTCTCTTAAAAAATAGGTCTTAAATTTTTTCTTTACCCTAAAGGGGAACACTTTTGGGTATGGACTTTTCTGTTCAAAAGTTTGAACAACAAAGACATGAAAAAACTGTTGTTCAAAAGTTTGAACAATAAAGATGCACAAAAAGTGTTGTTCAAAAGTTTGAACAGAAAAGACACGCAAAAAGGTGTTGTTCAAAAGTTTGAACAGCAAAGACATGAAGAAAAAGTGTTGTTCAAGTGTTTGAACAACAAAAATGCACAAAAAAGTGTTGTTCAAAATTTTGAACAACAGCTGTTCAAAAGTTTGAACAGCAAAGACACGCAAAAAAGTGTTGTTCAAAAGTTTGAACAACAGCTGTTCAAAAGTTTGAACAACAAAAATACGCAAAAAAGTGATGTTCAAAAGTTTGAACAACAAAAATGTGCAAAAAAGTGTTGTTAAAAAATTTGAACAACAAATGTTCAAAAGTTTGAACAAAAAAAATTCGCAAAAAAAAAAGTGTTGTTCAAAAGTTTGAACAACAGCTGTTCACAAGTTTGAACAGCAGAAAAGGAAAAAAAAGAAAAAGAAAGAAAATCAAATCAAACAGAAATCATATTTACATATTTTACAACAAAGAAATAACTTTTATCATCATGAAGCCGCCGAAGGATTTCCCTCTTCAACTAAAACTTGCATGGTGGGATCCTGACGTATTTTCTGGTAGAAAGATTCTCTGGTAAGTGGTTTTTGGTAGAGGCATAACCGATGCCCATTTGCTTTAAAATAAGAACCAGACCCATCAATGTTGGCCAACATAAGGGTGCCATTGTCATGTACTTTATTTATTTTGTAAGGGCCTAGCCATCTATTCTACAGTTTGCCGAGGAAGTCTTGGAACTTGGAATCATATAGAAGTGCCCAATCGCCCTCATGAAATGTCTTTTTCTTAATAAGGGCATCGAGCCATTTGGCTCTTTATTGTTGAATAAGTGCAATATACTGTAGAGAAAATAGTCAAATTTCATCTAATTCGTTCATTTTCTATAACATGTTAACTTGGGCTTCAGTTAAGTCCAGTCCTACCTCTTGGGCTGTCCTTAGTGTTTGTATTTCAAATTTTATGGGGAAAATGGGTTCCTTACCAAATACCAGCTAATATGGAGTATCCATTAGTGTTTCTCCAAGTTGTGCGATACGCCCATAAGGCCTCTGGCAGTCGAGCAGTCGAGTCTCATCTATGCGATGAGACTATCTTTGTTATAATAGTTTCGATAACTTTGTTGGTGCTCTCTACCTGCCCGTTCACCTGCGGGTGATACGGAGAGGTAATTTTGTGTGTAATGTGATGATTTTTCAGTGTAGCAGCAATCTTGTGACCCACGAATTGTGGCCCCCCATCAGTAATCACTTCTCTGGGTAAACCATACCACACAAAAATTTCGAAAAGAAAGCTAATAACAGTTTGCTCTGTTGCTCTTGGTAATGCTACTACTTCCACCCACTTAGTTACATATTCTGTTGCAACCAATATATACGATTTCTCGTTGGATGATGGTTTGATTGGCCCAACAAAATCTAATTCCCAACGCTCAAAAGGTTCTTTCACCAGTTGTGGATGCAGGGGCATTTCATCAGATTGCCCAGGGCAACCCATCCTTTGGCAACTATCGCATGCCTAAACAAATTTCTTATCATCCTTAAAAATAGTGGGCCAGTAGTAGCCCATTCGTAGAATTTTATGTCCAATTTTGCAGTCTACAAAGTGTCCACCGTAAGGTCCTTCATGGCAAGCTTTTAAGATATCATAAATTTCGTCCTCCCTGATACACATGCGGATGTGCGTATCAACCCATGTGTGGAAAATATATCCTCCAATCCAGGAGAAATGAGTGCTGCACTGCACAATCAATTTCCTTTCTCTAGATGTCAGATGTTTGGGCAATTTTCCCACTGCTAAGTAATTCGCCACATCTGCATACCATTGTGTTTTTATGGCCACAACAAACAAATGTTCATCCAGAAACTGATCCTCCACCACCACTATATCGTCTGTTCTTGGTATTCGGGTGAGGAAGTCTGGCACAAGGTTCTCTTTCCCTGGTTGATCCCTTATAGTTATGTCAAATTCCTAAAAAAGTAGTAACCAACGTGTCACTCTTCCATTTGTGATAGGTTTGTTGGCTAAATATTTAATAGCAGAGTGATCAATATACAGAAAGACGGGATATCCAGTTATATAGTGTCTAAATTTGTTTATAACATAAATAACAGCTAGAAACTCTTTTTCTGTGACTGTATAGTTGAACTCAGTAGGAGTTAGGTTTTTGCTGATGTAATATATAGCATAGGGTTTCTTGTCTTCTTCTTGGCCAAGAATAGCTCCAATAGTTGTATTTGATGCATCTAATGAAATCTGGAAAGGTATATCTCAGTTCGGCACTCGTAATACTGGTGTTGTCGATACTAACCGTTTAAGATCTATGAAGGCAGTGTCACATTTATCAGTCCATATAAAATCAACATTCCCTATCAAGACATATAAAGGTGCAGCAATCTATGAAAAACTATTTATAAATCTAAAATAATATCCAGAAAATCCCAAAAAACTACCTACCGCTGTTTGAGTGCAGGGAGTAGCTAATAAGAGGATTACCTGTATCTTTGCTGGATCTAACTGAATTCCAGTTGCTGAAATGTAATGACCCAGAATCACACCCTCTGTCATCATCATGTGACATTTCTCATGACTTAAGCATAGCCTAGTAGCAATACACCGTTCTAGGACTTTCTCCAATGTCTGTAATGCCTGATCAAAGTCATCCTTGTAGGGTGTAAAATCTTCCATGTATACCGTCAATCCTTCATTTAAAAAGTCTACGAAAATAATGAGTATGGCTCTTTGGAATGTAGTAGGTTTGTTGCACAATCCAAAAGGAAATACCTTGTAAGCAAATGTTCCCCATGTGCAGGTAAAAGTAGTTTTATCCTGGTCTTCAGGGGAAATCTGAATTTGGTTGTAGCCACTGAAGCCATCTAGAAAAGAGAAGAATTTCTTCCTTGCCTGTGTTTCTAGGACCTGATTGATAAATGGAAGGGGAAGATGGTCTTTTTGTGTTACTTTGTTGAGTTCTCTGTAGTCAACGCATATCTTCCATTTTCCATTCCTTTTGGGGACAATGACTAATGGGGAAACCCATTTACTGTTAGATATAGGATAAATAAAATTTACATATGATAATTTTTTAAGTTCTTCTTTCACAATTTCCTTTAGATGAGGATTTAATTTATGTTGCAGTTTTCGAATGGGTCTTGCATCCTTTTCAGTGTAGATGTGGTTGTTACAGGGAAAAGTGTCTATATAGAACTGCTCTATCCCACTAAGGTGTGACAGCTGCCTTAGAAACAAACAGAGAAAAGCTACTTTTGTTTTTCCTTTATGAATTATAGATAGAGAGGAACAGAAAGACCAACCTCTGTCTTGCGCTAATCTCTTGATTTGATTCCTCTCTTCTTTGATAGTCTTTAGCTACCTACTCCCTTGCACGCCCAGCTTCACAAAGTACCTGTAAGATCACAGTAGCATAGCACTATACAAAGACATGGATCTATAATCATAAACAATCTAGGATCAGATGTAAATTGACCATACAAATGTAGCAAGCATCAATGACATAAGAGCATGGAGGAAAACTTGAATAGCTTTTATTGATAAACAAGAAAGAGCCAAGAGGATTTACAACCAGTTGTTCTGACCCAGCATCAACCTCCCAGCTAAAAAGCCCCTCTTCACCTCAAACAAAGCTTAGATCACCCAACAATCTGATGTTTGTCTCAAGAAACCAATAGCAATTCCTTACAATATGCAAAATTCCAGCCTCTAACCTCCTCATCTCTGGGATGAGAGATCTATATATAGATATTTGCAGAGGTGTGAGTCAGCTCTGGGTTTTTGATTAGTGTCTTCTCTCTGATAGTTCTTGATGCCACTTGGAGATCTCATTGATCTCTTACTCATCCTTGGGCGATTCTGAGAGGCAAGTGTCCCAGGAGAAGTTTCTGGAAGATTCCATGATCATCCACCTCGCAAACTGTCTCCGCCACTTGTCTTTTCCCGTCCATCGCACCCCACAGAAGGGCTTTTTGAAATGCAACGCACTTCCCGTGTGTACAAGGTGTGATGCATCGCACCCTGGCCATGGAGCAAGTGAAATGATCCAGTTTTGACCAGTTCTGAGTAGTTTTTCATGGAGAACTTCTGGGAGAAGCTGTAATCAGTTGACCTTGTTCCTTTAGGGGTTAGAACAACACTTTTAGGGACTTAGGAGCCCTTGGTTTATGGACATTTCATGCTTGGGGTTGTAGGGCCCAAAAATGTCTATAACAGTTGCCCCCTAAAGCATGAGGTTGTTAATCTTTTGATGTCGGGTGAAATTCTTTATTATGAGGATCCGAAGTTCTTTCAAGCTGGGAGGAGACCTGTAATAAGATACAATACAATACATTATCTTCATAATATTTTCATGATCTAGCTGAGGTGGGCATTCCCATGCTCAGCTCTATAAATTCATTTTCATGTACATAGGACAGACAATCGTCTGAGTGTAGACTGATGATTCTGATAGAGCCATCATCCTTTTGATTGGATGATTATCTGTGTGGCAATGATGTACATTTGATGTCTTTATTTCCCTGAATATATATCGCAACCCGGATAGATGAAACTAGATCCGGGGTCTTCAATCTCGTTCGATCTTCACTCGAAGTAAAAATCGATCCATGTGAGAAATGTTCTGAAGTCGAACATGGAAAGACATCGCTTGATTACCAGCCAATGATGTAAACTGTTAACAAGCGCGAGAGGAATCACCGATAATGATAATGACCCTCAAGGTACTGCAGTCCAATTCACGTGGTGTGAATAAAGGACTTGGTGTCGAACACCACGCAAAATCTTTCGGTCGAAGGCCATTGATGTAAACCTGTCGCCGGAAGTGAGAAACTTGCCATTGAGGCATGCAAGCTTCAAAGTACTGAATGGGGTGTTCCTAGATCAACTTCTTGGATAATGGGCTGATGTCGACAAGAAGCGATCCATCACAGGAGGGCCTTAATGAATCCCACATCAATGACAAGGAACGGAGCAAAAGATTTTAATGGAGGTGAAAACGATCTGGTGATATAAGGTTCAGGGTGGCGGTCATGAAAGAATGGAGTATAAATGTATGGTAGTGGGTGAGACACAGGTGAATTCTCTGAATGACTTCTCTTGAACATATCGGCGACACTGATGTGATGGATTGGTAGCATTAACCCCAAATGTGGATGGTATGATGGGACCATGGTGATGTGACCGGTGAATGAAACAACCCAACCCGAATCGGACGCGGAGTGGAAGTGTCATGTTCAAGAGCGACTTGCTACCAACAAAGTTTCTTCAAGTTTTCTTCCCAATTTTCCCCAGTCATTGCTGACCAGTACCTCTTTATTTTTGTCAAGCTTGAGGAGGATAACATATGCTTGTTCTATAATTTTCCCTTCGGGCAAACCCATCGCTATGTTTTAACGAGCCTAGCGATAATGAAACTCGTTCTCGTCTATAGACAAGTTTGTCGCTATTACACTTTTAACGAGTTTAACGACAAAGATAACTCAGTCCTTTTCAATTTTAGAGAGTCTCAAAAGGAACGTAAAGGTAACTCCAAAATTCCTTTTTCGTCATCTAATCCCTTAAGTCCGAAAAAGTATAAAACAATACAGAAGGGATGAATTTTCGATACTTTTAACGAGCCGAACAAAACAAGCGCTCGATCTTTTTGTGTAATAATCTCTCAGGTCCAAAAAGATTAAAATTTAGAGGAGAGATAGCACTTCCGGTCCCTTTAACGAGTTGGAAAGGCCAATGGCTCGGCAATCTTTTCATATTTTACAAGTCAGTTGAAAAGAGCTTAAAGGAGACTCGTATTTTGAGGAACGAGTGATAAAATGGATAGCAACTGATTCTAGGTAAGGTTTGGAATTTTCCAATCACGGCAGTGTTACAAGGATGGCTAGTGAAATCACTCTTCGCAGTTGTTCCTCAAAATGGGTAAACAATCAAATGGGGGTGAATGATCGGCCAATGCAAAAGTGGAGGTGATGGTGCAAACACGACCAAGGCTTTAAATGGCTGAAGTACTACATTCACGATGGTTATTTACTGGTGAATAGTTCATTTTTTAATGAGCTTAAACACGGGGGGAAACATTTGCTCGTGTCTTATGTTTATTTTTTAACGAGTTTGAACTATGTGCTAAAACTGCTCGATTAATCCAGTCGTGTGATAAGAATGTCTCATATAAAAACAACAACTTTTAGATTTTTGCCCCACATCCTTTCTTTATGTAAGTTAGGAAACGACCAATCCAAAAAACAAATAAATGATCACTCTTTGCTTTCACTCCAAAAGGTTTGCATGCCCCTAGGTATAAAACAGAGTTTCAAGGTTACCCCTTCTTTCTTCCGTTAAAACATTTGTTTTACCGAGAGAGGCCTACCTCTTACAGGTTACCAAAGATTGTTCTATTTACGGTGTAAACAAAACACCTCTTCGGCGATGTCTACCGAGATAAACAAAGGTGAGCGGTGATGCCCGCCAACTCACATAACTTTGACAAGAGGATCTTATTCCAGTCCAACTCCCTCTTCCAATCAAGGACAGGAGTACGGAGGTCATATACTCTCGCGGAAACCTACCCTATACCCGAAGTTTTCCTGCAGAAACAGACCAAGGTGCATGCCCCCTGGGTTTCAGTCATGTCCCTCGAATCACTCGCGCTCATCAGGTGGACGGACTGGGGATTGAGACATTTCTTGCGTGAAAATACCATTCAGGGATGGTATATGACTATTTGCTCTGTGTGATCCGGGAAATGAAAGCTGGTCTACGAGCTTGACCACTCTTCCTTCGTGCGGAAAACACATTACTCTAAAGAGTGAGGAGACAATTGCTCCCATGCAATAAATATAGTCTCGTCCAAGGAGTAGATTATAATCTAGGGGTCCTTGTACTACCATTACGTTCATGTGAACGGTTTTCCCCCTCAATGTTATGGGCACATTGGGAAGGATCCCTAACGGTCGACTGGTTCCTTTATCAAAGCCTGTTAGATTTCTCATCTCAGGCAAAAGCGATGGCGAACCAAGCGCTTTCCAAGCAGTCGAGGAAAGGATACTCACAGAAGCCCCCTCATCTATGATGGTACTAGCCATAACCATTCTATATATTTGAACAATGATTCGGAATGGTATACTAGCTGGTAAACGGGGTCTGCCTAGTTGATTCCAGTCGAAGGAGACAACTAGGTTGCTTGGAGGTGGGATCGAATAGACGGCCGGGTACGACTCTGACGAACTTCCTTCCTACGGTAAAGGAATGGGTAAATTGCCCCCATGTTCATTGGATTCTATGCTTATGAAAAGAATTTGGACGGTGTCATCTTTGTTCTCTTCGGTGATTGTATCATCTGAAGATGGAACCTCTGAAGGCAAGGCCGGGTCAACTGCCGCCTCGACCTTTTGACTTTCGTCTGGTATGGGTTCATATGGTTTGTCTTCAATGATAGATGCTTTAGCCGACCACTTGAGCGGGCCAACCGGATTTTCAACTAGTGACGGACTCGGCAAGAGTTTTTTTATATCCAGGAGGAAGTCGTAACGGTGAAACCGAACGATCGTCCAAAACTCTTTTAGCCTCATCTAAGAAGGGACAATGGTGGACGGCATGATCGCCTTCGCACAGTTTACAAGGAAATCTATATTTTCCTTTTTATCCTAGGGCTTCACTTTCACTAGTCGATGGTGTGTTTTCAACATGATCATCAGAGGTTGATGACACTGGGTTGTGCAAACGAGGAGACCAGTCCCTTAAGATCCGAGGGATGCAAGGACAATCTCTATGATAGTGGTCTCCTTTGCAAATGACACATGGCGATT
Source organism: Pinus tabuliformis (assembly GCA_031772625.1). NCBI lineage: Eukaryota > Viridiplantae > Streptophyta > Pinopsida > Pinales > Pinaceae > Pinus > Pinus tabuliformis. The sequence continues at coordinate 112,431,935 of CM062806.1, forward strand.
TAGGCCTGGTCGGTGCAGTGTGTGGATTTTCGCTAGACGACACTCGTTTGCCCTCATTCGCTTTTGGCTCCTTCTTCTTCTTCTCAGGTACTTGACTTTTGGCTTTACCAGCCTCATCAAGCGAAGAGGAAGGAGGAGAGGAAGAATTAGAGGAAGTAGAAGGTTGGTGGGTAACTCTGGACTCGTCTAGTTGCTAATTCGATTATTCAGGAATTATGGTGTTCTGAACACAGAGGTTGAGAAGAGCCATACAGGCAAGCCGATTGTCAGTCCTGGAAGCGACAATGTGACCATATGGGGCGCACCAACATCTCCCCAAGAGGAGAAAGGACTAGGATTTCCTCCAAGGGGGATTCCTTGGTTGGTGGATTCCATTTTCTCAACCCAAGATCAACGTAGGAAAGGGGTAATGGATATTCCGTTTAAAATAAATTTTAGACGCTTTGACACAACTTATTTTTTCAATTTTTAAGAGTCGAGAAAAAACAAAATATGACTCTAGTCTCCTTCGATTTTTAATGAGCCTGAAGTGACAAGTGCTCAGATGGACCTTTTCTATTAAGGAGTCTGAAAAGGAATGAAAGGGACTGCTCTGGAAATCTAGGTAGAGGGATTACCAAACCAATCGCAAAACTACAGAATACGTTTTACGGTACGGTAGTCAATCTTCTCGAATGCTATGTTCAGTGCATTGCGATCGATAGGGCGGCAGACACGGCTTCCTATGGATAAAGGATTAAGCCTATTGGGGTCTCCCAAAATATACTCGACGGTACATGGGAGCACAAGTCCGTACTAGCACTTATCGTCTCAAAGTGGAGGAATCACCCAACCATCAGTGAGAACAACAGTTACCAGGCTTTACGACACCGGAATACGTCTCTAGCCTAGACTTCTAAATGTTGTGTGTTAAGTTCCAAAGCGTTGTTAGATTCATTGAATTTATTTTAAGTTGATCTTGTTTATGAAGTTTGCCTTTCAGGTTCACCGCGAGATGTAGATGTAATTCCTAAAATGCAATCTAAGATGATAAACAAACTTTTTATCTTCTTTGTGCAATGAAAATCATAGCTACTAAGGAAAGAAAGACAGAATCTTTTCACAAAGAGCAATGAGCACACTCTAAATGCACTTTCCTAAATCAAGCCAATCAGACTGTCTATATGCAAATTCACATGCATGTATTTGTTTTCGACTTTCTTAGTATATGAATGCTAAAAAGAAAATTGATGCACAAATCTAGATTTCTTTTCAAGCAACAAATATCAACAAGTTTCTTTTCGAAATAAAAAATGGAGACGATCACAACACCTTACGATTTTGAAATGAATACTTGTTCTTGACACTAGAAAATTACAAATTTAGACCAAAAACAATAGTAACAGGATAATCGACCATCAACAGCAATTAAACTCTTTCCTACGATTGAAATCGACACTTGCGACAGTTTAAAATCAAAGGACGACAGTACGATTATGCTACTTTTGCAAAGGAGAACTGTAAATGACTCAACAAACACACAAAAACATCTACAGTTATTTTGTACAAAGGAGGCGGAATAATCGCAAAGAAAAGGGGTTTAAAACAGGCATATACTAATCACAGGCAGCAAAATTCAGGAATAGAACTAGAAAGAATGAATCACAGAAACCAAAACTACACAGAGCCTAGTCTGATCAGCGCACTTGTAACACAGAGAATTTGAAATGTAGCACACCTTGTCCACTCGGGAAGTGCGCTGAAGTTCAGATTCCCTGAACAATACCTGCGTTGGGCCAGAAACGAGATTCTGTTTGGGTTCCGGGTCACAGTTTGCAGTTCAGTTCTTGGGTTTTGGCCGACCAAAAGTAATCAGTAATGCAACAATCAGGGGTAGATCTAAGGAGGATCTAAGAGCTATCACAAGGGCAATCAGATAGTTTGTGAATCAGTTGTTTGAATCATAAACAGATCCAGTAGATGGATTGAAGTAGCATTTATCTACTTTGCATTTGTTATGGCAAATGCAGTTCGAATGCTACCTGTAAGTTTATGAAACAGACAACAAAGAATGATAAACAAACAAACTAATTTCTCCCCAGCGAAGTCGCCATTTTGTTACAGGGAAAAGTGTCTATATAGAACTGCTCTATCCCACTAAGGTGTGACAACTGCCTTAGAAACAAACAGAGAAAAGATACTTTCGTTTTTCCTTTATGAATTATAGATAGAGAGGAACAGAAAGACCAACCTCTGTCTTGCGCTAATCTCCTGATTTGATTCCTCTCTTCTTTGATAGTCTTTAGCTACCTGCTCCCTTACACGCCCAGCTTCACAAAGTACCTGTAAGATCACAATAGCATAGCACTATACAAAGACATGGATCTATAATAATAAACAATCTAGGATCATATGTAAATTGACCATACAAATGTAGCAAGCATCAATGACACAAGAGCATGGAGGAAAACTTGAATAGCTTTTATAGATAAACAAGAAAGAGCCAAGAGGAGTTTGTCATGCGGAAAGAGTCAATTTTGCGGACAAAACCGACCTCCCTAGAAGCTAAGGCTTTCTAGTGACAAACAAGACAATTAAACACTATCTTTCCCTAAATATGCATTTAGAATACAAGTAATCAGGTGTTCAAAACATACCTTTAGTCCCACGCTGTTTGTAGCAGTCCAGCCTCTCCGATCCGGATGAGCTCCTCCTTCTCTTCGAAACCTGCATTCACTAACAAGCAAACGATTACATAGCACCTGAATAACTCATAAAATAAAACATATTCATCATAAATACCAAGGAGTATATGAAACAAATCATGTATAACAACTTGTTGAGAAAAATGAGCTTAATTGTATTAAGTGGAAACAAAAGAAACCATTACAACCAGTGCCTTGGTGTTGTGCAGGTCCCTCCCAGGGTCCAGCAAGAGTTCTCCTTTACTTTGATCAGCTCACCCACTTCCAAATGAAGCTAAGAAAGGATGGGAATCTCTCCTCTCAAGCTTTATAAGGGAGTCCTAATTCCAGCAGCATCTACCCTTAGGAATGTTCAGCTTTCAACCTCTCTCTCCCTCTGGCCCAATGCATGTATTTATGGTGCTTTAGAGGAAGTTAACCAGGTCCACCATCAATGGGATAAGCCCCTCTTTCAAAGGGATAGCTCCCCTCTTGATGGGATAAGTTCCTCTTTCTTTGGGATACATGAACCATCTGGAGGCGCTCAATACACGTCAAACCATCTTCTAGAATGCTCTATAATCAACCACAAGTAACTTTTTTGAAGTAAAACTTGCGCCTTTTGACCTTTACAGGAGTACGCACCCACCCCTTTACAGACAGAGCGTACAAGTACGCAGGTATTGTGAACTTGAGGTGCGTACACGCATGTAAGGCTAAGAGAATCTGCGTACCCAGAGTTATATAGATTTTTAAAGACTTTCTCTCTTTCTTGGAGTTTGACATGGGGAGCAGAGGTATGAGACTTGCCAAGGAGGTTAGCATGACAGTTGATGAGCCATACTAACTGTAGATAGTCATGGTGACAAATTTTAGTGTAACAGAGTTACAACTAGTTGTTCTGACCCAACATCAACCTCCCAGCTAAAAAGCCCCTCTTCACCTCAAACAAAGCTTAGATCACCCAACAATCTGATGTTTGTCTCAAGAAACCAACAGCAATTCCTTACAATATGCAAAATTCCAGCCTCTAACCTCCTCATCTCTGGGATGAGAGATCTATATATAGATATTTGCAGAGGTGTGAGTCAGCTCTGGGTTTTTTATTAGTGTCTTCTCTCTGATAGTTCTTGATGCCACTTGGAGATCTCATTGATCTCTTACTCATCCTTGGGCGATTCTGAGAGGCAAGTGTCCCAGGAGAAGTTTCTGGAAGATTCCATGATCATCCACCTCGAAAATTGTCTCCGCCACTTGTCTTTTCCCGTCCATCGCACCCCACAGAAGGGCTTTTTGAAATGTAACGCACTTCCCGTGTGTACAAGGTGCGATGCATCGCACCCTAGCCATGGAGCAAGTGAAATGATCCAGTTCTGAGTAGTTTTTCATGGAGAACTTCTGGGAGAAGCTGTAATCAGTTGACCTTGTTCCTTTAGGGGTTAGAACAACACTTTTAGGGACTTAGGAGCCCTTGGTTTATGGACATTTCATGCTTGGGGTTGTAGGGCCCAAAAATGTCTATAACAGTGGTGCATGCATAACTGAGGGTCAATCCCTTTCATGTCTGGGTAGTCCCATGCAAAAGCCCCTTTGTATTTCCTAAGGACTTGGATAAGTTTCTGTTGTTGGTTGCTACTCAGATTACTGTTGATGTTCAGGATCTTCCCTTGATCGATTTCAATAGGCTTGCTATTATAGACAATGGTTTTTGGTATTGGTTGGTCATTGATACCTCTCAAGGAATCTTCTTCAATTTCATTATCAAGGATTGCTTTAATCATGTGACATCTCAAATTAGACACCGTAGCAAGGTGATTGATAAAAGTATGAATGACATCATCTTCTGTTTGGTTTTTGAATTCAAGGGCATCTGCCAAAATCAATGGTGAACGAATATTTCTATTAAATATGTTATAGGTTGTTTCCAAGTTTTTATAATGGTTAGGATTGGGTAAGCGGGAGGGTATAAGACTAGATTCTTTACATCATTTCCTTAGGTTATGGTCATACTGCCTGTCTGGCAACTGATATAAGCATCAACAGTTGCTAGCCAAGGCCTTCTTAATATTTAGGGATGTCCATATAGCCTGTTCCTAGGGTTAATAATCAAAAAGTCTGCCGGATATTCCCAAGTGTCTATAAAAACCATCACATCTAATAATGTTCCTTCTGGCTTAATGACTGAGCGGTCGGTAAGTTCCAACAAGGTAGTTGTTGGTTCCAAGGTTGTGATGCCAAAAATTTCGCAAGTTGCTTTTGTGAGAATGCTAATGGTTTCCCCTAAATCGACTAAAGCATTGGGAAAGGAGTGGCCATTTATCTGGACTATGACAATGGTGTTTCCCGGGTCTTCATATTTTACAAGTGTCTCTTTGCCTAGTAATAAATCAGACAAAGTCCCGACAACATGGACAGTTGGGGTTATTTTTGTTTTCCTCACAGACTTCTTTATACACAATTCTTTAATAGTTTTAGCATATATCAGAATGTCTTGAATAGCCTAGAGGAGGGGTATTTTTATACATATATTCTTGAGTTCACCCAGAAGATCAAAATCAGGATATTCAATTGGTCGAGGTATTATCAATATTTCTGGGAATGGGGGAGAAGAAGTTATGATTTGCTCAGGATCCTTATGCCTAACTGTATCTTCTCCCTGCATTGTTTGTTGGCTATCTACAGTCGAAGGCTTATCCGGATATGTATCTTTGGTTTCAGGTTGTAGATTTTTATCCTCGTCTGGGGTAATTATGCATCCAGATATTAACTTAAGTTCATTACATTCTTTTGACTCAACTTCAGGGTCTAGAATCTCAATAACTTGTACTGACTGGATGGATCTGTTGTTAGGATTTGGATTTGATTAGGATAGGAGTTGTGGTTGTATATTAGATTGAGGATTTTGTTGCAATGTGTAAGGTGCTGGTAAGGTTGGTTGAGATGGATGAACTGTTTCAGTAGGTTGGTTTACTTATCGTTGCCAATTCGGTTGCCAGTTCTGATTTTGTGAGGTATAAGGGGACCATTGCGAGGGATAGGGGTTACTTTTCTAGAATGGTGGAGGATAAGAGGAATTTGACCAATTTGATTGATTGGGCCATGATGGCATAGAAAAGGCTTGAGGTGGCCAATTAGAGAAGGGTGGTTGGTTCTGCCATGTTGTCCCTGGATACTGCTGAGAATTATATTGTGAGGAAGGAAAGAATGAAGAAGGGTTTATAGGCATACTTGTCGGTTGTGCTTGCCATTGACGACATTGGTTCATCAGATATATTGGTTCCACTTCCTCCTCGGCTTCCTTGAAGACTTCTTTTAACCCAGGAAGTGATGGAAAACTTTCCGTAGTATGATCCTTAGTGAAAATGGCACATGTCTGTATCATATCTAGCGGACATTCTCTATGATGGTGTTTCTTCCTACATCGTGGACAAAAAATAGCCAGGTTCTGTTCTGCTTCAGCCTGTTTCTATTTGGCTTGCATGATATCCAATTGTGTTGTCAGGGTCCCCAAGATATCAGACTTGAAATCTTTGAGAAAATTACCAATTTCAACTCGTGTAATGCTTCCTTCTGAGGTTCTATTATCTCTAGTGATCGCATCGTGCCCGGTTGGTTTCAGCCTTGTACTGCCTCTGGAACACCTGATACACAATTGTACAATATTGTCAAAATCCTCTTGATAAATATCCCCTTTCATAATTAAGTTTAATGTTTCTACCCATTGGTCTTTCACACCTTTAATCATTGTGGTTTTAAGAACTTCAGGGGGTATATTTGCATAAGGATATCTTTGCATATTATATTGAAAACGTTCTACATATTCTTCAAGAGTCTTGTTAGTCTTAGCTACCATTTGAAAGATTTCATCCTTCAGTTCTCTACTTCGGCAAAAATCTTGGTATTTTTTTAGAAAGGTTGTTTTCATTTGTTCCCAGTCGTTAATGGTACCTACACCAAGCCCCATAAACCAACGCAGAGCTTCTCCCTTCAGAGTAGAAGGAAACAGCTTCAGTTTCTGGGGGTTAGTAGTGTAATCATAACCCGTACATAAAACATCGAATTCAAAAAGGAATGCATCGGGATCTTCTGAAGTTAGCCCATGAAAGGTAGGAATATTCTGTAATGACATGGCTTTCATGGGAGCATAGACAGCTGTGTCAACAATAGGATATTGTAATGTAGAGGTTTGAGGTTGTCGCTAATTATTGGACATTTGGTCAAAAATATGCCAATACTCTTCAGGGATTCCTGGAGCTGTAGATTTGTTCATGGGGGGGCTAGAAGTGACTTGTAAAATGATTTTAACGGCACTTCCTGGCTCAGAATACTGGGGGTCCTCTATTCAACCACTGTCTGACGAGATTTGAACTTTCTGATAATTTAGTACTACCTGTTTCTCCTCCTCCTTCACGGAGGTTGCAAGAATTCCCTTTTTGTAAAGGGCTAAACTACAAATTTTCAATATTTCGAAAACTCTGTTCAGACCCTTTAGTCCTGCTATGAATCTCAGTGTTAGCTACAGATGGTGATCTTGCGGCCTGAAGGATTACAATAGCATTTATTGTGGAAATGATTTGGGGTCCTACTGATGACTGAGGCTCGACTTTTCTTATGATTTTGTCAATGAAGGTTGATCTTCCAAGGGTGACCGGTCCCTTGGATTTTTCGGATTTGGATGGAGGAATTATATCTTTTTCTGCTCTTTTCTTCTTAGTCATTCATAAAAAAATAAAAACATTCATTTCTACTTGAATCCCTACACGATTTTTATGAAAAGAGGGCGAGGCAGCAAGAACTTTACTTACTCGTACGCAAGTTCTTACCTTCCGTTCTTAATACCCAATTCTTTTCACAGCAAATAAACATCAAATTTCTATTTCTACTTCCAATTCCTATCTAATTGTGCTGAAAAGGGGGCGAGGGAGCAAGCACTTTACTTACTTGTACGCAGGTTCTTACCTTCCGTTTTTAATATCCAATTCTTTCCCAACAGCAACTATCGAACATACATCACTCTTCTGTGAAATGGAAACACTCTCCCCGACAACGATGCCAAAATGTTGGGTGCTATAAGGTGTCTTAAAAAATCCTAATTGCATCACATTAATCATAAACCTAGGTACGTCTTTCTGTTCCAACAGTGTACACAATATGTGAAAATGTTATATCTATGGAGAGTAATAATTTGAGATAATTTATTAAATTCAATACAAGAGTAAACGGATTAAATCATAAATCTCAAGTTTGTCACTTCAGGGAAAATAATCTATCTAAACATCAAAACTCAACCTTACTCAGAACTGTTAGCCTCCTGCTGCAGTAGGTTAATCATCTTTCATGATCGACATTTTTACATGCCAAATATGTCGTACTATGCATGCTGCAATGCTCCATATTTGCTACAGATGGCCAAAGAACTGTCCATGAAAGCGTGCTAGTCTAAATGCCACTGCTGTGTTCCAATTTTTGGTAAGCAATTCATTTTTAGTTTGAGGCAGTTTGTTCAGTTGGAGGACTTCAAGCGAGGCATGTCTAACTTCCCCTTCTTCCTCTTTTCCCAAATCTCTCACTAACTTCCCCTAAAAGAGGTCAAGATCTGCTTGATACCTCTTAGTTTCATCATTCTCCATATCATTTGCCTTGGTGAAGATCTGCTTCACTCAAGGAATGTTCACACTTCTTCTATCAGTCATTTTCCCCCATTTGATAGCCTAAGACATCATACTTAGCACTTTTTCTCATCATTGTCATATTAACTATTAACTTTACTATGTAGCTCCCTATTTATTTCCCCTTCCCCTACTAAAACTATGTATATTACTCCCCTATATACTTATCCCTCCCCCTGGTTGAAAAATAACCTTATACATCCTCGGGAATTGCTAAGTTTATCTGAAACTTAGCAAGAGCCCTCAATACCCCCTCTAACCATCTCCCAAATGCATAAGGACTCATTCCTTTGCATAGTTTCCCTTCATATGTATAAAAATCATCCTTTTGGCCTTGTTTTACCTTTTTAAGGTATGAACCCATTTTTTATAGGCCTAAACCCTCCTCCGATCCGAATCCCCTCCCTCCGACGCGATATCGCTGTCAGAGGTGCTAACAGTGTTGGCCGCATATATATATAACACCATTTCCCTCTCCTCCGATGCGATATCGCTATCGGAGGCCCCCCTTATCATATCTCCCCTTTATATCATTTTACATATCGCGGCCGTCCGATCAAGCCTCAGATTCGACGGCCCGTATTAAGTCGCAAACCCCATTTCGGCGATCGCAACAAAAATGAAGTCACGCCCCATGCTCTCCTCCGACGCGAAATGCCGACTTAATCTCCGCCGTCCATTTGGCCCTCAGATCAATGGCCCGTTTTTTATCGCATTGCCCCATATATTGCTCCGACTGGCCGGAGCCGAAATAATAATAAGGCACGACATATATATTTTTTGGGTCCGTAAATGGCCCCTTGTACAGCGAAATGGAAAGGCTCCGACGGGCCGGAGCTGAAAAGTTATAAAGAGCAGTTTTAATGGGTTTCAGGTCCGCTTATCATTTTTATTAAAATCCGCCGAGTTGGGTTCGCCGATGGGCCGGACCCGATCTCCATAAAGAAAGAGCCTATAAGCATTTCGGGTCCGCAAAGATTGGTACTGTGCGCCCCATATCCGGATCTGATAAATTATAAAGAGCAGTTGAAAGGGATTTCGGGTCCGATGACTCATTTTCATTCAAATCCACCGATAAGAGTTCGCCGATGGGCCGGACCCGATATAAATCATAAGGGAGCCTATAATGCATTTCGGGTCCGCGGGGTTCATCGCTCATCGGAGGCATTATGGTTTGGGATCCGCCGATCGCCGATTTAGCACCAGTCGTTGGATCTGCCTTCTCGCGATCCAACGACCATGATTTAATAGAATGCACAGTGTTGCGGCAGTGCCAATTTTCAATGAAAATTCATGTTTTTTAAGCATTCGCGCGTTATAAGGAAAGGGGCATTTGTTAAAGTTTTGTTTATACAGCGCTCCCGCCCGCCACAACTGCAAAGCATTTTTTGAAGATTTAAGCATCATTTTTGATCGGCCAAGCGCCGATAGCATCCCAAAGGCCACGGAAGCATTTGCAGCAGTTATTCTTGCATTAAATTGGCAGATAAAGGGGCGATTAGACAGTTAAAGAGTATCAGAGAGAGAAAGTGGCCTGATTCAGTGTCAAAGTGTATCAGAGGAAGCGGCAAAGAGTATCAGATCAAAATATCAGCAGCCCGAAGCAGCAGAACATTAAAGAGGCCCCCATCAAAGTCAATAAAGCAGCTCAGAGCCATCAAAGCCCACCATATCATAGTTATGAGAATTAAAGCCACTCTACAGCAGCAGAACCGCCTAGAGGGGCAATTCAAGTGTTTAAAGCCCAGATTTTGTAGAGACAGTGTACAAAGACACATATGAGCAGCACAGCAAGTCCCAAGGCACAATTATTGCAGAAGTGCTAGCGCATTGCTCAAAAGACCAATAATTTATTCATTCTTATGGTTGCAATCCCTGCGCAGCTGGTAGATAGGCATTCTTTCATTTATTTGCAATAAATGTTAGGTTAGAAGCATTCATTTCTCCAGATCTACTATCAAATCTGCTGTTGTAGATATTTTGTATATATTTTCTCTATTTATACCACCCTCTGGATAGTGTAAAGGGTTGGTTGTATTTCTCATTCTAGACTTGCGCTATAAGCTTAAGAACTTCTGTAATCAAAGATTGCTGGAATATTTGCATCTGAACTGGCTGGTTGTACTTTCAATGGCTGAAGAGCTTGATATGGAATTATCGTGCTTGCTCATGGTCCAATAAGTCTTTCCTCCATCTGTTGTCAGCTTATATGTATTTGTATCATCTATATATCATAATCTAAGTTGCAGGAAGAAGGAATAGTTTAGAAATGGTTTTCATGCCCTCTATGCTCAATTCTTGTAACTTTTCTATGTTTTCCTCTGAATTAGTGATGAATATGCATACTTAATTGATCATGTTTAAGCTATTTCCTTCACATATGAATGTTGTCTAGGAAACTCTTCATTGCTCCTATTTAGCCTTCATCCACTTTCCCTCTTTGGCTGGATGAGAGATCCTTAATTGCCTCTCATCCCCTGACCTCCATTTCATCCTTGTTCCAGCATTAATCATTGTGCCATGTGTAGCTATCCTGCTCCATATTCCCCTCTTCTGCCAAGGAAAACACACCCTTCAGTTCACATTCATTGACTCCATGCCCAATGGTTTGAACTTCTTACACTTTGTATGCCAACTCTGCTTGAATAGATGAACCATCCCACCAAACTCAAACAAAACCCATGTGCATCATATCTAGCCTAAAATCATCTTTAAACAAAGCTAAATCCTAAAGAGAGAGACCTCTTTGACTGCAGGTAGGCTAGGACCTGTAGTCCAAATATTGGTTTGTGGTTACCTCAGCCGTATCCCTTTGGGAGTCAAAAGGGACAACCTGAGTGATAACAAGAACCAAGACTCAATCTTAATCAAGAGATTCTAATTGCAATCGCATCAGCTGAGTGCACTGTAGCAATAACAGAGCTCTTCTAGTTTATTCTAAACTACTGCGGGGGAATAAAGCATCCAATCCAATCAATAACACATCTATCTTTTAATGAACTGGAAATAACTCTCTCCTAATGATTAATTCAATCCACAACATAAGTAAATGAAATCGATTGGAAGAATTAAGAAGTGTTGCAATACATACACGAAATCCACACCAATGAAAGTAAATCGTCTATAAAACTGTAAAGCAGAGTAATTAAAATTGTGGTAAAGGAAAAGTAAAAACACAGGGAACAGCAGTGGAATCCACCTGTGACTGGGCCCAAGCCGCTAGCGAATACTACTTAACTACTTCAAAATACCACAAGGGAACAACAACTCAATTCATGTATTAATCATTGAATTCAAATTTTATTACAACGTGTTATCTTCTTCAATAATACACTTTGTATATTAAAATTACCTCCCTCAAAAGTGTGAGAAGTTCCCTTTTATAATCAAGAAGTAAAAGAGATAAATGTGATACCTCATAATCAAGAGATCCTCAGGGATTCACAACTAAATGCTATTATCAGACAACATTTCAACTTGTGCCGATACTCTTGATCTATTCCTTGATTCATCCGCATAAGATGCACTCCTTTTCCTCTGTTTAGCATTTGTTGTTCAATCTTCTGAATAATAGCTATTCCCTTTGCCAATTTCTACATAAAAGCAATGAAAGTTACCTTTGCTTAGTCAAACCATATCAAAAGCAATTTTATTCATTTCTTATCGAAGTTTTATCAACATCTTACTATAGCAGGGCACAAATGCATAAAAAGAAGGAAAACGATAGTGTAATCAAGAGTAAACTAATACCCATTGTACGGCCCAACATTAACTCAGAGGACTGAAGCTACTGGGTTAGGGCCCAAACCTAGCAGCAAAGGCTCCTCTTCTTGTATTTATATGCTTAGATTGATTTCATAAATTAATGGTTGAATTATCTTTAGAATTATTTCACTACAAGTAGTGTAGATTTGATTAGTTTTCTTATTAGTTTGCTTCCATTTATTCTTTACTTCAGCAGTAGTTTAGAAGAGATAAAGGAACATCAAAAAGTTGTCAATAGGTTGTTTTGGCCTCACTCCTTCCTTTAGGGATCATGGTTTGAGGAAAGAACTCCTATGCAGCCCCAAAAAGACAGAATTCTAGTTTCTAATGGAATTTGGAGTTTTTTGTACTTAGGCCAACATTTGATCAGTTTGCAAGAGTAGGATTTAGTTATCATTTCTTCTACCTTCAGTCTTACATTATATCTCATCAATGTTCCATCTTATTTTGTAAATTCTCCTCATGCATAAAGTAGGCAGCGAGCTCATGAAATTCTGCTTTCCTTAGATAATTGAAATTCTTCTTGTTTACATGATTTTTGGGTAAATGTCAATGTTTGATGCAGTGCAAGTATTTCAGAAGTATAGAGAGATTTCATAGTCAGAAATATCATTCCAACTTCATCCATCCATTATCATTCTTTGTTTTCACTAAAACCCTCACCAATTTCATCGTTTCACAAGGAAACTTCTCCAAGCTTGTTGAGCAAATCCAACCATCTCCCAACCTTGGTTTTGAGTTCTGAAGTGTTCCTAGGCACTCCCTTGCCTCATTCCATCCACCAAACACTTACCTAAGCCTTACATCACCTTCAACACCTATCCTTTTTCTCTCAGTTATATCCTGCAGAAATACAGGGGATCCTGTAGGTTTTCAGGACATCCTGTAGAACGCATTAGGACATCCTGTAGGTTTACCTGTAGTGGTATGTTTTGAGGCCTAATTAAGGAAAAATCCTCTAGGAAGCTAGAAAAGGTCCCCTACTGGTCTCCCCAACCTTCTAGCCATTCACCATCATCCTTAAGCCACCTGCCACATCACCAAAAGAGATTAACTTTCACACTTTCACATAAAAAAGGACAAAGACAAAAACAGATTTATTTTAGTCATTTACATGCACAACAATAGAATGTTTAATGCTTTGAATTTGCATGCTTAGTACAATAGAATTTCATACATGTCAACTTAACATTCTTTTGAATCATAGCGTCTTAGCAGTTAGTTATAAAAGGGTGTGTTTTAGCATTTGATTTCAATCTTTTTCCTTACTGCAGTAGACAAGCTTTCTCTTAGAGTAGATTTCTCTTTCCCTCATTGGTAATCAAGATTCTTCTGAATCCATAGAAGTCTGGTTTGAAAAACCTTAGTGGTCTATCGCCAACTTAGCAGTGAAAACGAGTAGATCCATCACATTTACTTTTGTATAAAGCACTGTCACCTCCAATTTTGTACGAACCCTGGGTTGATAAAGTAAAGTTGGTAGCCCCAGGAGTTGTAGCATTCTTGCTGCAATACTAGTGCTTATCACTTTTTGGCACCCTTGTTGGGGAGGTCTCTGAGTAATATGTGATTACTGCTTTCTTTCTTCTATTTCTTGTCTATGATATTTTGCTATTAGTTTCATTTTTGCAAAACTAATTTAGTTTGCTTTCTTTACGATTCTGAATTCTTTGCTTTCCTTTCCATTCTGCAAGTAAGATTTCATTCAAGCAGTTATTTTTCATTCAGTCTGCAATTTCAATTCTGCAATTATTTTCAAAGCTTGAAAAGAAACACAAAACAAAAAAAAAAACACTTCTTTCATGCCTCGTATGAATAGGGATAACTTAAGGAAACTTTTGTCAAATACCCCCACTGCTTCAAACAGCCAACCTTCCCTCTTCTTCGGTGGTTGTGAATTGGAGGAACCCTTAGGTGAACAGCCAGAGATATTTGAAAAGCCTACAAGGGGAGAAGAAGAAGAAGAACCCATTCCAACTGACCCAATGGCTGAAAATAGAAATGACAGAGGAAATAGAGAAAGAGTTGAGGGTGCCTTCCCCACTAGGAAAACCAATGGGGATACCAGGATGAAGTATATAAGGCCCTATTCCCTTTCTCATTTCCATGGCCTGACCTCAAAAGATCCAGACAATTTCTTGTTTGAGTTTGCTATCATATTCAGAACCTATGATTACACCAATGATGAGCATAAGTTGAAACTATTCCCATCCACTCTCAAGGATTCATATTTGCACTGGGTCATGGGTTTACCTAGGGATAGCATCACAACTTGGGCTCAGATGCCGCAAGCCTTCAACAACAAGTATCGAGACTACTGCAAGTCTAAAGACACTAAAGAGGAAATTTTTAGGATGACCTTAGGGCATGATGAATCCCTAGAGGATTATGAAGAAAGATTCCAGCTTAGCTACAAAAGGGCCAGGTGCACACTTGACCCTGAGTCACTGAAGCTAGTCCTTCTTAGACAAGTAAGGGAAGATCTTCTGGATCCCTAAACTTTCTAGTAGGAGGGGACATCTACTAGCTACCCTATGAAGATATCAAGTCTGTCCTTAGAATCCATTCTAGGGCAGCTAGGGAAAGGGTAGGAGTAGTCAACCTATGGTCAATCCATCCTCTTCCAATACATCCATCAAGGGTGAACTTGGAAACATGCTAGAAGATTTCAAGAGTGAGATGTTGCAAACCATTTCCCTACATATGGACACTATGCACATTAAGAGAAAACAGGAGGAAGAAAAGAGAGGCTTAGCCATTTTATGCCCTAGATGCACAAGGAAGCACCCTAGGAATGAATGTCCATTAAACCTTATTGAAGTCTTCTCAGTCTGTCAAGAAAACCACTCCAAAGACAAGCGCCCTTTGCTACCTAGACTAAAAGTTGTATATCATGGAGCTAAAGGGGTGACTGAACAACCCTTCTACATAAACCAAAGGAGACCTCATGGGCCTCGGCCATACCAACAGGGCATGCAAGGGTCATCCCATGCATATTACAACCCCAACCAGACCACATGCATTCTCTCTTGGGGGCACCCTGCTTACCCTTCCTAGTATACACCTCCTTATTTGTCCTTTGCACCTCAGTATCATTCCCAACCAACCAGCCAGTCATTTCAACCATATGCTCCGCCACAGCCTCAGTGGAATGCATCGCCCCAGGGGTGGAGGCCCCCATACAACCATGCTCCAAATTTATTGCCTTCACCACCTCCTCAACCACAAATCTTACACTCTGCTCCACCTAAACAACCCCATATGCATGTCCAGCCAAATCCGAGCCTGAGCAACAGACAGACACAAAAAGTATACAGTGGAGAGACATCCTATCCTGCTTATGCTGTGGAGATTTAGGAAATCAGCCTGGGATCTGGGAGAGTACTCCCAAGCAACCAACCTCTACCTCCACTTAGGGAGAGTGAGAAAGAAAGAGAGGAAAGCATGCCTAAAGCAAATCCACCACCCTTTCCCGAGAGATTAACTCAACTAATCTAGCCTACCCCGGAAGAGAATGAACTTCTCAGAGAGTTGAAAAATCTGTGTGAAAATTCTACTTCTCCAAGCTATAAAAGATGTACCTATTTACAACAAGTTGATTAAGGAGAAGTGCTTCAAACATCCAGGGGGGAAAAAAGAGATGCCCCTACCATTAATGGAATTGGACAACTGTCCGACTTAATGTTGGGGCATGTAATTTGTCCAAAGTATTTGGACCCTAGAAGCCTTGTAGTAGATGTGCACATCAATGGCACCATTGTCCCACACACTTTGATTGATCTTGGGGTTGTCATTAATGTGATGACCAAGGACACCATGCTCAAGCTCAAACTCCAAGGTTCATTGAGAAATACCACAACAATCTTGCAACTTGTAGACCATTCCACATTGACCCTTGGGGGATTGTGGAGGATGTGATGGTCTCCATTGACTCTTGGGAGTACCCTAAAAATTTTCTATTTATCCAACCCAAGGCCAAGCTTACTGGTTACCCTCTCATCCTTGGGAGGCCCTGGTTAGCCACTGTCGATGCCTACATTAGTTGCAGGGCTGGAAATATGACTATCAAAAATGGACATATGTCCAAGAAGTTGGTCCTGTAGCCTTCTTCCCAGCCATATATAGAACATGGCTTACCTTTATGGCTGGAGGAGGAGGAAGAAGATGAATTTTATTCAACCCAATTCTATACCTTAGAAACAACCATGGGGGGAGGACAACCGGATGAAGATGATTTGATTGAACACATACTCCAAAGTCTAACTTCCAACACATTGTCCTTAGAAGAAGTAGTAAAGGAAACCAAGAAAAACCATCAGATTGATCTAAGCTTAGTTGATTCAAACCATACTTGTGTCAAAACCATAGAATTCAGCCCTGAGAGAACTTTGAAAATCAATCCATCTCTTTCTGTACACCAAGAAGAAAAGTTATGCAACATGTTAAAGGAACATTTAGATAACTTTGCTTGGAGTTACAAAGAATTGAAGGGAGTGCACCCCTCGATGTGTACTCACCAGATTTATATCAAAGAAGGTTGCAAACTAGTCGGGAAACCCCAAAAGAGAATGAATCCATCTCTCAAGGATATAGTCAAAGAAGAACTGCAAAAGATGCTAGATGCAGGATCCATTTACCCTATCTCAGATAGTGAGTGGGTCTCTCCTTTGGTGTTGGTACCAAAGAAAAATGGGAAGTGGAGGATTTGTGTCTATTACAAAGAGTTAAACAAAGACAAAAAGAATGACCATTTCCCTCTACCTTTCATTGACCAAGTGCTAGATGGCCTGGCAGGGAATTTTTTTTTCTCTTTCCTAGATGGATTCAATGGGTACAATCAAATCCAGATCAGCCTGGAAGACCAAGATAAAACCACCTTCACTTGTCCTTGGGGTACTTTTGCCTATAGGGTCCTTCCTTTTGGCCTATGAAATGCCCCTGCCACTTTCCAGAGAGCAGTCCTGAGTATCTTTGCCGAGCTAGTCCATGATGTAGTAGAGATTTATATGGATGATTTTACACTCTATGGGTGTGATTTCCAGGAGGCTCTTTCCAACTTAGGTAAGGTTTTGAACCTATCCCTTAGTCCCAAAAAATATGAGTTCTTGATGACTGAAGGGACTGTGCTAGGTCATTTGATATCCCAACAAGGACTGCAGGTGGACCCAAACAAAATAACCATCATCCAAAGGGTCCCACCTCCACAAAAGGAGAGAGATGTCAGAAGATTTCTAGGTTTAGTTAGATACTATCGGAGGTTTATAAAAGACTTCAACAAGTTAGCTTCTCCTTTATTTGGGTTGTTGGCCAAAGACTCCAAGTTTGTATGGTCAAAAAGCTCTCAACAGGCCCTGGATACCCTGAAGGACAAGTTGAACACTGCACCTATTCTTCGAGGCCTGAATTGGGCCCTTCCTTTTCATATACATGTTGATGCCTCACATAAAGCCATAGGAGCAGCTCTAGGCAAGATAGATGACAAATTGCCTTATGACATTTACTTTATCAGTAAGAATATGTCAAAGGTTGAACTGAACTACACAGTGACCTAAAAGGAGCTCCTGGCTATTGTGCTTTCATTGAACAATTTAGGCATTACATTACAGGTTATCAAACATTTGTACATACTGACCATGCTGCAATTAAATATTTAATGAATAAACTTGACATGAATGCCCGGATTATTAGATGGTTACTTTTATTACACCAGTTTGATCTAACTATTGTTGATAAGCCTGGCAAGGAAAATGTTGTTGTAGATATTTTGTCCAGAGTAACTTTTCCTACAGGGGAGGAAGGAATGGTTGATGATCAGCTACCAGATGAACACTTATTCGCCATTCCAGTTCTCTCTCGATGGTTTGCTGACATAGTAAACTATTTGGTGTCTGCACAGTTCCCACCGAATGTCTTCCAAAGAGAAAAGCAATTTTGTGAGGAAGAGCGCCCCATTCACTTGGATTGGGCACAACCTCTTCAAATTAGGCCCATATCAAATTCTGAGGAGATGTGTCTGGGAGGAGGAAGTCTTTGACATCCTTCTAACCTGTCATGATGGGCCTTGTGGAGGTCACTTTACAGCCAAGAGAATAGCATTCAAGGTGTTACGAGCTGGTTATTATTGGCCCACTCTTCATCAGGATGTGAGAAGATATACTAGTCAATGTGATAGGTGCCAAAGGATGGGAAAGCCTACTTCAAGGGATGAAATTCCTCTACAACCTCAAGTGACTTTTGAGTCATTTGACAAATGGGGCATGCATTTCATTGGACCTATTGATCCTCCTTCTAAGCAAAAGTAGTACATCATTGTGTGCACTAACTATTTGACCACGTGGGCTGAAACCAAGGAAATCAAGGCAGCAATAGAGGAGAAGGTGGCCGAGTTCTTAAGGGAAAATGTATTTTACAAGTTTGGGTACCCTAGAGAATTGGTCATTGATCAAGGTAGTCAATTTACATCCAACATGATTGAAGACTTGTTAAGCTAGCACAATATCAAGAATATAACCTCCACTCCACATCAACCATAAGCTAATGGGAAGGTGGAGGTGACCAACAGAGCACTGGAGGGCATTCTGACCAAAGTGGTTAGCGGCAACAAAAAATATTGGGTAGATAGATTGGTTGAGGCCACCTGGGCCTATAATACCACCTGGAAGACCACCACTGGATTCACACCATATGGGTTGGTCTATGGGAAGAAGGCCCAACTATCCATTCAATTTGAGTAAAATACATTGAGGATGGCAACCCAACTAGATCTAGATCTCAGAAGTGGATAAAAAGAGAGATTGCTCCAGTTGAATGGGTTATATGAGTTTAAAATGCAGGCCCTCCTACACACAGAGGTGACTCAAATTTAGAGGAAGATCTAGCATGACAAGAACATCAAGGACAAGCAATTTCAAGAAGGTGATTGGGCTTTGTTATATGATTCCAAATATAAATACTTTAAGGGAAAGTTAAGGACTAGATGGTTAGGGCCTTATGTCATAGAGAAATGTCACGACATTGATTCAATGCAGATTAGAACCATAGATGCAAAGGCCATTCCTTTACTTGTTAATGGGAACAGATTGAAAGTTACAAGAGGCCATTGTCAAAGCAAGAGTTCATCAGAAAAACAATGATGGTTGTGGAGAAAGTCTCAGCTCCTACCTCATCAAGTCACTGAGAAAAAAGAAAAAAGGGAAAAAAGACAAAAAGATAGAAAATAAGGAGACTCGGGTGAAAACCTCCATGAGGCGCCTGAGTCCCACGGTTGGGTTGAAAACCTCTTGAGGCGACCCAATCGCGTTAAAAAAGGAAAGAGAGGAATAAAAAGATCTCTGGGTGAAAACCTCTCTTAAGGCACCCAGGGCAAGCAACTAGGATGAAAACCTCTTGGAGGCAGAATAGTTTCTTTCAATAAAAAAAAATGAACAAAAATAAAAAGAGAAAAGGAAAATTATGAAAATATTGTTTACAGGTCAGTGGGAGGACGATCAGAGCAACAAAATAGAATCAAAAGGGACCTTTCCATCTCATGTTTTTATTTCTCCATTCATTATCCTTCATCATTCCATCCATTTTTCCACTCATTTGCTTCAGTTTGCAAGGGTTCTGTGTTTTCTACAGGATTCCCTGTAAACCTACAGGATGATCCTGTAGGAATTACAGTGGCTTGGGATTCCTAAAGGAAGTAACCCTAGAGTAAGGGGATGACCTTCCCATGTCAAAAAAATAAATTCCTACTTCACCATCTCATCACCATACCTCTCTCCACCATGATCACCCCTGCATTCATCAAAAAAGTCAGTTTCAATTTTTTATTTTTTTTTAAAGAGGATGAAGACAGAGAGCAAGGGGACAACACCTGAAGGATATTTTCCTCATTCACAAATACCTAGACCCCTTCTCTGCCCATGCCAACCATCCTCAGGCTCCAACAGTAGAAAATGATTAAGAATTTTGAGGGAGAAGCAACTACAGGACATCCTATAGGAAATCCTGTAGTAGCCTATCCCACAAAACAAAAATCACAGGTTGCAGTCAACTTCAAGCATGGAAGATCCAGAGGTAGAAGAAGCTCCTCCAGAGCCTAGCAACAACATCAGGATCATCATCATCAACACCAAGTACTTGCACATCAAAGGAAAAAAAGAAGGAGAAAAGCACATGCAGGCCACACACAACAAAGACTTCATTCTTCAACAAACAACATCAAGGCATTATTACCACAGGTAAGTATCCCGCTTCCACACTCTCATGAACATAATGTGATCAAAATATGTAAAAGTTGTGAAATAGTTGGTTTATAAGTGAAAGGTGGCCAGTTAATTTGGCCACCTCCGTTCAGTCAACGAGTAGAAAATAGTTAGTCCTTACACACGTGGTAGAAGTCAAGTCAAGGAAAAGAAGGATGAGGTCAAAAGTAGTTAAGCTACGAATGGCCGAAGTGGGAATTATTATGAGGTGAGGAGAATGATGATGTGGTAGTGGGACCAACAGTCCAAAAATAGATATTCGTACCTCGGTTTCCAGCACACCACCTCACTCAAGTCACCCATATGAGGAAATAAACGCTGATCCCCATGCGTGGAAGCATTCACATTCTCAAGGCTCACACTAGAAAACTCATTCTCGGCCCTCAAACGGTCTATAGGAAAGGCAAATTTACGTAGGACCACCTACAGGATCCTACAGGAAATCCTATAGGATACAGTCCAGCACCTACAGGATTGGCAGTGAGTAGCTTCAGAAGGGAAAAACAAAGCGTGGCTTCATCAAGCAGTGTTAAGGAGGTAGGCTCTACATTTCCCCACATTTTTCCAAGTGAAAGGAACATAAAAAATCTTCTAGTTTGTTGAAAGTAATTGCAGCATAAGGGAATTGCATACACAGAATTTTCGTTTAAATTTCCTCATTCATTAAATTTGGTAGTAGACCTATACAACCCTCCATCCATCAGAGAAAATGATAGGGGGATTTAATAAAATAGAACCCATTAACAAAGTGAGGATTCATCAACACCCTCCTCCGCTAGAGGTATTCACAAGGCACAATTGGATGGGTTTCTTTGAGAAATTGAGGGGTTATGATGATGAAATAGCCATAGATTTTTCTCTCTCCATCATTCCATTGAAAAGGACCCATGCCATTGTTGTGGTGAGATGCCTCTCCATAGAGCCCACCCCTGAAGTCATAGGAAGAATTATCACACTCCCCTTAGGAGTGCCTTGGAGAAAGGAGGATAATGGAAATAACCAAACTAAAAAGAAGAAATTCTTTTTATAAAGAGAGGAGGCCATGGAAGACAAAAATTGAGTGGGAAGAGCAAGCCTACCCTATCCTTGGAAAGAAATTATCTACCACCTTATAAAGTATATCTCATGTGAAGGTAGGTAAAGTGTGGTATATGGATACCACTTTAGGCTTCTTGAAGAATTGAGGTTTGGAGCAGACACACCTCCTCAAAACAGACTCAGCATACCCTACTTCCTCCTTCAATCAGTGATAGATATGAGCATGAAGGTGCAGGGAGGAAACCATCAACAACTAGCCCATCATGGGTTAATTAGACTTATCATAGAAGATTCCCTCCAAAACCTTAGAATTCCTATCACATGGGAAACTTTCAGAGACATGCAGACAAAGGAAGATATAAAAGCTCTTGAATATGACAATAGCCCTACTTCCAGTGAAAGGGATGAATAAGAAACTAAAAAATATGAAGAAGAAATAGAGAGGGATGAAAAGGAAATAGATGAGGAAGAAGAGAAAGAAAAAGAGAAGGAAAGTGGTGAAGAAACAGAAGAAGGTGAAAAGGAGGAAACTAATGAACAGAGTGAGGAACTAGAGGGAGAAGAAGAGAAGAAAGACAAATATGATAGTGGGAATGTAAAAGAGGAGGAAGAAGACAAGGAGGAATCACCCAGGGTATCTCCAGAACCCACTGAGAAAGAGGCAGTAGTTTCCCTCACTGCCCTTAGTACCCCTATCAAACAAAAAGGCAAAAGATAGAGACAAACTCCATTGTACTTTAGGACAAGAAAAAGTACAAGAATAAGGCAGGGAAAACCTCAAACTCCCACTAAGGTTCCTATTGTTATTGAAGGCTCACCTAAACAGCAGAAGAAGATGGATCCTCTTATGAAAACTCAAGGAGAAGGATCCTTAGGACAAGCCTCTCCCAACTATCCTATCACTTATGTGAGAAGGCTTGTGACTAGATCCGCCTCATCCAAAGGAAAATGAATCCTACAGGATACACAGAAGGACCTAGAGGAAGTTGAGGAATCCTACAGGAAAATCTTCTAAACCTACAGGAAACTTAGAAATTGGATAAAGAAGGGAGTATGCAGCAAGAAACAAAGAAGGAGGATCCAGAGCTAAGGGAACCTAGTCCTCAACCTAACCTTGACTCCTACTACAGGTTTATTGAAGGGGGTAGGGTCATTCCACAAAAAAATTTCATCCCATTATTATTTGAGATTGAGAAAGAAAGGGCACGAACATATGGATGGATGCATATTTCCAAATCCAAAGGGGTGGAGGACATAGGTCACATGGAGGAAAAGGTTAAAGAGATGCATAGAGAACTAAGCAACTTGAGGGGCAGAGAAGAAATAATGAAAGCTCAGTTGGAGGTAGAAAATGCATGGTTAAAAGGACAGCTACAAGAAAGAGAGAATCAATTGGCATCCATGGACAGTCTATCCTTAGAGGCAATCCAGTGTAGGATGCCAGCTAAGTCCTATGCATTATACCTTAAGGAACAATGGTTGCAGTTCCAATCAAGACTCTAGCACAGAGAGACACTATGCCATTCTAGGATTATAGATAGTTCATTGATATTTGTGATCAAAGCACATTGGAGGATATGGCTAATATGTTTGAGTTCTACCTAGATAACTTTGCCTTGGCAGATCTGAATGTGTGGGACCCTAATTCAAAACTAGGGGAATTACAATTGATGGCTTTGGCATGATGGATGAACCATGAGGAAGCAAGGGCTACTAAAATGAAGAAAATAATGGCAAGGGAAGAAACAAAGCCTCACACGATAAGAGTTGAGCAATCTAATCCAATGGTTGTCATCAACACACATAACGTGATTGCAAATGACCCTCAACTTGCACCCAGATACCTTGCTACCCAAGAGAAAGAAATTACACACTCTGAGGGTATGTTTAGGGTATTAGGGGATGACAACATGCAAGCTTTCCAAAGGATATGGAACACTTTTCCCTACATTTTGAAAATCAGAGAGTACCATTCTCCTCAAATAATGATAGAAGCACTGAACAGGACACCCATGTACAAGCAAGCTCTCCAAAGATTCCAAGTCAATTGCATTGGCTTGAGACTCGGTCCACCAATACTCTTATGGATGTTAGAAGGAAGGAAGGAAGAGGAAGAAAGAAATTAGTGTGAGGAAATATAAAGGAAGGTAGGATATTATGTAGAGGAAGAGGAAACTACAGTAGAAGCATGGGATGTAAGGGAGGCCACTAGAGCAGTGGAAGACATGGAAATTGATTGAGTTTCTCATAGGATGAGAAACACTTTCAGTAGGGGGGTGATGATGAGCCTCATCATTGGGTAACTATATGGACCTTAATCCACCTTCTAGATTAGTCAAATCAACTCTTCTCACAATTTATTACATATTTTGATTATATTTTGTTTAATGACATGAGTCAAAGTGATATATTATGCCTAGTGGACTAATATGAATTGATTGCAAGTTTGTGAGAAAAAATCATGGAATTTTGGCTAATTAAGGGCTAAAACTCGAATGAGACAAGGAGGAGAGATTGTAGTAGGTAGATCCTCCTCATTTACTCCTCCCTCATTCGAATATTCCTCCATCAATCACTCTAGCTCAGAGTACAAGTAGCCAAGTCATGAAGATCAAAAGGCAGTCGAGCAAGTGACAGTTAAAGAGCTAGTTTATCTCGAGTTTGGGAGCTGAGACTCCCTATATTTAAGGAATTAGTTGGGGACTTTAGTTGTATAAATAAAGAGGCCTAGAGCCTCATTAGGATTCGAATTTTTGCTGTAAAAACACTAGTTATTTTCGAGTTCAAGACTTGTGGAAGACATTGTTATGTAATTTTCTGTTTTGATAATGAGAATGAGAAATTCCTTGATCCAGTACTGAGTTAACTCAGAGGGCTAAAGCTCTTGGGTTAGGGCCCAACCCTAGCAGCAAAGGCTCCTCTTCTTGTATTTGTATGCTTAGATTTATTTCATAGATTAATGGTTGAATTGTCTTTAGAATTATTTCACTACAAGTAGTGTAGATTTGATTAGTTTGCTTCCATTTGTGCTTTACTTCAGCAGTAGTTTAGAAGAGATAAAGGAACATCAAAAATATGTCAATAGGTGTTTTTGGCCTCACTCCTTCCTTCAAGGATCATGGTTTGAGGAAAGAACTCCTATGCAACCCCAAAAAGACAGAATTCTAGTTTCTCATGGAATTTAGGGTTTTCTGTACTTAGGCCAGCATTTGATCAGTTTGCAAGAGTAGGATTTAGTTATCATTTCTTCTACCTTAAGTATTACATTAGATCTCATCAATGTTCCATCTTATTCTACAAGTTCTCCTCATGCATAAAGCAGGCAACTAACTCATGAAATTATGCTTTCCTTAGATAATTGAAATTCTTCTTGTTTACATGATTTTTGGGTAAATGTCACTGTTTGATGTAGTGCAGGTGTTTTAGAAGTAAAGAGAGATTTCATAGTCAGAAACCTCATTCCAAATTCATCCATCCATGATCATTCTTTGCTTTCACTAAAACCCTCACCAATTTCATCATTTCACAAGGAAACTTCTCCAAGCTTGTTGAGCAAATCCAACCATCTCCCAACCTTGGTTTTGAGTTCTAAAGTGTTCCTAGGCACTCCCTTGCCTCATTCCATCCACCAACCACTTTCCGTAAGCCTTCCATCACCTTCAACACGCATCCTGTTTCTCTCGGCTGTATCTTGTAGAAATACGGGGGATCCTATGGTTTTCAGAACATCCTGAAGAACGCATTAGGACATCTTGTAGGTTTACTTTTAGTGGCATGTTTTGAGGCCGAATTGAGGAAAAAGCCTCTAGGAAGCTAGAAAAGGTCCCCTACTGGTCTCCCCAACCATCTAGCCATTCACCATCATCCCTGAGCCACCTGCCACAACCAAAAGAGATTAGCTTTCACACTTTCACATAAAAAAGGACAAACAGAAAAACATATTTATTTTAGTCATTTACATGCACAACAGTGGAATGTTTGATGCTTTGAATTTGCGTGATTAGTATAGTAGAATTGCATACATGTTAACTTAGCATTCTTTTGAAGCATATCCTCTTAGCAGTTAGTTAGAAAATGGTGTGTTTTAGCATTTGATTTCAGTATTTTTCCTTACTACAGTAGACAAACTTTCTCTTAGAGTATATTTCTCTTCCCCTCATTGGTAATGAAGATTCTTCTGAATCCATAGAAGTCTGGTTATAAAACCTTAGTGGTCTATCGCCAGCTTAGTAGTGACAATGAGCAGACCCATCACATTTACTTGTGTATACAGCACGGTCACCTCCAAGTTTGTACAAACCCCGGGTTGATAAAGTAAAGTTGGTAGCCATAGGAGTTGCAACATTCTTGCTATAATATTGGTGCTCATCATCCATTAATCTGAGCTAAAATGGTTACATGACGAATGCAGAAATGGGCGATGAGGTGAGAGTGAGTTGAAGTGGAGAGGGAATGGATGTGATTGCAGAAGGAGTGGAGTGGAGGAGAAGTGGATGAAAGTGTTCCAGGTGGTGAGACAATATGGAGTGGAGTGGGGATGGGAGGCACCAATTGGTGGAAGAGGAGTGGAGCGAGGGAGCATGGGGTCAACAATCACTTTAGGCGGGAGGTGGAAAAGGAAGATTTCGGATGGGGGGTGGGTGGTAAGCTGTTTTAGGCGAGGGAAATCTGAAGTTGGCCTAGGGGCGACACATTGCACAACCAGTATGCGGGGAAACAACTTTTTGAACCCCCCTCCCCCCCAGTTAACTGTCGGAGGGGCGGGGGACTCCGAAGTGATCACCTGTCGTTGATTTGGGTGGGTGAGATCACAACATTTCATTGCTACTCGACACTTGTTACAAACCAAAAAAAGTGACATATCAAAACTTTATTAGAACTATTATAATCGCAATTATATAGTGTGATTAACCTAATTAAACATACTTTATGGAAACTAATCAAATCACGCTTACAATGTGCGATCAAATACTTAAACTAGCTAAACCCACTATATTAAATTAATCTAATCACGCTGAAATGGTGTGATTAAATATTTTAAAATATTTTTTAACTCTAATGTGGCATTTAAACTAGTTGCACATTATTTTTTTATTTTTCTAAAGGTATTTAATCACATGTTTTTTTTCAATATATCTCATTTTTTTTAAATGAAGTGGCATTTGAACTAGCTAACTTATTGGGGCTATTTTCATTTTTTCAAATTTTTTATTTCTCTCATTTTTCACACACAGACACACACACACACATATATATTTTGTATCCCCTTTCATTTTGTTTTTATTTTATTTTCCTTTTCTTATTATTTTTTTTCTTGGAAATAATTTGCAGAATGAAACATTATTTCCAATATCTCATAACATAAAAATGAATAGATAATCATCATTTGATCCTATAAATTATAGGCTCCTAACACTTGAGTTTTGTGAATCTTATGAAATCAACTATGAAGGTGTTGCTTGTGTAACTTTCTTCCTCACATTTGAAGGTCAGGTTAACCAATAGTTTCATACCTTACCACCCACTTCCATTCATTCATTTGAGAAACTCTTCAAGGAGCTTCATCAAGCCTTTGATAGGTATGATTACCAATATGTCCTTAAAAGGATTAATCAAATAAGAATGAATCTTGATGAATCAATTGAAGATTTTTCTAATAAATTCCTTCTATGTTATGAATTTCATGGAGGAGATATAGATTGGTATTTCTTTAAAGAAAATTTTCCACTATTGGTTCGAATCTCTTTGAAACATTGTGAATCTGAACCCTAGATGATTCTGCTCTCCCAACTTTTCCAAACCATGAGACACGTTTAATTTTAGACGAGGAACCTACAATTCCTTTTGATTCTTGTCCTCCTCCTTTCTCAGTACCAATTTCGGTGCCTCCTTATGATGATGTTGATGTTGAGAAATCTATAAATTAGAATTTTGATCCATTTTTTCCACCTTCA
This sequence comes from Pinus tabuliformis, assembly GCA_031772625.1. NCBI lineage: Eukaryota > Viridiplantae > Streptophyta > Pinopsida > Pinales > Pinaceae > Pinus > Pinus tabuliformis. The sequence goes on from CM062806.1 coordinate 112,459,273, forward strand.
TCAACTTCTCATGATTTAGATCCGATTGAGGATAATTTGGAATGGTTCACGAAGCCTAGTGTGAAGACCAATCCCTTTCTTTATCAAGTTAATATTAATAATCATAAATTCAATATTAAATCTGATTTGGTTGAAAGTATGATTTCTTTAAGGGATACATGTCATCCTCTATCATCTCTTCCTCATGATCCCTTGCCCCTTGATTCACTTGATCATTTTCTTTAAAACAATCTTGATTTTCGTTTTGCTAATCCAAACAATTATCGGGTTCTAGGTAAGGTGCGAGTTAACCACATCTCTCAAATGATCCGAATGGAAAATGGAATCAACCCATGGTACTCATCCACCCATATTATTCATTGACCCATGGAATTTACTCATGGTATTGTAAATGGCATCCGCCTGTGGTATTGTAAAATCCACCCATGGTATTCATTCACCCATGGAATTTACCCATGGTATTGTAAATGGCATCTGCCCGTGGTATTGTAAAATCCACCCATGGTATTCATTCACCCATGGAATTGACCCGTGGTATTGTAACTGAAAAATACTATAAGTAACAAGTCACATTTTGTAAAAGGACAGGTTGTCCGCCACAATGTAGCCTTTACAGTTATTATCGGTTTTAATAAAAAAGTTTCTTTGTGGTTTTGTTTATTGGGCATTCTCCTATTTTTCTTCTGGCAATGCAAGTTTCCAGATCTTGGGGGTCTCTACCCCAAGATCCATTTCAGGTTTTCAGATCTTGGGGGTCTCTCCTCCCAAGATCCATTTCAGGTTTTCAGATCTTGGGGTCTCTACCCCAAGATCCATTTCAGGTTTTCAGATCTTGGGGGTCTCTCCTCCCAAGATCCATTTCAATCTTTTAGATCTTGGGGGCCTCCTCCCAAGATCCGGATCAGTGGTATCAGAGCAGGTTATGATTTCATGGGAATGAGGGTTTCATGCATTTTTCAGTCTCAATTTTTTTGCAGGAATTTTTTTTTTGGGCGGCGACTTTTCAGATCAGATCTGAAACATATGGTACAAAATTTACAAAAACAAATACCAGATCTGGATTCCTCTCGAAAAATCACCCAATTTCAAAAAAAAAATGGGTTGAATCGGAGTCCGGATGAAGGAGATATCGCTGATTTAAAAATCAGTGGGGTTGCAGACAGGTTTTCGGGGCAGCGAGTTTGTGGCGCAGATCTGGACGTCCTGGTGCAAGATGTGCTAGATATAATTGTAGATCTGGAATCTTTGTGAAAAAACACCCACTTTCAAAAAAAAAAATCAGTCGAATCGGAGTCCGGATGAGGGAGATATCGCTGATTTAAAATCAGCCATTTTATCAAAAAAATTTGTGACGGCGGAACTGTTGCAGCGCGAATTTGAGATCTCAGAGTGTCCAAATAAGGATTTCCAACTCATGGGAAGATGCAAAATGATCCTTCTGCTTCTAAAAACAGGTTATAATAAATATTCTGAGTTATATTGGCCGAGTTATGTCCATTTTAACTTTGGAGCAGCATTCGGAGTGGGTTTCCATTGGAGACGTGCCCTCCCACCCCACTTTAGTAGGCACCTTCTTCACATTCATCAGTTTCAACATAGCAGCATTCGGCTTGGGTTATTTGGAGACGTGCCCTCCCACCCCAGGCTATGTAGGCACCTGCTACTTCATCAGCAACCAACATCACGGTTATGGGTCATCCACAAACCCACACTTCATCGAAGTCCATTTGCTAGGCCGCACACTGTTAGTATCACAGTTGGTCACAAGCATTACAGGGTATCTCTATCCTCGGATCTTCGTTCGTAATGGTTATGGGTCATCCACAAACCCACACTTTATCGAAGTCCATTTGCTAGGCCGCACACTGTCAGAATCACAGTTGGTCATAAGCATTACAGGGTATCTCTATCCTCGGATCTTCATTCATTATGGTTATGGGTTAACCACATAAAACCCTTATCTTCAGTGGCTCTTCATATTCAACAAATGCTTTGCAGGAGGGAACTTTACGCAATGGGGACCATTGCTTCTTAAGGAGGGAGGAATGATCCGAATGGAAAATGGCATCAACCCATGGTACTCATCCACCCATATTATTCATTGACCCATGGAATTTACTCATGGTATTGTAAATGGCATCCGCCTGTGGTATTGTAAAATCCACCCATGGTATTCATTCACCCATGGAATTTACCCATGGTATTGTAAATGGCATCTGCCCGTGGTATTGTAAAATCCACCCATGGTATTCATTCACCCATGGAATTGACCCGTGGTATTGTAACTGAAAAATACTATAAGTAACAAGTCACATTTTGTAAAAGGACAGGTTGTCCGCCACAATGTAGCCTTTACAATTATTATCGGTTTTAATAAAAAAGTTTCTTTGTGGTTTTGTTTATTGGGCATTCTCCTATTTTTCTTCTGGCAATGCAAGTTTCCAGATCTTGGGGGTCTCTACCCCAAGATCCATTTCAGGTTTTCAGATCTTGGGGGTCTCTCCTCCCAAGATCCATTTCAGGTTTTCAGATCTTGGGGTCTCTACCCCAAGATCCATTTCAGGTTTTCAGATCTTGGGGGTCTCTCCTCCCAAGATCCATTTCAATCTTTTAGATCTTGGGGGCCTCCTCCCAAGATCCGGATCACCTAGTGTGAAGACCAATCCCTTTCTTTATCAAGTTAATATTAATAATCATAAATTCAATATTAAATCTGATTTGGTTGAAAGTATGATTTCTTTAAGGGATACCTGTCATCCTCTATCATCTGTTCCTCATGATCCCTTGCCCCTTGATTCGCTTGGTCATTTTATTTAATACACTCTTGATTTTCGTTTTTCTAATCCAAAAAATGATCGGGTGCCAATTAATGACATCTCTCATATAGAGAAAAAAAAATTGAAGATTCTTTTATCTCTCTTCCCTTTTTCAAAGTCAACCTCTATGTCAAGATTTTTTTCTTCCATCCTTGGTTGATTTAGAATATGGTAATCTTGATGACCAATAAAATGAAATTAATTTTCCTAATCCATCTAAAGTCTTTGGTAGCCATCACTCTAATAATAATGACTCTATTGGTGTATATGATGATGAATTCCCAAGTGCACCAACAAATCTTTCAGTTTTTCAAGAAGATTTGTATTTGAAAGATTTAGATCTAGAATCATATTCAGTTAAAGAATATTTTCTCATGGATACTTCTTCTTCAACTCATTGTTCTTTGTGTCCTATTTCTTATAATCAAATTATGCCACACTCTTTGAATCTTCAATCTGACTTGCAGAATTATGAATTGACACAAGGTAGTGAGGATATCCATAAAGAAGAAGAAAGAAATGAAAGTAGTGAGAATCCATTTCATTCTCTGCGACCTCCTGTTTTGCATGAGGAAAACCCTTCAAATAAAATTTCTTATGAAATTTCTTCAATTTATATATTGATAGATTTATAATTAGAAGAATCTTATGAATTGAGTTATTTGTTTGTTGAAGTTGAAAAATATGATCAAACTAGTGGTGTAGATGGCTACCATTTGGATAATAGTGATCTCGTTTAAGTAACTAAGAGTAGTTTTCCACATACATTTTTTTATTTGACTCAACTTTCAGAATGTGATTATCCAACATTCCAAAGTTTCGGGACTTGTTAGGAAGTCGAGACACTTCAACTCCAGTTGATGGTTATGTCAGGTTCTCACAATCTTGATGAGGTCCCCACACTAGGTCAAAATTAGGTTTTCACTCATAATTCTTTTCTCTGTATTATTTCACTCGATGCACACTCATTCTTGATAAATTGTGGGTTTTTCCGAGACAATTTTCCTAATTTTCAAGGTTGGGTTTCTTGTCAGATAGAGGATTATGTTAATTTATCTTCATTTAAACCTCTTAGATTGAATGCATGATTGGAATGCACATCTTCCATGGATGCACAGAGTTCTGAAGCTTATCTTTTTCACTATCATGACAAATTTTATCATCAACTGAAATATTCACATCTGTTAAACACTTGTTAGGATAATCAACTCCTAGTTTTTCCTGTAAATATTTTAATGCTAATCAATTTCATTCTGGCACGATATATCCTCTTGAGTGTTAGTGAATTCTTGAGTCATTTGGTGAATCAAATTCCTTTTCTTGATAGATCAATGTCCCAAGTTGATACAAAGGTTGAATCTGATTCAACGCATGTTGATCTATAATATCTTGATTGGTTTCTCATCTTTGTTATACCAACATTCATCTTCAACTCTTCTGATCGAATACAAGGTAGTGATATTTTGTATTTATCTTATGAGGAAAATTATTTAATTGTTCAAAGCGTTTGTGAAGATTATCAAATTGATACATCTACATGTTCGAATAACCAAGAATTTGATGCATGAACCATCCCATCTGATCACAATACTTGCCTTAAAACTTGTTTTTCAATTAATCATTTTTTCACTGGTGTGTCTTATGATAATTCCGTCAAGGTCTCAAATTCCAGTGATCTATCATTTCATTTTTCAGATACTTGTAAAATAGTTGAAGCAATTTAGCTATTGTTGATGGTTATGTCAAGCATTCATGAGCTTGACAAGCCTTTTGAATATTATAAAATTCAGTTTCCATTATTAGATTCTCTCCTCGATTCCATGACAGTGATTGAAAATTTATTTTCTCATGGATTTCAGGGTTTTCAAGAGGATTTTCATTCGAGGAAATCTCAGCCTAAAAGTGCCCATGAAATTTTCATGTAGTCTCCATGTCATAATATGTAAACCAATCAAAATACTTTAAATTTAAAAAGAGGTACATGTAAATCTTTTGGAGGGAAATGGAGAAAAACCACTTTTTTTATTTGTATATTTGGCTTTTCTCCATATAGGTTTATTCAAATTTCAAGTCTAGACACTAGTTGGATGCATAATTCAATTCCACATTTGATGATTATTGATTATGTGTACTTTTGAGAAGGCCCACACTGATAGAAATTGAATATACATTTAAAAATATTGTTGAACATATTTTTTTAATGTATCTTCAATTTTGATCATTGTGGATCTTCTCCAAAATACGCATAATGGGTACTCGTCTCATGTGGAATTTAATTATGCATCCAACGGGTGTTTACAGTTGAAATTTGAGTAAACTTTCGAGGAGATAAGCCATAAATACAATTAAAAGAAGTAGTTTTCTTCTTTTCCCTCCAAAATTCAAAACTATTATTTTTTTATTTTTCCTTAGGAGGCCATTTTTAGGCTGAAATTTCCTCTAATGTTTGGATTCAATGATCAAATCTATGATTGGTTGGGAGCATGTTACTTAGCAAGCTCTATCACTAATAATAAGCTCTGATTTCACTACATGTTTGCTAAGGATCCTAATATGAATGAAGCTATATTCATAAGAATATTTTAATGTATGTATAATTGTTGTTCTAGTTGAAAAGGTAAAGCCACAAATTGGTTAATCTTATTTTTATGGTACATCTCTTTGCCTTGAGAAAATAACTCCCTTTATCACAAATTGCAGGATGAGGCATGTTGTTACGTCCAAGTTAAAACTCTGATTGCGATCATCCGATAAAGGGACTCCGATAAGGGGGCTCGCCTGTGTCACATAAAGGGTCAAAGAACCATGGTCTAAGCAATAAAGGGGTATCGACGATCGACGATCGTCGAAGTTGAAATGTCACAACTCCAAGTTAAAAATCCATGATTGAAAGCCTCCAATATTGGGCTAAGCATCCGGTCATATGAGAAGAAATATAGACATGGGCTAGACTATAGGGGGCCAAAGGAGATCAGTGTTCGCAATTTATAAAGCTTGTTCAATTTTAAAGCCCCCAATCTCTGAGCTCCGATACACTTGTATTAACTGCTTCACAGGGAATATATGGATCTAATAAGCATATTATAGAGCTTTGAAGGCAGATGGGTTGGAAACTGAAGTATTAAATGAAGGTATGGTACTGTGGCAAATCAGTATGGGGGGACTCAGGAAGATTAATGGCTCAGCATGGATCTCCACTCAGTCATAAATGTAAAGGACTGCCCTGACAAACTCTGCTTCTGCTCTGTGACAAGCAAACACAGTTGATTGCTATCAACTACAGAGAGTGGGGAAGTCGAGAAATTAAGATGAAAGCGAAGGGAATTAAACGAGCAGTAGGAAAGGCACATCATGATAGAGACATGGCTTGATCAAAGGTCTTCACAGGAGCAACAGAGAGACACTACCTCCATCATCTTTTCGTTTTCATTTTCTTTTCATTATCCGGTAATTTTTATTTGTTTTCAAGAAAGGAATCAAATCCTTGGAAAGCATTTTAAGAAACAAATCTATCGCAAGTCTTGGAAGCTAGTCAATATGATATTTTGTAAATGTGGATTCAAATCCCCCCTTCTCTGTATAAATAAGGGGGAGAAACACTTAATAGAGGTTCTAGAATTTTGCACCTGAGCGGTCCTAATTCTTTGGTTCCTTTTTTTGTTCAAATCACTTGTTCATGAGGGACTTGAGTTCTAGATTGTTGAATGTAAATGGACTGGTGAATGTGACTCATTTGGAAGATTAATGAAACTCTTTGGTGATTTCAGTCATGGCAATGTCCAATATGTTTTCCCCTCTGTAATCTCATTCCAAATATGTTTTTCCTTCTCTGAAATAATGTGATGAATTTGCCAGTTTCTCCCTTTTTCATGATTGTATATTTGTTACCAAGTAGCAACAATTCCTGTGTTAGCTACATATTTACTTAAGTACCTGTAATATGCACATATTTTCTTAAGATTTTGGATACAAATTTTCCCGTGAGTATATGGCCTGAAACCCTGACTAGCGCTCCACTCCTGCCTCTCTTTCATCTCCTCCCTCTTCCATATTTCTGCTGGAACATTGTTGCTTAAGATTCTGTTGGCAGCCCTATGCATCGAATTCCCTCCTTTCTCTCCTCCTCTTCACCTATACTACAACTACAATATTAAGCTGCTTGTTTTTGTGTGTCAGCCACTAGAATAAGGCATTTCTCTTTGAGGTTGGCCTAATTTACCCCCTAAGCATTCAGAGCCATGTGTTGGCTTGAGTTTACCTTCATGAAGGCCGATTGAACCAAGCTCCCCACTTTTTTATTTTTTATCTTCAACAAACTTCGTGAAAATTGGAGTGCACCAAAAGCCCCCATTGAAAATCTTCCATGCACTTCTCTCTTTAAGATATCCTAGGAACTGGTCTACAATCAACCCAGAGGCTGTCTCTAGGAATATTTATATGTCTCCTAAAGCATTCATGCTATGGGTTGCATTAAAAGTGACAACAGTTACAACGACTAGTCTTGCTGAATGAGATCCCTCAATATGCAATCCTTTTTCCTAGCTTGCTCCGTGACTATGCATTGCATAGTTCCAATCAACAGTGAGGACATCTTCAGTCCCTGTGGTTTCCAACTATGAAATCCTTGTCTCCTTCCTTGTTGGAAACTCCTCACTATACTTCATCAGACAACAAACTTGATACCTTGCCTCTTGGACTACCTCATTATGTAATAACCCCTGTCAAGCCCTATTTTACTATGCATTACACAATTCTAGTCAGCATTGTGGCTTCCCTGAGTTCCTACATCCCTCAACTGTGAAATTCCCATCCTCCTGCTCTCAACACCCTTGCATGTTGCCTCATTTAAATTACCATCTTCCATGAGTAGGAGGAGGAGGAATAGATGGTTTTTGAACTGATGTTGAATTTTCGTGAGTGGTCTCCATCTGCAGGTAACATCACCACAACATGATAGGGTAATTTTTAAGAGAGGCCATTAAGGAGAGGTTGCAAGAGAGTACTTGTCAAGGAGTAGAGAAAGCCATCATGAATAGCACAAAGGAATTATGGATCAAGACGAAGAGGATAACTTGGAAGGTTCTAAGTCGAACCCAGATCGTTTAGAGGATAAATATAAAGAAGAAGCAAATATCTACCAAGAAGAAGTCAAAGTCAAAGAAACCAAGAGAGTAGCTTGGCATTACCACATCATCATGAAGTTCCATATAATCATTTCCAAGTCATGGCTTGTACAAGTGTCATCACAATGCCATGTGTCCTAATGTGTCTTGCCACATCATTTATGGAATGTAATTATTGTAATTCTAAAAATGAGATAATGTAAATGTATGGTAGACCAAGCATCCCACATGGAATATGAAGAGTCACTAGAGAATTCTGGAGTCATATAGAAGCTCAAGGTCATGTAAGAATTTGAAAATTCATATTAGAAGCTCAAGAGTCAAGAGGGAGGTCAAGGTTCAATGGGAGGTGGAAAGCCATCTCATTTCTTATAAATACACCCTCATAACTCAAGCAAAGGGAATTTTGTTACTAGATCTCTTCACCTTGGCTTCTCTAACTTGGAATAGGAGAGAAGATATTTTTTTGGAGGAGCAAGTAGTGACTTAATGTTCCACTATCTGGGATAGTGTGGTAGCATTGTATTTTTATATATTAGAACTTTCACTTACTATATGAAGCTCTCAGAGTTGGTGCATTTTCATGCATATATCATGAATGATTGTGAGACTATGCTTTTATTGTTTGCAATGTATGTTTATGTTAACACATTCTAATGAATATGGACTATTTCATTGGATTCATTATCTATCTTATTGATTGCGCATTGTTAATTTCTTTTATGATCATTATTTTCTTGTGAACTACTTTTCACATTAACTAATGATCCTATTATGCTGTTGTGTGTATCTTATAGGATAGTACTAGTGATTTTCTTCTATAGGATCACTCTCTCTTTCCCTATCATGTAAGTAACTTATATACATCAAAATTGTATGCCTCACAATGTTGACTTCCTTGTTTCAAAGAATGTTTGTATAATCTCTTACATTAATAATTATAGCCAAGGAAGACTCCTAAGACGATGGAAACCAACCATATTTCCATTTGAGGCTCCTAATCTAAATGGTGTGAGGTCTAATTGGGACTTCATATCGGAGATACCCCTTTGGTTGCCAAATTTCCAACACCATCAACAATTTTTGGCACTAGAAGGAGGGCCAGATGACAAGTTGTTCCCATTGAGTCTATTTTGAATCTCTTATCTTCAATGGATCATTCCAAAATTATACTCCTAGGATGTTTTCTAATAAGTCCAATTGTAAACTTTTAATACCTATGGAACCTTTGTATAACTTGTCTCAATTAAATTTTTATGATGAAGGTGGTACATCCATAGTTGAGCATACATCTCATTTTCTTGAGTTTTTTGAACCTTATGAAATTAATTTGAAGATGTTTCTTGTGTACTTTCTTCCTCACATTTGAAGGTTGAGTTAACTAATAATGTCATGCCTTACTTCCTGTTTCCATTCATTCATTTGAGCAACTCTTCAAGGAGATTCATCAATCCTTTTATAGGTATGATTACCAATATTTCCTTAAAAGGATTAATCAACTAAGAATTAATCCCAATGAATCAATTGAATATTTTTCTAATACATTCCTTCACATATGTTATGATTTTCCTAGATAAGATGTGGATTGGGATATCTTTAGAGAAAATTTTCAAGATTTAATTTGAATCTCTTTGAAACATTTTGAATCTAAACCCCCAGATGATTGTGCTCTCACAAATTTTCCAATACATGAGACACCTTTAATTTTAGAGGAGGAACCTACTATTCCTTTTTATTCTTGTCCTACTCCTTTCTTAGTACCAATTTGGGTGCCTCCTTATGATGATGTTGAAGTTGGGAAATTTGGAAATCACATCGTTGATCTATCTTTCCCACTTTCATCCAATTCTCATGATCTAGATATGATTAAGGATAATCTGGAACATTTCACGAAGCCTAGGGTGAATACCAATCCCTTGATTTATCAAGTTAATATTAGCACTCATAAGTTAAATATTGAATATGATTTGGTTGAAAGTATGATTTCTTCAAGGGATACATGTCATCCTATATTATCTCTTCCTCAAGATCCCTTTCCCCTTGATGTTCTTTATTAGTCTCTTTCAAAATCTCTTGATTTTTTGTTTGCTAATCCAAACAATGATCAGGTGTCAGGTACTCATATTTCTTAGACAAAGGAACAAAAAGGTGAAGATTCTTTCAATCTATCTTCTCTTTTTCAAAGTCCTCTATGTCAAGATAATGTTCCTACTTCCTTTATTGATTTAGAATATAGTAATATTGGTGATCAATCAAATGAAATCAGATTTTCCTAATCCATCTAAATTCTTGGCTATCCATCACTCTAAAAATGATGACTCTATTGGTGTATATGATGATGAATTCTCAAGTGCACCAACTGATCTTTCGGTTTTTCAAGAACGTTTTGATTCAAAATATTTATATCTAGAATATGATTTGATCAAAGAATATTTTAACATGGATACTTCTTCTTCAACTAATTATTCCTTGTATCCTATTTCTTATAATAAAATTATGCCACACTCTTTGAATCTTCAATCTGACTTGTAGAATTCAGAATTGACAGAACGTAGTGAGGATATCCATGAAGAATAAAAAGGAAGTGAAATCATTGAGCATCCATTTCATTCCTTGCAATCTCCTATTTGCATGAGGAAAACCCTTCAAATCAGTTTGTGCATGAAATTGCTCCAATTTATACATCCCTAGATTTACAATTAGAAGTATCTTATGACTTAAGTAATCTATTTTTTGAATTTGAAAATATGATCAAACCAGTGGCGTAGATGGCCACCATTCGGATAATACTGACATTGTTGAAGTAACTAATATTAATTGTCCACATACAATTTGTGATCTGACTCAAATATCAAAATGTGATTATCTAACATCCAAACTTATGGGACTTGTCAGGAAGTCGAGACACTTCAACTCCAGTAGATGGTTATGTCAAGTTATCGCAATCGTGATGAGGTCCCCACAGTAGGTTAGATCTAGATTTTCTCACATAATTATTTTCTCTATAGTGTTTCACTAGATGCACATTCATTCTTGATAAAGTTTGGGATTTTTTAGGAGAGTTTCCTAATTTTCAAGTTTGGGCTTTTGGTCGGATAGAGGATTCTGTTCATTTATCTTCATGTAAACCTCTTGCATTGAAAGCAGGATTGGAATGCACATCTTCCATGGATGCACAAAGTTCTGAAGCTTATATTTTTAACGATCATGACAAAGATTATCATTGACCGAAAGATTCACATCTGTCAAACTTTTATGAGGATAACCAACTCTTGGATTTTCTTGTGAATATTGTAATGCTAATGATTTTCATTCTAGCATAAGATGTCCTCTTGATTTTTAGTGAATGCTTCAGTAATTTGGTGAATGGATTCCATTTTCTTGATAGATTAATGTCCCAAGGTGATACAAAGGTTGAATCTAATTCAACACATGTTGATCCATTGTACCTTAATTGGTTTTTCATATTTGTTATACTAGCACTCACATTTAACTTTTCTAATTGGATACAAGGTAGTGATATTTTGTATTCAACTTGTGAGGAAAATGGTTCAATTATTCAAATCATTTGTGAAACTTCTCAAATTGATACATCTACAGGTTCAAATAATTAAGAATTTGGTGCCTTAACCAGCCCATCTGATCATAATACTCACCTCAACACCTGTTTTCAATTAATCATTTTTTCACTAGTGTATCTGATGATAATTCCATCAAGGCCATGAATTCCTATGATTTATCATTTCATTTCCTCATACTTGTCAAATAGTTGAAGCACTTTAGTTTTTATTAATGGTTATGTCAAGAATTCATGATCTTGACAAGTCCTCTGAATATGATCATATTAAATTTCCCTTATTAGATTCTCCACCTAATTTCATGCCATTAATTGAAAATTCATTTTTTCAAGAATTTCAGTGTTTTCAAGAGGATTGTTTTGGAATTCATGATCCAATCTATGATTGGATGGAAGCATCTTACTTAGAAAGCTCTATCACTAATAATAAGCTTCGATATCACGTCATGGTTTCTAAGGATGCTAATACGAATGAAAGTATATTCATAAGAAGCTTTCAAAGTATGTATAATTGTTGTTCTAGTCGAAAAGGTGAATTGAGAGACTTGTTAATCTTATTTGTTATGACACATCTCTTTACCTTTAGAAAATACCTTCTATCTCTTGTGAAAATTGTTCACGATAATATTTATATTCTTACACATTGCTTTATATTGCTTTTAATTACTTGTATCTTTCTATTTATAGGTCGGGAGTAGCTTTAGTGGTTTCATTGGAAATTTCAAAATAATTAAACCTAAACTTCTAGCCAGTTAGAGTAGGATTAGGTCTGGATGCATTTTAGTTTTCCTTTGAATTGCATTCATCTTCCATTTTCCCTACATCTAGTTCAGGCATTTGCTGTCACTTTTTATTCCACTCTTGCATGTTTCTTTTCTTTATTCCTTCTTGTCATGTCATGTCTTTGATTTTTGTTTTTTTCCAATAAGAACTTGCATGAAAAATTTTCTTGCTTGGCTCAAAAGACAATGCGGAAATTTTTTGAAAAGATAATTATGATGATGAACAACTCTTGGCTAATTTATCTTCCTACATTTTTGTCTTGGTCTACATCTTCAAGGTCAATGATGTCTCAACAAAAAATACGACCCATGTGAAAGGATGACTCTGAGTAGAATCATGACACTTGTATATATTCTAGGATCCTCATTCATAGGTCGGTCTTATAATTAAATGGTGTTTTTTATTGTTGATCCAACCAAGCACATAAGGGAAAAGGGAAAATCGATAACGAATCATATCAATATCAAATGTATATATAGTTGTCTTTGAAGGGACAACCTCTCCTTCTATTAATAAGTCAAGATCCCTCTTCTATCCCAATGAAATAATAAGTTCCTAAGCACATTTTAAGTAAATAATAAAATAAAGGGTGAAATAAGAGAAAGGCTTCCGGCATAGAGAGGTGAAGCAAGGAACTTTGTCGGAGTATTGAACAAGCTCACTGGCCAGCGAAGCAATGCTTGTGTTGTTGCAATGACTCAATCGATATATTGAACAAGCCTGCTAGAAGTGGAGCAACACCAAATATAGAACTAAAACCGTCATCATCTTAAACTCACTAATATATACTATCCTTTCCCGAATCGAAACAATTGAGAAATGGAAATCCTTCTGAATGTGTTTAGAAAATAAAGGGGATAGGGGAGACTATATCTATAAATGTGTTATATGGGGAACCCAAAGTAATCCACATGATGAATCATTACTTCCTGAAGGAATAGACCTTGTGCATAAAGCTAGATTGAAACAAAGAAGTTAGAGTTCTACCAATGTGTCACCAAGTGTTGTCACTGTAATAAACACCCTCCAAAACCTTTCCTACACTTGAATTTTGGAGCCTACTTGTGATCCTAGGGTCCATTGTTCCTTGATTGTTCTCAGTCACTTCATGATTGTTTGATGATTTTCCAAGAGCTTAAGTCTTTCTCTGAGGCTCTAATTGTTGAAGTCACTTTATTACACATGCTCAACTTTTGATGCATTTAAAAACATTTTTATTTCAAGCAAGCCTAACATTCAAATCAATATAAAGTCAAGAAATATGAAATCCTTGTTAATAATCATCATGCAGATGCCAAGGATAGTGACTGCACATACACTAAGAATAGTGACTGCAAAGTTATCTGTGGATGATGACTGCACAGTCCCAAAAAGTAGTTCGTGTGTAGTCTCTAAGGACAATCATTTTGCAATTCATGGAAATATATAATACACCATCCTTGTTGATAGCCAATGAAAAATCCAAATATTGGCAATTCCCTCACTGTTGGTTTGAATTGTCTCATCTCTCGGGTGAGTTTTATCGACTTTCACTTTTGTGAATTTTAGTTTTCCTTATTATAACTTTAACTTTTATGACTGTCATTTTTCCTTGCTTTCACTTCCACAAGCGGATCTTTTGAGTTCTCTTCACTATAGCATTTGTCGCCTTCACTTTATTTATCTTTTTCAAGTGTTTTTTTCATGTTTTCTTACTATTGCAGTTGTCACTTTTGTTGATTTTCAATTTTTCATGTGCCACATCTTAGTGCACCACTAGGGGCTGCCCTAGTGCACTCTTCTGCACTAGGTGATCATATATATCATAAGAATATGCACTAGACACTTCCCCATAGCTTATCAAATTGTTTGGTTGTAGCCGACACTCTTATCGTTACTTGTATTCTAAGTGTCGCAAAGCGATTGTTGGCCCTCCATTTTGGTCATTTTTTCCTATCCTAAATCCATCTATTTACCACCATATTCCATCTTATTTCACCTATATATGCCTTATTTTAGTCCTATTTTTCATATTCAGGTAACTAAATTAAGTTTTTCAAATTTTGGAATTTTTTGTAAAAATTGGGTTTTAAGAGTAAATTTGGACTACATTAAAAATTCCCGTAATAGCTCCATTGAAGTCATATGTGCAGGACACCTGGGTGAGATATGGGCACATATTTGGAAAGATTGGGAACCACAGATGAAGAAACACCTATTGGTTAAGTCAAGCTGAGCAAAGACAGACCCAGTCAACGCTGGTCAAACTTGACCTGTCATTCAGGAATCCCTAGTAAAAAGGGGCATATTTCTTATTTTGTGGGATTTTCCTAATTTTGTGAAAAAAACTTGATGAGTTCGACCTGTATGGATGGATTAGGATTGATAAAGTTGTTAGAGCCATTATAACAAAGTTTGTTTATGATTTTCCTATTTAAACACAGTTTATGGATCATTCGAGAGTGTAATTTTCCATTGAGATTATTGGAGACTTTTGAGATAATTTGAAGAATCATTTCTACTGTTCTATTTTATGTTCATGTTGTGGATGCTTTATTAAGTTAGTTTTAGCTAAAGAGTTCTTCAGGTGTACAAGGAAAGGTTGGAGGGCCCCCATACAAAGCTAAGTACACTTTGGTTAAATTTTGTATAAATTAGCATAGTTTCGATTCAGTATTTCTTGTTTCAGTTTTATGATTCAGTTCCTGAGATGTGTTATGATTTATGTATGATTTCTGGATGGTTTTGGTTTAAAATATAATTTTCATATGAAAGGACAACGAAGGGTTTAAGTTAACTTCTCTTTCTATCAAATTATGAATCACAATTAAAAATCATCCTTTTGCATTTCTTGAATTGTTTCTTGAATTCTAGTTTATGATTTGATGCAATGGTAATGTTATTGGAGTAGAACTGTGAGGAAGGACAACCAGGACCTCCTAAGTTAGAAGCCTCTTCTCTTGCTTTCTACACATCACAAACTAATGCTCTTTAGTTTCTCTTCTTGAGGACAGTATTGTGGGGAAGGACAACGAGGACCTCCTAAGTTAGGAGCCTCTTCCTTCGTTTATTGCATCTTGAATCAGAGACTTTTTAGTTTATTTAAACTTAGAACTTATTTGTAATATGCATTTCCTTTAACTTTTGAGCCTTGCCTTCTGAAATTGACTTTACCTGAAATCCATATACTTTGGACGTGCTTCCAAGTCTACAAACCCATATTGACAAGTAAACACTTGCGATAGTTTACTTAGTAAATTGACCTTACAATGACATTTCAACAGACATACATAGAAAGAAGTATTGCTTTTCTATTGTTTCAAGGTACATGTGAATTTGAGGTATACAAAATGTGTTAATTTTATATGAGTGTGATATCACCATTTAATGACTTGATTGCATGTCTTGTTCTCTATTGCCTCACTGATCCCACACTTAGCCATTTCAGAGGCTTCACTGTCTTTGAAACTTGCTCAACCTTCAATTGATCTTTCTCCCTCCTAGAATTTCACATTTCACATTCCCAAGCCATAATGAAGCTCCTATGTCTCTTGAAACTCTACACTATGTAGTCCTAAAAGATAGTCTCCATCCTCCATCAACACACTAAGCAACCTTGGAACTTGAGGCACCAGTTTTGTGACCATAACAATTGTGTAATCGTTGTTCTCTCTTACCCTTTATTATGCATTATGTAGTTCTAGTAAGCAGTTAGGCCTCCCTATGACAATAACTTGCCCAACTATGTAGTTTCCTAAGCCTTTCCTCTAGTAACTTCACATTGTGCATTTCCAATGAACAACCTTGCCTACATATCCCTCTGACTTTCCCAATTGCGTAGTTCCCTTCACCTGTTGAGATTCCTACTACACATTACACAGTTCCAATGAGAAAGGGGTTGTTGTTGAGTCACTAAGTTCCTCAAGAGTAATTCACTAAGCATCTCCTCAATCATGGGTATTGCACAGTTATAGTGACCAGTCTTGCTAGCTGATATCCCTCACTATGCAATCCTTTGTCCTAGCTTGCTCCCTATTGTGCATTGCGCAGTTCTAGTAAACAATGAGGCCTTCCTTAGTCCCCGTGATTCCCAACTATGCAATCCATGTCTCCTTCCTTCTTGAGCACTCCTAACTGTACTTCATCAATCAACAAGCTTAGTACCTTGCCTCTTGGACTCCCTCATTTTGCAAGAAGCCCTGTCAAGCCCTCTTGCACTATGCATTTTGTATTTCTAGTCAACAGTGTGGCTTCTTTGAGTTCATAAATCCCTCAACTAGGAAATTCCCAACCTCCTACTCTAAACACCATTGCATGTTGCCTCATTAAAATCAACATATTCCATGAGTAAGAGTTGGTAGAATAAATGGTTTTTGGATTAATGTTGACTTGTAGTGAGTGGGCTTCATTTGCAAGTATCATCATCACAACATGACAGGGTAATGCTTAAGAGAGACCACCAAGGAGAGGCTGCAGGAGAGTACTTGTGAAGAAGGAACAGAGGAAAAACCATCATGAAGAACACAAAGGAATATTGGATCAAGAAAAAGAGGCTAACTTGGAAGGTTCTAATTCAGACCCAGATCCTTTGGAAAATGAATATAAGGAAGAAGAAAAGATCTATCATGAAGAAGTCAAAGTCAAAGCAGTAAAGGGAACAACTTGGAATTGTCACATCATCATGAAGTTCCATATCATCATTTCCAATTCATGGCTTGTACAAGTGTTATCACAATGTTATATGTCCTATTTTTTCTTGCTACATAATTTATGGAATGTAATTATTGTAATTCTCAAAATGAGTAAATGTAAATGTGTGGAGGACCAAGGGTCCCACACGGAATATGAAGAGTCATTAAATAATTCTAGAGTCATATAGAAGCTCAAAGGTCATGTAAGAATCTGAAAATTCATAGTAGAAGCTCAAGAGTCATGAGGTAGGTCAAGATTCACACGGGTGGTGGAGAGTCACCTCATTTTTTATAAATAAACCCTCATAAATCAAGCAAAGGGAATTTTGGGACTTAAACCCTTCACCTTGGCTTCACTAGCTTGGCATAAGAGAGAATATCTTTCTTTGGAGGAGAAAGTAGTGACCTAATGTTCCACTATTGGGGCGAGTGTGGCAGCATTGTACTTGTATATATTGGCACTTTCACTTAATATATGAAGCTCTCAGATTTGGTGCACTTTTAGGCATATATCGTGAATGATTGTGAGACTATTATTTCATTGTTTGCAATGTATGTTCATGTTAACACATACTAATGAAAATGAACTATTTCATTGGCTTTAGTATGTATCTTTTTGAATGTGCATTGTTACTTTCTTTTATGATAGATGTTCTCCTGTGAACTACTTTGCAAGTTAACTAACGATCCTCTTATGCTCTTGTGTATCTTTTAGGATAATGCTATTGATTTTCTTCTAGAGGCTCACTCTCTCTTTCCTTGGCGTGAAAATACCTTATATACATCGCAATTGTATGCCTCACTGTGTCAACCTACTTGCTTGTTTTAAAGAATGTTTGTATAACCTCTTATGTTAATAGTTGCAGCCAAGGAAGATTCCTAAGAGCAATGGCAACCAACCATATTTCTAGTTGGGGTTCCTACTCGAAATAGTTTGAGGTCTAATTGGGAATTCATATCAAGTAGGCCCCATTGGTTGAAGGATTTACAACACCACCAACATGACCCAAAGCTACATTTCAAGGAGTTGACATGACTAAGAAATACTGGTGGTGCATAGGTGTGCATTTTATAACTCTAGAGGTTAGTTGTGATGGTGTTAGATATCTCAGTGGAGAGATTGATTAACTATTCATTGAGGGGCTGACAAAGCCATTGCTTGGATGGGTGAGGGATTACAATACCACCACTTTGTAGGATGGGATTACCGAGACTAGGGACATGTTGGATAGTGTCGCTATGACCAAATTCCCTCCCAGTTCATTCCTTAGAAGGGTAAGGATGCCAGACATCCTCACAAGGAGTGGACAGGACGGGGAAAGTTAGATGATGACACCAGGAGGGATCTATGGAGGAGGAAAATGTGCTTAACATGTTCGGAACCTTGGGCACCTAGGCACAAATGTTCTAAGGGAAAGTCTCACTATATTGATGTGTTTTTCTATAGTGATCCTATGGAGGAGGGTGAACGAGAGCTAATATGAGAGGAGGAGAACCAAGATGAAGTAGAGGAGCCACATCATTAGGGTTCAAAAGGGGGAATCATTGCTTCACTTACAGGTATTCCTAGATACCACACCATGCAGATCAGGGGAATTATTTTGGGATAGAGGATGATTGTTCTGGTTGATGGTGGGGAAACCCACAAATTTATAGTTGCACAATTGATAGAGTAGAGGGGGTTAGACACATAGCCTTTTGAGGGATTTTCAGTTCTAATACTAGGGAACTAGACCATAGAGTGCACTAGGATGATCCCCAAGATGAAGTTGATGATGGGGAATTACATAGTCATCGATGACTTGTTTGTGGTGAAGGTACTAGACACCAACATGATGTTGGGTATGTAGTGGCTATATTCGATTGGGCTTTATAATATAGATTACTCTACGATGGAGATGGAGTTAATGAGGTCTGATGGGAAGAATGTGGTGTTGAGGGGCATGCACTACTACTCACATAAGATAGTGACAACCAATAGGATGGAGGAAGCCCTACGGTAGGGAGATATAGCATGGGCAATGGATTGCAAGATTTTGGAGATAGGGATAAGGGCTCAGACATGACAACATCATCCAGAAATATTAACAGTGTTACACAGAAGTCAGGTATTTTTTGGAGACATTCCTTTACTCTATCCCCTAGAAAGAGGGTTTGAGCATACTGTTGAGCTAGAGGAAGGGGTTCAGGAAGTTAACACCACCCTTTATAGACATCCAAGGCATACTAGGATGAGATAGAGAGATCCATTCAAGATTTGTTAGCCTTGGACCACATCAGGCCAAGTTCCAATCATTTTTATTTTTATGCGGTGTTGGTGAAGAAGAAGGATTTGACTCTCTGCGTGTGCATTGATTATTGAGCTCTAAACAAGAGGAAACTAAAGAATAGGTACCCAATCCCAATGATAAATGAGTTGATAGATGATTTGAGGGGAGCCAAGTATTTCTCAAAAATAGACTTTCACTCAGGTTACCCTCAAATTTGGGTGAGAGAGCATGACATCCCAAAGACAACCTTCTACTGTCACTATGGGCACTTTGAGTTTCTGGTTATGCCCTTTGGGCTAACCAATGCACTGACCACCTTCCATTCTTACATGAATGATGTGTTCCCCAAGTAGTTGTGTAGATATTTACTAGTATTCTTTGACAATATCTTGATTTACAATAGGACGTGGGAGGATCATTGCAGCACTTGGAGGTGTTGAGGATCTTAGAGGAGAAACAATTCCATGTGAAGAGGTCCAAGTGCGATTTTGGCCTCACAAAGATGATTTACTTGGGCCAAGTGATTGGAGAGGAGGGATTTTGGGTGCATTAAGGGAGGTTTGGGCTCTCCTAGATTGGTTGATTCCTAGGAGTGTGACAGAGTTGAGGGGTTTTTGGGAATTTTCACTTATTGCAAATGATTTGTGAGAGGATTCTCTTAGTTGGAAACACACCTTATATATATCATGAAGAAGGGGTTTTTCGAGTGGTCAATAGAGGCAAAGAGGCTTTTTAATGCCTCAAGCTAGTGCTAATTTCATGCCCCATATTACCATTGCCAGATTTTTCACAACCCTTTGTATTAAAGTGTTATGCCTCAGGGGAGGGCATTAAGCAGCCTTGATGTAGGGTAGTCGTCCCATCACCTATGAGATTCAGAAGCTTTGTGAATATGAGATATTGTACTACATTTATGATAAGGGTATATTGGACATCATACATGCCTTGGCCAAATTCAGACAATACCTAGTGGGGAACCAATTCAGGGTGAAGATAGACCATAATAGCTTGTGGTTATTCCTAAACCGGGGAGAGCTTAATGATAGGAAGCAAAAGTGTCTTAGCAGGACCCAGACGTGTGATTTTGAGATAGAGGATAGAGTATGTCAAGGGGAAACATAATGTAGTGGTTGATATGCTTTCCATGAGGCTCGTGACAATATTTCTCATGGACATCACCTAAGATTGGAAAACACAACTTTTGGTGGAGTACTCCAAGGATCATCAAACATGTGAGATTCTGGATGTCTCTTTTGGGGATGAGAGATATAGGGTTATGATGAGTGATCTACTACAAGAACATGATTTATTTGGTGCCAGAGTCTTAGGTGTGGGAGAAAATCATGTGAGAAGCCCATAATTCACCTCTTATATGACATCCTGAGTTTCTCAAAACCTACAAGTTTGTTAGGGAGGAATTTACATGGAGAGGCCTCAAGGGTGATATCTTGAGGTGCGTGCAGGAGTGTAACACATGTCAAAGAAACAAGGTGGAGAACACACATCTAGTTGGGTTGCTTTAGCCTCTTCCTATTCCAGAGCAAAAGTGGGAGAGTATCTCCATGGACTTCATCAGCAAACTTCTAGTTGTTCAGGGGCAAGACTATATATATTTGGTGGTAGATAGGTTAAACAAGTTCACTCAGTTTTTCGCTATTCCAAACAGGTACTCATAGGCGTAGGTGGCCAAAGTCTCTTTTAGGGAGGTGTTCATGTTGCATTGGCTCCCTAAAACCATCATGAGTGATAGGGACAACAAGTTCATTGGGAGCTTTTGGAAAGAGCCCTTTAGACTGGTGGGTATCGGCCTTACACCCAACACTAGCTACCATTCTCAAATCAATGAGCAGACTAAGATAGTGAATGGATGACTAGAGGGTTACGTACGCAACTGTGATAGGTCAACAATGGTCATGAGTTAAATGGCTTAATTTTAGGGATTACTACTACAACATGACATATCACATGTCTATTGGGATGGCACCCTTTAGAGTGCTCTATGGTTATGAGGCTCTATCATTTGTTGACATGGTGTTTTGGGATAGCAGACCCACATGGGTGAAGGATTGGATCCAAGAGAGGCAAGTGATCCTCAAGGTTCTCAAGGACACCTTGCAGATAGCTCATAATTAACACAAGATGTTTGTAAACTGCCACCAGACGAAGAGGAAATTTGAGGTGGTAGAATTAGTCTACCTATGCCTACAACCATACCAATAATTAACATTAAAATAGAAGGGGCTTGAGAAGATCAAGTCCTGCCTTAATGAACCTTATAGGGTGATATGGCACATCAAGGAGGTGTCATATGAGCTAGAGCTTCCCCCAGGTAGCAAGTGCAGAATGTATTTCATAAGTCCTACCTGAAGAATGCGTTGGGGTAGCAAGTGACAACTACCATGGAGCTACCACCACTTGATGATGAGGGGCATTTGGTATTGGTTCCTAAAGACATTTTGGAGGTGTGAGAGAGGAAGCTTGGGAACAAGGTTATCAAGGAGTTCCTTATCAGGTGGAAAGACTTTCCTTTGGAGGATGTTACATGGGAAGGAAAGTGAGTACTACAACACCCAGCATTGTAGTTGCTTAAGGACAAGCAAGTTTTAGTGGGGAGGATTGTAATATCCCCTATCCCATAAGATTTCTAGAAGTATAGTTTTTAGCCCATTTTGTCCCTTGGCAAAAGAGGCAAAGGATTTTGGATCAATTTTGGCATTTTTGGTCTTAGGAGATATGGGTGGAGTGCGTCCCATGCTCAAATTGTGGGCCACATGGGAGAAATTCAAACTCCTTGAGGGGGAGCGATTTTTTGGAGGGAAAGTGGGGGCCACCAAGGAGGGTGCATGGGCCCATGAGTTTACAGAGGAAAAAAGGGGGCACTCCACATTATCTTTTTCTATTACACTTCAGAATTTCACATCTCTGAGTTGTTCAGTGTAGGAGTTTCAGTGTTGCTGAGAAAAAAAGTTTCAGATGAAATCCAAGTTGGTTTCAAAGAACCTTTAGTGTGTCCCTAGCTAGAAAATATGAGGAGTCCATAACCAAACTTCACCTAAGCATAACATTCAACATTTTTGGTTCATTGTGCATTGCTCAACATGGGAGGGAATTTGACTTGACCAATGTGTAGGCTTTAGAGAAGATTAGTAGGAAAACTTGCAGGGGTCGTCCTCTTGTTGGAGAAGGAGGATTTTTGTGATAATTTTCCATGTTGTTTGGGGGTCTTTTCTGAGGGCTGAATTCATCATTTTTTTACAGCGCGTGGGCCTCACTAGAGGAAGCTTGTGCAGGCATAAATGTTGGGCAGATTGAGAGCTTCTTTGGCTAAAGAATTTGAGCTTTCCGAAGGAAAATTTAAGATAAACTGGGAGTTTTTTCAGTTGCGAAGTGGGGGAAACTTCCAGCGGAGGATTTTGGCAGTGGTACGCACCAATTGGAAAATTGGGCGATTTGCACTATTTAGAGAACTTCTTCACTGCTAGGGAGCGAACCAACCCTTCCTAGGTTTTTGTGGGGTTTTAGAGAGAAGTCTGTGGGTGAAGTTTCAAACTGATCTGAGTAGTATTAGGGTTGGAATTTGTCATTCTAGTAGTTAACATGTAGTAGTTTATTCACCAGGCCAACAACATCACCATTTTGAGTTCTCTATTACTTGGGTCAACAACATATTTTTGGGTTTTTTTGAGCTTGCTTATCAAAGCTAGGTTCCATTGTTTCATCTCATTTTATGTACTCAAATCCATGCTTTGATATAATGGCCTAGATTGTTATGTTGGTTTCATTTGTGGCCATTGTTACTTCATTTTATCATTGTTCCAAGTTCATTGTTTTTGGTATCCACTGTTGATTTTCCATTAAGAATATTACAGTTTGAAAAAGTAGAAGCAACAACATCCAAGTACAAAAGTTAAAATTATGACCAATTTAAAAAACTAGCATAGATCCATCTTAAATATGTATCTAACATGAAGGAAGAGGGATCTAATTCTTCATGTGCAATTTTTTTTTGAGCCTACATTATTTAAATGTTTTGTACAAATATTTCAATATTTTTTTTTAGATTTTAATTTTTTATTTTATTTTCGCCAATGTGAACAAATTTTCAATTTTTACAGATATACATCCTTGTACCTAATACTTGACTGTAAAATGTAAAAGAACCTCTCTGCTCAAAAAAAAGAGTATGAAATCTACTTATCAATTTTTAAAACAGTTGCATTTTCATTCCATAAAGATGATTATTGCCATGAATCTCAATGAATAAGTCACTTCGGAATTAGTCAAAAAATTATTAAACATTTAAAGGTCTCAAGATAGAATTATGTAGTCGCTCTCGAGCTCTCCATGTCCTAAGATTTTCCAATCCCATATGCATTAGTTCCTAAGCCTTTTGCAGTATATAAATATGACATTGTTTCAAATCATTACATCTGTTGGGTGCTTAAGTTAGAAGAGCTGCCGAGTTTGGATCTGTGGTCCAATTATGGGTAGATGGATTTGTGAAGTTGAAAAATATAGCACCATTTTATCTGATCGACATTTTAAGCAGTTGCCCCCAAAACGTTCGGATTCGTGAATATGCCGCCTGAATATGCCGCCTGAAATGTTTCCAAATTCTTGGACGCTTTTCATACAAAGGCGATGGAGATTTGGATACGTTCATTTCACCTTCAACGGATTTTAATTCCACTCCCATCGTCACTGTGTTATTCACAACATTGGAAACTTGTCTACCATATGAATCACATAGAGATTTCTTTTGGAATAAAGAAAATCTGATGAAGATTAATAAATAAACAGAGAGATCTGATGAAGATTAATAAATAAACAGAGAGGAATCTGAGATGTAAAAGATAAGCCCAAAAAAGCTAAGAATATAGCCATTTAAGAGAAAAGTTATGTGATTTCTTTTGGAATAAAGAAAATCTGATGAAGATTAATAAATAAACAGAGAGATCGGATGAAGATGAGATCTGATGAAGATTAATAAATAAACAGAGAGGAATCTGAGATGTAAAAGATAAGCCCAAAAAAGCCAAAAGAAAATAAGAATACAGCCATTTAAGAGAAAAGTAAAAAAAAGTTGGAGAAAAATGTTAGAAAATTAAACATTCATATATAAATATTGATTGATTAACTCAAAAAAAATAACTATAAATTAAATATAAAGAAGTGATATTATAAATATTAGTGACTTAATCCAGCTAGTGTTGGGTTTCCCATTAAATATATGTAATAAAAATTACAATTAAATATATTTAATGGAAATAGTAACGAAAATAACAATAGATGTTTTGATGATGGATCCCTGTTGGGATTTGAAACATTGGCGAAAAATGGTTTTTACTTTGGGTTCTCCATTTACTAAGTTAGAAAAAAAAAAAAAAAAAAATTAATACTCTAGATATATTTATACTATTAAGAAAATAAAGTACAGAGTATATTAAGAAAATAAAGAGGTTTAATAATTAAAATCAATAATAAAGTAAAAATAGTTATTATTAATCAAATGTGTACTTGTTGCTTAGTTTAAATTTACTTAATTAAATTAAAAAATAAAGATATAAAAATTTAATCACAAAAATAGAAACAACTAATATAAAATATTGTATTGTTGAATGCTATCGCTAAAAATAAAATACTATACTCTTGAATAAGACCTCAACTCATCACCTTACAAATAAATAAATTTAAATAATAATAAAAAATAACAAAAATTGAATTCTCAATGTTAAACTAATACACAATCAAAGGAAAAATTAAATGTGTAAAACCATGAATGCGACATGTATAATATGGAAACTATTATTAAAGGTAACCAAAGATACTAATAATATTCATAGTAATATTAATAGTATTTATTCATAATACTAATAAGGGTGGGGCTATATACAACTTGAGTGGGCCTAATGGTTAAGAGCATGTGTTTCCTCCTAAGAGGTCACAGGTTCAAAACTAGAGGGGGATAGAGTATGTATGCTTTCGTAGACTTAGCAGTCAAATCGCTGCGCAAAGGTGGGTCCCTTGTCCCACAAACAAGGGGTTCTCATACACCAATTTGGTGTCTGGCTTGGCTGTGACCTAAAAAATGGATATTATTATTATTATTATTAAGAAAATAATTCAATTAATAATAAATAACTAAAGTAATAGTAATGATGTTTACAGGGCATAAAATAGACGGTGATGGGTTGTATTATTAAGCCACTCTGTGATGTAAAGGTCACATGTTCGAAGTTCCATGGGAAAAAACCAACAATGTTAAGGGCTGGTGTGGCCTGGGCCGGGTGTAATCCTCGAGTGATTTTGACAGCTTAGATGCCTCTAGGTTGGGGTTTCTCAAGCAAAAGGTTAATCCTATAGTCATATTAGGACTCATAGAACTTGACAAGCAATAAAAGTAATATTATTGATAATCAGTATAACTTAAATATTAGTAATACAAACAAGATATTGATGAAGTAAATAAATTTATTACTTCATACACACATACCAGACACTCTTGGAGGGTCGGCATGTTCCAGATTTTCACCTCCAGGATGCCCTATTATGCCACCTGGGTCACCTTTGTGTTCCTTCAAGCGAGCGTGCCAAGATGATTTGGGAAGCACACTACAGTCGAGCTGTTGGGCATTTCGGGGTCGTGAAAACGGTGGCAATACTGCAAAAGTATTTCTATTGGCCAAATCTTCGACGGGATGTTGGGAAGTACATCAGATCATGTACTGCCTGTGCCATTTCCAAACCGGCCATCAAGAAGCAAGGCCTCTATGCCCCGCTACCTACCCCTAGTCGACCTTGGGAATCCATCTCCATGGATTACATGTTAGGCCTTCCTTCCACTAAGCATGGAAATGACTATGTTTTTGTGGTCGTCAACAGGTTCTCGAAGATGGCCATTATGGCGGCCTGCAAGAAGAATATCACAGCAGAAGCCACTGCTAAAATCTTCTTTGAATGAGTGTGAGTGCACTTTGGGATCCCACAGTCTATCATCTCAGATCGGGACAGTCGGTTCCTCAGTACGTTTTGGTCCAGTCTCTGGTCAATGCTGGACACCAAACTCACTAAGTCCACAACCTTCCATCCTCAAACTGATGGCCAGACAGAGGTTGTCAATAGGATGATTGTGCACATTCTGTGCATGTACAACTCAAAGCATCCACGCACATGGGACGAGAGCCTCCCCTATGTTTAGCACAGCTACAACCGAGCTCTTCACAGCTCGACTGGCCACAGCCCTTTTCAGGTGGGCTTGGGATTCCAACCACTATGCCCCATTGATGTGGCCATGCCACTTGCAGCTACTCACATAGATTCGGCTCATGTCCAGTCCGAAACAAACAAGGCAACCAACTTCATTGAGCACATCCAACATATTCGCCAACAGGTCCATGACATTCTAGAGAAATCAAATGCCAAGTACAAGCAGCGACATGATCAACATCGGGTGCCACACAAGTTTCAGGTGGGCGACAAAGTTTGGTTGCATTTGCAAAAGGAACGCCTTACTGGAGCCTATCGGAAACTAAGACCACTCCGATATGGTCCTTACACCATTACTAAGGCTATGGGAGACAATGCATTTGAGCTCAGCATTCCCCCATTCCTTGGCCTGCACCCAGTGTTCAATGTGGACCACCTTCGGCCATACTTTCCACCATTGCTAGACACATCCGACATTGCAGAACAGCTCACGCCCACATAATTAAATCCAGATTGCATGGAACAAGCTGCAAGTGATCGGATCATGGACACACAGATCAAGAACACTCGCCAATAGAATATCCAACTGTATCGAGTTGTCAAAGCAAGCCAACTCCTTCACCAGAGCAAGTGGCTCACCAGGGACCAAGTTCAGCAAAAATTTCCTCATCTCATGGAGGAACTCAACGCAATGGGGACCATTGCTTCCTAAGGGGGGAGGAATGATCCAGGTGGATCTTGGTGGCCACCTGCCAAGTCCACCTAGACCCCCACCATTGTTTCTCTCAACATTTTCAGTTTCCTTAATTGTAGCACAACTTACTATTTTTAGCAGTTTTTTGGGTCCTGAACTTCCGGAGCCATTTTGAGGCCCTAAACAAGGTTTTTGGGAAATATAGGGGCAACATTGGTCTTGCAAAGTGGTAGTGCTTAGATAGATCTTTCTAACGAGCTATTGTACGCGTCAAACAGAGATCGTATGTCAAAGTTACGACCCCGGGAAGTTGATGTACCAATTTACCCAAACGAGGCCTACAGTTTGGGGTTTCATCTTCTAGGGTTGGGTTTTGGAATGTTAAGGGTTTTCCATTGTTTCTCAACAATAAATAGGCATTCGGGCCTCATTGTAACACGGTTCAGAGGCATGTAGCCACCACATCTCTTCTCAGAGATAAGCTACCATCGCCCTAGCTGGTTTATTTCCATTACTGTTTGTAAGCATATTTCAGTGTTTTACATTAATGAAATGAAGTATTATTTCCGTTGCATATCTGTGTTTATGGTTATCTTTGTAATTTGTTGTGTTCCTGTTTAAGTTCGGATCAATGATTTGTAGAAGAGATCTACAGAAAATCTATGCAAACAGTGAAAGGTTGAGTGGCTAGGGTTTCCAAAGCTCCTCCCATCTCTCAACAGAGAAGGATTAATTATAAAGATAATTATTATTTTTATTTTTATTTTTATTTTTATTTTTATGTAATTTCACCTAATCAACATGTTTTATTTATATTTATAATTATTAATTAATAATTATTTTATTTTTATTTTTATTTTTATTTTGACATAGTAAAAGTATTTGGAGGATATTAAGTTACATTACAACATTTCTACCACTCTAGGCTGGAGAGTGCCTCTCAATGCAATAAGGGGGTACTATTAATACCAACTTATATCCATCTTAACTACGGACCTACCAAGCGTCAAGAGGGATCAAATATCTTTGCATCTCAATACATTTGAACCCTTTCAATGCTTGGTAGATCTGTGGTTAAGATGGATCTAGGTTGGTTTAATGCCCCCCTTTAAATAGGTTATATTCCACATGAATACCATGAGTTCTAATAAACCTAGTGCTCAAAATCTATCAGTAACTTGACCAAGTCAAGTTTACCTTACCTACCAAAAAAAATTAGTAAAAATAAAAATAATAACGTAGAATTTGTATTTTTACAAAAGTTTTTTTTTTTTTCCTTTTTTTTTATTGAGTTAAACATTTATAAGACATTATATTACAATATCTCTACCATACTGGGTTGGAGAGCTTTTCTCGACAAAATTATTCATTTACTAACATTCATAGTATTAGAAAATGAGAACCTAATTAATAATCATATAATATCAATCTAGATATTAATAATATGTTAATAGGGGAAAAACAAATATAACTAAAGTTTAATTAAATTAAAAAGATATAATAACTACTACAAAGAAAATAAAATGAATAAATGAGAGATCAATTTTAGTAATAACTAATCATGAAGAACAAAGAAAAAGCAACAAAGAAGACAAAAACTAAAAAGGGAAAAACATAAATCGAAAAAAAAGAGATCAAGAAGAAACAATCTTAGAAGCAAGAGTAGGAATCCATTTTTTTGCTAATTTTCCAACCATCATCCCTATTTAGATTTTTGGTCCATTTCTCAATTTCAATAGCTTCCCTAAACTTTTTATGGCAGTAGTGATCAATTTTAGCTAAGATCCAAGAGTCTTTAATATAGATGTTATATTTAGCTTTTCTAGATTTTCCAACCAATGTTGAGGAATGAGAATGATTATGTTTTATACCAATTGAATGCTCTTGAATTCTAAGTTTAATGGAATGTGACATGTCTCACGTACATAAGGCTTCCCAAAAGAGTGTGTCATATAAACACCTTTTCTGTATGAAGGGTCAATGGGGTCTTTGACAAACTTGAGGGAGCATAAAATGGTGTTGAAGGGTTTGAAGGCGATATAAATATTATTCTTTGTTAATATACAACAAATTTTGTCAGTTTTTATTTGAATGAAAGGAAGTCGAACCTTGGAAATAAGATTGTTGGATTCCAACTTAGCTTTGTGTCATTTAATAACCTTTAGGAAAGTTATGAGCCCTTGATATTTTAAGATCTATTACATTTAGACACCTTCAAAGATGAGATTTATTTGTGTCGAGATGATCATTATAATAAATTCTTAAGATTCAGGTGGTCAGGGTATTTAAAACACCAAATTTTTAGGTAGGATGATGATGAGAATTGACATGCAGACATTGTTCAATGTGGGTCTTTTTATAAAAGACTTGATGGGACAAAGAGGCATCCTCATTCTTTGAAATGAGGACATCAAGGAAAGGAATTTTTCCATCAAATTCAACTTACACGAGGAATTGGACGAAATCAAACTAACTATTAAGATGTTGTTTGAAAATTTTTAACTTGTCACGGACGTGGGGCCAAATGATAAAGGTGTCATCAACATACCTTTTATAAAGCTTCATCTAGAGAGTGGAAGAAACCAAGGCTTTACTCTCAAAATCCTCCACGAAAATATTAGCCACAATTGGGGAGATATGGGAGCCCATGTCGACTCCACATGCTTTCTTATAAATCTCACTTGAAAGCTAAAAATTGTGGATTTTAAGTAAATTACAACTAATTTGGTAGTATAAATATCTGTAATACTATTAATAATGGAAATGCTTCATTAATGGGATCTTAGTAAAGAGAGAAAAAGGATCAAAACTAACCAAAATAACATTTGGTTCCAAATTAAAACAATTAATGTCATTTAGCTACAAGGGGTTTAAGCTTCTAGGCTAAGTGTTTAGCCAAAAGATAAGTGGGCCCACCGATAGTAGTAATAGTGGGTCTAAGGGGAACATCATATTTATGGATCTTTGGGAGGCCATAATTTTTAGGGGTTAGTGGATTGTTTTGAATAAGTTTCCATCTAATAATGTAGCATTCAATATTAGACTAGATTTAATGTTAATGACTTCTCTTAAAAAAAAAGGGTATTCTTGTTAATTTTTTATAACTACCATTGTTATTAGGGTGGTGTAACATATTTCTGATGTAATATTTCTTATCCAATATGAAAACAACACCAAATTTGTCATGTTTTAGAACAAGAATAAGCTAGATATTATTAAGAGCCTTCAGGGACAAGAACTCTTGCTTAGTGATGTTTCTTTTAAGGGTTTTTTATTTTCTAAGGAAAATAGAACAATCTTATCTAATTTCTATTATAAGTTTATAAGGAACATATTTAGAACCAAATGCAATACTACATGTGATATCTTTAATCTAGATTTTGTGAGGGGAAATAACAAAATTTAGACATTTTTCAAGAAGGATTTGCGTGTGGCTATCAATCTCAAAATCAAAAAGATTGACCACTTTTTTCTTAGGGATAAAGGTTTAATAATGGAAGCATCCATGCCATTAGAGATAGTATGATAGGGTCAATGAATAATGGAAGGAGGACAAGGGATATTAGACAACCAAGTAGTAGAATTTGAGGAAAGAGAATGGTAAGAGGAATTTAAGGACATGGTTGAGTTAATAAATAAGGAATAAATTATGGTGTTGGATGAGGAAGGACTAGAGTGAGGCATGGAATAAAGTAAGTTAGACGTATCTAGGGGGAGAAAATGAGAGGAGGTAGTGACCTGGTTGGAACAAGAGGGGTTAGAGTGATGATTGGGGGGACTGGGATGGTTGCCATCACATAAAGAAAGGGGTCCAAAGGGTTTAAGTTCAAAGGGTCTGAAGATTTTGAGTTTGAGGAAGGAGAAGGGTTAACAAGCAGAGGACAGTCTAAAATCAAGTTCAAAGAACAAGCGAAGCTTTAGTTTTAGATAGGGTTGAAAGAGGTATAGATATTATCTAGGTTGGAAATGGAGTCCATGCTAGAAGAGGACATTGAGACATAAAAGGAAACGCATTCCACGCTAGAAGAGGATGTGGAGACATTAGTGGAAACAAAGCCTATGTAAAAAATGGCTTGGTTAGAGTTAAGAAAGGTAGAGGAGTCCATACTTAGATTGGAGGTAGCCAATGAAAATATGTCCATGCTAGAAATACAATTAATAGAGAGAGAGTGAACTCCAAGGACATTGAAAGAGAATTCCATGCTAGAATTATAATCCAAAAATATAAAGTCATCTATGGGGGAATCTAAAGTAATATTTTTAGGGGTAACAAAGGAGGGGTTGCATGAGGTCCTGGTGGAAGGGAAAATTGAACCACAAAGCTGGGAGGCAACATTGGTAAATGGAGCCAAAAGGGCACATGAAATAGGAATAAGAGAAAGAGTTGACATAAAAGAGGCATGATAAGGTAATTATGAAAGTGAGTATTGTAAAGCATACTTGAAATAATGATGTAATAAGTTGGAGACATTTGGATAAGAATGAGAAGAGTGAGTGGGAGTGGGGTTGATAGGAGAAGAGAGGTAAATACAAGAACTAAGAGTAGATAATTTCTAAGGGCTCACTCGACTTCTAGAGAAAGCATTCCAATGAGAACCAATCAAACAAGATGAGCCATCAACTAATCTAGAAAACTTTATGGACTATTTATCTTAGGAGAACCTTAAATATTAATGATTTTAGGGTGCAACATGAATACATTCTAATCAAAAGAGATGGAGATATCTTATTATCCAAACTGATGTGGACAAAAATTAATTGGCAAAACAAAGCATTCAAAATTATTCTAGTTTTATTAATTTCAAAATGCAATAAAGAAAAACTAGACTTAATAAAAATATGATTATTACGATTATTCTTGAGAGGGTGATTAATCCTAGAAAAAAATGAAAAAATAGAAGATTCACTACAATGCTTAAGGAATACAAGACCGGATTTCTTTTTTAATACCTATAACGTAAATTCTCAAGGTGTCAAATTTTATCAATAGTTTCCCTTTCGTATAGGAATAAATTTTCTGAACTAGGGCTTATGTGATTAGAATTTATTTGAAACTCATCTCCTAAAACCATCACATAGAGTTTTTCCTGTTGACATTTTGAACCATCAAGTTTGGTTCATCCTCTAGACAAATTGATGAAGAAAATATTATCAAGAACAATGAATAAATATGGGGGGAACCATGAGATATAAAGGATAAGACATGTAATCAAAGTGTGACAGTCCTGGTTATATTTTGATTATGAACATAATGTAAACATTTCATGTATTTTAAATTTGCAAAAAAAAAACATGGGTTGAGAGGGGACATGAATTCTAAAGATCGGGGATGGATTTTTCTTGGGATATTCAGTTCACTTGGTGCAGGGAAAAATTTGAATGGAGGGACAACTATTGCAGGCTAGTAGTTGTGGTTTAATAACATTTTTGTTTAAAATTTAAGAGCTGCAATAGAGGTACATAGACGCATATTACTTAGAACAAGAGACAATATAGGATGAGGGAAAACAATTTAATGAAAATGTTAGACATTGTAGGTTGACAGGAAAAAAAATGGGACAAGAACCAATGTCATATGTGATAGCGTAGGCAGTCGGGACAAAGGTTGCATGAAAGTGGAAGTCAATGGTTGGAGGGAGGATTTTTTACATAGAAAATAAAACGAAAATACAATGGTCATGAGGGGAGAATGGGGCATTGGAGGATATAAATGATGCCTTCTCTCTCAAGTAGGAGAAAACACAACACAAAAGAGGAAATAAGAATAGGATCCTGCTTGTAGGTAGAGGGTGAGCCATTTTGTAGAATTTCATAGCAACACAAAAGATATTTTCCAACACTTCACAGTCCTCAGAGAGACGACGGACATCTTGGTTGAGCTTTAGGTGCTTGAGAGAGGATTCCTTCAGGTGGGGATAAGCTTTAGTTTCCTTGGAGTTCAAGGGTGGAGAGTGGCTTCAATATAATCCCTTGACTGCTTGGGGTGGAGTATTAGTCCCTAGATTCCTAGTAGGGGAAAAATATTGAATCTCCTATTCTCATTTTATTTGGTTCTAGCAGAGAATTGTGGATTCCCATTGTTAAGTGGAATCTATGTGATATACATACACTTCAGGGTGGAGGCAATAAGCCTTTTGATTCCTTGTGCAGGTGGATAACTACTAATGGTTGGTGAGTGTACGTAGGGAGAACTCTAGACCCCTTGTGTCAACATGCAGTTGGTATTTCATCCTTGGAGTAGACCATCTTTGTCCTTGGAATTCGACTTAATGGTGACAACTGCAAGAAACTTGGATGCAATTGTATATGGTTGGGCTTAGTTGCCCACCTTCAATTAAAATTAAGATAAGTTATCTTATTTTTCTACCATTTGCCATGAAGTTATGTTTATGTGATTGAACTAGTTTTGTAATGTCTAGATGGAAAGTACATGGTCTTCGATGTTTGAAATATTAAGTGCTTGACATTGATTCTCTTTTACAATGATTTTTGTAATCACACCCTCCACACAGAATGTGTACTCAGATATAAAAATATTGAAATGGATGTTGATCATGTTGGTGGTTGCAAATTTCTTAAGTTCGTAAGAATCATTGTTTGCAAATGAAATTAAGCATAAGAATTATTTTAAATTCTCTGAGATTGACTGTGTAAAAGTCTTTGGCTAGTTATCTGTTTTAAATCAACAATGGAGGGCTCGATGACCTCTTCTTTTGTTTCCTCTCTCACACACATAACCATTTCCATGATGACGGTGCACATTGTTTAGTATGTTAATCCCTGGACGATGTATCAAAATAGTGAGAACTACCTCACATATAAAAAAAATTAATGCCAATGGCTATATTTTATATATTCATCAAATTCTCGATGAAATATAAGGCTATACGAGAGATCTGTATCTGTCTCGTCTATATCTGTCTTGTGGAAGTTATTGGTTGGATGTCATGATCCCACAAAAATGTATATAGAAATTTATCAAAACCTATAATTAGGATGTCGAAATGTAAAATAATTAACTCACAATCCATAAGTTGGGAGAATATGTGCATCACACTATGGGGTATCACCGTCGAAAAAAAAAGGTCATAAATTCTTGAAGGTGTAACCATAATTGCGGAATAAATTTCATTAAAATGTATATAATGTCTTATGAAACATTTAATTTAAACATCAAAATATGATTGGATAACTCGTAATACATGAGCTATGATGGTGTACACATTGTATTGTAGCACAATGCTGCTGAAAACAACATTGGATTCTTGAGGTTATAACAGTGGAAGGAGTTAAAAATGATGTCAAAATGGCCATGTATTTCCAAACTGACATGCAGACCTATGTTGAGAGCCTATGCTCCTCATACCGTGAATTCAAGTGTGTATGGGTAGATGGTCCAGGTGTAGCGTGTACGTTTATACGTATATTTGGGTAATAACACTACATATTAACAGTACATAGATATATAGATCTTCCACTATGTATGTTGAGTTCCACATTATATATGAATACAATTACAAGAATGCAACCTCTGCCACACTATTCCAAAAGGGTATGGACATCACCAATTGTGAAAAATATGGGACCCAACTATTGCGGAAAGGTATGGACACCAACAGTTTTGAAAGGTATGGACACCAACTGTTGCAAAAGATGTGAACCTTATCCATCCGAGTATAGAAATATTGATTGTAACCCATGGTTTTGTTGCACACGTCATGGACATTGGGTGAACAAACAAATATTTTTGCCAGTACGAGGTTGAGGTCTTGGTGGTTGGGGTAGGGGCATGTTGTGTGTTGAAGGAGGAGAGAGGTAGGTCTACCACTGACTCTCAATTCTGCTAGTGCATGGAATAATCAGATGTGTGGGTAGGTGGCAAGCCTTCTATTGGCGTCGAAACAATTGGATGTAACCTTGCAAGTTACATGAGGACCACAACACACAATCAACTCGAGCTATGCCTCATTGGAAACACTCACAATCATATGATCCATTGAGGCAATGTGATGATCAGACAGACGTAAATACATATATAACGATATAAAGTATAACTTTTTATGTATATACAAGTCATACAAGACATTTTGCAGCACTGTGTTATATATATAGTAGTAAGATCAAAGCATAGGTTACACGGGGATTTTGGGTTTTGTTATTGGTTAACCCTCTGATAAATTTTTACAAAATGTATGGGGACTCTCCATGTAAATTTTGATCAAATAACTTTTTCAATACTTTAAATTTATTAATTTTATGAAAATTTTCATTTCGTTCAATTTTTTTATGGTTGCATTGCATGCCGTTTGTTGCTAGCTTCCCAACAGCTCAAATTTCATTGAGTTTGGACGTACGGTTTGAAAATAACGCTTACTCAAAGGCTGGTTGAATTTCATTGCTTATGGTTATAATTTTTAAATTTATATTTTATTATAGGGTGTAAGCATGAATTTGGGTTACACTTTTTGGCAAAGGGAGGGCACGTTTAAGTGAAAAAATAGAGATCGATAGAGCCACTTTAAGCGCTCGATCAAGCCTTTTTTAAGTGCTTGATCGAGCATTAGGGCTTAGGCATAACATGATATAAGCACAATCTTACTATGATGCAAGTCACTTAGATACTTAAAATGAACTAAAATACATCATGTATCAATTTAATATTTAGCATGGAAAGAATTACAAATATGTTTCATATTGGCTTGTAGAAAGTGTCTTTTAGCGCAATCAACATGTATGTTATTACAATGATTTTAAAAATAAAGTATTTGAATTCTAAAGTCATTCATATTATAATTTAAAAATCTATATATGGAAAATTTTGTGACCCACCCATATACCATTGCATGGCCAACTCTTTTAAGTATTTTGAAATCAATTCCTTATCTCAAGGTTTAATTAAAAAACTCAAATATGATTGAAATAAGTTTTATTCATATTATTTCTTTTGAGATTATTTACAAGAGCTTAGTCATAACCAGATATAAGTCAATAATATTGGAATTTAATATAGGTAAAAAAAAATATAGTTATATAATTCTACAGTTAAATTTGTATGTGTATGTTACGTTATGTGTGTGTGTGTGTGTGTATGTGTTATTATAGTTATATCTAGTTGACATAAATATATATAGTTTTAGATTAAAACTTTAAGATTATAATTAGTTAGTTATAATTATAACATAACTATATATAATTATAGTTAACATAAAATAACTATATATAACATAACGTAACTAGTATATACATATAAAACTTTATTTTTGCAATTGCTCAATCTTGTCATTGTTTAACCATGTATATGGCTCGATCAAGGGTTTCTTAAACATTTGATTGAGCTATTTGAATTTATAACTAAGCACTTGATCGAGCATTTTAAGCACTCAATCAAGCTATTGAAGTCCAAAAAATCATAGTTTTAGCACCCCTTCTACATATTTCTATGCAACACCATTTTGTACCCTGGTGGACTTAGGGAAGAATTTGTCCTTAAGTGGATTCGTGAAGGAATCCTCTATCCATTGGCATATTTGTTTCACATTTTCGAATTCATATGATATTTCTCATCTAATTTTTTTTAAACATTATGAATAGGATTCAACTTTTTTTGGAGGAGAATATTGATTGCTAGATCTAGGAGCTTGTACTTATCATCTTCATTTCCATATCATGTACTTGAGAACTTTTTGAGATCAATGAGAAGTATTTTGTTACCTTTAGTCTGAGTGTGTTCTCATTACAGGAAAGTTTAGCCTAAAAGTGCACATGAAATTTTCACATACATAATATGTAAACCAATCAAAATCCTTTAAATTTAAAAATAAGTACATGTAAATATTATGGAGGGAAAATTAAAAAAACTAGTTTTTTTTAATTGTATTTTTTATTTATCTCCTTTTAGTTTTACTCAAATTTCAAGTGTAGACACTCGTTGAATGTGGAATTAAATTCCGCATCCAACGAGTGCTCATTATGCATACTTTTGAGAAGACCCACATTAATAAAAGAGGAAGATACATTACAAAAACGTGTTCAACATGCTTTTGTAATGTATCTTCAATTTTTATCAATGTGGTCTTCTCAAAAGTATGCATACGATACATTACAAAAGCGTGTTCAACACACTTTTGTAATGTATCTTCAAGTTTTGTCAACAGGGGCTTTCTCAAAAGTATGCATAATGGGTATTCATTGGAATCATAATTTAATTCAGCATTGAACGAGTGCCTACACTTGAAATTTGAGTAAACCTATAAGGATATAAGCCAAAAATACAATTAAAATAATTAGTTTTTTTCTTTTCCCTCCAAAATTCATAACTCTTATTTTATTATTTTTCCTTAGGAGACCACTTTTAGGCTGATATTTTCTCTAATGAGAAGGCTAAGTCCCCTTATTTTAGGGCCCAACCCAAGAACTCTAGTCTCTCTCCTTTGTACATTTTTACTATGCATTTTCTCTTTTGTACTTAGTTTAGTAATATTTCCTTTCTTGCAAGCTTTGTTTATATGAAAAGTTTCCTTTGCATATTTATCAATCATCTCTCTTAGAAAGTGTGCTTGTAGGCCTTGCATTGGAAAGCACAAAAATATGATATTTTTTTGATGCAGTAGCTAGATCTTGAATAAACTTTAACTCATCCTTTCCTTCCTAGTTTGATTTTCTACAATTAGTATTGTTAGCATGCTTTAGATGTTTTACAAGTTGAATAATATTTGTGGTGTGAAGGTCATACTATTGGTTTGCAGGGAAGAGCATTGTCATTTTCACTTTTGACCTTACCATCAATACCCTCCTTCCATCGTCATGAAATTCTCCAAGTGGTTTGCATATAAAAAGTTCAAGACACATTTGTTAGAGGTTACTGTTTTCATTCCCTCCTTGTGCAATATGGGATCTTGAGGATTACTAGGCTTGGAAGGGACCCCCATACCCTTATTCCACCTTCTACTACCCTTCCTCACCTTCATATCACCTTTTGATCCCTTGGAATGCTCTCAAATTCAATGCTGTAGCAATACAGGGAAATCTTATAGCGTCATGTAACAATCTTGTAGCACCCTATAGGACTATGTAGAAACCCTAAAAAATTAACCAAATTTGTCCTTTAAACTTAAGTTTTGCCTCTTAGCCCTTCAAAATGTCTCATAGGCTTAGAAAACAAGCTTGAGGAAGATCGAAGACCACTTTGGACCCTTCTTTTCACCCTTGAAATTTATTTATGCAATTAGGGTTAGTAATTGAATTCATGAATTTAATAACACCAAGATAGATTACATTGTCATTCCTTGAAGCATTTCTTGATTATTTTCATTAGAATAGGATCTCCTTTCAATTCAATAGCTTAATATTGATTTAATGCTATTTATCTTATGCAACTAGATCAAGTTTATTTTCTACAATAGGTTAGGGTTTTCATTTCAAGCATTTTCATTTCTTGCAATTAGATTAGAATTTACTTCTATGAAACATTTAAATTTCTTGCAATTAGATTATAATTTCCTTATATACAAAATTTACATTCTTGTAAGTAGATTGGAATTTCCTTTTACGTAGAACTTTCATTTGTTGCAAGTAAATTTGGATTTCCTTTTATGCAACATTTTTCCCTCTATGCAAAATCTATATTTAATTTACAAAATGGTCTTTGAGTACCTTTGTTTGATCTACAGCCTCAGAGCAACTTAAGTAGAACTTAGTACTTGTGCATATAGAATTGTCACCTCTTATGTTTGTAAAAATATTGGATTGATAAATTAAATTTGGTAGCCCTAGGAGTTGCAACATTCTTGATGTAATACCAGAGCTCATCACTAGATCTATCCTAGCATTTTATTATAAATAGAGATGTTTTTCTTCACTAGTGTATCCCCCTTATTTTTATTGATAATTTAGACCCCTATTTTTATTTTTGTGCCCATGTATCCCCCATATTGTTATTTTTTTCCCAGTAGAAGCCTGCTATTGTTATTGTTGTGCCCTTACATTATTATTATTATTATGTAGGCTCTGATTATATTGTGACCCCTTAGACTCCTATATATACCAAGGAAGTCTTATTTATGTAATGTAAAGGAGTTTTCCCACTCAAAGTGGATAATTTTTAAGTCATTGATCTACCTTTTCTTTTGTTTTGTGAGCTAGTTGCATAATAGATGGTATGAGAGCTTTATATTCTAGGGTTTCATTGCTTCAAAAAGGTCATATTGGTATTTTCGATATAGAATTTTTTTTTTGAAGATTTAGAAGCTGAAATTTTGAACACGTGGATTTGAAACATTGTTGAACTTTGTGGAACAAAATCAAATCCTTTTTCAATATATTTTCTGAGATATTCTCTGAAGAAGTTATATTTTTTGCAGGCTATAGAATTCAGTCTCAAATAGGTGACCTAGGTAAAATCGTCATAACTTTCTCTATGAGAATCAGATTTGAATTTTGTAAAAAGTGACTGAAATTTGATGAACTATAGTTTTTTATGTATCATTTTCAAGGTCGAAGGTTGAAACAGTGACACATAACACTCCATACAAGTTCTCTCTACTGAACCAGTAATAATTAGTTTATCATGGGATATTGGGAATAAATATTTCTTGAAGAATCCAATCTTGATCTAACTTGTGGTGCTAGAAATAAGTCTCATAGAGATACCACAGGATGAAATTCCATACCCTGGAGAGCCAAAATTACAGAGATACAACCATTTCAAGATTAAGCTCCTAAAAGCAAGACAAATTTTGTATTTTGTTTTAAAATTGTATAAATTTTGTTTAAAAAATAAATTTGAAGTGATTCCAAGGGAATATTGAAGCACAAATATTAGTATTTGGTTCTAAAGTTCCTCCCAAATGAAATAATTATACACCCATTAAGCTCTCAGAAATCTCTACTATGACGCATGAAGAGGAAGAATTGCAACATGATATATCAAAATTAAGGGACCAAGTGCAACAAATTTCACTCTGACAAAGAGAAACCAAAATGAACTTAAAGGGGACATGGATGGCTTAAAAGGGGACATGGATGGTTTAAAAGAATAAATAAAAGGTGACATGGATGGTTTAAAAGAAGAAATAAAAGGTGACATGGATGGTTTAAAAGTAGAAATAAAAGGCGACATGAATGGTTTAAAAGAAGACATGGAAGGTTTGAAGGAAGGTTTCACAAAGTTACTACAAGAAATGTTTCCTAATGAAGAAAAGGTATTCCATGAAACTCATGATGATAAAAAAAGGAATGTTAATAATGATTTTAGATACTCCAATTTTGGGTTTAAGACCCATCACATTCCAAAGATCGATATGAAGAAGTTTGATGACAAGGATCTGGTAACATGGATACTACAAATGGAGCAATATCTTGATCTCGATGATGTGCAACACACAAAAAGGTATGCATTGCATCTTTATATTTAGAACCCAATCAGTTTGTATGGTATTGATGACTTTGTTCTCGTAAACCACTTGTTACTTGGTCAATTTTTACAGAGAAAATGATAGAACATTATGAGGACACAAAGATCAACACCTTATTTAGCCAATTGATAAATCTCAAACAAAAGGGTTCAATGGCGGAGCACATTGAGGACTTCCAAAAATTGAATATCAGGGTAACTGATATGTCAAAGCATAGGGTTGATGTCTTCATAGGGACTTTAAAGGATAATATCCAACATGAGGTTCGCCCTTGGGAAATGATTAATTGGAGAAGGCATTCAGGGTGGAAAGAAAGGTTGAAAGAAAAATTATGGCAACAAGGAAGCCTACCACTCACAACTATAAAGATGGAAGTGTTGTTGCTCCTAGCCTTCCACAACATACAAGGTTGACACCACAACAATTGGAGGGAAAAAGAGCAAAAGGGATTTGTTACAGTTGTGGTAGAAAATACACTTCAGGTCATAAGTGTACTAAGAAGAAATTATTTTACATATATTGTGAAGAGGAAGAAGAAAATGAATAAGAAGCATGAAATGATGAGGATATACACCAGGAAACAACTGCAGAGAAAGAAGAAATGAATCCAACTATATGTTGCAATTCATTGGTAGGAATTATGACTTCTTAAACTCTCAATATAGAAGGATATATCAAGAAGAAAAAAGTAATAGTGTTGAATAGTTCGGGTAATACCCATAATTTTATTCATTGCAAGATAGCCAAGGAATTGAATTTCTTCCTATATCCAACACCAAAGTGTCAAGTGATGGTTGCAAATGGAGGAACTATAAATTGTTTTGGAAAGTGCCATAATATCAAGCTAACCATGGGAGAATATATATTGAATAGTCCAATTATTTCCATTCCAATTGGTGGTGTTGATATTGTACTAGGAGTCCAATGGTTACAATATTTGGGGATGACATATTTTACTTTTTAATAACTTTTCTTGAATTTTTTTTGGGAAGGAAAGGAAGTTGAATTAAGTGGTATTGAAGGGAAACCAAGAAATATAATTAGCTCTAATGGAATGAAAAATATTCTAAAGAAAGAACAAGATGGTTTAATTGCACAATTATGCTCACTAGAGGTTCAAACATCGATATATTATATTTCTCCAATCTCCAAAAAGTCTTGGAAAATAATTCCAAGGTATTTGAGACTCCCAAAGGCCTCCCACCTGTTAGTGATCATGATCATTATATTCATTTGATTCTTGGAAGTTTTCCTCCAATGATTAGGCCTTATAGATATCCTTATGCCCAAAAGAGTGAAATTGAATGTATGGTTGCAGAAATGCTAGAGGCGAGTATAATTCAACCTATTCAAAGTTCTTTCTCTTCTCTAGTAGTATTGGTGCACAAGAGGGATGGATCATGGCGCATGTGTCCGGATTATAGGTAGATCAACAAGCTCATTATTAAAGATAAATTTTCCACTCCTATCATTGATGCATTGTTGGATGAATTACATGGAGAAATTTACTTCACCAAGTTGGATATTCATTCAGGATATCATCAAATTAGAATGAATACTAAAGACATTCCTGAAACAACATTCAGAACTCATGGGGGTCATTATGAAGTTTTAGTCATTCCTTTTGGCCTTACTAATGCACCTTCCACATTTCAATGTTTGATGAATTCCATTTTCAAACCCTTCCTTAGAAAATTTGTGTTAGAATTTTTTGATGATATACTAATCTAAAACAAGCCTTGGAAGGATCATCTTCAACATGTTGACGGGGTGCTCAAACTATTGGAGGAGAAACAATTATATGAAAAAACCTCCAAATGTTTCTTTGGAGTACAAGAGGTGGAATATTTGGGTCATATTGTATCTCATGAGGGTGTTAAGGTAGACCTTAACAAAATTAAATCCATTAGGGAATGAAAAATCCCCAAAAACATAAAGAATCCTCGAGGATTTCTCATGTTGATAGGGTATTATTGCAAGTTTGTCAAGAATTATGGGAGAATAGAAGAACCATTAACAACATTACTGAAGAAAGATGCATTTTCTTGGACTCCAGAAGCAATTATGGCCTTTGAACATATTAAAGAGTCAATGTGAAAAGCATCGGTCTTAGCTATGCTAGATTTCAAAAAAACCTTTATTGTGGAATGTGATGCCTCAGGAAATGGAATTGTTGTCATTTTAATGCAAGAAGGAAGACCCATTTCTTTTGAAAGTCATCCTATCAAAGGAAAGTATTTACACAACCCTATTTATGAGAAGGAAATGTTGGAAATAATACATGCAATAAATAAATGGTGACCTTACCTAATGGGAAGACACTTCAAGGTAAAAAAAATCATGATAGCCTTAAATAATTTTTGGAAAAAATATTATTTTTAGAAGAGCGGAAAAAATGCATCACAAAGATGTTGAGTAATGGCTTTGAAATCATTTACAAAAAAGGGAAGAAAAATGTTGTTGGAGATGCAATCTCAAGAAAGGATGATGATGTGGAAGCATTTCTTTGTGCCATTTTTATTATCCAACCTGATTGGATAACTGAAGCAAGGGATGAATGGAATAATGATGAAGAGGTGTGGACACTCATTCAAAATTTGTAGCAAGATCCCAGTACATATGATATATTTAGCTGGAAAAATGATTCATTATGGTACAAATATCACTTATATCTTTTTAATAATTCCCAACTCAAACAAAATATTATTTTGGAATTCCACACCTCCCCCTTAGGAGGGCACTCAGGATTTATAAAAACTTACCACAGGGTTAAGAAGGTTTTTTTTGGAATGGCCTTAATTCTGATATTCATAATTTTATGGCAGAATTTTTGGTTTGCCAACAAAATAAAGTTGAGACAATTAAGACCTCGAGTCTGTTACAACCTTTAGCCATTCCAAGTCAGCGCTGGGAGGAGGTATCAATGGATTTTATCATAGGTTTACCCAAGAAGCTGGGGGGGGGGTAAATGTTTTTTACCAGATTGTGCAAAAGCACCATTGTAAAAATCAAATTTTGAAAGTTGCCTTGTAAAAATTTGAGAAATTGACTAGAGCCAAGTGCAAAGCTCAGCCAATTTTCTCCTGTTTTGACGACTATTCGAGAGTCAAGGCCAAGCCCCGATAGATCGTGTTTTTTGTGTCGTGTATTGCTATTGTGTTGCGCATCTTGAGTTTTTTGGAGCTTGATTCGTGGTGTGAAGTCTTAACGCTACAATGTCTAAGTTGATTAATTTGTTTTCTGATTCCGACAAACTTGAAGGCACCAAATCTTATAAAACATGGCATCGTCTCATTGAAAGCACACTCATTTACAATGAATTATGGCAGGGAATATGTGATGGAGATGTTAGGCCGAATAAACCCACAGATGCAGCTGCACTAGAAAAATGGGAAATCAAGAATGCTAAAACCTTAGCTCTTATTAAATCGTCTGTGAATGATGAAATGTATGTCCATATAGAAAATGC
Organism: Pinus tabuliformis; assembly: GCA_031772625.1. Taxonomy (NCBI): domain Eukaryota; kingdom Viridiplantae; phylum Streptophyta; class Pinopsida; order Pinales; family Pinaceae; genus Pinus; species Pinus tabuliformis. Next base: position 112,503,293 of record CM062806.1, read on the forward strand.
TATAGATGCATGGTCTGCCTTGAAAACTTTTAAAGACCTCTTTGATACATAGCCTAAATCAAAGAAAGTTGATCTACAATTAAAATTGTTGCAACAAAAATTAACTGAAGGCGGTGATGTTCTTGAGTATATCTCAAGACTTAAAAATATTAAGCAGGAAATTATTAATGCTAGTTTTCCCGCAATTGATGATAGCTTTATGGTCACAATTGTAATTGCTGGACTTCCTTCTTCCTACACACATTTTTTAGAGACTCTACAAGTAACTGGGAAATTAGAGAAATTAAAGTTTGATGAACTCTGTGAAATGTTAACTCAACATGATAAAACTTTTGGGAAGAAGAAGAAAGTTGGTGAAGATGTTTTTCTCACAGAGGCCAGCACTAGTAAGTCATCAGCAGATAGTTCTCGAGGAAGAGGCAGATGGAATCATAATCAAGCAGCACATAATCGAGGTCGAAGCCAAAGCAGAGGAAACAATTTTAACAGAGGAGGAAGAAATAATTTTCAAGGTAGAGGAAACAACCAAGGAAGAGGCAATTTTCAAGGACAAGGATATAATAATCAAGGTAGAGGACAATCTCAAAATAGAAGTCAAAGCAGAGGCAGAGGACAATCTTCAGGAAGAGGAAGAGACTTAAGTCAAATTGTGTGTCGAAGATGTAACAAAGTTGGCCATTATGCTGAAGATTGTCGAACATCACTTAATAAAATTCCCAAGTTTCAGCAACATTCAGCGCAATTTGCAAATGATCAAGATGAGGATAACTCAGAATATGTTTTTACTTCCTCACCAGCATCACAACTTTCATCCCATCTTAGAAGTGACTATGAAGATGCCTGGATCTTGGATTCCGGGGCAACTCAGCACATGACTTGTCGACGTGATTTTTTCTGGAATTTTCAAGAATGCCAACTTAATTCCATTTTTCTTGCTGATGATACAAAACATACTCCTTATGGAAAAGGAGTAGTAAAAGTTTTTCTCCCTAGCATTGGAGAAAAAATGATTTCCAATGTATGGTATGTACTGAGTTTTAAGAAAAATTTGCTCTCTTTAGTCACGATTCGACAAGCAAGACATCAGGTGATTATGGAAGATGGTTTAGTCAAGATTAATTCAGTCAAATAGAACTTGAAAATAGTCATGACAGGTTATGAAGATGGAAAACTGTTACAGAAAAAAGGAATGGTTAAAGGACTTCCCACATTCAAAAGGGAAAATGCAAAATGTGAAGCTTGCATTTATGGCAAACAAAGTCGAGAAAGTTTTCCAACAAGTTCATGGCGTGCAAACAGGCGGCTACAACTAGTTCACAGTGATGTTTGTGGACCACTACAAACTTCCTTTGGTGGATGCAAATATTTCTTACTATTCATTGATGATTTTAGCAGAATGACTTGGGTTTACTTTTTGAAGAACAAGTCAGAAGCATTTGATAAATTTAAAATTTTTCGCCAACTTGTTGAAAATGAAGTCAAAGAAAAGATAGGTACTCTCAGGACAGATAATCGGGGAGAATTCACTTCAAATGAATTCAAAACTTATTGCAGTGAAAATGGCATAAGACGACATCTTACTAATGTTTACACTCCACAGCAAAATGGAGTAGTCGAAAGAATGAATCGCACTTTATTAGGAATGGCGAGATCCATGTTAACTTTCAAGAGGTTAAGTCCAACATATTGGGCGGAAGAAATACATACAGCTGTCTACTTAAGAAACATATCTCCAACTGCTTCTTTAGACGGAATCAAACCTTATGAAGCTTGGTTTGGTTTCAAACCTCGAGTTAAACATCTTAGAGTTTTTGGTTCAGTGTGTTATGCCTTAGTTCCGAAAGAAAAACGAACTAAGCTTGACTCAAGAAGTTTAAAATGCATAATGATTGGCTATTCTGATGAGAAGAAAGGGTATTGTCTTTTGACCAATGGGAAATTTATTGTAAGCAGGGATGTTATTTTTGATGAAACAGAGAGTAAGAGTGCTAAAGAAATTGAAAATCTTCTTCACAAGTTAGAAACTAAAGGAAGTAAAAGAAATGGAAAAATGCAAAGTCAACCAACTTCACCAAATTGGTATGAACTTGATTTTCCTTCCTCTGAAGATGAGTCATCCAATCCATCTACATCAACAACATCATCTGGGTCTTCTAGCAGTTCATCCGCATCTCCAAGTAGCAGCAGTTCTTCTGACAGTGATTCTCCACATTCTTCACCTGAACGACGAACATCAGTTTACATTAATCCTCTTTACAATGATGGGGACTTTACAGAAGCACAAACAAGTGAGCACCAACTTCCGAAATGAGCAGTTCAACTTTTGAAAGATGTAAAGCTTGATGAACAAAATAAAACTAGCACCAGAAGGGCGCAGAGAAGTGAAGGCAATTTTGCCTTGATAGAAAATGATTTTACTGAACCTTCCACATACAAAGAAGTAGTAAAACATAAAGAATGGCAACAGGCTATGGTTGAAGAATATCAAGCAGTAATTGATAACAACACTTGGAAACTTGTTGATTGTCCAGCAAATGTTAAACCCATAGGATGCAAATGGGTTTACAGAATTAAGTATAATCAAAAGGGAGAACTTGAAAAGTATAAATCTCGACTTGTCGCAAAAGGTTTTGCGCAACAGGAAGGCATTGATTATGAGGAAAATTTTTCTCCTACAGCTAAATGGAACACCATCCGATTAACACTTGCATTGGCCGCTCAGAAAGGATGGAAAGTTCATCAAATGGATGTGAAAAGTGCTTTTCTCAACGGAGATTTACAGGAGGAAGTATACATGACCCAACCACCAAGTTTTGAAATTGAAGGACAAGAACATAAAGTCTGCAAATTGATTAAGGCTTTATATGGATTAAAACAAGCTCCCCGAGCTTGGTATGCAAAGATGGATGACTACCTTAAGAAAGTTGGTTTTCAACAAAGTGAATCTGATGATACTTTGTATGTGCGACAACAGGGAAAATATTTGGTCATTCTTGTTATGTATGTAGATGATTTGATCATTACTAGCAACCATGATGATCATATTGCACAGATGAAAAAGGAGTTACATGTAGGTTTTAAGATGACAGATTTGGGATTACTTCACTACTATCTTGGAGTTGAAGTCTTCCAACGTCCACATCATATTTTCATTTCTCAGAGTAAGTATGCAGCAGAGCTTCTTTAGCGATTTGGCATGCAAGATTGCAAGCCCGTTCTCACCCCCATGGAGCAAAACTTGAAACTTTCAAAATTTGAAGGGGAGGAAAAGGTGGACAGTACAACTTACAGACAGTTGATTGGCAGCTTGATTTATTTGAAAAATACTCGTCCTGATCTATCTTATGCAGTCAGTATTCTTTCACGTTTTATGCAGGAACCACGAGACAACCACTGGAATGCAGCCAAAAGAGTTCTTCGATATATCCAAGGAACAAAATATTTTGGTCTTCTTTACACAAAGACTAAAAATTTTGTACTTGGTGGATATTCTGAAGCCGACTTTGCTGGGAGTATTGATGATCGAGCATCAACATTAGGTTATTTAATGAACATGGGGTCAGCAGCAGTATCTTGGAGTTGTAAGAAACAAGCTACAGTGGCCACTTCTTCAGCAGAAGCAGAGTACATTTCAGCATGGGAAGCAGCATGTGAAATTGTTTGGTTGCGCCGAATTTTGCAGGACTTGGGCATTTCTCAGGCAGAAGCTACATCATTATTCATTGACAGCCAGTTAGCCATCAAATTTGCCAAGAACCCAGTTTTTCATTCAAAGACAAAGCATGTGGACACCAAGTATCATCATATCAGGTCTCTCATTGCCAAAGATGTCCTCAAGCCAGTTTATTGTCCTTCTGAAGATCAGATCTCCGACATTTTCACGAAACCGCTTGGCAAAATAAAATTTACTAAGTTCAGGGATGAACTTGGTATCTGTTGTAATGTATCTTTGGATCATAGGGGGGAATGTTAGATGATCCAAAAATACAATTTTATCATAGGTTATAAAATTAGAATAAAATAATTATTAATTTAAGAAATTAAATTAATAATTATTATTCTAGAATGTTTAATTATTTAATGGAGACTTTTAGAATTAGCATATTGTTGTAACTAGATATGACTCTCCAAATGTGTCGTATCTTAGGCTCTATTTTAGGATATTTGTTAGCTAGTTGGTTTTTATAGCATTTATTGTAAATGGACACTTGTTATTTAATAAGTGATCCATAATTAGAGGTAGTTAGGACATGGAGCTTATAAATAGCTCATTGCAAGAGTGTTTGTGGGGTTCGGGTGTAAACTCTTGCAAAATCAATTATGTAATTGTTTTTTCTGATTAATAAAATTACGTGTCTGAGGACACTTCTGCCATTAGAAGAAGTCAAAGAAACAAGAACTCTAAAACTATGTAATTGATTAATTTTAGATTATCTCATTAAGTGGAATAATTTACTGACTGAAGATTCCACATGGCAGGATGAGAATTTTATACAGAAGCATCCAAAACTACTCAAGCGTTAAGGACAACACTTTTTTGAAGGAGAGGGGCATGTTGGGTCCCTATAATACTAGTGTATCCCCCTTATTGTTATTGCTAGTGTATACCCCTATTGTTATTTTTGTGCCCATGCATCCCCCATATTATTATTGTTGTGCCCCATAGAAGCCCGCTATTGTTATTTTTGTGCCCTTACATTATTATTCTTTATGTAGGCTTTGATTATATTGCTACCCATTAGACTCCTATATATACCCAACAGGTCTTATCATTTGTATCATCCAAGAATTGTTAATTTATGTAATGTAAGGAGGTTTCCCCCTCGAAGAGGATAACTTTTAAGTCTTTGATCTCTCTTTTCTTCTATTTTGTGAGCTAGTTTCATAACACAAATGACCATTTTCATGATCATCATTATCATCTGATGCCTTTTGGACTCCCACTTTTCAGTACAGATCTACATTCTTTATTTTCTCATTGCAACTATAGAGAGAGATCAGTTGCTAGAAGCATATGGACTAAAAGAACCCATGCCATGGAGGAGGATATTATAGACCCACATTTGTATTCTTCTCCAAAATGTGTATTTTACATTATAATAAAATTTAATTTGCTTCCATTGGGTTTTGTTGTCTTCATGTTGTCATATGTTTTTCAATGTTTACGGATAATTTTTGCAAGGTTTTTTAACAATATTTTTGTAGATATGAAGAATACTTGCATATTTTTCTATTTGATTTCCTTGTTGTTAGGTAGATCGTCACCAACTGAACAACAAGAGGATTTTTTCCTCACCTACTCAAAAATATTAATAATACTTGCAACAAAAATACCACCATGTTTGTATAATATCCCCTATCCCATAAGATTTCTAGAAGGATAACATTTAGCCCATTTTGTCCTTGGGAAAAGAGGAAAAGGATTGGGGATCTATTTTGGTATTTTTGGACTTAGGGGATGTGGGTGGAGTTGGTCCCATGCTCAAATTGTGGGCCACATGGGAGCAATTCACACCCTTAGAGTGGGAGTGATTTTTGGAGGGAAAGTGGGTGCCACCAAGGAGGGCGCTGTTGAAGCCCCAAAAATCGAGTCTACAACAAGAGGGATACCCGCCTGGTCCGGACCTTGGTTGGCAACTTCTTATCCATTTGGTATAGTGGGTCCGACTAGGGATATTATGATTGCAGATGATTGAGAAGGAGTAGTGGGGGTTCCAGTGGACAGATGGACGATGATCTGAAGTGGAGGAGTGGATGGTTGACTTCGCGGTGAAGAAGTTGAGATGGATGATGATGATGAAAGAGTCTTGCTATTGGACTCCTTAGGTGATTTCCTTGCTCTTTTCCTTGTGGGAAGAGGTAATTCGGTTGGTTGAATGCCAAAATTTTCACTCTTTAATCTGGTCAGGGGATGAGCAGGGTTATATTGCGAAGTCACGCTGCCTTGAGATTTATCAGATCTTTGAGGAGAAATAGAAAATCGCTGAAGTTTGTGAATCATAGATTCGACTTCAGGAGGTTCAATAGTAGATTGTTCTGAAATGTCAGGGTTTGTAGCAGCGGTTGATGCTCGAGCGACTTCTAACTCTGGATTTAAGTGTAATGGAGAAGTCGGGGGAGATGGTGATGGCGATTTACTCTAAGAATGGTATTCAGATTTAGATTTACTTGCGGTTCATAGTTCAGGCCTTCCTTCTAGCGCCAAATATGTTGAAGCCCCGAAAATCAGGTCTACAACAAGGGGGATACCCGCCCGGTCCGGACCGGGCGGGTATCCCCCTTGTTGTAGACCCGATTTTCAGGGCTTCAACAGGCGCATGGGCCTTTGAGTATATCGAGGTAAAAAGGGGGCACTCCACATTATCATTTTCTATTACACTTCAAAATTTAGCATCTCTTAGATTGTTCAGCACTAGGGATAGAGTACTATTGAGCAAAGTGTTTCAAGTGAAAACCAAGTCAGTTTCAAAGAACCTCGAGCGTCTCCCTGGATGGACAATATGGCAATTCCATCATGGGACTTCTCCTAAGCATAACATTGAGCCTTTTTGGAGTAGTTTGTGTTCCTAGGCATAGGATGGAAGTTGACTTAGCTAATATGTAGAAGATAGAGGAGATTAAGAGGTAAATTTTCAAGGGTCGTTCTCTTGTCTGAGAAGTGGGATTTTTATGATAATTTGTAGTGATGTTTAGGGGCCATATCTGAGGGTTGAAATCATCATTTTCTAATAGTTCATTGGCCTCACTAGAGGAAGCCTACACAGACATATGTGCTAGGAAGATTGAGAGCTTCTTGGGTTGAAGAATTTGATATTTATGGGGGGAAATTTCAGATCAATTGAGATTGTTTTTAGTTGCAGAGTGAGGGCTACTTCCAGCAAAGGATTTTCACAATAGTATGCACCAGTTGGATAGTTAGGTCATTCACACCATTTGAAGGTATTCTACACTGCTTGGGACTAGACCAATCCCTTTCCGGGTTTTTGTGGATTTTTGGAGAGGATTCCATGGGTGAAGTTTCAAGATGATCTAGGCAGTATTCAGGTTGGAAACCATCATTCTATTAGTCAAGCAACAACAATTTATTCAGTAGACCAACAACATCACCATTTTGAGTTCTCTACTACTTGGGTTAGAAACATATTATTGGGTTTTTCCAAGCTTGCTTGGCAAGCTCGAGTTCCATTGTTTCATCTCATTGTATGTACACAGATCCATGATTTAATATAATGGATTAGATTGGTATGATAGTTTCATTCCATGCTAAATTTTTCCTGTTGTTACTTCATTTATTTATTGTTCCAGGTTCGGGTTTCTAGTATCTACAGTTGATTTTCCATTAGGAATATTACAATGGTATCAGAGCATGTTCTTGGATAGTTATGGGAGCAAGAAAAAGTGATGCCACCTATCTTCAGTGGAGTGGTATTTCATAGAGGTAGGGGTTGAGGGTGACCCATAAACTGTCATGGATATTCCACTGGATAGTTCATCAGAGCATATTTGGTAATATTATATTATAAAATTGAAATTCTACACTATTACAATTTTATTAAATTCCAACATCTGTAGATTTTACTACAATTAGTGCATGCATGCAAATGCAAATTACACAGAAATAGAGAACAACAAAATAAAATCTCTCTCACACACATAAGACACAAGATATGCTCTGGGAAACCCTTTCGGGAGAAAACCTAGCTAGAAGGTGAGGTCGCTTCGCTCTCTTTCTTTGTCTAGAAATATGGTTGTAGGTACAAAGAAGTAAGGCTTGTGGCCCGTGGGCTACTACAGGGCACAAATACTATTTGTGTGCTCTACCTCCTATCCCTCTTTGCTATCTTTCCTCAGCTATGGAGAAAACAATCTCGAAAGAATGGATTTCCTCTTCCTCCTAGTGGCTTAGTTATAGCACAAACTGATAGACTACTAGTGGTTAAGTTTGACTATAGAAAATCTTAACCTGAGTTACAATATAAACTCTTCTAGAGTATTTTACATCATGCTCACGTGGCTAGTCTTTTTTCCATGAATGCTGGGATCCGATGTGGCATCCTCTCAAACCATGTTGGTGAAAACAAGAAAGTCAACTTTTGAGTGGCGTAACTTTCACATACAAACTTTGATTGACCTGATTCTTGTGTCGTTGGAAAGGTACCTATGTGTAGAATATCTTAGAAAGGTGTCACGCTAAAGAAACAAAGTTTTATCCCCCAAAAAAACATTGTTTGATACCTCAAAACATTGTTGGAAGGTTTTAGACCTTGTTTTTCCAAACTACGTTCCACCAGTAAAAATAGTCTCGTGAGCTTATTCCTCCACTTTTTCCACTTTGAATGCATTGATATGGATGAAAAATAATATAATGATCCAATAAAGATTAGAGGCACAAGAGGATGAGGTAGAGGTTGGAGCGCTAACCCCTTTTTTGATACTAAGGTAGACCACACAAGGGAGCATGATAATTAGGACAAGGAAACCATGGATGGTAGTGAAGAACCTGAATAAGGGGGAAAGGAGCCAACATTGGCTAAAATAGCAGGGTTGCAAAAGCTTATGATCGATAAATTGGTGTAGTTGGATAGTGCTCATATATATAATCAGGGGAAGCAAGATAATAATGGGGAAGGCAGGGTTAGATCTGGTGAGGGGAGCCACATGCATGCACACACAAATATCTAGGACACCCCACATATAACTAGCCATTCCAACTGACCCACTATGGCCCAATTTGTGGATGGACTCTCAAGAGAACTAGATTCGTTCACGACCTTCACGAGGTCATTTGCAGATGGGATTGAGGAGTATGATGCATTAGACCCGAGGATTAAGATGGCCCTCTCCTTTGGAGATTTTTTCCACTTGAAGGAAAAACATAGACTCAGGGCTAGGACACCATATAGTGGACGTCAACAAAAATCGACCCATACAAGACATTAGGAAATATAACACTTCCCTGATTTGATGAATTAACTAGAAATTATGCTAGAGTGTGGGTGTAGAAGTTGGACACTTATTTCTATCTAAACCCCATGAGGGAGATGGAAGCTATTAAGTTTACCACCTTACATTTGGATGGAGATGCACAAGAGTGGTGGTACCATGCGTTGATCACTCTAAGGCACACTAGAATTACTTCCTACATAGAGTTCACACAAAGACGCAGCAAGTGGTTTGACAAGAAGGATAGAAATCTACATTTCAGGGAGTTGGTGCAACTAAGACAAACCAATAGTGTAGAGGTGTACATTTCAAAATTCCAGAGGTTAGTCATGATGGTGTCAAATATCTTGGAAGTGAGATTGATCATGTTATTCTTTGAGGTGCTGATAGAGAAATTACATGGATGGGTGAGGGCTTGCAAGCCCACTTCTTTGCAGGATTAGATTACCAAGACTAGGGAGATTTTGGACATAGTACCTCAGACCAAATTACCTCCTTGGCCTACCCTTCCTTAGAAGGGTAAGAACATCATGCATCCTCTGAAAGAGTGGACAAGACGGGAAAGTTTGATGATGACACTAGGAGGGATCTCTGAAGGAGGAAACTATGCTTCACAAGTGAGGAGCCTTAGGTACCTATGCACAAGTGTTAGAAGGGGGGACTCACTATATTGAGGTGTTTTTTGATAGCAAGCCTGAGGAGGAGGATGAACAAGAGTTGATAGGAGAGGAGGGTCACAATGATGATGTTAAGAAACCAGCTCAAGAAAAGATAGAAAAGATAGATCAACGCCTTAGAATTTAGCCTCTTCGAGGGGGCAACCTCCTTTACATTACATAAATGAACAATTCTTTGATGATTAAAATGAAAAAACCTCCTTTCTATATATAGGAGTCTAAGGAGTCATAATATAATCCAGCCGACCTAAAAATAATAATATAAAGCCACAAAAATAAAAATAGAGGGATTAAATGGGGCACAGTAATAACTATATTGGGGCAATAGGGGCACAACAACATTAATAAGGGGTATAACTACAATAGTAATGGGGTAATCACTAGTATTATAGGGACCCAACATGTCCTCTTCTTCAAAAAAATTTTGTCCTCAATGCTTTAGTAGTTTTGGATACTTCTGCATAAAATTCTCATCCTCCCATGTGGAATCTTCAGCGGATAAGTTCTTCCACTTGATAAGATACTCTGAAATTGATCGATTTCGTAGCTGTCGAGTTCTTGTTTCTGTGACTGCTTCCAATTCCAATATAATTTTTCCTTCCTCGTCAAGTTCTGGCAATATTGTTTGAACTGGGAGCTTGTCGCCTATAACCTTCTTTAAACATGAAACATGGAAAACTGGGTGCAATCGAGAAGCTGCAAGAAGCTCCAATTTGTATGCCATAGTACCAATCTTTTGCAACACCTTGTACCGACCATAATACTTTGGTGATAATTTATTATCCTTCTTAGCTTGCTTGAGGGACATTTGCTTATATGGTTGTAGCCGTAGGAATACCCAATCACCTACATCAAACTTCTTTCACTGCGATGTTGATCTGCCTGTTGTTTCATTCTATTCTGTGCCAACACGAGGTTATCCTTTAAGAGTTGGAGGACTTGTTGTTGATGTTCGATGTGATGTTCCACTGCCTGAACCTTAGAATTTTCTCTTAAATATGATGTGATGGATGGTGGTTGATACCCATAAAGTGCCATAAATGGGGTCATTTTTGTTGCTGTATGGAAGGAAGTGTTATACCACCATTCAGCCAGAGGCAACCATTTGACCCATTGTGTCTGTTTATCAGATACAAAGCAACGAAGATATCCTTCCAAACATTTGTTTACTATCTCAGTTTTCCCATCAGATTGAGGATGATAAGATGAGCTATGAGCTAACTGAGTACCAAGACAAGAAAATAATTCTGTCCAAAAATTTCCAGTGAAAATGGGATCTCTGTCACTTACAATAATCTTTGGGTTTCCATGTAGCTTTTGAATTGTTTCCATAAATGCAGTAGAAACTGTACTGGCTTAAATGGATGTGATAATGCACAAAAGTGTGCATACTTGGTAAGTCTGTCAACTACCACCATGATGACACTCTTTCCCTCAGACTTGGGTAAACCTGTGATAAAATCCATTGAAACCTCCTCCCAACGTTGGCTTGGAATGGATAAAGGTTGTAATAGACCCAGTGTCTTAATTGTTTCAACTTTATTTTGTTGGAAAAAAAACATTCCGCCACAAACTTTTGAATATCTGATTTAAGGCCATCCCAAAAAAATTCCTTCTTAACCCTGTGGTAAGTTTTTAAAAATCCTGAGTGCCCTCCTAAGGGAGAAGTGTGCAATTCCATAAGAATCTTTTGTTTTAGCTGGGAATTCTTACAGAGGTATAAGCGATCTTTGTACCATAACGAATCATTTTTCCAGCTAAATGTATCAGACGTACTGGAATCTTGTTGTAACTTTCGAATAAGTGCCCACACTTCTTCGTCATTCTTCCATTCCTCCCTTGCTTCGTTTATCCAATCTGGTTGGATAATAGAAATGGCACACAACAATGCTTCCACATCCTCATCCTTTCTTGAGAGTGCATCTGCCACCACATTTTGCTTCCCTTTTTTGTAGATGATTTCAAAGTCATAACCCAACATCTTTGTGACCCACTTTTGTTGCTCTTCAGAGGATAATCTTTGTTCTAAAAAGTATTTAAGGCTATCATGATCCGTTTTTACCTTGAAGTGTCTTCCCATTAGGTAGGGTCGCCATTTCTTAAGTGCATGGAGTATTGCCAACATTTCCTTCTCATAAATAGCTTTTCTTAAAAACTTTCCCTTGATTGGACGACTTTCAAAAGCAATGGGTCTTTCATCTTGCATTAGAACAACACCAATTCCATTTCCTGAAGCATCACATTCCACAATAAAGGTTTTTGTGAAGTCCGGTGTAGCTAAGACCGGTGCTTGGCACATTGCCTCTTTAAGATGTTCAAAGGCCTTTGTTGCTTCCGGAGTCCATGAAAATGCATCTTTCTTCAATAATGTTGTTAGAGGTGCTGCTATTCTCCCATAATTCTTAACAAACTTGCGATAATACCCTGTCAACCCGAGAAATCCTCGCAGATGCTTTATGGATGTGGGGATTTTCCATTCCTTAATGGCTTTAATTTTGCTAGGGTCTACCTTAACTCCTTCATGAGATACAATATGACCCAGATATTCCACCTCCTGGACTCCAAAGAAACATTTGGATCTTTTTGCATATAATTGTTTCTCCTCCAATAGTTGTAGCACCCTGTCAACATGTTCAACATGATCCTTCCAAGACTTGTTGTAGATTAGTATATCATCAAAAAATACTAACACAAATTTTCTAAGGAATGGTTTGAAAATTGAATTCATCAAACCTTGAAATGTTGAAGGTGCATTGGTAAGGCCAAAAGGCATGACCAAAAATTCATAATGACCCTCATGAGTTCTAAATGTTGTTTTCGGAATGTCTTCAATCTTCATTCTGATTTGATGATATCCTGAACGAAGATCCAACTTGGTGAAGTAAATTGATCCATGCAATTCATCCAGTAATTCATCAATGACAGGAATGGGGAACTTATCTTTAATAGTGAGCTTGTTGAGCTCCCTATAATCCTGACACATGCGCCATGATCCATCCTTCTTGTGCACCAATACTACTGGAGCAGAGAAAGAACTTTGACTCGGTTGAATTATACCAGCCTCTAGCATTTCTGCAACCATACGTTCAATTTCACTCTTTTGGACATAGGGATATCTGTACGGCCTGATGTTTGGAGGAACACTTCCTGGAATCAGATGAATAGCATGATCATGATCACGCATAGGTGGGAGACCTTTGGGAGTCTCAAATACCTTGGAATGATTGTCCAGGACTTTTTGGAGATCTGGAGAAATAGATGATTCCGATGTGGAAACATCTAGCGAACATAATTGTGCAATTACACCTCTTTGCTCCTTTTTTAGAAGCTTTGTCATACCATTAGAGCTGATTATCTTTCCTGGTTTCCCTGCAATACCCCTTAATTCAACTTCCTTTCCTTCCGTAGAAAATTTGATGAAAAGTTCTTGAAAATTAAAAGCTATTGTACCCAAGGATTGTAGCCATTGGACTCCTAGTACAACATCAACACCTCCCATTGGAATGGAAAGCATTGGGCTAGTCAATACATATTCTCCCATGGATAGCTTGATATTATGGCACTTTCCAGAGCAATTTATTGTTCCTCCATTTGCAATCATCACTTGACACTCTGGTGCTGGATATAGGAAGCAATTCAATTCTTTTGCTACCTTACAATGAATAAAATTGTGGGTGCTTCCTGAATCAATCAACACTATTACCTTTTTCTTCTTGATTTGTCCTTCTATCTTGATGGTTTGAGGAGTGGTAATTCCTGCCAATGCATTACAAGATATGGTCGGATTTATTTGTTCTTCATCTAGGCTTTGTTCCTGGAGTATATCCTCTTCTTTTGACCTTTCTTGCTCCTTTTCTTCTTCCTCTTCACAATCTATGTAGAATAATTTCTTCTCAGCACACTTATGACCTTTAGTGTATTTGCTATCACAACTGTAACAAAGCCCTTTTGCTCTTTTTTCTTCCAATTGTTGTGGTGTCAACCTTATAGGTTGTGGAAGACTAGGGGCAACAACACTTCCATCTTTATAGTTGTGAGTGGTATGCTTCCTGGTTGCCATAATTTTGCTTTCCATTTTTCTTGCTAACCTGAATGCCTTCTCTAATGAATCAGGTTCCCAAAGGAAAACATCATGTTGGATATTATCCTTTAAAGACCCTATGAACACATCAATCCTATGCTCCTCTGGAATATCTTTTACCCTTATGTTCAATTTTTGGAACTCCTCAATGTGCTCCATTATTGAACCCTTTTGTTTGAGACTTATCAATTGGCTAAAAAAAGTGTTGCTTTTTGTATCCTCATAATGTGCTATCAATTCTTCCGTAAAAATTGCCCAAGTGATAAATTTTTTACGAGAGCAAAGCCATTGATACCATACAAACTGATTTGGTTCCAAATATAAAGTTGCCATACGTACCTTTTGTGTGTTTTGCACATTATTGAGATCGAAGAATTGCTCCATCTGTAATATCCATGTGGCGGGATCCTTGCCATCAAACTTCCTCATATCGATTTTTGGAACATGGTGAGTCTTCGATCCAACATTAGAGTCTATGGAATCATGATTAACATTTCTTTTGTTCTCATCATGAGTTTCCTTTAGTACCCTTTCACCCTTAGTGACCATTTCTTGTAGCAACTTATTCATATTTATCTTCAATTCTTCCATCTTATCATCCATGCCATCAATTTTAGCATCCATGCCATTCACCTTAGCTTCCATGCCATCCATCTTAGCTTCTAAACCTTTCTTTAAACCATCCATATTAGCTTCTACATCTTTCCTTAAACTATCCATCTTAGATTCTGTTGCTTTTTGTTCAAGTGACACTCGTTGCACTTGTTCTTGTAATTTTGATATATCATATAGCATTTCTTCTTCTTCTTCATGAGTCATGCTAGAGATTTCAAGTTCCTTACTAGGTTTTTGCATTTTCTTTCCTTGGGGCATCAGTTATCGATAATAATGCTCTATTATGCCCTTTGAATTCCTTCAAAATAAATTTTCAAACCAAGCTTAAGCAAAAATTTAAGAAAATCTACACACCTTTTTTCACTTTGTAGGAGCTCGATATTGCCTCTGATGTATCTCTGTGCTTTTCGATCATCTAGTTCTGAATTTGTGACCTGCAGTAGCCCTCTATGTCCTCTTGCAATGCCACAAGTTTGACCCGAATTGGATTCTCCAAGGAAGAGTTATGCGAAATCTCCCACACTGACTTGATTATAGACTAGTTCAGTAGAGAGAACTTGTACGACGTGTCACGAGTCACTGTTTCGACTTTTGGATCTGAAAAGTACATACACGAAACTACAGTCCATCCTCTTTCTGTACCTTCTTACGAAATTTCAATCCGATCCTCAGAGAGAAAGCTATGACGATTTTCCCCCGGTCACCTGTTTGGAATGTAATTCAGGAGTCTGCAAAAAGACCAACTTCCTCAGATCATATCTCCGCCTATATAGCGCGAAAAGCTCTGAAATTCGAACCCAAGGTTCAACGCGATTTCTTCTCAAATTGGTTTTTTTTCAACTTCTGAAACGTTGCAGAAAAACAGTTATAGCGAAAATGCCACGATGACCTGTTCGGAGCAGCGAAACCCTAGAATCCAAAGCTCTAATACCAAATGTTAAGAAACCAGCTCAAGAAAAGATAGAAAAGATAGACCAACGCCTTAGAATTTAGCCTCTTCGAGGGGGAAACCTCCTTTACATTACATAAATGAACAATTCTTTGATGATTCAAATGACAAAACCTCCTTTCTATATATAGGAGTCTAAGGAGTCACAATATAATCCAGCCGACCTAACAATAATAATATAAAGCCACAAAAATAACAATAGAGGGATTCTATGGGGCACAGTAATAACAATATGGGGGCAATAGGGGCACAACAAAATTAATAAGGGGTATAACTACAATAGTAATGGGGTAATCACTAGTATTATAGGGACCCAACAGATGAAGAGAGGATACAAATCATCAGGTTGCAAAAGGGGGCATCATTTCTTCACTTACACGGATTCCTAGATACAACACCTTGCGAATCAAGGGAACTATTTTGGGATAGAGGGTGACTGTTCTGGTTGATGGTGGGGAAAACCACAACTTATAGATGAATAGTCAGTGACTGGAGGGGGTTATGCATATAGTCTTTTGAGGGATTTTCAGTTCTTATACTAGGAAGCCAGACCATGCAGTGCACCAGGATGATCCCCAAGATGAAGTTGATGATGGGGAATTACAAGATCATGAATCACTTCTTTGTGGTGAACATAATAGACACCAATGTGGTGTTGGGCATGTAGTGGCTATATTCAGCTGGGAACTATACTATATATCACCAAGCGATGGAGATGGGAATTCATGGGGCCCAAAAGGAAAAGGTGGTGTTGAGGGCATGCACTCCTGCCCACCTAAGATAGTGTCAACCAATAGGATGAAGGTAGACCTCCAATAGGCAGATATAGCATGGGAAATGGAATGTGGGATTTTAGAGGCGGGGAGAAGGGCTCAAACATGGTAGCACCATCTGGACATCTTAGTAGTCTTGTAGAGACATCAAGTAGTTTTTGGAGACATTCCTCTAGGTCATACTTTAGATAGAGGGTTTGAACATACAATTGAGCTGGAGGAAATGGTTTAGGCAACCATTATCACCTTTTACAAACATCCCAAGGCATAGCTAAATGAGATAAAAAGATCCATTTAGGAGTTATTAGCCTTGGGCCACATCAAGCCATGTTCCAAACATTTCTCTTCTTTCATGGTGTTGGTGAAGAATAAGGATGGGTCTCTTTGAATGTGCATTGATTATCAATCTCTCAACAAGATGAGGATAAACCAATCCTAAGGATAGATGAGTTGATGAATGAGTTAATGGAAGCCAAGTATTTCTCCAAAATAGACTTGTGCTCAAGGTACCATCAAATTTGAGTGAAAGAACATGACATCCGAAAGACAGCCTATTAGGCCCCTATACTACTAGTGTAACCCCTTATTGTTATTTGTAAAACCCACTTATTATATTGATGTACCCATGTAGTGCCCATATTGTTACTATTATGCCCCATAGAAGCCCACTATTGTTATTATTGTGCCCTTGCATTATTATTGTTATGTCGGCTCTGATCATGTTATGACCCCTTGGACTCCTATATATAAAAAGGAGGTCATTTCATTTGTAGCATCCAAGAATTGTTCATTTATGTAATGTAAAGGAGGTTGCCCCCTTGAAGAGGCTGAATTCTAAGGCGTTGATCTATTTTTTCTATGTTTTCTTGAGCTGGTTTCATAACATTTGGTATCAGAGCTTTGGATTCTAGGGTTTTGCTGATCCAAACAGGTCATCGTGGCATTTTATTGGGCTTTGTTACAATTGTGATAGCAAATGCACTAAAGGTCATAAGTGTGCTGAGAAGAAATTATTTTACATAGAATATGAAGAGGAGGAAGAAAAGGATCAAGAAACATCAAAAGAAGAAGATATATGCCAGGACCCCACCCCAGAGAACGAAGAAATGAATCAGACCATATCTTGTAAAGCATTGGCAAGAATTACCACTCCTCAAACTCTCAAGATAGAAGGACATATCAAGAAGAAAAAGGTGCAAGAAGTGAAATATCACATCGAGAAAGAAGAAATGAATCCAACCATATCTTGTAATTCATTGGTCGAAATTACCACTGCTCAAACTATCAATATAGAAGGACATATCAAGAAGAAAAATGTTCAAGAAGTGAAAGATCACATCGAGCATCAAGAAATTTATCCGACCATATCTTGTAAAGGATTGGAAGAAATTACCACTCCTCAAACTCTAGAGATAGAAGGACATATCAAGAAGAAAAAGGTTCAAGCAGTGAAAGATCACATCGAGCATCAACAACCAGTTCTCCAACTTTTAAAGGATAATGCCACTTCGGTGCAAAATCAAACGAAACAACAGGTAGATCAACATCGTAGTGAAAAATGTTTTGATGTAGGTGATTGGGTATTTTTATTGCTACATCTCAAGCTAGCTATTTATGAGAAGGAAACGTTGGCAATACTACATGCACTTAAAAAATGGCGACCTTACCGAATGGGAAGACTCTTCAAGGATGAGGATGTGGAAGAATTGTTTTGTGCTATTTTTATTATCCAACTAGATTGGATAAACGAAGCAAGGGATGAATGGAAGAAGGACAAAGAAGTATGGCCACTTATTCAAAAGTTGCAAAAGATCACAATTCAAACAATATTGCCAGAAATTGAAGAGGAAGGAAATATCATATTGGAACCTGGAGTAGTCACAGAAACAAGAACCCGACAGCTACGAAATCGATCAATTTCAAAGTATCTCATCAAGTGGAAGAACTTACCCGCTGAAGATTCCACATGGGAGGACAATAATTTTATACAGAAGCATCAAGAACTACTCAAGCGTTGAGGACAATGCTTTTTGAAGGAGAGGGGCATGTTAGGCCCCTATACTACTAGTGTAACCCCTTATTGTTATTAGTACAACCCACTTATTATATTGATGTACCCATGTAGTGCCCATATTGTTACTATGTGCCCCATAGAATCCCACTATTGTTATTATTGTGCCCTTACATTATTACTGTTATGTCGGCTCTGATCATGTTATGACCCCTTAGACTCCTATATATAGAAAGGAGGTATTTTCATTTGTAGCATCCAAGAATTGTTCATTTATGTAATATAAAGGAGGTTTCCCCCTCGAAGAGGCTGAATTCTAAGGCATTGATCTATCTTTTCTATCTTTTCTTGAGCTGGTTTCATAACACAGCCTTATGGTGTCACTATGGGAACTTTGAGTTTTTGGTTATGCTCCTTGGGCTAATAAATGTACCAACCACATTCTAGTCTTGCATGAATGACATGTTTTGCAAGTAGTTTTCAGATATGTACTAATATTCTTTGACAATATATTGATTCAAGACATGGGAGGAGCATTGCAGCACTTGGAGGGGGTGATGATGATCTTAGAGGAGCAACAATTCTATGCGAAGAGGTCCAAGTGTGAGTTTGACCTCACAAAGATGCTTTACTTCAGCCATGTGATTGGAGAGGAGGGAGTTCGGGTGCATTAGGATAAGATTTGAGCTATCCTAAATTGATCAATTCCTAGGAATGTGACAAAGTTGAGGGGATGTTTGGGCATTTGCACTTTTTACAAGGGACTTGAGAGAGGATTCTCTAAGTTGGAAACACCCCGTAAAGATCTCATGAAGAAGGGTGATTTTGAGTGGTTAGCAGAGGCACAAGAGGATTTTGAGTTCCTCAAGGTAGTGATGAGTTCAAACCCCACTTTAGCATTTCCTTATTTTTCACAACCCTTTGTACTAGAGTGTGATGCCTCAGGGGAGGAATTGGAGCAATCTTGATGCAGGGCGATCACCCCATTTCCAATGAGAGCCAAACGCTTTGTGCCTATGAGAGACTATACTCCATTTATGATAAGGAGATGTTGGCCATCATGCATTCCTTGGCCAAATTCAGACAAGAATTGGATGGAAACCAATTAAGGGTGAAGACAAACCATAATAGCTTGTAGTTATTCTTGGACCAGAGAGAGCTTAATGACAAATAACAAAACTTGGTTTGTAGGATCTAAGCATATGATTTTGAGATAGAGTATGTCAAGGGGAAGCAAAATGTAGTGGCTAATGTGTTTTCCAGGAGGCTTGCAACACTCTCTCTCATGGACATCACCCAAGATTGGAAGGCACGACTTTTGGTGGAGCACTCCAAGGATTAGTAGGCATGCAAGATTATGAATGACTCATTTGGGGATTATAGGTACAAGTTTATGGATGAGGTGATATAATATAAGAACATGATTTATTTGGTGTGAGGGTCTTAGCTATGGGAGAAAATCATGTGGGCAACCCACGATTGCCCTCTTTCAAGACATCCCAAGTTTGTCAAAACCTATAGGTCTGTGAAGGAGAAGTTTACGTGGAGAGGCCTCAAGGGTGATATATTGAAGTATGTGCAGGAGTGTAGAAGTACATGCCAAAGAAACAAGGTGGAGCAGACACATCCAACTGGGTTACTTCAACCTCTTCCTATTCCAAAGCAAAAGTGGGAGGGTATCTCCATGGACTTCATCACCAAACTTCCAGTTGTTCAGGGGCGAGACTATATATATATGTGGTGGTAGATAGGTTGATCAAGTTTTCCCACTTTTTTGGTATTTCAAATACGTACTTAGCAGTGCATGTGGCCAAACTCTTTTTCAGGGAGGTGTTTAGGTTGCATGGGCTCCCTAAAACCATCATCGATGATAGGGACAATAGGTTTAGCGAGGAATTTTGGCAGGAGCTCTTTAGATTGGTGGGTACCAACCTTACACCCATCACTAGCTACCACCATTAAACTGACAAGCAGACTAAGATTGTGAATAAATGGTTGGAGGGTCACTTGCATAACTATGTGATAGGTCAGCAACACGTATGGGTGAATTGGCTTCATTTGGGGGAGTACTGCTATAACATGACATACCACATGTCTATCGGGATGACACCCTTTAAAGCGTTCTATGGATATGAGGTGCTGTCCTTGTTGAAATGGTTTTTGGGGATAATAGAGCCCTAAGGGTGAAGGATTGGATCTAAGAGAGCTAAGAAATTCCCAACGCTGTCAAGGACACCTTACAGATAGCTCAAAATCAACAGAAGTTGTATTTAGACCGCCACTAGATGGAAGTGGGATACTTAGTCTACCTATGCCTACAACCATACCGACAGTCAACACTTAAACATAAGGGGGCCAACAAGCTCAAGCCCCTCTTTTATGGACCTTACAAGGTGATCCAACATATCGGGGAGGTGGCATATGAGTTGGATCTTCCACTAGGCATCAAAGTGCACAGTGTATTTCACGAGTCATACCTAAAGAAGGCGTTGGGGCAATGGGTGTCAAGTACCATGGAGCTAACATCACTTGATGATGAGGGCATTTGGTGTTGGTTCCTGAAGCTATCTTGAAGATGCAAGAGAGGAAGCTTAGAATAGGGTTATCATGGAGTTCATTATTAGGTGACAAGTCTTTCCTTTGGAGAATGCTACATGGGAAGGAGAGCAGGTACTATAGCACCCAACATTGCAGTTTCTTGAGGACAAACAAATTTTCGAGGGGAGGACTGTAATGTCCCCTATCCCATAAGATTGCTACAATGATATCCTTTAGCCCATTGTTTCAATTGGGAAAAGAGGAAAAGGATTGGGAATCAATTTTGGCATTTTTGGACTTAGGGGATGTGGATGGAACCACATGGGAGAAATTTTCACCCCTAGATGGGGAGAGAATTTTTGGAGGGAAAGTGGGGGCCACCAAGGAGGGCACATGAGTACATGAGTATATAAAGGCAAAAAGGGGGCACTCCACATTATCATTTTCTACTACACTGGAGTTTAACATCTCTTGGAGTTGTTCAACGCAAAGGTTGGAGTGTTGTTGAGCACAAGGGTTTTAGGCGAAATCCAAGCTATTTTTAGAGAACCTTGAGTGTTTCCCTAACTGAAAAATATGAGGAGTCCATCACGAGACTTCACCTAAGCATAACATTCAACCTTTTTGGAGCAATGCGCATTCCTAGGCATAGGAGAGAATTTGACTTGGTCAATGTGCAGGCTATAGAGGAAATTAGGAGGAAAACTTGTAGGGGTCATTCTCTTGTCGGAGAAGCGAGATTTTGGTGATAATTTGTAGTGGTGTTTGGGGGCCATTTTTCAGGGTCGAATTCATCATTTTTTGGCTGTGTGTGGGCATATTGAGTGCTTCTTGGGTTGAAGAATTTGATATTTTTGGAGCCAAACTTCAGATCAATTGAGAGTTTTAATAGTTGTGGATTGCGGCTACTTCCAGCAAAGGATTTTGGAAATATTATGCACTAGTTGGATAGTTGGGCCATTCACACGAGTTAGAGGGCTTCTTCACTGTTTGAGACCGAACCAAACCCTTCCTGGGTTTTTGTGGGTTTTTGGAGATGATTCCATTGGTGAAGTTTCAAGTTGATTCAGACATTATTGAAGTTGGAAACCATCATTCTAATAATCAGCCAACAATAGTTTATTCACTAAGCCAACAACATCACCTTTCTGAGTTCTCTCTGCTTGGGTTAACAACGTATTTCTATGTTTTCTTCAACTTGTTAGGCAAAGCTAGGTTCCATTGTTTCATCTCATTTTATGTACTCAAATCTATGCTTTAGTATAATGGCTTAGATTGTTATGCTGGTTTCATTTGTGTGTTAAATTTGTGACCGTTATTATTCCGAATTCATTGTTGTTCGAAATCCATTGTTTTTGGTATCTTGATTTTCCATTAAAAATATTACAATTTGAAAAAATAAGACCAACGACATCTAAGTAGAAAAGTTAAAATTATGACCAACTTAAAAATTCATTTAAGAAATCTCTTTATCAGTTTTTAAAACAGTTGCATTTTCTTTTCATAAAGATCATTATTGCCATGGATCTCAACGAATAAGTCACTTTGGAATTGGTCAAAATTTTATTAAACAATTAAAGGTCGCAAGTTAGAACTATGTAGTCACTCCCGAGTTCTGAAGGTCCTAAGACGTTGCGTTAGGTCTGGTGTGATTTTCCAATTCCATATGCATTAACTCCAACATTTTTTACGATATATAGACGTGACGTGACATGGTTTGACATCATTACATGTGTTGGGTGGTTAAGTTAGAAGAGCTGCCAAGTATGGAAACATTGATATCTTTGGTATTGTTGTGGGTAGATGCATTCCTAAAGCTGAAAATTAAGGCCACCCATTTTATCTGATCACTGTGAAATACATATATTTTGTGTATTTCGGAATGCCAAATCAGCGTTCCATAATATTATTGGCATGGTCCATATCTTTATTTTATCTTAATGAAAAACATGCAATGGTTAATAATACTATCTGATCGCTGTGAAATACATATATTTTGCGTATTTCGGAACACATTTACAGTCAGAATCGTTCCATAATATTATTGCATAGTCCATATCCTTATTTTATCTTAATGAAAAACATGCAATGGCTAATAATACCTGTTTTTGCAAACAGTACAGGTTATTGTTTCCACCAAAAAAATGTCCCCATAAATGCAATCCATCACAGGATACCTCCAAAAGGTTCGAACCATGGCAATTCATATAGAGATATTGATTGATTAATTAAAAAAAATAAATGTAATTAATATTATAAATATTGGTAACGTAACCGATCTAGTTTTGGGGTTTTCCATTAAATGAAAATAGTAACGAAGATAATATTAATATTAATTAAATAAATAATCAAGAAATATTTATAATATTAAGAAAATAAAATAAAGAGATTTAAAAATTAAAATTAATATTGAAGTAAAAATAGCTTTCCTTCTAATAAAATGTGATATTTATTAATGAGGGAATTATTATTAAAAGTAACCAAAAATATTAACAATAATATTAATAGTATTTATCTATGAAAATAATTTAATTAATAATTAATAATATTGATGATCAATATAATTTAAATATTATTAATACAAATAAGATAGTGAAAAAGCAAATATTTTTTTTTAATAGAAGATTATTATTAATCAACTTAGATTTATTATAATTTTGGATGTATTGAGCATCTCAAGAGATCAAATTTCTTTTCAGTTCAAAAGAGGTGTGTATTTCAAGAGATTTGATCCCTTTGAACGCTTGGTAGTTTAGGAGTTAAGATGGATCTACACTTGTTTACTTATTAATTATAAATATAATTATTAATTTTATATTTTATTTTTATTTTTATGTAATATCACCTAATCAACATTTTTAATTATTGAGATGGATTTACACTGGTTTACTTATTAATTATAAATATAATTATTTAATTTATATTTTTTTTTTATTTTTATGTAATATCACCTAATCAACATTTTTTATTATTGATAATTATAATTATTAATTATTTTATTTTATTTTGACCTAGTCAAAATGTTTACAGGACATTACATTACAATACAACATGTCTACTACATTAGTTTGGAGAGGGTCTCTTTACACAATAAGGGGGTATTATTATTACCAACCTAGATCCATCTTAACTATGGATCTACTAAGCGCTGAGAGGGATCAAATATCTTTGCATCTCATGGGATTTGATCCCTCTCGAGGCTTGATAGATCCAAAGTTAGATGTGATGCAGGCACAAAAAAAAGATTTGAATTTTGGATTTTTAACTATAAAAGACCTTACAATTTTGACATTGTATTCCCAACTAACAATACAATGGTATAGTGGTTTCAAAAGACAAACACGACAATTCCACCTTCCAATGTTTGATATCTATAAAATTGACCCTTTTGTAACTTAATGCCATTGTGTGCTGCAAGGTTGAACACACATAAACAAAAAAAAATCTTACACATACCTTCAAAGCAACATTCCTTTTTCGAATCAACTCTTTCAACATTTCAATTTGATTTGTAATGACTCTCATTCCTCAAAGGAAATGAATCCTTCGAGAACACTTCATGAAGGAACACCCAAACTTAATTCTTCAACGCTGCTCCCAGCATGTATCACCTTCAAAGCAATTTATGAGATACAGAGGTATGCAAAGATGCCATTGTTCCACAATTTGTTTAGGTTGTCACGTTTCCTACAGTAAGTTAAATCAATGCTTCCACTTGAACCTGAGTTGTGTTTTCACTATGTGGTCAACAAGTTGCCACTCTATCCAACAATTGACTGAGATCCCAACACACTCCTGTAAACTGAACAAGAATATGAACAGAGCAGACATTGAATTGATTTTCCTTTGCAACAGTTGCATCAACACATAATTTATTTAAACAAGTTATGCTGCATAGCAAGGCTTTTCTCACAGTTATTAATCTAGATATTAAGAAATTTATAAGCTGAGGATTAAAACAAAACACATATTCCTCAATCCAATTCCCAATAATTTTCAGATTTCACATCGTGATAATTGAAGAACAACAAACACAAATATCATAAAATACGTCTTTTATTTCATCACTCTGTAACACCTTTCCAAGTTTCTCTCTATAGGTTCAAATTGAAGGTCTTTATTACAAATTTCCATATCCACGTTAATAGGATCCATTAAGCTAAAATAGTAAAATATATAACTGATCCTTATTTCCTAAACTAAAATCCTAAAATACAAATGTTGTTACATATTGTATAGTTCTCAATTCTCTGGATGATCTTTGTGACAACCTGACCCATGGTTCTCTCATAAAATGCATTGTAAATATTTTCTACAAATATGTGAAATTAAACAAAGGGGTATGGGTTAAAGGGACACAAATTCCAGAGTTGGGGAGGAGGATTGCTTGCTTGGGATGTTAAGGTTTTACTGTGCAGTGAAGAAACTAGAATTGTTGGACAACCATTAAAAGTTGGTTGGAATCACTATGTATGCGCTTGGGGTGAGGCAAGAATCTATCGACTCGCCGTGTTAAGAATATGGTAGCGTCAACTGGTGGGATTGAGGAAGAGGCACTCTGGATTCCCTGTTTTTGTTGGGAGCTAGTGTTTTAATCCCTTAAGAAAGCACCCCCCTCAGACTCTAGAATCTGGATCAAGGGTGACATCTATAAGTGTGTGTCACTGCAGTTGTCTATGGTTGGGTGGAGAGTCCTTGTCCCAGACTCAGTTACCCTGCAACTTGAAAGATAAGTATCTATTGTGTTGTTTAAATGTTAATGAACTTATGATGCATTTTGGTTTGAAATGGCTTTGGTTTTTTTACTGATTTTGTGCTATTAATGTGATGAGAATGTGGATACACTTCTGTGTGGAAATCACACTCATAGTTATGAATAAATAAACAAATATATATACACATATGTCGCATCTATGAAATGCATGATGTTGATGAAAAAATTGAGCAAGTTGTGCTTCTGGATGGGAATGAAGTGTTGTGCTAAACACTTGTTGTTGTTGTTCACAACATATAGTGTGCAACAGATTGAATAGTGCTTTATATGATAGAAACTAGAGTTGTATCTCTGTACCGAGACAATAATATGTATGCAATGCTTATTGGTCTTTTTACTATACATATGCAAATAATACAAGGACAATATGAAATGCTGCAGGCTGTGAGAGGATCCATAAGGATATGGATTAAAAACCTGGAAACATTGTGCATAAAGACCCTTTTTATTAACAAGAAACAATTACATAAGAGATTGTCCACTTGGTAGGGTCTATGCGTATACATGGATATTCCTTCATCGGGCTATAAGCATTTGCACCTATGCAAAAGGTGTGAAGCTAATGATAAAGGGTTTTTTCTTTTTGGTGGAAGGATAGTCGAATCACATGCAGACAAGGTTATCCATCCATGCATTATTAGTAGCTTGGATATCTTTTGTTAGCATCCAGGTGTAGCTAGCTCAAGCTTGAAAGTCTCTACATAATTCCATGGAGTTGCTTATAGGCCCGCTTTGAATCCTGGAACCCTTGGCATGTGGTAGGCGAGGTGGATACATTTTAGGAGTTTACACAAAGCCCTTGGTAGGTAAGGGTCGCAGGATCACCTACACTAGCAAGCCTGGAATTCCCTGTCCCACAACGGGGAATGCAGAAGGGCTAGGAACTCCTTGGAGTTGGATTGGATCAAGATCGAGAGGGGTACAACCTTATGGTACCTTAATCAACTATCAATGTCAACACCAAGTATTGGCATTCATTTGGAGGTCTGTAGGAAATATGAGACAGTGTCATGGTTGAAATAACAAACTCAGGGAAATCATGGTCGGGTTGATAATTTCTCTTATGATGGTCATAAAGATCCTTGTCTGATGCATTGGTTAAGGAAAGTTCAATATCCCTTAGTCGATCCATGGGAGAGATTGAAGGAAATATCAATGTGGCACAGGAGGGCAAGCCTTGAACTTATAAGATAGAAACTGGGAAACCTTATCCTTGCCAAACCCTAGTTGTGGAGACTCTTCATTGGTGTGGCCTGATTTTCCTTTAATGTGATTGGATGAGGAAGTGACGATGTGGCCCGAAGGTAAAAACCTGGAATTTTTACCCATAGGAGTTAGTTTCTTAGCAATGGGATCGACTGGGATGATGTTAGACAGGATGAGCTGGCTGACACACTAACTCAAAAGTCCTATGATTAGTTAGCGGTGGACCCTCTTGACAAGTTGAATCGGTGAGACTCACCATGGAAAATTGTAAGGGGAATAGGCAAAATAGAGCTAGGGAAAAGCACTAGGATGATGTTGGTGATGAAATTTTGATGTTCTATGTTGTAACAATCACTTATTACAAAACTTCTTTATGCTACAATATTAGTTCAACAACTTTTAGATAGAACATAAACCATATGCGCAATAGAAGACATACAAGAATGCAATGAGACACAAAGAACTTAGGTCTAATGACTAGGGAAAAACCCACAAAGGGAAAACCCAACCAGATTCTTCTTCTATTAGATGCAATAATTCAACATAAATACAAAGTACAATGACAGAACAAGAGAATAAGAAAGTTCATCCAAATATGAACAAGTTGTAACATGAATATCACTGGTAGCAACAACTGAAACAAATGCATAATCAACATTGTCTCACCAAATTCGTCTCTTACTCTCTAAGTATGTCTCTCTAACAATCTCCTTCAAATCTCTCCAACTCTCTCTCAAGTTCGAATTCACAATGCACAAGTAAGTGAGGTGAGATGATATGACACACACACACACCACACACATACATATGAGGAGCAATGAATTATTGACATAAAGGAGGAGCAATACACATGCCTTGAGGAGGAGTTACATTTTCCATTTAGGGAAGAGTAACTCATGCCATTAAGGAGAGACAATTTGAATTCCATTATGGAGAGACAACACATGCCTTAGATGAGAGGGTGAGAGGAATATGTTATGACATGATTTTAATGAGTTTGTAAGAGAAATATTGCATGCCATGCCTTGTAAGAGGAATCTTTTATGACATGCATAAGAAGAATATTTTATGACATTCATAAGAGGAATATTTTATGACGAGTATTTTAATTAGAGTAAGAGAGTGTAAGAGCATTAATGAGTGTAAGAAAATGTTATTGAGAGCCAACATTGAGGGACTTGAATTTATTTTTAATAATAATAAATTGGTATCATAAGAATAATTATAATAATATTAATGATAATATTGATGATTAAGTCGAAATTGAGCTATTAGGATTGATTGGTGATCACAAGGGATTTTCCATCAACAATACATGATTACCAATTGATGCAAGGTGATTTACTATTTTTGGAAAGTCATACTTGAGACTTTCTATGTTTAGAATATCTAATTTTAGAGTCTTTATTTTTAGAAATTCTAGTTTTTTAGACTTTTTTTATTTTTAGAAATTCATCCCCGAGCTACTAAGTTTCAACACTCCCTCTCAGCTAGGGAGGAATTTATTTTTGCAATAAATATCTCTGCTTTCTCTACCCATCTATGTTCATATTTGCTCTGTATCATCTGGGACAATGATGTCTCACTCTAATGAAGAAGAATCATCATAGGGGAGATTCATCCATCACCCTATTTTCACTTGGGGGGATTGCCACTTGCCAATGTTGTCTTTCCATAATCTTGGTGTTTGGGATAGAATCTTAAATCTCTAATGCTACCAAACCAAGAATCACAACGAAACTTCTTTGGACAACGGAAAATAAACAACAGTAAATCACACATGAACAAAATATAGACAACTTTTTACAATTTTCAACCCAACTTCATTATATTAATCAACATATAATACAAAAATTTAGGGCTCTTGTAGTAGGGAGAATGGCACTCATATATCCACTGATACAAGATACAAAACTGGGTCTTGGTTTCAGTCCATCGAAAACCAATCTACCAAGTCAACAAGATACTCTGACCATCTGGCTATCGCATGCTCCCTCAACTCCTCTCAGTCATACCCTGTAACTGCCTAGTCCTTCGGCTCTCGATATGCATCTCTTGCCTCTATAAATGCTCGAAGTCCATCTAGCCACTGAACCTCAACTAACAATCTGCTCTTTAGTTGTGTCTTAGTCCATCAAGGGCACAACACATCGAGACTCATGTCGAGTTGTTCACAGCTCTATTTGTGAACAACTCCTAATCTTTCCATTGTTTCTCCTCAGGTACTCAAGGACTTCATCCCACTATGGTCTTCATGTGCTGCTCTGATGAATACCAACATAGGGCATGGAGGGTTGCCACCTATCACTGCAATATTTCCATCTCCCACAATGAACATGGGCTAGGAGGACTAGCCATCATCTGTTGTAGAAATCCTTCTCCACACACAAGTCTAGGGTTTTTCAATCTGCTCCTCTAGTTGATCAAACCTCGAGCTCAACTTATACAACTCTAGAAACCATCTAAGTCCATGAAGATGGTGCACAAGGGCTCCAACTTGGGCAATATCATGCTTTCCTCCATTGGACCATAAATTCCCAATCCACTTCCACACTTGGTCCACTCTCACACTGCCCTTCAACAATCCATGAGTGACTAATCCTATTGTAGCATCTGCTCCAGTTAGGGCATCCAGTCATTTAGGAGACCCCTCCTATCGGTTGCAAATAGACGCCTCAAATCAGTCCCCTCCTAGGACCCTCATCCACTTAGCGTCTAACTATCAACAAGGTGACATCTACAACTCACTATTGTTTCCCCCATGACCTCAATTTCTGTGCATTCTCAAGACTAGTTAGGGCACCCAACAACCCTAAACCACTGCTCCAAAATTTCTCTTCTCTTTTCCAAACTTCCACCTATTATTTTGTTCCTTCCTTGATCTTACAGACCACTTGGAAACCTCCACAAGGATATGAAATATATCAAACTACTACAACAAACTAGGGCTTTCTCCAGTCACAAGAAAAATCATGTTTGAAGCGTCTCTATCCTCTATACACCGTCTCTTCTCTTGGAGATGAATGCAGCCTTTTGAGAGCCTCCTTCACAAGGCCTAATGGCTCCCAAACTTACGCCAAAAATTGTTGTTTTCTACAATAGATTGTAGCTACCTGTGATAGAGGTTCCCCACACAAATAAGCACATAAAAACACTCTAAACATACCTCTGGACTATGGCTAGGACCTGCAAGGAACTCACACCATATTTAGGAGATAATATGTCGAAAAACCATCCTCCTTGCCTCCATGCAATTTACTTCAGATCTATGAATCTTCCTCACAAGGAAACTCGTACCAAACAAAAGTATCTACCCAAAAACTTGTGCTCCATCCCTTGCATCCTAGCTACGTCCTTTTTTGTCCTATTTCATAGAAATTCCTTTGATTTGGATGCACTTTGGATATGAGGAATGAGGCCTATCCTCACTCCTTTATATATCCTTCTCCAGGGCGACGTCCAACCTATCAATAAGTGCTCCTTGTACTAAGGTCGACTTGAACTTGACATAAATTCACCCACATAATACATTCAAAAATTCATTTCTCTTCAACCACAACTCGGAATCGGATGATTTTCAATGTGTCAGATTCGTCTCGATGTGCACTATCATCCTCATCCATCACATGTCAAAATATCTTCATGGTTTGTTCCCCAACATCGATGGGTGCAAAACCCCAAGCTTGGGTTTCAATCCTACAAGGTCACTTGTGGAGCTCCTTCCTCCAAACCCTTGATCCTTAAGGCTTGGAGTACCTCCCAAGCTACAAAAATTAATAGCCAACATAAGACAAGGATCTCGCACAACCAAGTCTCATCTCTACTTGGGGGGATCCACTTGTCAACACATGACAAGGATCTCACACATCCAAGGCTCATCTCTGATTTGGGGGATCCACTTGTCAACACATGACAAGGATCCCACACATCCAAGTTTCATTAAATTTCAAGTGGTGGAAAACCTGCATCCTATACGTGTCACACAGATAAGTCTCACTACACCTATTGGCCAGATAGGTGGCTCTTCCCATGTCCCAAATTGTGGTTCAGATGCATACTGAGGCCTACTCTTGTGGCACACACTATACAAGAGGTCCCTCATCCTCATGAGATTTATGACATCATTCCCTAATCCCATGAGATTTTATAGGGGGGAAGGAAGCTCAGTGTTCTCAATCAGCTGTGAGCACTTTAGGGTCACATCCATAAGTCCAAGCTTCTCTCTAAAAACCAAGAACTTTCCTTTCTGTAAAGGCTTGGTAAGAATGGAATTTATCTTATCATCAATCACAATATGATGGAGCCTCACTGCTCCTCTCTGCACCATATCCCATATATAGTCATATTCGATCTCATTATGCTTGGACTTGTCATGGAACATAGGATTTTTTGCAAGACAAATCCCACTCTTATTGTACCAATATATAATTATTGTGTCTAGAACTTTCTCAAGTATCTCTCCAAGGAGCTTCCTCAACCATACTTCCTCACAACTAGTAATGCTAGCAGCAATGTACTCAACTTCAGTTGTACTCAGTGCAACAAACTTCTGCTTTCTGCTCTTCCAAGAGATCATGGTAGATCCCAAGCTAAAGCAACTGTTAGAAGTGCTCTTTCTAATAGCAGAGTTACCAGCCTAATCAACATCAATATATCCATGAAGTATTACATTTTTAACATTATATATCAATCCAAGATTGATGGTCACATGCAGGTATATCAACACATGCTTCAAAACAATCCATTGTTCATGTGATGGCTTAGAGTATTGACCACAAAACATATGTTTGGTCTAGTGTCCACTAAGAATATTAATGCCCAAATCAATTGACAATAATCAGAAGGATTTTCCAAATCAGGACCTATAGCTTCACCACATAACTTCTTGAAATTCATCTCCATTAGAAAATTCATGAACTTGCATTATGTCATACCAAATCATTCCAGTAGCTTGACAACATGTTTTCCTTGAGAAAGGAAAATCTCACCAGGTCTCTTCCATACTTCAAGACTGTGAAAGTAGTGCATCAAATGAAGATATTTCATGTCAAATTTAGAAGCTAACTCCCTCTTACACTAGAGGATAAGAGGTTCACCACTGGTCAGAAATAAATCATAAACATATAATACAAAAATCAAAAGGCATACCTTGGACTGACTTGAAGTAAAGATTTGGATTAGAATTACTTATAGTAAAACCAAGCTTCATCAAGAATCTACCAATGTGGGAATACCAAGCTCTTGGAGCTTGCTTCAAATCATAAAGGGATTTCTTCAGTCTACACACAAGTTTTATAGTCATGTACTTCAAATACTTATGGTTTCTCCACAAATACTTCTTCCTTGAGGAATCCATTCAGAAAATAAATCTTGTCATTCATTTGGTGAAGGGAATGTACTTGGCTAGTAGCTAGAGCCACAATATATCGGATTGTTGTATAATGGGAAATAGGTGCAAAGATTTCATCATAGTATATTCTCTCTTTCTGAGAGAACCCTATGGCCACAAATCTAGGTTTATATTTTTCAATATTGCCATAAGCACCATATCTAATTTTATACATCCATTTCAAAGACACAACATATTTACCTTGCTGTCTTGCAACCACTTACCATACATCATTATAAATGATGGACTCATATCCTTTAACCATTTCATATTTACATACTTGATCTTTCAGTGTTTCTTCAAAAGTGCATGGTTTATCCTGAATAATGTTCCTCATGGCTACCACATACTCCTAGAACCGACCTCATTTCTTGCTCTCTCTAAAGGTTCCTCGTGGATAAACATGTCTATCAACATCCTGTAAAGTGTCACAAAACCATAATCATATTTTTCTGGCACATGGAGAAGGATCCAAGGATTCCATTTGATCCATGGGTTCATCAGCAATATCAGGCTCAGGCTTGGGATCTTCCTTTGCATTCAAGGCATAATCTTGTATGAAGCTTCTAGCTTGGTACTATTTTCCTTTGGAACATGAAAGTAGACAGGGTAGTCAAAGATCATTAAGTGCCCATTTTGTTCTAGGTTATATCGTATGATGGTATCTTTCTTGATTCCAACTTCTTTGCAGAAGTCTTGAGATCTTGACCACTTCATGTCCACTCAAATCATGGGATGTCTTGACACCTTCCTCAATCTCAATACAAAAGAATTGGTTCTCACATTCATCAAATGTAACTACTAATCCCAAAATAAGAGAAAGAGCAATAGTATCAAAGTAAATAAACATAATGAAAGTATACCTGGTGATGAGGCCAATATGTATTTATTTCCTAGATGTGAGACTGGATCTTTCATTATCCTTGCACCATATTCTTCTTGGATTTTACTCTTCCTACACTGTTATGCACCTTGATGATCTTCAAGATCTTTTTTTCTTGGTCGCATCCTCATCAAGAAGTGATTGAAAGAATCATTCAAATACTCATGCACGAAGAATAATCAACGATCTATAAAGATAAATATAAATAAGAGAAGTGACACAAAGAAACAACATAAGACTTGAAATACTTATTTTTTAATGTTATCTTCCTCTTGATATGACCTCTATAATTTACCACTATCCATCACTCATATGTCATTGGAAGAAGAAATGCATCTTCTTGAACACCAATTGTTAGAAAGCATAGCAATAAAGGTTCAATTTGACTTTAGCCTTAGTCAAATTGAGTAATTTGAATTTCCACATCAATAGACAACTTGGAGGTAGCTAACTGAGGTGACATGGCTCTTATCACTCAGTTAGCATAGTAAATTAAAGTTACAGGGCTTCGAGTTCAGTTATGCATGTGTGATTGCTACTTTGTAGCAATCCAGTTAAGTTATTTTTCAATTGTATTCAGTTAACTGACCTCTAACTATTGATAGAGTCGGTTGAAGATCAATTGTGCAATGGGACAACAGTCTAACTAAAATATTTGTTATTTAACTGATCAATCAACCCAAAATAACTCATGCCTGCATGGAATTTTAATTCCTCAGCTATAATGGAGGAATTAAGGCTAATGTAAAATTATTTGTATACGAGAGGAGTGTACAAATTTTTGCATGCAGTCAGTTGATCAATCCTTGAGAATTGAACAAGGAAATAGGAGTGAGTGCAGGCAACATGAGTGTAGGCAGAGCGAGTGCATGCAGCATGAGTGCAGGAAGAGTGAGTGCAGGCTTAGTATTTTCCAGAGCAATCTCAGGAGGTTGGAGGAGTCATAAAGTGGCTAAGTCTTGGCTAGAGGTCCTCAGTCAGTAGAGAGAATAATTATCCTTTTACATGTTGTTCTCAAAGCTAGAGCAAGCAATTGTAATAGTTTCTCTATTCAACCAATTAATGCAAAGAGGCTTGAGGGATTTTTCCCAATTGGGTTCCCCTTGACAAATATGTGTATTTATGTATTTTTGGTTTTTCTTGTTGCATGTCTATGCATGTTGTTCTAAATTGTGATTTCCATTCTGCAGATCAATGGAGTAGAATTGTGTATCTTGATTTTAGATTGAATTTCTTGAGCGGTTGCAATTCTATCAATGATCCGGATTTAAACAGGAACGCAATAGATTACAGAGATAACCATAAATACAGAGATGCAGCGGAAATAATGCTTCATTTCATTAATGGAAAATACTGAAATATGCTTACAACCAGAAATGGAAATAAACCAGCTAGGGCGATGGTAGCTTATCTCTGAGAAGAGATGTGTGGCTACATGCCTCTGAACTGTTCCGAACTGTGTTACAATGAGGCTCGATGGCCTATTTATTGTTGAGAAACAATGGAAAACCCTTCACATCCCGAAACCTAACCCGAGAAGATGAAACGCCAAATGGTGGGCCCCGTTTGGGTAAATTGGTACATCAATTTCCCGGGGTCGTAACTTTGGCATACGATCTCCGTTTGACGTGTACGATAGCTCGTTAGAAAGATCTATCCGAGTACTACCACTTTGGGAGGCAACATCGGTCCATGGACCCATGTTGCCCCAGAATCCCAAAAAAACGTCGTTTAGGGCCTCAAAACAACTCCGGAAGTTCAGGACCCGAAAAACTGCTAAAAATAGTAAACTGTGCTACAATTTAGGAAACTGAAAAGACAGAAAGAGACAGTTGTGGGGGTCCAAATGGGTTGGTGGGTGGCCACCAACATCCACCTGGATCATTCCTCCCCCCTTAGGAAGCAATGGTCCCCATTGCGTTGAGTTCCTCCTTGAGATGAGGAAGCTTCTGCTGAGCTGGGTCTCTGGTGAGTTGTTCTGCAATCTCTTATGTGTCCATAAATGGTGGGAAGCATGGTCAACGATGGTCCACATTGAACACTCGGTGCAAGTGAAGGAATGGAGGAATGTTGTGCTTCAAAGCATTGTTTCCCGTAGCCTTGGTACTAGTGTAAGGACCATGTCGGAGTTGTCTGAGTTTCTGATGGGTTCTGGTAAGGCATTCTCTCTGGAGATGCAACCAGACTTTGTTGCCCACTTGAAGCTTGTGTGGTACCCCTGTGGGTGAGGAGAAGTTGTTCCTGTGTTCTGTCATGACCGTATCCCTTTGCTGCTGCTGCGTGGAGGAACCCTTTGCAGGGGTCATGGATGTAGCAACGATCTTCCCCTTACTTTGGGAGTGAACCAGACAGATGAATTTCCTGGTCTGTGATATGAGCTTGCTGCCTTTCTTGGTAGTGATCAAAGATGTGGCGGTAGGTGGGTTTACCTCTGGTATCCTGTATAATGAATTATTCAAAGAAATAATGACAACACGAGGCCTTGACTCATACACAGCATGTCGCCTCCACAAGTATGGTTGGCCTAACAATACATCACAAACATACAGAGGTGTAACATCACACAATACCTCGTCTATGAATGGTTTGATGCTGTAGGGAAGGCGGCACTGCTGGCGAACTTTGAGATCTCGTCCTTCATGAAGCCACCCAATACTATACGGCTGTGGGTGTGGTGTAGTCGGTAGGCCCAACCGCTTCACGACCTCTGCTGAAACCAAGTTCTTTTGGCTGCCACTGTCGACAATGAATTGTAGCGGCAAACCATTCACCCACATCTGTGAGTGGAAAAGACGCTCCCCCTCCTCTGGATCTTCGGGCTCATTTTTCTTGATCTTGGTGGTGGCAACAGTGGCACTGGGATCCGCATCAATGATCTGCTTCCCTTTGTCGTTCCTCTTGTTGAGTTCTGGCTCAGGTTCGGAACATGCATCTGATTCGGAAGCCTTCAACTCAGCCACTAGCGACTGCTTGGTCCGACACTCACTTGTGTTATGAATGGGACTCTTGTGGAACTCACACCACTTTCTTGTGTCCTTCTTCGGCTTCATGGTGTTGTTCTTTTCTTGCGGCTTCGACGGGTTGTCTTGGGTCACCCCGCCTTGGCTTTGTCCTTTGGGCTTCGGATTTGTAGATCCAAAGTCTCGCTTCTTCTGCTTGAACTTTTGCTCGATTTTGACAGCGTATCGGTATGCTGTGCCGAGTGAGGGGATGTTCAAGAACCCCATCTCTTCCTGGATGTATTTGTGCAGGCAACCACGGTATTTGAGTACCAAATGCAGCTCAGAATCTTTGATACCCAACTGTGTGCAAAGGGTATGAAAAATGTTTGTGAACTCCTGCACATCTTGGTCTCGTCCCTGCCGCAGTGTGGTCCATTTGATGTATTTGTCCTCATAGGTTCCGACAGGGTAGTACTGCTCCTTGATGGCATCCCGGAAGTCATTCCAAGTGGGTGCGGCTGAAAATAGTGAGCCTGTACTTTCATCCTTCTGCTCGCAGTAGGTTTCCCACCAGTCCTTGACGTGGGGGGCTGCTTTGAGAAGAGCGAAAACAATCTTTTCCCGACTTGAAAATTCATGAACAGAAAAATACCCATCTAGCAGATTTAACCATTTATCTACTACATCTACGTCTATTTGACCCTCGAATATGGGGATTTCAAAATTAACTTGTACCTTAAACGGTGTGGCGTTTCCAGATTCGCTTTTGGAAGCCGATGCGTCGCTTGTGGGTAGCCGCTGAAGGATCTGCGCAAAGCTATCCATCGTCGCGTTCCTTTGCCGCTCGAGCGCTTCTTCGAGCAAGATTTTGATAGGATCTCCTGCTCCCTCGTCTTCCTTCTCATCCGCCATGGGAGGCCGTCGGGATTTGCGAGGCTGGTCTTGCAAAGGTTCGACCAGTTCAAGCCCTAACTCCTTATATCCCGACCTCGTTGGGGACATGCAAAGAAAAACAGAGAAAAAGCAGACCGCTCTGATACCACTGATCCGGATTTAAACAGGAACGCAATAGATTACAGAGATAACCATAAATACAGAGATGTAGCGGAAATAATGCTTCATTTCATTAATGGAAAATACTGAAATATGCTTACAACCAGAAATGGAAATAAACCAGCTAGGGCGATGGTAGCTTATCTCTGAGAAGAGATGTGTGGCTACATGCCTCTGAACTGTTCCGAACTGTGTTACAATGAGGCTCGAAGGCCTATTTATTGTTGAGAAACAATGGAAAACCCTTCACATCCCGAAACCTAACCCGAGAAGATGAAACGCAAAATGGTGGGCCCCGTTTGGGTAAATTGGTACATCAATTTCCCGGGGTCGTAACTTTGGCATACGATCTCCGTTTGACGCGTACGATAGCTCGTTAGAAAGATCTATCCGAGTACTACCACTTTAGGAGGCAACATCGGTCCTTGGACCCATGTTGCCCCAGAATCCCAAAAAAACGTCGTTTAGGGCCTCAAAACAGCTCCGGAAGTTCAGGACCCGAAAAACTGCTAAAAATAGTAAACTGTGCTACAATTTAGGAAACTGAAAAGACAGAAAGAGACAGTTGTGGGGGTCCAATTGGGTTGGTTTTTCGGGTCCTGAACTTCCGGAGCTGTTTTGAGGCCCTAAACGACGTTTTTTTTGGGATTCTGGGGCAACATGGGTCCATTGATTGATGTTGCCTCCCAAAGTGGTAGTACTCGGATAGATCTTTCTAACGAGCTATCGTACGCGTCAAACGGAGATCATATGCCAAATTTACGACCCCGGGAAATTGATGTACCAATTTACCCAAACGGGGCCCACCATTTGGCGTTTCATCTTCTCGGGTTAGGTTTCGGGATGTGAAGGGTTTTCCATTCTTTCTCAACAATAAATAGGCCTTCGAGCCTCATTGTAACACAGTTCGGAACAGTTCAGAGGCATGTAACCACACATCTCTTCTCAGAGATAAGCTACCATCGCCCTAGCTGGTTTATTTCCATTTCTGGTTGTAAGCATATTTCAGTATTTTCCATTAATGAAATGAAGCATTATTTCCGCTGCATCTTTGTATTTATGGTTATCTCTGTAATCTATTGCGTTCCTGTTTAAATCCGGATCAATGGTATCAGAGCGGTCTGCTTTTTCTCTGTTTTTCTTTGCATGTCCCCAACGAGGTCGGGATATAAGGAGTTAGGGCTTGAACTGGTCGAACCTTTGCAAGACCAGCCTCGCAAATCCCGATGGCCTCCCATGGCGGATGAGAAGAAAGACGAGGGAGCAGGAGATCCTATCAAAATCTTGCTCGAAGAAGCGCTCGAGCGGCAAAGGAACGTGACGATGGATAGCTTTGCGCAGATCCTTCAGCGGCTACCCAGAGGCGACGCATCGGCTTCCAAAAGCGACTCTGGAAATTCAGGACCCGAAAAACTGCTAAAAATAGTAAACTGTGCTACAATTTAGGAAACTGAAAAGACAGAAAGAGACAGTTGTGGGGGTCCAAATGGATTGGTGGGTGGCCACCAACATCCACCTAGATCAATCAATTTTTACACGAGTTGACAAACTCTATCATAATCCACTCTAATCTTAGGCATTTCAAAAACCAACTTTTTCACATGAGGTAATGCTTTATACTGAAGATGAGTGAACTTTCGGTGCCACAATTTATATTAATGATTACTTATTATGAATCAATGAATGGATAGTTCTTCCATTAATTTTATAAATATATTAAAATCTTGATCCCATAGTGAAGGCACGCAATAATAATTATACATATTGACTTCATTTTCTGCAATGATATTAGATATAATCCATCTTTGATCGTTGCAAAATAGTTTAGTTTAGAAAACTATCATTCCATCTTTTGCAAAAGTCATGATCCTTACCTACAACCAATATTTTTAGTAAACTATAATATCAAAATTACCAAAACCTATAAGATTATGTTCTTTCTAATATAATGTGAGAGAATCAAAATCAAACTATCTCTAACATTCAATTTCTGGCAGTTATTCTTTCATGACCTTCTATGCATTATACTTCTTTTCAAAGCAACGCTTTGTTGCACATGCATAAACAAAATAAAAACTATTCTTTACTTTTACATGAATCAAAAAATTCAAAAACCATAATTATCAAACACATGTAACACCTTACTTTTAAACCAGTTACATACAAAACTCCTTGATCCAGATAAGAAGAAGAAAAACCAAATCCATTTATACAATATGTAGTATAATTTTCAAATTTGTCTCCCTCTCAACCAGATTTGAGAGAACTTCTTTATAACCAGTAAAGGGCCTTGAAGCACCACTATCAACCAACTAGTTGTCACAAGAATCTATAGGAGAGGTACTAGAAAGAGAAGAAACAAGAAAGTACTATGATTTTCGTTTTGGTTTTAGAAATAAATAGGACGAAAAATAAGACCTTCTTATTTCAGCAGTAAGGAACAACAAATAAGATTTCAATTGCAAGTAATGAGTAACAAAGAAAAATTTAGCAGTAATAAATAAGGGGCAACAAGTGATATTTTAACAACAAATGAGAAGGGATATTCTAGCATAAAATGAGCAGCAAGTAAAAGAAACAACAAGAGATATTTCAGTGGAAAGAGAGCTAAAAATGGAGCGGACAACAAGATATACTTCAGCAGAAAGAGAGTTGGAAATGGATCTTGTCTTCACAAAAGCACTGATACCATGTTGAAATTTTGATGTTCTATGTTGTAACATTCACTTAGTACAAGACTTCTTTATGTTGTAATATTAGTTAAATAGTTGTAGATATAACATAAACCATATACACAATAGAAGACAACCAAGATCACAATGAGACACAAAGAATTTAGGTCCAATGACTAGGGTAACCCACAAGGGGAGAACCCAACCAAATTATTCTTCTATTAGATATCAATAATTCAACTGAGATACAAAGTACAATGAGAGAACAAGAGAATGAGAAATTTCACCCAAATCTAAACAAGTTGTAACATGAAGATCATTGGTAGCAGCAATTGAAGCAAACACATAATCAACCTTGGCTCACCAAGTTTTGCTCTTACTCTACAAGTCTCTCTCTCCAACAATCCCCTTCAAGTCTCCCCAACTCTCTCTCAAGTTTAAATTCACAATGCACAAGTAAGTTAGGCGATATATATATATATATATATATATATATATATATATATATGAGGAGAAATAATTATTGACATAAAGGAGGAGCAATACACATTCCTGGAGGACGAGTTACATTTACCATTAAGGGAAGAGTGAGTCATGCCATTAAGAAGAGACAAATTGAATTCCATTATGGAGAGGTAACACATGCCTTAGATGAGAGGGTGAGAGGAATATTTTGTTTAGAGTCTTTTAATAGTGTAAGAGCATTAATGAGTGTAAGAGAACATTATTGAGAGCCAAGATTGAGAGGCTTGAATTTATTTTTAATAATAATATACTAGTATCATAATAAATCATAATAATAATAATAATAATGATGATGATGATTAAGTTGAAATTGAACTATTATGATTGGTTGATGCTCAGAAGGGATTGCCCATCAACAATACTTGATTACCAATAAATAGAAGGTGATTTACTATTTTTGGAAAGTCATACCTTAGACTTTATATTTTTAGAAGTTTTATTTTTTGAAATTCTATTTAATAGGCATTCTATCCTTAATTTTTCTATTTTGAGAAATTCCAATTTTAGACTTTCTATTTTTAGAAATTCCAATTTTAGACTTTCTATTTTTAGAAATTCATGGCTAATCTTCCAATTTTCAACAGTTAGCAGGTTGATGTGAGCTCAACGACAATACCATTGGCCAGAAGGGTGGACCAATCGCTAGGTGGATTGGAAGGTCTAGCTGGAAGAAGAGGAGTAAGAGCAATAGGGAATTATCGGGATAAAAGTCAGCAGGATGACG
The DNA here is from genome assembly GCA_031772625.1 of Pinus tabuliformis. Classification (NCBI taxonomy): domain Eukaryota; kingdom Viridiplantae; phylum Streptophyta; class Pinopsida; order Pinales; family Pinaceae; genus Pinus; species Pinus tabuliformis. The sequence continues at coordinate 112,544,048 of CM062806.1, forward strand.
TGTCTCAGAGGGGCCCACCCAACAATTTCAAGAAGTGGTGCAAGAGAAAATGACAAGAGAAGAAGGTAGAGGCTCCGACATAAAGCATCAAAATGACATGCGCCCGACAGTTATGCCATTGGTCGGAAGGGAGGTCCACCTACCAAGTAAGCTCGACAATTCCTACCTAGAGGTGCAAGAGGAGCAATGTATAAAGGCACCGGGAAAGGCCTTGCAGAATGACGTAAGGTGTGTGTGTGGAAAGGCCTACATTATTTCTATGGTGATATTGTTCGGTAACTGGCCCACCTGTCAAGTTAGCCTGACGAGTTCACCCCAGAATATTAAAGTGAGGAGTTAGAAGTAAGCATCAAGAGGAGACTAGCGGGATGACGTAAGGCAGACCACGTTCGTGGAGCACATACAATTGGTGGAGAAGGAGTTAGGGTCCTATATTATACGGATCTTAGTAATTTCAGTCCTTCTATGCACTCGAGGTCAATTTGTAAATGTCAGTATTGATTTCATGAGTATTAGAGTTTAAAGGGGACTTTTGTAAATAATAGGTCTCAGTTTTAGGTATTAAATGTCATGTAAAGTCTCTAAAGGCAGAAGGAATTTGATAGGGATTCATGTGTCAGAATTTGGTTGTAATATGTTTCTTTGAGTTATCAACTATATCTTGCAATTCCATGCTTTAAATACATGTCTTCATGTTTTGCTTAAGAATAAATATTTCAAAATTCACTATTGTGCTCAATTTTATGTAAGCTAAACAATTTATGTTTCTTTTTCCCCTTAATGGAACTTAGAATTCATCTTGTGACCTGATGCTCTTAAATGTCATTCTCATAATTCTATACTCACCCTCCCTACAATGATATCAAGTTAGAATATCAGCAAAACTTCCTATCTTGCCCCTGCCTAAATCACCTTTATGATACCTTATTCACTTGAAATCATTAAAAGAAACTAATTCCATGCTGAATGGGTTTATCTTCTCTCACGTACCTACAAAATAGTAAATAAAACCTACTCTTTTGATCCTCATAACTAGCCTAAGATCAAAGATCATTCAGATAGCTAATTGACTGAGAAGAAAACCTAGTTAGAGAGCCCTCTCCAAGGCTAGAAGGGCTAGATTCTAGCCTAAAAGTGGTATGTGGTTACCTTTGTAATTCTTTCTCAGCCTAAAGGAAATTACAGAGTGCTAACATTTCAGCGTCATTGTTAGGGATCAAAAGGTTCCATCTTCCTTGGGAAATATCATCAAAATTTCAGATCTAATTTTTGATGGTGGACAACAGTCAAACACATGAATGTTGTACCATTCACCTAGCGGCTCCAATCAAGTTTCAACCTAATCCAAATAATCCACTAGCTGTAGGATCCAAAAATCAAGGTTTTACTAACGACTCTATTCGCCAAAAATGAATTTAGTTGTAAGGTATGCACCCATGAATGATGCTCACATTCCTAGTTTTCCAAATCGAATGCCTTGCATAGATTGGTAGACTTATTTTCCAAGATTCAAATATTAGGTAGGAGAGGATACTTCTCTTCACTTGGTTAAATTTCACATGCATGTGCATAGAATAAGGGTTCAATTTCATGAAGACTGCTTGATGAAGATGCTTATGGTTACTTTGGAATGAAAAGCGAGATCCTCGTATGAAGGTTTTCCAACTAGTAGCTTCTATTCCCTTAAAGATTTTCATTTAGTACTTTTTGAGAAATACAAATAATCTCATCCTTCTTTCTCTTTGGTTGAGAATTGTTGTGACCATTTTGAGGATTTCGTTCAAAATATGGAAAATTCTTATGGCGATCAAGAGTTCATGGATGAAGAAATCTTGGAATCTTTGTACAAGAACCCTTTTCATCACCAGGAATAAATTGTAGCCTTTCTCTTGGATGAAAATGAAATCGAGCAAGATTTTAATGATGACAGTCATGTTCCATGCCCTAATGTTGATGAAAATTTGTAGCAGTCTTGTCAGTTTTTAAGTGATCAAGAATAAGATCAGGATAGTCAACCAAACTGTTCTTCATATCATTCATTTTTTGGATCCTTATTTCATGATAAAATTTGTGACAATGAACCAAATCATAATAATGACATGCTACGGTTGCAAAAGGAGCAAACTATTTTTGATACCCTTGGAGGTGAAGTGAGTATTAAGAATTTTTCATCATTTGAATGAAAAAATTAAGAAATCTTTATAAGTTTAAATCATCATCTCTGTGGATCACACAAAGGGTTAACTTTTGATGCTACTGACATATATGATAAGGCTTTCCTTTTTGAACCTTTTCAAGAGTACACAAAGCCTTGTCTTACTATAGATGATGTGAAATATGAACCGTTGGCTTCCTTTCATTTTGAAAATGAACTTGAGATAGATGTTGTTTCTGATCTCCATGATAGAAGAAAAGGACAATTTACTGCCATTTTTTAGGAGGATCAGTTTAATCACATGAAACAACCAACAACTATGAATGAAAGAGATCCTTATCTTTTTGCTAGTTTTCAAGAAAGGGTAGGTTTTCATGATTTTGAAGATTCTTTTACTAGAATGAGGCAATCATCAGAAAATGTGAAGTGTGTAGTATTCTCGGATCAAAGTTATCCGTTTCACCTAGAATTGGAGTTGTCATATTCTAAATTTTTCTGTTTGCTTGAGGAAAACATGAGCAGAAAATGATCAAATAACCATTTGATTTTATGGTTACACTGACATTTTTATATTACTTGATGTAGTAGATGTTTCTAGTAATTTTGAGTAGGTAGTTGTTGGGCCTCCAACTTGTCATGATTTTGTTGACGAAACCATCCATTTTCACATCATTCCATTCACCCATTATCAACATTTTTAACCATATTTCTCCATAAACAAACCAAATTCCCGCATGGATATTTACATGGTTTATTATTATTATTTCCATTATTTTTAATGAATTAAGAAGAACTTTGCTTGGTTTTACTAATGACAGTTTGGCCAGGTTCAAGTTTTTGCAGTTTAGTCAAGTTTCCTTAGCTATCTCCATGGTTGAGGTAGTAGCACCACTCTAGAATGAAATACGATACTTGGACTTGGTTTCTAGAAGCTCCAATATGGATTTGTATTGGTCAAATTCCACCGAAATCGCACATGTGGACCTCCAACAAGAGATCAAAGGAAAAATGCAGTAGTTTTGACCAGCCAACTTCAAACACGTTTTATGAGAAAATGAAAATGCATTTTGGAAAAATAAATCATGGGTTTTTTTCAGCACAAGCCCAATTATGTTCCATGATAGTAGTTTCCTCACATTCGTTACCATTTGAGAGATTATAGGGGTTTGTTAGAGCCCTATTTTTCCTATTGCGTGAACAAACGATTTTGTAATTTCACAATTAACACGTAGTCACCAAAAAGATTGGAACGAGCTGTTCTTTAGCAAATTCATGGCAGGGATATCACTCTTATCATATTTGGGCTGATCTTTGATCCAAGGATCCATAAAATTAGATTGGATTTTATTTTCAAAGCTGATCTCATGACCAAAACTCAAGAAAGAAAATTATGAGTTTGTTAATTGCCTCAAAACTCTATAAATTGTAGTCTCTTTGATGAGAGGAGGGACCAGATGTCAAGGATGGATATCAATTTGTAAGTGTTGCTACTGCTTGAAGAAGAAAAATCAATTTTTTTTAATGAATGCAATCTATGTTATGGTTCAATTTTGAATGTGGTTGGCGGTTCCAGTCTTGTGATCTGAGTTTTTAAGCATCTCACACTCACCAGGAGGCCCCCTAAGGATGTGTGAGAGATAGTATAGTTGTATTTTATTATTTTTTTTCAATTTCTTATGCTTTGCAATTAGATTAGAATTTTCCTCATTCAATTGTTCAATTTATTTAGATGTTCAGGTTCATGTCAATTTTCTTCTTTTTTTTAAACTAAAATTGCACTCATTTTTCCAGGTTTCATTACAGATCAAGCATTTGATAATAAATCAAAAACACCAAAATATTTACCTCAAATTGTCTTGTAAGCTTAAGTGTCGAATTTGTGGGTGTTAGGATATGATTAACTTTGGTTTAGAGTGAACACATCAGTAATATTTTTTAGGCTTCCATAATTATTATTTCATTTCATTTTGTTTGCTATACTCTAGAATAGTTTTTTATTTCAAAGTATTGTAGTCTTTAGATCAACTTTACTTTCACGAATTGATAGACTTAGTTTTCTTTCCAAGTTGATTAGATTAAATTTCTCTTAAAAAAAATAGAATAATCTTGTTTTTCAAGTTCATAGAATAATCTTGTCTTTCAAGTTCACTAGAATATATATTTCCATTGTTAGAATAGATATTGAATCCCTTTCTTTAGAACAAATTTGCTTTGAATTAATTTTCAAGTCTTGAGTTGGAATTAAAAAAACATGTGAAATTAGTCATAGATAGATTTTCATTACATTTTTGCATCTTTCTAATTATTTTCCTTTTTTTCTTTGAATTGAAAGTAAATTTCCTAGCACATACAATGCATATATACTTCGCAAGCTCACATACCCAGATTGACATATAAATGCAAGTAATTTAGAAGTCAATTAAACTGCCCAACATTTTGGCCTCATTTCCAGGGAAGTATAAATAGGTTTTAGCTTTCAATTGCATGTCATTCTTAGTTGCATAAGATTAATTTCATTTTAGTATATCCTAGAGTAAATTCATTTAAAAAAAAAAACTTCAATCACCTACCACCCCCACTAAATCATGTGGTGCAGTAAGAGCCACATCATCTTTCGCATCATGAATTCATAGTTTCGTAGGTAGAAGAAGAGGTGAAAAATAAATAAGTTGAAGAAATGGATGGAGATGATGATAATGAGGAGGATCCTTTTGAATTTCCTATTCAAGAAACTAATATCAACATTCATATGAAGAACATACCTCTATTTGTACTTCCTAACTTCAAAGGTATGAGATTAGAAGACCCAGAAACATTTATTTTCAAATTTTAAATATTTGTAGATATTATGGCTACTCATTACACATTCAAAAATTGAATTTGTTTCCGGCAACATTCAAGGATAGAGCTCTTAGATGGTTCATGAATTTAGGAATAAATTCTATAAGGACATGGGCTGATATGAAAATAGTATTTTTGGGAAAATATAAAGATTATTGCATACACCATGACCTTAGAAATAAAGTCTTTAATATGAACCAAAAAGAGGATCAAAGCCTAGAATATTTAGTGGAGAGATTTACTTATAATGTCAAAATATCTAAATTGCATGATTTAGGATTAGACACATTAAAAACTCTCCTACTAAAAGCTATAAGGGGTGAATGGATTGATATTCTTAACCTGGTGGGAAAAGGAGATATCTCTCAATTGTCATTTCAAGAGATTTGTGAACTATGCAAGAACATATCAAGAGGAAAATAAAAGTATTGAAGATCCCCTGAGGATCTAACTATGGCAAGAGTAAGTAAGTCAACATCACGATTGGTAGGTCAAACAAAACTTAACAATTTTTTTGCTAGACATTCTTGGTTGATGCTCATAGGGGAAAATGAATATTTGATATTTGCAAACTATAATTTTTTTGAAATAGGTCCTGATCGAATTTGGCCTTAGTTTCACATATACATTTCCAGAAGATAAGGTTGTAGATTTATATGTTTTAGAAAGAGTGTTGTTGTCAATGAATTCTTCTAGTAGGAATGTTGTAAGTTGGCATTGTTGTTAACTCTTAACTCTGGCATATGCTTGTCTTTTAATGTCAATAAGCTATTGTTCTTATTTTTGTTATGACTTGGGGTAGCTTATTACTTACTGATATTTTATTCCACTGGATTGCAGTTGGAAAGAGTACTTTCTTCTTATAGAAAATCATCAAAGCAATGGTCAGCTACGTTGAATAAACTAGGTCAAGGTAAATCTGAGTTCCTGGAATTTGTTGCAATTGTATCTATTATTTGGTCAGCACATAATTTCTTATCCCAGTGAAGGACTGTATTCATGAATTTATGTTTTCACTTGCCTCCTTATTCCAAATTCAAATATTTGTTAGGTGGATTGTACTTGGTGACTGTCAACTTCTCCTTGTTGTCTTTGGTATTGAAAACTCTTCATTTCTCATAATTGCAATTTAATACAGTTCCTGGAATTTGTTGCAATTGTATCTATCATTTGGCACAATGCATAAAGCTGAGATTCTTCTTCTTAGGGACCACATTCTTAGGTTATTCCATTCTTGACTTCCATATGTATAAATATTACAAAAAATTTGTGAACCCTACATATGTGAAAACAACTAAGGCCCATCTATGATCTTTTGATGTTCATTTTATTAATCATTTTCTTACCATATAACATGCAGTTGTGCATTTTTCTTGCAGGGATTAATACAAATTAGCACTTGTAAATTAGATATCTATTATCTATCCAACACTTCAAATCAAGGTGATTTGTATTGTCTCACAAAATATTGTAGACAAATTACTCATGGAGATTGAATGTGAGGAGAAACAGTTTCCATCAGGGCAACTGGTGAAGTAGGGTGCAGAGGTTGTGAGTGAAATTAGTTGGTTGTCTTATTGTTTCCTTGAGTTTTTCTAGGGTGTTGGCTTTCTGTATTATTTTCTATTTTAGAGTCCAATTGTTTGTATGTAGAACAACATTTTGGGAAGAAGGACCATTATTAAAGTGTGTTTCTCCAAGAAGTACATGCATCCCTTTTGGATTCAACGTTGACCTTGAAACGTCTTTATGGGCTCAATGTATGAGACAAATTAGTTTGTTTCTGTTCTATCTTTACTTCATGGCTATAAGGAGATAGATTATTCTGCATGTTGCCTAAGGTGGTTGTGAGTGGGATCCTTATAAAAATGTGATTCTAGGAAGCACATTGCATGGCTAAGGCTAGAAAGCTTGGAGTTGAAACTCCCACTCTTTTTTCCCTAGATTCTGAGCTTCACACCCTTACATTTGAATATATAGAGGGTCTATCTATGAAAGAGGTGCTTTTGCAATCAGGATCACTTCCTGGCTATGGTATGTTTTTCTAGTCATATTAAAATGCAATATGATCTACAGTGTGAATTTAAGGATAGTCATTGCTAGCTTGGAATAATAATTTTTAATTTGATTTAGCTCCAATTTACTTGGTCTTCCTTTGATCCCCTATGCCAGTAATTTTATGTTTGTCTTAGCTAAACAAGAAATATCCTTGATTTCTTTGTAACTATAGAGGAACAAATAGGAGATATTGCTCAACAGATAGGCAGAGTTGTTGGACTTTTACATGATGGAGGTTTGGTGCATGGTGATCTGACAACATCAAATATGATAATTCATCAAGATTCCAAACAATTGGTATGAAGTTATTTTGAATGATGCCTTTTTCCAATCCGAATACATTGATTGGAAAAATCTTACCCTTGGTCGGTTGTAGGCTTTGTTTTTTATCCTAAACTATGAAAATTGTTTAATGCAATTACAAATTTTACTACATTTTAACTACATGTAAATCTTTGTGTTTGCAAACCACAAAGACATGCACAGTTTGTTAATTCCTATTTTTCTTGGATTTCTAAAAGAAAAAGTAAGTTTCCTTAGATCTGTTCAATCTCAATGCATATACAACTTGTCTTTAGTGGCTTGGAAAGTCTTCTCAATTGATGCCATGTACATAATGCATAATAATTTGGCTTGTATTTTATGTTTAGCATGTTAAACTATCTTTTCAATATATGATGTTATGGGAAAATGAATATTTGATATTTGTAAATTATAATGTTTTTGAAACAGGTCCTGATCGACTTTGGCCTTAGTTTCACATCTACATTGCCAGAAGATAAGGTTGTAGATTTATATGTTTTAGAGAGAGCATTGTTGTCAATGCATTCTTCTAGTAGGAATGTTGTAAGTTGGCATTGTTGTTAACTCTTAACTCTGGCATATGCTTGTATTTTAATGCCAATAAGCTATTGTTCTTATTTCTATTATGACTTGGGGTAGATTATTACTTATTGATATTTTATTCTACTAGATTACAGATGGAAAGAGTACTTTCTTCTTACATAAAATCATAAAAGAAATGGTCAACTACGTTGAATAAACTAGGTCAAGGTAAATCTGAGTTCTTGGAATTTGTTGCAATTGTATGTATTTTTTGGTTAGCATATAATTTCTTATCCTAGTGAAGGACTGTATTCATGAATTTATGTTTTCACTTGCCTCCTTATTTGAAATTCAAATATTTGTTAGGTGGATTGTACTTGGTGACTATCAACTTGTCCTTGTTGTCTTTGGTATTGAAAACTCTTCATTTCTCATAATTGCAATTTAATATAATTCCTGGAATTTGTTGCAATTGTATCTATCATTTGGTCAGCACATGATTTCTTATCTTAGTGAAGGACTGTATTCATAAATTTATGTTTTCACTTGCCTCCTGATTCCAAATTCAAATATTTGTTAGGTGGATTGTTATTTGTCATTGTCAACTTGTCCTTGTTGTCTTTGGTATTGAAAACTCTTCATTTCTCATAATTGCAATTTAATACAATTTTTCACTGCAATAACTTACATTTTTGGGTTTGTTTTGCAGTTCATTTGCATGGTAGAAAGTGTTACATTTTTGTGTTTGTTTTGCAATTCGTTTGCATGGTAGAAAGTGTACAATGTTGGGCTAAGAACCATAAATTATTGTGGATTTATATCTTTTTGTAAAGTATCAAGTCTCTGGTTGTTTTCTATCAAGCTTAAAGATGTTTAGATTTTGATTTCTTAATTTTTTGGTGTCTTTGATTAAAGGAAGATTTTGCCATAAACTTTGATGTGGTGGATACTTGTGGAACTCTGCTGAAGTATATTCATTTGCAGTATCCAAAAACATTGGAATATTTTAAGTGATATCATTATGTTGTTTTAAGAATTTTAATTCTCTGTGATAGTTCATATTGTTTTAATATCTTATGCAGAGCTAAAATATAGTTTCAGTTTAGAATGTTGAACAACCTTGACATGTTGTATTCTTGTAAATAAACGAAGAAATTCAAGGGTTTAGTTCAACTGTTGTTACCAGTGCTTTTGAATATATGGCTAACTCAGGGTTTAATAGGAATGTGATAGAATGTGGGGAATCACCCCTTGGGTTTCAATGTGAGGTTTTCCTTGGAAAAAAGGTTCAATAGTATTTTATTTCAGTAGCTGTGATTATATTAACATTGTGGACTACGATTGAAACATGCTTTGGTCAAAGACTATCAATAGGACATACTTGTATAAGTAATTGGAGGTATTTTATAGTAGTAAATCTATAGTGTTATTCCTAAGCTTTACTATTGAAGAAGACAAGACAAAGGGATTATTTTCAAATGTGAAAAAGGTGTTACCAAACATAGATATTATTTAAGGTGTGGTGTGCTAGATCAACAATGTCTGTTAAGCTTCAACATGGGGAATATGTCTCTTTGGGAAAGGTATTGATGATTCTTACCAAAATATTTCAACTCTGTAAGTCGTATAGTTTATTTTCAGCTACCACATCCCAAGACATTTCCCTTGTAAGGGTGGAAACATCTCTGGCAGTGTGTCATTATTTGGTGATCCAGGTCTGGGTGTGAAGAAGGACCTTACCAAGACCATTTACTTTCGTGATGTGTTAAAATTGCTTTTTAAAAGAACATTAACGAATACATCTGCATGCGGAAAAGAAGAGGAACATAACAATCATCAACACATGAGGACAAAAGTCGTTGATAACAGAGTTCGTCCAGGAGGGACTACGTCTCTGGGCCCCTGTGTCAAGATGGTGTAGGCCACTGCATTATGTGTTGTCAATAAAGATGATGTACAAAGAGATGATGTCTTTGATCATACAAGGAAGAATGCCCTCACGCAGGAGTGGCTCTAAGAGGTTCCACATTTAGAACTCTCAATCAAAAGACTCCTATCAGTATGACACAAAAACAAGCATGGTGCGCATCCCGACAACATGGAACAAAATGGATGTCAAAACAAAACACATGCATGAAGACAACAAGAGTATCCCAATAACATACAACAAGGGATCTCAAAGCATAACATAAAGAGTTATGACAAAAAGTACATCACATAGAAATATTCCGCATCAAATCAAGCAAGGAATCATGACAACATGTAATAAACAAGATCCTGCATCAACATCAATCATGGATCTGTACAACATAATGCAAAAAGAAGAAGTACATGAACACATCATATACCTCACCACCAAGGGCCATCTAAAGCAAAGGCTGTCAAAGTGCTGAAGCTTGCTGAAACATCGATATCACAGCATCGATCGCAAGAAGAACACTGTTCGCACATGAAGATGGACATCTGCACTAGCACTTAGAAAAGTGATTGAAAGAAGAAATGATAGAAAGACAAATCTGAATACACCATCAGATTTTTGGCATCGAGTAGTGCTGAAACGACTTCAAATCGGAGCTCAAGGGATCTTTTAGATTCCCTCAGGATTCCTCAAAGATTCTATTTTAGGGATGAGTTGAAAATCTGATGGTTAGATGTCAAATTTGATTTCACCATTAGGATCCCTGCAGAAAACCATGAAAAACAAGTATAAACTTGATCATATTTTGACAACGTAAAATTTTACCTTCTTGGGAAAATTTCATGGCTCATGGTTCCGCTCCTTGTTTTCGTTGAAATCATGGTTCCGCGTGCATTCTGGAATTGACTGGAAGATGCAGACCTCTGATGGAGAAACGGACAGTGCCATTGCGCTCGTGGCGAGGAGAAGTGTAAAATCCATATAAAATTTGTCAATTTCTAAGAAAGTGAAAATTTTGCCCCCCTGCAAAATTCATGGTCCCTGCATTAAAAAATTATTACACTGCCTCGATTTGCATGCCCGCTCCTGTCTCGAAATTCGTGCAGTGCTTCTCCCCTCCCAGCTCTGGTAACCAAACATTTCTCTGTGATAGTACATGCTCCAGGGCAACTACATATTTTGGTTCCGGCATTTGAAATCTCACTACAGAAGGAGCCTTTTTCATGGTCACAGTGCCCGCTGTTATAATGAGGTAAGCTTGTCTAGGTCCAGATCTTGGTACCGGACCGTAACGATCGGAGTCGAATCGCGAATCTATTAATGAAGCGAATTTGATGAAACCATAATTAATACTGTAAAGGAGCGTTCATAAACTGGAGAGTCTGGCCCAATTCGTTCGACAGATTGTTTGGGGTAGTTTAAATATCTGGATTCAAAATTGTTTGATCGAGTAAAGGTAACTTCATAGGATTCATCATTGGCTTTAAAATCTGAGTTTATAAATAAAATTATTAGCAAAGTTACAAAAAATCTATTATGGTTTATTGATAAATTTTAAAAATAGTGTGGAGGAGGTCAGGGGGTCAAATCCTGCCCCTCCACAAATATCATAAGTTTGTTTTCATAACCCCACCGTATATTTTGTACCAAACGAATTTTCCATACCCCGCGACATAACCGTTTGAACAACCGTTTGTTAACAATGCGGGGATAACAAACCGTTTAATGTATGCAGTGGTTACACGGGCGGTATATATGGTGCCACCGTTTCAACCATAGCCCGAAACACATAAACCCAAAATATGTTGTCGGCTTTAATGTGTGCTGCGGTGAGTTGGATATGGTATTAAGTTATATCGTGGAGCCCGAAACATGTGGTGGGTGGTTAATACCTCCTTTTTAATACGTTGAACCAACCATGCTTCCCTCATTCGTTGGTTTGATTTGATTTATATAGGGTTTGTTTTGGTTTATTACCAAATATATATATTAACCATATTTCCAATATGGTTTTGTTTTAATATTTTAATAACCACCCACCATCGATTTGCGTGAATGTTTTTTAAATATGATTTTGTTTTAATATTTTAATAACCACCCACCATCGATTTGCGTAAATGTTTTTTGGTTTGACTTCACGTTGGTTGTATTGTTTGGACTTTTTTTTAATATAACCATATAAATACAACCATATTCTATATATGGTTTTTTTAATATAACCAAATTTATATTAACTTTTTTTTTTTTTTTTACTTTTAGTTAATATAAAAATGATTTTGTTATGATTTGTTTTATATAGTTATTTTAATAATTATATTAAAATAATTTTTGTCTTTTATGCAGGTGTAAGTGGTCAATGACGGGTTGCCATGTGTCAATGGCGGATGGGCTGTCATGTGAGTCTCACTCGCTTACTGAGATGCCATGTGGCATACTGTGGGCCCCACTTTTTCCCCTATCATGTCAAACTTTGAAGAGCTCTATCTTTTGCATACGAGTTCGGTTTGACAAATGTTCGCACCTCTTCGATCAGGACGACGAGATCTACAATCTGGTCTTAGGTCGAAGTCATTCAGATGGCTTTCATTTTCGAGCGTTCATAAGTCCTCTTTGTCCTGTGTGTCTCTCTGGAGCCACCTAGATCATTTGGACAATATCATGTTATATGCAGATCCATTCCACAATTATTGTGTGGCTCTTGTTGTTCCATCCCATCAAGCCCTTGAAAGTTGGGTTGAGAAAGAAGGAATTGTTTACAAGGATTTTGTTGATCTGTGTCAGAAGAGTGAAGCAATTAAAGAAGTTCAGAGCTCAATTTTACAGGTTTGTTATGGTGTCCACCACTTCTGCTTCATTATACATTTGTAGTTAGGTAAAACTGAGTTGTAAAATCATCTTAATGAAGGCAATGCATCGGTTATATTTTTTATGTGGAAATGGTGGCATAAACTAGGTAGTTTTATATCTATGAAAATTAGAAGAGGGGGAAAAGATGAAACATTTAGTTTGCCACTCATATAGTTGGATGAGTAAATAGCCAACTTTTATTTTAGATATATCTTTTTCACAATCATTGTTTTTTCATGGAGCCTTCTAGCATGAATGATGTTTATTATTGAAGTTTGATTGTAAAGGCTGATAGGTCACCTTTCCCAATAATTGGTTAATCTCTTTTGTTGAGAATTCAAATTAATTTGACCTATGACTTTTGAAAATTTGGATTACCTAACAAGCTATTGTTGTCACGTTAGGTTTGGGTCTTGCAAAGGAAGGTATGAGACATTCAAGGATGTGCATATAACATTTTGGAGCTTGATTGCTCTCATTTTCACTATCTAATTTCTGCCATATGTTTCAAGCATATAACTTGTTATTTGAGCACATGTTGTTTATATACTTCACCAAGTTCATGTGTTAGAGAATGAAATATTGTTGCGAATAAAATGACAAGGATTAAATATCAAACCTCAAATTATTTGTTTTCACAAGTTATCTAAAACTTAATCTTTTTAGCATGTAACTTAGTTGGCATGATTGTGCCTAATATTTCCTTGAAGGTTGAATACTAAGTTACTAAGGTGATCTTTTCGATGTTGGTGTTTGATTTGCTTTGTTTATACATGTCATCTGGCCATATAGTGGCCACTATTGCCCAATTGAATAAAACTTGTTTGAGTTTCTTGCTTTTATGGGGGAAAATGGCTTTGACATTATTGATGTTGAGGTATATGTCGTATAAATCCTTTATATTGTACTTTAGTTTATATTCTAGTATTCATTGTTTTCCATGTCTTACACTCTGCATTGTAACTTCTTTTGTTTTCAGAAAAGGAACTCAGTATTGATGGTAAGAACTAGGAATTGAAGAAAGAGGAGAACAATAACATTGGAGTGACAAATGCAAAAAAGGAGAAAGAAGAGAATAGGTCTAGGTGATACCCTTAGAGCCAATATCCCGCATAAGACACACACATAGAGACTGATGGTGAAGTCTTCAGAGTTGGTGAATTCACCTACAATTCCTTGGCAACACAATGATAATGTTTTGAAGTGATGAAACAACATTTCATGTGTAAATTGTAGTCCAACAAATATTAAGTTGGAAACTCATATTGTAATACTTGACATTTCATATAATATAATTTATGTGGTTGAAATTATTTATAGTTTCACTTGATATTGTTTAGTATTGTAATTAACATATGTAACTTTGTGTTTTCATATTAGATGAACATGCACATTGTATGACATTTTTTTTAATTTAGTCGCAAAATCATACTAATTAATTTATGTTGATTAATAATGAACACATAAAATCAATCTAAAACTACTAAATTAGTAGTTTATATTGATTAATGATGAACATAAATAAAATGAATATACGACTAAATTAGTCATTTATAATGATTATTAATGAAAGTAAATGAAATGAATATAAACTATTAAATTAGTCATTTATATAATGAATATAAAACTACCAAAAAAAGATAAATGACTACTACAAATGATAAATTTGTGATTACAAATGATGACTAAATTTTGCATATATATGACTAGTAGTAGCTAATTTACAATATTTTATAACACGACCAAAATTTAGTCATATTTCTTTGGTCATTAATTGGTTTCAAACAATGACTAAAATTTGCATGTATATGACTATTAATAGATAATTTACAGTATCTTATAACACGACCAACATTTTGGTCATATTTGTTTGGTCATTAATTGGTTTTCTCGGGTGATCATATAATAATATATTTTTTTGTATATTTAGTCATTAATTGTGGCATTAATGGCTAAATCAATGACTAGATTAATGACCGAATTAATGACTAAATATACTTCTAGACGATAAAATCGAGACAATCAATTAACGACTAAGCTAAAAATGACTAAAAGTTGGTCGCGTTATAAGATACTATAAATTAGCTACTACTGGTCGCCGACTGAAAAATGGTTATTTATATGCAAATTTTAGTCGTTTTTTTAGTAACTAATTAGCCATTTTGTACTAGTGCATGGAGAGGCCTCAAGGGTGATATATTGAGGTATGTGCAGCAGTGTAGCACATGTCAATGAAACAAGGTGGAGCACACACATCCATCTAGGTTACTTCAACCTCTTCCTATTCCAAAAAAGAAGTGGGAGAGTATCTCCATGGACTTCATCATTGAACTTCTAGTTTTTCAGGGGCAAGACTATATATATATGGTGGTAGACAGGTTGATCAAGTTTCCCCACTTTTTTGGTATTTCAGATAGGTACTTAGCAGTGCAGGTGGCCAAACTCTTTTTCAGAGAGGTGTTTAGGTTACATGGGCTCCCTAAAACCATCATCAGTGATAGGGACAATAGGTTCATTGGGGGGATTTTGGCAAGAGCTCTTTAGACTGGTGGGCATCAACCTTACACCCATCACTAGCTACCACCATCAAATTGACGAGAAGATTGAGATTGTGAATAAATAACTGGAGGATTACCTACGTAACTGTGTGATATGTTAGCAATGAGTATGGATGAAATGGATTCATTTAAGGGAGTACTACTACAACATGACATATCACATGTCTCTTGGGATGACACCCTTTAAAGCGCTCTATGGTTATGAGGTGCTAATATTTTTTGACACAGTTTTTGGGGATAACAAAGCCCTAAGCGCAAAGGATTAGATCTAAGAGAGCCAAGATATCGTTAGAGCTCTCAAGAACACCTTACAAATAGCTCAGAATCAACAGAAGTTGTATCCAAACCGCCACCAGATGGAGGTGGGATACTTAGTCTACCTATGCCTACATTCATACAGACGGTCAACACTCAAACATAACAGAGTCACCAAGCCCACGCCCCTCTTTTACGGACCTTACAAGGTGATCCAACACATCAATGAAGTGGAACATGAGTTGGAGGTTCCACCAAGCATCAAAGTGCACAATGTATTTCACAAGTCATACTTGAAGAAGGCATTGGGGCAACAGGTGTCAGGTACCACAGAGCTACCACCACTTGATGAAGAGGGGCATTTGGTGTTGGTTCCTGAAGCCATCTTGGAGATGCAGGAGAGCAAACTTATGAATAGGGTTATCATGGAGTTCCTTATTAGGTGGAAGGACTTTCCTTTGGAGGATGCTACATGGGAAGGAGAGCAAGTACTATAGCACCCAACATTGCAATTTCTCTAGGATAAACAAATTTTAGAGGGGAGGATTGTAATGTCACTTGTTCCATCAGATTTCTAGAATGATATCCATTAGCCCATTTTGTCCCTTGGGAAAAGAGGAAAAGGATTGGGGATCAATTTTAGAATTTTTGGACTTAGGATATGTGGATGGAGTGGGTCCCATGAACGAATTATGGGCCACATGGGAGAAATTTTCACCCCTAGATGGGGAGATATTTTTTGGAGGGAAAGTAGGGGCCACCAAGGAGGGTGCATGGGCCCATAAGTATATAGAGGCAGAAAGGGGGCACTCTAAATTATCTTTTTCTACTACACCAGATTTTAACATCTCTTAGAGTTATTCAATGCAAGGGTTGGAATGTTGTTGAGCACAAGGGTTTTAGGTGAAATCCAAGCTATTTTCAGAGAACCTTGAGTGTCTTCCTAGCTGGAAAATATGAGGAGTCCATCACGAGACTTCACCTAAGCATAATATTCAACCTTTTTGGAGTAGTGTACATTCCTGGGCATAGGAGAGAATTCGATTTGGTCAATCTGCAGGCTATAAAGGAAATTAGGAGGAAAACTTATAGGGGTCATTCTCTTGTCAGAGAAGTGAAATTTTGGTGATAATTTGTAGTGGTGTTTGGGGGCCATTAACTTCGATTTATGGTTGGAGTTTAGGAAGTTGTCACTAAGGGGGGATAGGCTCTAATGCCTCCTTCCTTCTCCTATTGTGTCATATTTGTACATCCTTCAATCCTATCCCAAGTTGTTCTTAAGGGGGGATGTTAGGATATTCTGACACATAGGAAATAGTTAAGTATAACTTGGTCTAGTGTAGAGTTAGGTAAAGTGTGTTTCTTTACTATGTACTTTTGTAACTTACAATCCGATGGTCACGATATGTAGTGATCTGATGGTTCATTCTCTCCTCGGTATTACCGACAGTTGATCCATGGCTTAACACCCGATTTGTCCATGATCTCTATTTAAAGAGAATGGAGGGTCATTTGTAGGGTAACCATTCATGAGAGAAGCTTGTGTAAATTTTCATTATTTTATTAATAAATTGCCTAATGCGGCCGCGTTGGCTCAGGCCGTGGACTGTTTCCCTCTTTGATGGTTTTAACCACATCAACAATACTAGTGTATTGATCTGTGATCTGTTTGTGAGCTGTGTCCTTTGGTGTTATGTCTAAGGAACTTACCCTGTAAATTCCTACAAAATATTTTCAAAATTGGACATCCATTAATTCTCTACAAAAGAAAGGGGTAAAATACAATTGTAAATTAGAGTTCACAACAAGATTTGAGAAATTGAAGCACTTTTTAACAAATGTCCCAATCCTAAAAAATGTAGATCTAGACAATGATTTATTAGTTTGTACATATGCTCGGAAGGAAGGACTTGGTGGAGTTATCATGCAATAAGGACATATGATCAACCATGAATCCAAGAAATTAAATGAGCATGAAAATAATTATGTACACCATTATTTAGAGCTTGTCATCTAGACCATTTGGATGGTGGTAATTACTGTTACACAGTAATTTATCACTGCCTTCCTGTCAGTCACCCTGTTGTGCCCATAATTCACAATCACTAAGTGCTTGCTCCCTGAACTGGCTTACAAACCCATTTTTCCAAAGTTCTGTTCATCAGCGCGACTGTTCCTAAAATAACCGCGATGACAGGTGCCTTCCAGTGTATGCTGTGCGCTGCCAACGCGGAAGAACATCACTTTTCCGCGATGGTCAACATCGCGCCTTTTTCGTGTGCTTCCGCGCTGACATGACTGTCTCAGTTATCGAGATGCGCCGACAGCGCGGCAGTATCCTCATAATCCGCGCTGATCCAGTTTGGGCGAATTGGTTCAAACAACCAGCCTTCCAGATCACTCCAGGCTTGGTTGTTAGCTTTGTGAATGTCGACTCCCTTCTATGGCATGTCTGTTCGACCCTTTCCAACAACTCCCCTTGAAGATAAGCTCATCCTTCCACCTTTTGTGGAGACTCCTTCTCCTATATAAACTCTCACCATTACCATGAGCAGCTAGTTAGACTTAGCTTGGAATAGCTTGGATTGTACAGAGCTTGTAGTGCTCAGATTGCTGCTATAGGTTTGGTGTGCTAGGTGTGGAAGTGATTGATTGCTTAGGGAAGGTTGTTTGTGACATTTGTGTGAGAGAGAGAGTTGTTTGTCTTGGGAGAATCATCCTCAAAGGTGAATGCTTGAGATACATGCTGACTGGCCCCTCCTGAGAAGGTTACCGACGTCAGAACATTTGGTTGTACTCTTCTCTATTCTGATTAATAATAGATGACTGCTATTATTGTTCCATTCTCGTTTGTCTATGCAATGGTTAAACGTGAATTATATCTTTTCTGACTGATGTATGGTTGCTTTTACTAGATTTCACGCTTGCGTTTGCTTTCTCTTCGTGTGTGCAGGTATCTATTCGCGGGGATCGCGGAGGATTGTGACCAGCTGAAGCGAAGGAGCGAAGGCAACATCCCTTCGTCAAACGACAGCGCAGGAATCCAAGTAGGTGCTCTTTACCTCTTGTTTAATTGCAATTAGGAATATGCGTAGCAGCATTGTGTGATTGTTGCTAGACCCCTGCTGGGCTAGTAGGGATCGCCTCTACCCGTAGAGGGGATTTACCTCTCCAACAATTTGGCGACTCCACTGGGGATCAGCCTTTTTGTCTCTTGAGTCCACTTTTGTGTTTGGCTTTGATTGACCTCTTTCCGAGTTTTTGGGATTGTCTCTGTTGCTTATGAACTTTCTGGGTGTTTCTGGGAAACATTTTTATTGTTGAAAAGCTCCTGCCTGTGGTTTTGGAAGTTTTTATTTTGGCTTTCCTTGTTTTTTGCTCTCAGCGCGTTTTATTTCCGAACAGTCGCGCTGACATCGCGACCCTGTTCTTTGGTTTTCTCTTCATCGCGCCTGTACGTCTAACAGTCGCGCTGACCTCGTTTTCAAGGGCAGCGCGCTTTATTCGTGTCCTTCCGCGCTGACATCGCGCCCCCGCTTCTTTGTGGTTTTCGTCATCGCGTCTGTGTGTTTTATTTCCGCGCTGACCTCGTTTTTCTGAGACAGCGCGCTTTATCCCTGTCCTTCCGCGCTGACGTCGCAAAGTTGCTACAGGCCTCTCCCTGTCAGCGCCGAGTTGCTGAAGGCTACCCGCGCTGAGCCTGAAAAATCCATTTTTGACCAAATTGGCCTCCTAAACCTCTTGCTGTGACTTTCCCTTCTTCTCTCCACCTGTCTAATGACTTGTTTTTCACTGTCTGAACTTTGAACTGCTTGATTACGGAGCTTGGCTTCATAGGGTTTCGTTTTTGCTCAGTTCTTGAGTTTGCAAATACCTTCCCTTCTTTTGCTTTCGCTGCTTGGTTCGTGTTTCCATCCTTACTTTTGCAATTGCTGGATTGTGTTGAGTCTCTAATTGACTGGTCGTGACTCTCGTCCGTCGGGTGTTTGCTTTTTTCTATTGATTTCGCACTCTAGCCCTAGGACATCTAGAGGCTGTGTGTGTGTCAAGCCTACCGTAGGATCTCTGTTTGCTTGATTGACCAGCTGGTTCTAGACTTGTTTTCGCATTTGTTCAGTGATTGTTAGAGTGTTTTGGATTGTGTTTCCAAGTGGTCTTTTTTCGCTTCCTCCTTGCTTGCAATCCTTGCTTGTCTTGCAGAGCTTAGATCACATAGCTCGTGCATTGCTTTGTTTCTTTTGATTTGGAAACTTTGGTTGAGTGTTTTGGGAACTTTGTGTGCTCTCATTAAGTAGTTTACTTGGTGTTCAGGTTCCTCCAAATTCCTTTAGATGCTTTATGTCGTTGAAAAGAAATCAAACTAGTGGCTTGCTTTAAAAATTTGAAAAGGAAAAGAACATTTCGTTGGCTTGCATCTTCAAAAGAAAAGTTTCCTTTCCTCGCTTTAGTTGCATTTAGCTACTTGTTTGTTTGTGTTCGTTTGGTTTGATTTAAAATTCTTTGCTCTCTCATAGCTAGAATTCATCGAACAAAACGAAATTCTTTTGCATATAGATTGCATCTAAGTAATTGTGAGCGAACATACGATAGAGCTTGAAATCGAAACTTAATCTCAAGATCAACTGTAAAATGAACCAAATGAATCTAAAAACGCATTGGAACTAAACGCAAATATCTAGAGGTCTAGGTTAGAGAAGTGTTCCGGCGTCTTAAAACATAGTCACTGTTGTTTCACATTAGGTTGGGTGATTCCTCCTTCTGTGACTCGATAGTGGTCTAACACGGACTGCGCTCCCACGTACCATCGCGTATATAGGGAGACCCCACTAGGCTTTTATCCTTTATCCATAGGAAGCCGAGTCGGCCGCCCTACGATTCGCAATGCAGTTAACACAGCATTCACGAAGATTGACCACCCGTACCCTAAAAAGTATTCTGTGGTTTTGCGAAAAGTTTGGCACACCCTCTACCTAGAGTTCCAGAGCAGTCACTTTTGATCCTTTTCGGACTCCGTAAACGAAAAGGTGCCTGTGAGTGTCTTGTCACTTCGGGCTCATTAAACATTCGAAGGAGACTGGAGTCATCTTTTTGTCCTTTTCTCGACTCCTGAAACATGAAAAGGTCAAGTTTGGTTCTTGCGTCTTAAAATTAATTTGGCCACGATAACATTACCCTTTCTAGATCTTGTGTGCGATAGTTTTGAGTAGGGTTTTATCGTTAGTTTCCTTTAGGAGTTCTAAGGGGTCCGGTCATCCTGGCTGACTCATCAACCCCTGGTCTAAGTGATCAAGGTTCTCCGTCCTCTGTTGCTCCCGAGGTACCAGTTGTAAGCGGTACTCTTCCCATTGTTCCGAGTATCCAGCCCATCAACGTACGTGCCCCAGGCAACCCAGATTACATAGAGGATTGGAATCCCGTCTGGGAGCCGGAACATACCCCCCGCACCCCTCGCACCCCTCTCGGTATGTCATCTCCAATGGAGGAGACAGCTTCCAGTACCGGTGAGACACCCGCGGTCACAGACATCGAGACCCCGATCCCGGCTTCCTCTCCCATCCCTTCACGATATCAATCACTGAGGGATAGGTATGCCGCTAGAACAACTTCTACGACTATATGGGATCCCAGTCTCGCTGCCTCCATCGGACCTTTTGTTTCGCAACCCCTTTTTCCACCCCTTACGACAGAGCTCAACACGCCCGTCACCTCAGTTCCCACTCAACCTACTGTTTGTATAGCGCGTTCGACTCCGGTCGTCAGTGTTGTACCGGTTTCCTCGTCTGAAAACCCTCAAGCTGGTTCTTTTGTTGGAGGAATTCCAGGATCAGGACCGTATGATGCTTATGGGGAACCTATAACGGACCCGGATTACGAAGGTCCTTTCTTCTACTATGATGAAAATGGTGAGTTTCTTGAGGACATCTCAAGTCTCCCTCGTCGCCCTTTTGAAGAAAACGAGGAACCTTTGAACGTCGTGTATGATGACACTACTGTGTTCTTTGGAAACCGAGATCCTCCCCGGCAGCCCATAGGACCACCCAATCAAGGCCCGCCATTCCACGTGCAAAACCCCCAGGGGCAACCACTGTATGGCCCGCCCGACCCAGGACAATCTGGGCACCCACAAGGTCAACCTTACCAGGAACAACCTATGGGCATTGGAGGTCCGCCATATCCATATCAAAATCAACCTACTGGGCAACCAGAGCAACCGTCTTTTCAACAAGACCAACTTGGTTTCCAGCAAGGGTACCCCTCTGGACAAACTGGCTCAATTTACAATCCTCCAAATCAACCAGCCGTCCAGCAAGGGTATCCTCTTGGACAGGGTGGACAACCCTACGTACAACAGGGCCAACCTACTGCCCAGTTTGGTCAATTCCCTGGGCAGGAGGGACAACCCTATGTTCAACAGGGCCAACCTACCCCTCAAATCACGAATCCTTCTGGGCGAGGGGGGCAACCTGCTATACAGCAAGGCCAACCCTCTGCTCGGCCCATACACCAAGGAGGGCAGCCTGCCATACAGCAAGCCCAGCCCTCTTCCCAACCCGGTTACGGTGGGGGACAAACGAGCCAACCGTCTATACAGCCAAATCAACCCGTTGTCTACCCTCATCGTCAACCTGGACAAGCTGGCCAACCTCGACGTCAACCAGCTATCCAGCCAATTCGACCACCCGTTCCGCGAAGACAACCCTTGGTGGCACATGGACAACCTGGCGTCCAGCAAGGCTATCCTGCTAGCCAACCAGGTCCATCTCGAATCCGACCAAGTCAACCTTCGGGACGTATGGCTCAACCTCAGCCGGTTCAAGGACACTACTCTGGGCCTCAAACTCAAACAGGTTATCAACCCTCATACCAAACGCAGCCTGCCTACCAGGCTCCGTATGGGACCCAGCAGTCACATGGCTACCAGCAACCCCAGGGGCAAAATCAGTATGCTCCTTATCAAAATTATCAGCAACCACAGGTCACTCCCTATCAAAATTATCAATATGGTCAACCTGGCGGGCAAGCTGCTAATTCATGGGGAGCTGGGGGGCAAACACAGGGACAGTCGTCCGCACATGGACAAAACTCCTACGGACAAACCCCCTATGCGCCAGGTCCTTTTGGACCAGGTCCATCGGGACAAAATTCCTACGCGCCAGGTCCTTTCGGGCCGGGCCCGTCCGGACAAAGTTCGTGGGGGCAACCCCAATCTGGGTGGAACCCTAATACCGCCTCGAATCCTCAGCCACAGATGTCCTTCAACCCGCAGCTACCATTTTTGGCTACGTTGGAACTACCCGATGTGTCCAAGTTAACAAACGATCCTATTTTGCATAACTCATATTGGCCACCGGTTCCGACCAAGATACCAGGTGACTGTCCAAAGTTCGACGGCAAAGCCGGAGAGGATCCTCAGGCCCATGTAATGACTTATCACCTTTGGTGTTCATCTAACTCATGGCTTGATGATTCTATCCGACTTCGCCTCTTCCAGAGGACCCTCACTGGTTCGGCTGCAAAATGGTACATCGAACTCAACCGCGGCATGTTTTCAGACTTTAACTCGTTGGCTATGGCCTTTTTGACTCATTTTCAGTTACCCATTCGGTACGAGACTGGGACCAATTTGCTCACGTCTCTGAAACAGGATACGGCAACACACATCTCTGATCATATACATGAATGGAGAAGGCGCCGTCGTTTGATTAAATTTTGGATTCCCGATCAACTCCTGACCGACTGGTTTACCACGTCCTTTGTCCCTAAAATTGCCAAAGATATTGCAATGGGGGCGTGTGTAACTGAGGAGCAAGCAATCGCGCGAGCTCAATACCTTGACATAGTGTATTCTCAGTCAGGTACTTTGTATGACTATTTGCCAGATGCCCCGAGGCCCGGACAAACCAAAGCTCCACCAAAGCCTTCAGTTGATGGAGTTATTGGCTCCGTGAATTCATCAAGTAAGAAATCGACCGCGAACTCTGGGAAGCAGAAACAAAACGCCTCTAACGAGAATGCTTCTCAGAGCCCATCCATTCCTGGGAATACCTCCGAGGTAAATGCCGTTCAGTCCACCGCGGAAGACAAATCCTCAAAAGGCAAAAAGAAAGGAAAGGCCAAAGAAAAATCCGGACAACCTAAGCAGAACCCTCCTAAACCTCCCTCCGAGGAAGGAGCCAAGCGGAAGCCTAAGTATCCTTGTCTCATTTGCGAGGAGGATCACTACACCAAAGATTGCCCCAGGCGGTCCGAGGTTAGTTGGCTTTTGAAAGGTGCTTCAGGGTCCCCTGCCATGCTTAAAGAGCCTTTCCCATCCCAGCAGACGCATCAGGTGGCAGACCCTTCTCAATCCTCTTCCTCATTTGGTTCTCAAGTGTTCATGGCTGGAACCATCCCCATCCATGTCACGACTCGAGCGAAAGATTATCCATCTTCAGCCGGGAAGGAGCCGGAGGTCCCCTCCAGTGCTCCTACGTCCAGTTCTGGCCCTCTTCACATTGAACGGCCCAGCACCGAGACGATCCCCCGACCCCCTCCCAAAGGTGTACTCAGGAAGTCATCTTATAACCCCAATGCTCGTGCCGCCCAACATTATAGCATTGTCGAGGACTTAGCTCAGGCTCCGTCTGCTATGTCCGCATTAGAAGTCCTCCAGAGCTGCCCCTCCCAGAGGAAGTCCCTGCTATCAGCGATTGGTGGCATAGACCCGGCAGATTCGGATTTAATTTCTTTTGATCTCGAAGGTTTCACGCAGAGATTGCCTCATCAGGTGGCTTTCCTTATACAAGTTCTCATCAAAGGCAAGACGATTCACCGTACTGTCATTGACGAAGGAGCCTCAACCTGCATCATGTCGGTTGCTTGTTGGAAGGCTATTGGTTCGCCTGCTCTGAGCCAGTCTCCCACCACCCTAGAGGCTTTCGATGGAAGAGAATCTCGTCCACATGGTATCCTCCCGCGTTTGCCTATCTCTTTAGAAGGGAAAACGGTAGAAGTCAAGGTTGAAGTCGTTGACGCTAACCTCACTTACAACCTCCTCCTTGGACGAAGCTGGACTTATGCCATGCAGGCCGTGGCTTCCTCCTTATTCTGTGTCGTTCGCTTCCCCCATCAAGGGAAAATCGTCACAGTGGACCAGCTGTCCTTTTTTGCTTCCTCTTTTGAAGGGAATGTACCATTCGTGGAGCATACCTCCAAATCGCTAGTGAGTGTGGGTGCCGGATTATTTAAAGATCCCTCTTTAATGGGAGTCTTTCCCCTCCCGCCTCCAAATCTCGCCTCCGTTAACATGATCACAGTACGTTCTGATCCATGGGTTCTCCCTCCCTTGAGTCAGGAAGACTCTTGGGGCGAGATGATGCCGTTGAGCCCTGCCGAGCTCAACTACATCGAGATAGTCGCTGCATCGGCTTCACCCCCTGAACCTGCTCTTCCAAGCAGCATTCCCAATTCACATGACCACTCCCCAGGGTTGGGAGAAGAGGCCACTTCGGATCCCCTGAAGGCATCATTCCCCTCCGACGAGGCTATCATCGAGACTATGTCTCCCGAAGAGCTCCCTTGGTTAGATCACCACCATCGCTCTTCATTTCTCCCTCCTCATTCGGAAATGGCCACATGTCTCGGACGGTTTGCTTCATGTGTCCCATCTATCCCTCTCCAAACGCCTGTTCAGCTATATCACGTGCCTTCGGAAGGAAACATGGGTAACATTACGCAGACTTTGGCTATCGACATCTCTGTCAAAACAGGGGTCGTCGAGAATATTTACATTGGAGTCACATGCACTCCTGAGGAAATTCAACTTTATACAGATTTATTTCGTGAATTCCATGATGTTTTCGCATGGTCTTACGAGGAAATGCCCGGCATTGATCCCAGTATCGTGGAGCACGAAATCCCTACCTATCCAGGCGCTAAGCCTGTTCGTCAGCGTTTACACCCAGTGCACCCTCGAAAGGCTGCAGCCATCAAGGCCGAAGTCGAAAAGCTCCTTCGGGCTGGTTTCATTTATGCCATTCCTCTCACGGAGTGGGTATCGAATATAGTCCCTGTGAATAAAAAACAGGGCACTATTTGGGTTTGTGTTGACTATCGCGATATCAACCGCGCCTGTCCAAAAGATAACTTTCCTACGCCTTTTATTGATCAGCTTATCGACGATTGCGCAGGAAGCGAAATTTATTCGTTTATGGACGGCTTCTCTGGTTACAACCAGATCAACATAGCCCCCGCAGACCAGCACAAGACTGCTTTCATTTGTCCTTGGGGCACCTTCGCTTACAAGAAGCTACCTTTCGGTCTTAAAAATGCCGGTGCTACTTTCCAGCGTGCGATGTCGTATGCTTTTCATGATATCCGACACATCGTACAGCCTTACCTGGATGACCTACCCGCTCATTCAGCCAAACGTCAAGACCATCCATCTCATTTACGCGAAATCTTTCTCCGCTGTCGACACTACCATATTCGACTCAATCCGCATAAGTGTGTCTTCTGCGTGGAATCTGGCCGACTACTCGGGTTTATCGTCTCCCGGGAGGGCATCCGTCTGGATCCCCTTAAGGTCGAGGCCATCTTGAATCTTCCTCCCCCTGCCTCTCTACAGCAGTTACAGAGCTTGCAGGGGAAAGCCAATTTTCTCAGACGATTCATCCCAAATTATGCCGAGGTGGCTAAGGGTTTCACACGATTATTAAAGCGAGACACGCCCTTTCGTTGGGACGCTATCGCTCAACAATCTTTTGAGCGTCTTAAAGACCTCCTGGTCTCAGCTCCGCTCCTAAGACCTCCAAATTACCACCGTGACTACACCCTTTATTTGGCCGCTGCCGATACCACCATCGGCATGGTTTTAGTGCCAGACGACGACGATGGCACTGAACACGTTGTATATTATCTCAGTCGCAACCTTCTGGATACGGAGACTCGCTATGCATATGTCGAGAAGTTGGCATTGGCCGCTGTCTGTGCCGTCCAACGTTTCCGTCATTACATCCTGTTGCGCACAACGACCGTGGTCTCTGATTGTAACCCCATGACCTATATCCTGTCACGTCAGTTGCTGGGGGGCAAATACTCGAAGTGGATCGTAATCCTCCAAGAGTTCGACTTGGAATTCACTGCTGCCAAGTCTAAGAAATCACTGGTCTTCGCTGAACTGCTCTGTTCCTTACCATCTCAGTCTGCACCATCTCGTTCAGAGGAGCATATTCCGGATGAAACGCTATTTCTCATCAGCACTCTCGACCCGTGGTACGGGGACATTATCGTATATTTACAAACGTCTTCGTTTCGTCCCAACACATCGAAAGATGCTCGACGACGAATTCGTCACCAAGCTCAACCATATCGCATTTTGGGCGACACCCTGTACCGCCTCGGCGTCGATTCTATTCTTCGCCGATGCTTAACCCTCGAGGAAGCTGAGCGAGTCTTGAATGACTGCCACTCCGGCGCTTGTGGCGGCCATATGTCCGGATACGCTACCGCTCAGAAGATCCTCCGTGCTGGTTATTTCTGGCCTTCTATCTTCAAGGATTGCATCCTTGCCGTACGCGCATGCCACGAATGCCAGGTTTACCACCGGAAGATGCGTGCACCTGTTGCACCACTGCACCCTGTCGTAACCGTAGGTCCATTTGCAAAATGGGGCATCGTTTATACGTCCTGTAACCCTCGTTCGGCCGGGGGGCATGGGTACATTATCGTTGCTGTGGATTATTTCACCAAGTGGGCCGAAGCGATGCCTACATTAAACGAAGACGGTCACACAGCGGCGCAGTTTTTATTCAATCATATCATTACTCGTTTCGGAGTCCCTCAGGCTATTGTTACAGATCACGGAAAGCATTTCTGAAATCATATGATGACAGAATTAACGACCCAGCTAGGCTTGCGTCAAGATAGTTCGTCACCGTACTATCCTCAATCTAACGGTCAAGTCGAAGCCGTGAACAAAGTTTTGATCACCATGCTTCAACGCACCGTCAATACACACAAGTCAAACTGGCATCTAATGCTTTTCCCGGCCTTGTGGGCCTACCGAACTTCTGTGAAGGATGCCACCGGTTTCACCCCGTTTCAACTGCTCTATGGACTGGAGGCTATCCTTCCCGTCGAATGTGAGATTCCTTCATTAAAATTAGCTGTCGAGTTGCTTCCCAACACCACTCCGGTGGAGGAACGGCTTCTTTACCTAGAACAGTTAGACGAGACTCGTCGTTTGGCTTCTCTGGCTATCGAAGCACAGAAGAAGAGAGTTAAAGCTCACTTTGATCAGAATATTCATCCTCGTTCCTTTGTTGAGGGAGACTTAGTACTGCTCTACGATCAAGCTAAGGATAAGCTGGGGGCAGGAAAACTCGAATCCATGTGGTTAGGTCCCTACATCGTGAAATGTGTTTTACAAAAGGGCGCATATGAGTTGATTGACTATGAAGGAAATCCTCTTGACAAGCCCCGTAATGGGCTGTATCTGAAGAAATACTATGCATAGCTGCTCACATTCACTTTGTATATACGTGTGTTTTTGAGTTTTTAGTGCATGAGTTTCATTTTTCTTTGGTATGAAGGCGTGTTTTGCCCCTTATTATGCTTTCTCTTTCCTGCGCAGATGTCCAGTGCCCCTTATGTTGGTTTCGCTGATGGTGCCTGCCGTAGCACTTGTAATTTGTCTTCGGCAGCGTGGGTGATCTACGATCCTCACGGAGAGTTGTTAGATCTTCAGGGTGTCTGCCTAGGTCGTACCACTAACAACGTTGCCGAGTACAGCGCTGTAATCGAATTACTTGCCGAAGCAGTTGATCTCGGCATCCGAGAGCTAGTGGTGAACCTGGACTCCCAACTGGTTGTCCATCAACACAACGGACGATATTCCGTCAGAGACCAGCGCATATTAAGGTTGTACCTACGTGTAAGATTGTTAGAACGGAATTTTGATTACATTACTTATCAACACATTCCGAGACGATTAAATACGTTGACTGATGCATTGACAAATCATATATTAGATAGACATTTGCGTAACAGATAAACATCATACAGGTAAGGATAGATAGCATAGTAAGACCATGAGCGTGTGTAAATAAATCATTTCAAGCATAGTTTGCATGTGTGTGCTTTTAAGCTTGCATTAAAAAATATAAAATCCGTGGGTCATGAGTTGTGCAAATTCATACATAAGATCACAATTGTATTGAATAAACGCATAACATAAAGAACACATCATCATATGTAACCGTGACTCATCCAAAAACCGGTATGTATATATATATATATCGTGTGGCGCACTGAGGCGCTCAAAAATAGATGTGCATGTCCAAAAATCTCAATACATCTGAGTCATATGTCTCAAAATAACAGTGGAAATAAAGCCTAGACAACTAGTCAGCTGGATGATGCTCTCGGTAGTACACAGTTGCTCGTGCTACCCGCCTCAGAAGGCGGTGCACCCTGGGTTCCACCCCCACTGTATTGATCTGATGCTCTAAGGGGACCTCTTCGACCCCCTGGTAGTCAGGCACCCCCTCCAGCAACCCCTCAAGGTTGCGAGCCACAGTCTCCGACGCGTTAACCCCTGGAGGGGCTAAGGCCAAAGCCCCGGCTCCCTGTCCGTCTCTCCGTGCCGTGGCAGCCAGGCCAATCGGTCTAGTAGGCCCCACATCTGCATAACAAGACATTTATTTAGGACATGTACATAAAAAATTGAAAAAACATTGCAAAACTCAAAAGTCAAAAGTGTTATACCTGCATCATCCCACTGTTCACCTGGGGGCAGTACCAGATCAGGGTCATTGCGGAAATCCATGCCCGCATATGGCCAGTCCTGCACAAAGATCTCCTGCTGGTCCAGCCAGTCTCTGAAAAATGCTCCCCAGCTATGTGGCCGGCCGCCACCCCCACGTGGCATGATACGAGCCCATCGTGAGGCCCTCGTCTCCCGAGGATCCCTGGGGGCATCCACGGCCATCGTCTGCAACCGCATGGCTGGCACTCGCTCCAGAATGAGCGGGACCAGGATCGATCCATAGCCGAACTGCTTTGTCTCCCCGCGACGGCAGTTACTCAGTTGCCTCTTCATGTTGTTGGTCACCGCCGTGCACCAATCAAACACTGTAGGCTCGAGGCAATCAAGAGCTAGCAGGAGATGAGTCTTTGAAGCCTCATGGTTGGCCATACTACCCGCTGCCCGGGTCACCATGAACAGAATGGTGCGAAGCACTATGTTTCCCACCGTGGGGATCGAACACTTCCCACTTCGCGTTTTCTCAGCCTCCGGGCATACCCGAGCCATCAGATCATCTAAAGTGCCGCCGCTAGGTCGCTGCCCCTCCAAGATGGGCCTCGCACCTCGGCGTGACAGCCCGGTCAAAAAGAAGATGTCCATATGGTCAAACTCAATATCATGACCGCGGATGGTGAATTTCATATCCACCGGGTTCCATGCTCTAATCAGTAGCTCAAGAAGATCGTGCTGAGCTCTCAGACGCGGCGTGAGGAAGAATTTCATAAAACCGCAAGCCCGCATGGCATTGCAACAATTCACATCCCCCCAAGCAGCTATATCTTCCACATCGTGTACTCTTTCCTGCCAATGGAAAGCCATGATGTCCTGCATAAGCCATAGAAACAAGTTAGAAGTGCTGGCTTTGGAAAATTCACGTTCATTTTAAAAACAAAAAAATTTTCCGCGCCAGCGCGGCTGTTTTAGAAACAGCCGCGCTGACCATGGCAGCCCTTCGTTAAAATTCGAGATCAGCGCGGAAGAACACGGGTTTTCCGCGCTGACCCGAAGTTGGCCACGTTTTGTCCTAATTCGGTCAGCGCGGACCCGTGGGGGATATCCGCGCTGACCGAGGGCGCATCCATGCACCAAAAATTTGCCCAATTGGGCCAATTCAACCGTTAAAATCCTATTAAAATTGACCAAAATGCAGGGCAAAGGAACGAGAACCTACCTGGAAGAAGCGGTTCGGAAAATGGTCTCCGTACGGGCTGGAAATCGCTCCGTCAACTTTCTGGCTCCTCCACGTCCTTCACGTTCCAAAATAGTAAAATGGTAAAAATGACTTATTACTCCCCCCTATTTATAGTAAAAACTCCTAAATTGCCATATTTTTTGGGTTTTTACCACTTTTAATCATAACTCTAGCCCTGAATTTGTTAAATGCACGTCTTAATATGTTTTTTACACATATCGAATGGATTTATGCGGGTAGTGCTTGTGCAGGTTCAGGTAAAGCAACTTGGTCATGACGGTCCGCCGTTCGTGTGATCCCCAAATGTGTCGTCTCTAAGCTCTTTTCCGACGTTAAACAAGAGAAGATAACCGAGCTTCCTTTCAGCTCGTTAAAAGAAATGAAAGGCAGTCGTTTTAAGCTCTTTTTCCGACCGTTGAACCAAAAAGATTGCCGGGTGTTTGTCGTTTCGCGCTCGATATCGGCTCTAAAACGACGTGTTTTCGACCGCTTTTTTACTTTTTCGGGTCGAAGGCACTATTCATGAAAAGTACTCCTCGGTTGTAATGGCCGGGCGGTTCTTTCGAGCATAGTTTTATACTTTTTCGGGCTCGAGAGACACAACTGTACGAAAAAGGACCCCCCTGGAGTCTCCTTTTCCGCATTCTTTTCAGACTCTCGAAACAAGAAAAGAGGCCGAGTTTTTCCTTTGTCAGGCTCGTTAAACACTCAATGACATCGGATATTGTCGAAATGACACACATCAAGCATATGTTATCCCCGTCAAGCTTGTCATCCAAAAATAATCGGGGTACCTGCCAGCAATGGTGGGGAAAAATGGAACTATGATTACAGTCGTCTCGGCAGTACGTCGCTCTTGAACATGGCACTCCGCTGTTTCGTGTCTGGGTGGGGTCATCTCATTTTGTTTTCACTAGCCTCCATGGGTTTGGGATATCCTATTTGACCTCTCATCTGCTCATTGCCATCATCACCTTATCCTCTGCTCATTTGATGTCAAGTACTGCCAAACCCGTTACAGTGCCGTTATATGTTCGAGAGAAGTTGTCCTCTGCCACAATGCAACCTCGTTCGCTATCTCACACAAACTATTATACCTCTGTCTCGTGTCGATGATGTGGGAAACATCATGGCCCACCTTCGATCAAGGTCCTTTCTCGTCGACTCCAACTCATTATCCGAGGAAGTGACTCAGAGACTCCTTTCAGGTGCCTTGGAGCCTGCATGCCTCAATGGCAGGTTCTTCGTGTTCGACGCAAGGTTTACATCATTGGCCTTCGATCGAATGATTCCGTGAGTGTTCGACACCAACTCATTGATTCACACGTCACGGATTGTACCTATAGTACCTTGAGGACCATTGTCATTATTGGTGGTACCTCTCGCGTCTGTTAACAGTTTTCATCATTGACTGGTAATCAAACGATGTTCACGCATGTTCGACTTCGACTCCTGTATTCATATGC
The DNA here is from genome assembly GCA_031772625.1 of Pinus tabuliformis. Classification (NCBI taxonomy): domain Eukaryota; kingdom Viridiplantae; phylum Streptophyta; class Pinopsida; order Pinales; family Pinaceae; genus Pinus; species Pinus tabuliformis. Next base: position 112,575,949 of record CM062806.1, read on the forward strand.
TTGGATTTGTACTTTGTTCGGGTCGAGATGGAGCGCAAGACCCTGGATCCTTGCTTGTTATGGTCCAGGCTGCGATTTTGTGGATAATCATTACATGACTCATTGATGGATGGCTGCGCCCATACCTGAGTCTTCATGGATGGCTGCGACCATACCTTATCAGTTTTTTGGTCTCTTTGACTGGGTGGCTGCGTCCATTCCACAGACCATTCTCGCATGTCTTTTGGATGGCTGCGCCCATGCCTAGACTGCATGTACTTGATTGTCAGAGATTTTCGGTCCTTCTTGGTGGTGTTCCAGTTCGGCGTGTGTTGTAAAGCATTTCACCCCTCCCACTCTCTCGGTCTTCATGCTTTAGGGGGCATCTGTTACACAGTAATTTATCACTGCCTTCCTGTCAGTCACCCTGCTGTGCCCAGAATTCACAATCACTAAGTGCTTGCTCCCTGAACTGGCTTAAAAACCCATTTTTCCAAAGTTTTGTTCATCAGCGCGACTGTTCCTAAAATAACCGCGATGACAGGCGCCTTCCAGTGTATGCTGTGCGCTGCCAGCGCGGAAGAACATCACTTTTCCGCGATGGTCGACAGCGCGCCTTTTTCGTGTGCTTCCGCGCTGACATGACTGTCTCAGTTATCGAGATGCGCCGACAGCGCGGCAGTATCCTCATAATCCGCGCTGATCCAGTTTGGGTGAATTTGTTCAAACAACCAGCCTTCCAGATCACTCCAGGCTTGGTTGTTAGCTTTGTGAATGTCGACTCCCTTCTATGGCATGTCTGTTCGACCCTTTCCAACAACTCCCCTTGAAGATAAGCTCATCCTTCCACCTTTTGTGGAGACTCCTTCTCCTATATAAACTCTCACCATTACCATGAGCAGTTAGTTAGACTTAGCTTGGAATAGCTTGGATTGTACAGAGCTTGTAGTGCTCAGATTGCTGCTATAGGTTTGGTGTGCTAGGTGTGGAAGTGATTGATTGCTTAGGGAAGGTTGTTTGTGACATTTGTGTGAGAGAGAGAGTTGTTTGTCTTGGGAGAATCATCCTCAAAGGTGAATGCTTGAGATACATGCTGACTGGCCCCTCCTGAGAAGGTTACCGACGTCAGAACATTTGGTTGTACTCTTCTCTATTCTGATTAATAATAGATGACTGCTATTATTGTTCCATTCTCGTTCGTCTATGCAATGGTTAAACGTGAATTATATCTTTTCTGACTGATGTATGGTTGCTTTTACTAGATTTCATGCTTGCGTTTGCTTTCTCTTCGTGTGTGCGGGTATCTATTCGCGGGGATCGCGGAGGATTGTGACCAGCTGAAGCGAAGGAGCGAAGGCAACATCCCTTCGTCAAACGACAGTGCAGGAATCCAAGTAGGTGCTCTTTACCTCTTGTTTAATTGCAATTAGGAATATGCGTAGCAGCATTGTGTGATTGTTGCTAGACCCCTGCTGGGCTAGTAGGGATCGCCTCTACCCGTAGAGGGGATTTACCTCTCCAACAATTACTATTAACCATATTCAATGTGAACCTTTGCTACCTCATTTGAGATTAATGACTTGTATCACTTGACATCAGAAAGGAAATGGAGTTAATTTACAAATAAATCTAGCATAGTTGGTCATTCCTCTATGCCTTTAGGGTGCAATATAGTTCTTTGAATCTATCCTGAGGAAAAGTTGGAAGATCTAGGGTAGTTGTAGTCACTATCATGCACTAATATCTATCCATCCATCCTAAGGTCCTTCTAGGGATAGATGAAATATGGGAAGCCATATCTCACTATTGTTGTTAATGCTACCAGGAAATGTGAGGTCTAAGGAAATGTCTCCACCAATATGAGAGAGATGTTATGGAGTCCATATGCATGATCACTCCCTCGGCTCTAGAGTTGGAAAGGTAGAAAAAGAGCATGGCTAAAAAAAATTGAAAGGCAACCAAAGGTAAATACTATGGAAGTTGGGAAGCATGTGCTTATACTTATGATTGGGAAAATTGACCTTGTGCAACTTTGATCTTGTCGTGGGGAAATAAAATGGAATTCTCTACTTCCTTAAATGCCCTATTTAACCTAACAACTCTCATCATAACGTGCATTAATCTCCCTCTACAAACTTCCTACTTGAAGATTCAAATGATTCTACAACTATTGCCATGACCAATGGCTCACCTAACCCTTTTGGGGAGAAGAAAACAACCTAACAACTCATGAGCGAAAATTGCTAGTGATGCTAATTTTAAAATTCAATATTTTTTATTTAATTTTTTTTCATATAATTTTATTATTAAATATTAAATAATGATTTATACATGTAAATTTTTAAGCATGGTAGTTTTGGTGGTTTAGTTTCATAATTTAATTAATTTTCGAGACGTGAGTTTTGAGTTGTAAGAATGTTAGAATAATTTTTGAGATACAAATTTTAATCAGGTAGAAAAAATTGTTACTCTTTGAATCAATTAAATAAATTATGTTTAATGACTCATACATTAACTAATAGACAAAATGAGTTTTTTAGCATTTTTTATTAATTTTTGTGAAATTTAGTAGAGATGTTTAAGATCCATAAATTTAAATTGTTTATTTTGTAAAATCTATTTATATATTTCAAAGTGCATTCTAAATCATAAAAAATCAAAATATTATTAGAAATTATATTAATTTAGATTATTGAATTCATTTATGTATTCAAATCACCATTTTAAACAACAACAAATTACAATCTTATTAAATTTATGAAAAATTAAATATTGCCGAACAAAAGTAATCGATGCAGAGCGCGTGTATTAAGTAGAGTGGGTTCCAAGAGAGAAAATTTGATGATGTGAGAACTACAAAACCCGTGATTGAGCATTAAAACGAAGTGTATTATTGAGGAGTCGTTTAATTTAAACTCGGAATATAATTCCATTCTTTCGGGAAGTCGAGTGTCAATATAATGGAGTGTAAATATAATGGAGTGAAGGAATAGGTCAAGTTGAACTGATTTTCATCTGGTACTATGGATTAATTATGTTTATATTTACATATGTGCGAATGAAATTGGTCAATGCTAAAATCACTTTGATCGATCAAAGTTAAAATGATTTTTGTAATAAAATTTGGAATGATTTTAATATAAATAAATAAATAAAATTGTATTATAATATAAAATAGTGATAAAAAAATAAAAAATTAAAGTTGTATTATAATATAAAATAGTGATAAAAGGATGGACATAAAGTTTTTTATTCAAAGGACTTGTAACTATTAACAGTAAGGTGTGGGCTTATCACCTTATATATGTGAAGGATGGGTGAAAAAGCTTATCTCTATATGTTTTGTTTATTTTGTTATTTTGATGGTGGTCATTATAGTCATGGTGATGATTAGATTGTGGGTAGATATTTATGTGTTGATTTGAATTGAAGTTAATGTTTGTTTTTTTTCTTATATAAAAGAATATTTAAGGTTATTTAGCAAGTGAAAAAAAGGTAGTTGGTTATTTTTTCATGTTTTTTTTGATATTAATGCTTTATCTCATATCGAAAATTATGAAGGAATTGGAGTTAATTAGCAAGTTAAGGATAGATGGAGAAAAATTAGCAAATTAAGGAGTTATTTTTTTTATGGATTTGGGGGTGTAATCTAAGTCTTTGGATTTGCCTAAAGGAGAAGTTGGAAGATCCAAAAGAGTCTACCATCATTGCTATCATATGGTATTTTTAATTTGACCATTTTCCATCGCGGTTACTAAGGTTAGATGAAATATATGAAACCATGTCTATATGATGTTGTGGATGTTACCTGCTCGTGGAAATGTGATATCTAAGAAAATATCTCTACAAGTGTGAAAAAGATATCAAGGAATCCATGGGCATGATGGATGCCTTCAAATGGAAAAAGCAGAAGAAGACCATGACTAAGAGGAATTCATAGGCAATTAAAATTAGAGACAAGAACATTGTGGATACAAGGAAGCATCTCTTCTGACTTAGTGATTCTTTAATCACGTTATAGGAAATTAATTGGAATTATTTGTCTCCTTGGGTGCCCTCTCCGACTTGGAAACTCACATAATAATCAACCTCCTCCCTACACATGAACAACATAAATATTCTAACCACTTTATGGGGGTTGCATCATCAAAGACTCAATTGTTACTTTTGTGGGAGAAAAAAGTAGCTTGAAAATCCATGTGAGGTGATGCTCATTTTTAATTATAATATTGGTGATTTAATTTATCTTATTTGTCTTATAAGTTTAGTCTTAAACTATTATAGAAGTTTATATTTGTAAAATTTTACATATGACATTTTCAGTAGTATGAGTTAATGTTTTAGTTGATATTCTTTATTGATAATGAACACAATGTTAGCTTATTTTGCATTATAAATAGATTGAATACATATAATTGTAAGCATTTTAATTATATAAAATAATAATTATTATGAAAGAAAATCTTGAAATGACCTACTAGTTTTATAATCATTTTTTCTAAAAGAAGAAAAAACATTGTTTTGACATTTCATAGGAAATAAAAAAAGTATAATCCCTTTCTTGCACAACATCACACTCAATAACTTAAAAAATTGGGCAGAGAAATCCAAGATATATCTTAAACCTTTAACATATTTGGTAACTTTACTAAATCTTATTTGAATAAAATTAAACAAATTAATGGAGAAAATATACAACATATTACCATTAGATGCCTTTGAGATGGAAACTAACCCAACATCTAATAGCAAAACTTCTTTGGATAATATATCTTCTATATCATTATTTTTTTGTATGTATAAATTTTACAATATATTAAAAATAAGATACATAACTTAGTCTCTGAAGGCACTTCTTGATGTGAAGTCACGGGTTCAATTCCCTCCCCCGATCTGGGTGATATATTGGACATGATGACAATGTAGTCCCACCCAAATTTAAATAATTATAATAATAAAATAATATACTATAATATAATATATGTAATAATAATTATAATAATTAATTATATAAAAACTAAAAAGATAAAATAAAATAAAATAACTTGGTGAAACAAAAAATAAAAATCAATAAAACACTTTATTTCTTTTAAATGCAAAAAATGATTTTCTAATCCCTATGAGACACTTAATAAATTATAGATTTTTTTCTTGAAAAAAATGATTCAACAAACACGTCAAAAGAAAAATCCATTTTTGTACATTTCTCCTTTTTCCCTTTTTCTAGGAAAGAAAAATTGTTAGATAATCTATTAAAAATAGAAACCTATTACATAGTTTAATATTCAAAATTTCCCATATCTACCCTTTCACATGATGTATCAACATTTCACAATGTTTCAGAAATAAAAAAATACAAACTTATCTAAGCCAAACCCTAGTAATACCATATACATAAATGAAAACGTGATTCATAATATGTGTAAAAATAAAACATTGTGCATATATATGCACCCTCGCAAATTAATTTCTCCATCATTGCAGAAAACAAGTCCATCGAAATAAACAATAGTGCATCCATCACGAAAAGAAGACGACACCAGTGCATAGTTAGGCCATGGGGATGATCCCAACTTGGCAACACACACCTGGCCAAAAAGGCTTGAGGTGGATGCACCCTAGATGATGCAGGAGCATCTCACTGATGAGGGTCATCATGAAAAAAGGTCATTTGGTCTCTGAGAGGACTGAGGAGGAAATTGCAAGTAGACACTTTAATTTCGTTTCTTTTGTTATTATTTTAATTTCTTAGAGAAACAATACTTAGGAAGATAAAAGTTGAAATTAAACAAGATGTTGTAGTTAATTATTATTATTTTCATGTTAACTTTTACATATCATAGCGTAGGGAAATAAACAGTTTTAGAACTCAAAATGAACTATCAAAATGTAACTAACAACAGTTAAGAGAAACTGTTTCCAGGAAATTATTGAAAAGGAGACAGAATGCATTGTAACAGGTTCGACTTTTAGAGAAAGAGAAATATAATAAAAACATCTCTGAGCACACAAGTTATATTTTGGCATCCCACAATTGTCTATCTACGGTTTGTTGAATTGCTTGATACAATGAAAGAAAATTCTCTGGTATCTATTCTACAAAGCATATATATATTGTTCTACTTGTATTGACTAAACAATCCGACAAATCAACAAAATTTTGCAAGTATAGACACGGAAGAAACTAGAGAGACGAGGCCGCATAGTCCCAGAATTATTAAATCAAAAGAGCGAAAGGAGTTCGTGGAAGATACACAAATTTTGAACAGAAAAGGCAAAGACCAATAGTACAGGTATTTTCTGAAGAGGAAACCCTCTCTTTTTATTCAGAAAAGTAACCGTAAATCTCTGTTCAATATACATACAGTCTATGCAAAATAACGTTGTACAAATCAAATGAGTTTGTAATAGTGGATGGGTTTAGAAACCCTAACTGAAAACAAGCCTACAACAACTATCCAAAACAGAAACAATGCAAGTCTAACAGACTCGGCTACATTATATCGGACAGCCAAAAGTCTTCACAACAGACTACCCTAACCAAAGCCAGCGACAGAGATAAACAAGTGAACAAGATTGACAAGGAGCGACCCTACCCGGGTCTAGCCAGCACGCCATAAAGCCGAAGCCAAGAACTTAAGGATGAACCCGCCTGCAACGAAAATTGCCAACAACAAAGTGTGAGAATTTCGTGAATAGAACAGAAGAAGCGAGGGAAAAAAAATACAGAGATATGGGGTTCGGACTTACCAGTGCGGAGACAGAGCACCTAGGTTGCAGTCACCGAGGGTCCCTCTGCTCACAAAGGAGCAAGTGAGTTAGACAAATGCGTAAAAAGGGGAGAAGAATGATGGCATAGAACGGGACCTTACCTTCGCCGTTGAAAATAAATCGAAGCCGAAGACCCTGAGACCACAACCTGTCAATGAAACAGAACAAAATGACTAGAGAATTCTGAGAACAGTTGAATCAAAGAAACCAAGAAAGGGATAGTCGCATAGTTTAGTAAAACAACCAACTGTAGCCACATACTTAGAGAAATACACGGTCTTTTCAAATAAGCGAATTTCCTGAATACAATAGAGTATATTAAGTGTTGAGGCAGAAGAAAAATAGAAATTCATTATCGAGCAAGCATATTTTACCAGACAGTGAAGCCGAACAGGTTCCTAGGTCGAAGACCGAACCAAAACATAAGAAGCAACATAAATTTACAATGAAAATCGCACCAGAAGGACTACACAGTGAAACCCTCGACCTCTAACAGAATGACGAGCAAATGACCGGGAGATAGGGTTTGCGGGTCACTTACCAAAGCGGGAGTGAGATTATCGAGGAGTGGACACATGTCCAAGAACTAGCGATACTGGTACAAGTCATAAATACCGGGAGCCAAATATCTAATAAATCATTGTAATCAACCGCCGAATAAATCAATCACACATTTAATCAAACTATTAATCATTTCAGTTAATTTATATCCCTTCATTAAGGTTGGCGAGTGTAACGAGGGGCTGGACCCATCAAGTGGTATCAGAGCAGGAAATTGAAAGTGCCAGGATAGACATGGAAGTTGGAAGACGAGGACGTGGGAGAGGTGTGCGCAGAGTAGCAGATGAAGGACTGAGAGAAGAAATAAGGATCCTTACTGCTCGTTTGGAGGTAGTGGAAGCAGGAAGGAGAAGGGATCCAGAGATAAGAGATGACAGTGAGGAAGAAGCCATAGTTACAACAGACGGGTCGGATGAGGAAGGACTGGAAATGAGGTTGTTGAGGTCGGTCCTGTTGGCCAGTAACAAGCCCAAACTGGAGATCCCAAATTACGATGGCAACCTGTCCACAGAAGTTCTGTTGGATTGGATTAGCGAGTTGGACAAGTATTTTGAATGTGAAGAGGTCAGTGAGGACCGGAGAGTCAAGTTCGCTGCAACAAAGTTGAAAGGACACACAGCCCTGTGGTGGGACAGTGTCCAAGCAGAGAGAAGAAGGATGAACAAGTTACCAATAAAGAAGTGGCCAAGGATGGTGGCCAAGCTGAAAGGTAGATTTCTGCCTAAGGATTACCAGGTTGCACTGTATCGACAAGTGCAGAATTTGAGACAAAAAGGGATGACAGTGAGAGAGTATACGGAAGAATTCTACCGGGTAAACTTAAGAGCTGGTTACACCGAGGACACCCCGAAGAAGACAACAAGATACGTAAATGGTTTGAGACTGGAAATATTGGATGAAATCAACATTCTTTCCCCGAGAATATAGAAGAAGCCTATCAGAGTGAAGCCTATCAGAGTGATGTGAAGGCTAAGGAAAAGATCACTAGAAAACAAAATGTGAGGAGAGGATGGGGAATCGGCAGAGGACGAGGACAGTCCTATGGCAGAGGACGAACTGCCAGTAATAGCGAAGAGGGTAGTAGCTCCAAGGCTTTAGGAACAACAGAAAAAGGAGACAACACTAGAGGTGGCAGGCCATATCAGTGAGGAAGAGGGAATGGCCGAGGTAGAGGAGCTAATTATTAGTGCTACAGGTGCCACAAGTGGGGGCACAGATCTTTTGAATGCCTTGAAGCAGAACAAGCTGGCCAGAGAGGAACGTTTGTTGCACAACCTGAGGAAGCAGAGGCACCACCCCAAGAAGCAGAAAATGTACCGGAAATGGGGGAAGCCTTAGTTTTGAACAAAGTGTTGCTGAAACCAACCAAAGAAACAGTTGAACAAACCCAAAAGAAAGCATTATTCTGGACAATTTGCAAATCACACGGGAAATGCTATAAGTTAATCATCGATAGTGGGAGTACAGATAATTTGGTTGCCACCGAGATGGTAGAGAAGTTTGGGTTTGCAACGGCTAAAGCACCCCACCCCTTACAAGGTGTCATTGCTACAGAAAGGCCACCAGCTGTTGGTTGATGAACAGTGTGAAGTTGAGTTCCACATTGGTAGGTACAAAAATACAATTATTTGTGATATTATGCCAATGGATGTGTGTCACATACTGCTAGGAAGACCATGGAAGTATGATTGAAAGGTAGAACATGACGGGAAGATAAACTGCTACAAGTTTGTTAAAGATGGGATCAAGCACACACTTGTGCCCATCAAGGAGGAGGAGACAACAGATGTAAGCGAGATGAAAGCATTACTAATGGGTGGAAAACAATTTTTGAAGCAGATCGACGAAAGTGAAGTGAACTATGCTATTGTGAGGAGGGCCAAGACAGTGCTGTTGCACACAGAGAGGTTTGGTTTTCCTGCGGAAATTCAGGAAATGCTATAGGAGTTTAGTGATATTGTAGTTGACGATTTGCCAGACAAGTTGCCTCCCAAAAGAAGCATCAGTGATCATGTCGACTTTATACCTGGAGCAAGCCTACCAAATAAGGCAGCATATCGGATGAGCCCCAAAGATAATGAGGAGAACAGAAAACAGGTGCAGGGGTTGCCAAGATGTTTATCATAAATTTGACAGTGGAGTTGCCAAGGTGAGATATATTCAACCCACACTTCCCTTGCTCACCTAATAGAGGAAATGTAAAATTGTGTCATACGTGGGGAAAAATATTCTAATCCATTCCCTGGCAACGACGCCAAAAATATGTTGTAGCCAAATCTTGCACCTGTAGCACAAGTGAAGCAGGAGACAAAGAAAGCTCCCTAGAGACAACCTCTAGGTTGATTGTAGACTAGTACCTAGGACATCTTAAATAGAGGAGTGATTGTAAGGTTATATGTGAGGGGTTATCAACACTCTAATTGTCACGTAAAAAGGTAATAGGAGGGGCTTGGTTCAATAAGCATTCATTAAGGTAGATTCAAGCCAACTCATGGAACCAAATGCTGGGGGTATATTGGGGTGATCTCTAAGATAAATGGCCTCTTCCTTTGGTGGTCGACACACAGAAATGAGACAGCTTAAAACTGAAGTTGTAGTAATGGTGTAGAGAAGAAGAAGAAGGAGGGAAATATATGCATAGGGTTGTAATAAACAGAATCCTAGGAAACAATGTTCCATCAGAAAGAGGAATTCCATGGATAGGGTTGTAAACAACACAGAATACTAAACCTTCGTTTTCCGGTGAAATGATAGAAAAAGAGGAGTGCAAAAGAAGGTTTCAGATCAAACATCACATGGGTATCATTCTCTGCCAAAAGCTAACGTAGATTTGGACTAATACAGATCGTACAGGTTAATCAAATGCATAAGTAAATCTATAATTTTACAGGTACTGCAATGCTAGTGAATAACACATATAGGTATGTGATAAGCACAGGTACTATCTTCTATGAGCAGCTAAGATAAATCCATAGATTGAAAAGGAACCAACTGCATTCATTTTATTATTTCAAAGGAAGAAAAACACATATGAAATGAGATTACCGAAAGCGACATACTTCACATTAATCCTACTTGGAATCAACAGTGAAACACAATTTATCTCAAAGGGTCCAAATAACCAGTCCATACATTCAACATGATATCAATGAAGCCCCCATGAATAAGCATATTAGAACCAAATGGCATCATAGAACTTAGACCCTGCGGGTGAGAAATTCCAGAACCATTGTCTAATGTTGATTTCCCCTATTTATTAGAAGAGGGGAAGAGCTTGGGTTATAGTTAAAACAAATATCTTGGCCTGAGCTCTAGCTGTCTACTAGACTAGCTGTCTCAGCCAATGTAAGGCTCTATTGCCCAAAGATTACAATTGGGATTCAATCCCTTCTTGGAAATAAATAGAAATTAATGAACAGAGAAATAAAATGGAAAGAGGAAGGAGCAGGTGTCCCTCTGTTGTCCCTATGAAGGTCTCTGGTCAAGCCACATCCAAAACGTGATGCGCTTCCCCTACTACTCGGCTAATTTCTGTCAATTCTACCTTAACTTCCTGAGTAGCTCATTCACTAGAGTAGGGAGTAAGTCGACTGTGAATGCCTATCGTGGACTGGGAATGGAGTGGTTCTAGGTAGTCCTTTGTGGCATGACGGAGTGGAGCACCATGCCATTGCATTAAGTCTTCCTGAGTCCCCCCCCCCACACTGATCTACTGTCGCGCCATACTTCATCCACTACTTCAGCTGCCGACCCATACGCCTTTAATTCCATATATTGTGCTATCGGGGCCTTGCTGTAATCAGGGCTTTTACCTTTGAAACATTACGAATCCGCGAGCTATTATTCCCCTCAGCCCCCGTTGGTTTAGCCCTTTTTCGCTTTTCTTATCATATGGCCAGGGGCTATGACAAGGGGCTTGGCCTTCTAGCGCTAAGGCCTTCAGGCTCCTGTCTCGGGGGCCTTTTCCCTTTGTTACTTAGAATCCCGCATCCTGGTACTTGATAGAACTTTACCTTCAGCCTTTTCCTATTGACACTTGCGATCGCCGATCTGCTAGATAGGGTGTTGAATGAGCATGAGGCATTTTAAGGGGACGAACCCGACATCCCTATAACTCCAGTGTTTAAAATATTGCGTACGAGGAGTTGCCGCATATCGAAAATTTTGTAAATATAAGAAGTTCCCACATAAACAATTTCAACTCGGTACTGGAACAATTGTAATTTAAATTTTTGAGTGTATTGGACCCTCTATATACTCAGTCTCTTGTTACAAAACTCGATCCTCATAGTGTTGATCCAATATTCAACTTGACTTTTCTATAATTTCTGAACATGTCCTCTCGCAATGGATGTGGCAACAAACTTGGCCTTGAGGAATACTTCAGAAAATCGTTCACCCAATCTTTGGTATCCAGCCCTGCTGAAGGAGATGAACTCAACCCTTGAAGATAGTATAGCCCTGCAAAATGATAAACTCTTGAAGAGTAATAAGGCAATCAGGGTGGCCACATAGAACCACCAGAATTGCGGAGATTCTAACTAGGGTGATTTCGAAGGATCACTGAATACTAGTTTCTTTGAAACTTTCGATCTTCCCCGAAGTTGATTTGTAATAAAACCCTCGTGCTGGCAGGAAAACCAACTCTGACACCACTGTAAGATCCCAAATAGCTAAATGATCAACAAATCTAGAATATTTTACTGTTCTAAATGAAACACTGGTAAGCCAAGCATAGAACACAAGGGATCTAAAATAAATGCGGCCCTTTATTTATATTATTAGTTGAAAATAACACATGGCTATATAATAAGATTAGAACCCCTGCAAATGGCATGTATAGCTGCTCAATAATGACAAATCTAAGACATTGAAGCCCACTTGTGAATCTTGGATGGATCCACCATACAAATGTCACTATGGGGTTTTCGTCCGAGGATCAACCTAGAACTAGCCACGCTAAGTTCTTAACAAAACATAATAAGATAGACAAATTCTGATGATCCCACTCTCAGGCTCCTATCCCATCTTATAGCCTTGACAAACTCTCTAAAATTTTTATTTTATTGTTTTTCCTTAAAAAAAAAGAAAATACCATGGATCAATACCATGGACAAATACCACAGTCAATACCATAGTAGATTCCGTCCACTTTAACCATATCAAAAAAAATATTACACTGTATAATTAATTAATTAATTGAGATTATACCATTTAAATTTCTTTGTATATTAATTGAGATTATACCGTTTAGATGTCTCTGTATATAATTGAGATTATAAAGTTCAAAGTTAACGAGGTGTGCACCTTTTGACATGTATACACATCAAGTTGTAGGCAGTCCATGTTAGTTCAAAGTGGTGAACACCTTTTAGAAGTATGCAATAACATCATTCAATCCGCTTTTGGGCATGTAACTTCTTATATTTGCAAAGTTTTCGATAAAGAATGATCGCTTCAACATTCCAAATTGCCCTTAAGATTTAACCAAGTGTAAGTTGGTATGCCTTACGAGATTTCTCGTTTGCTCGAATCCAGGTCACGCTGTGCAAAACAAACTGGTAGACTGCACGATGTCTAATAACGTAACGCAAGAGACAAACCATTGAGAGTCCGCTCAACTCGATGCATTAATAAAGTGAAAACGAGTCAAAATATAAAAGATTCAGGGCGAGAAGGGCGAGAGACCAAAACCCCAACGCTTTATTGTGTTTCTATATATCCCTGCACAACAAAGGGGTTATTCCTGCACAACAAAGGGGTTTCACATTACAATCCTCCCTCGAATTTATCTGCCCTCTTGAAATTCGTAACGAAAGCCCTCCAATTGATTTTTATCTATCTCTTCGACTATCCAAAGCCCTCTGATTTCTGTCTCTATTTTCGTTTGGCAATGGCTGCATCCACTTCTACTGGTACCAACAACAATTATAGCTACGACGTGTTCATAAGCGTTAGAGGATCAGACTTAGGGAAGACCATAGCCAGTCTTCTGTACCGTCGACTTTTTGACAATGGACTGCAAGTTTTTCTCGACCTGGAGGGACTGAAACTCGGAAATGAGTTGAGTCCTCACATTCATGCCGCTATTAGAACCGCGTCTCTCCATGTTGCAATTTTTTCTCCCACCTATGCGGAATCAAGTTCGTGTTTAAACGAGCTGCTGCTCATGCTGGAGTCCGGGGCTCCTTTAGTTCCGGTGTTTTACCATGTAAGACCCACTGATCTGCGGTGGACACAGCGCGAAGGAGTCTTTGCTCGATCTCTGCACATCCTTGAAAGGAAGAGAACGTATGACTCAAAACCGCGTTATGATTCCACCACTATTGAAAAGTGGAGAAACGCACTTTGTCAAGTTGCAGACATCAGCGGTTTGGATCTGCAGGCTTTCAATGGGTGAGAGCTCAACCTTCCCTCCCGGGATTGCTTTTTTTTTATTATTTTTGGATTGACATGTATAGACGTTTGTTTCTGACTACTTGTATTTATTTTCTCCCAAATAACCAGCGACGAGGGCTTGCTATTAGATAATATAGTTGAAGCTGTGTTGAGGTCATTGAAGCCTCAGGCATGGAGTGTAGATTGGGATGAGATGGCGACAGATTTGAAATTTAAAGATTTTCTTGAAAATCACCGATTATCAAAACTTCAAGGGGAATCAGCGGAAGTGGCTGCCTCCACTTCTAGTGATTCCAACAACGATCATAGGTGCGACGTGTTCATAAGCCATAGAGGGCCCGACACGAAGAACACCGTAGCCAGTCATCTGTGCCTCCGCCTTGTTGGCAATGGACTACGAGTTTTTCTGGACGGGAAGGATCTGCAACCGGGAGACGAATTGATTACTAGTTTTGGTCGTTGGAATCAATTTCCAAGAATGGGTTTTGGTGTTTTGAATCGATTAGAAAGTAATCTTGCCCTTGTTCAAATTCAAAGCGCTATTAAAACTGCCATTAAAACTGCCATTGTCCATGTTGCAATTTTTTCTCCCACATATGCAGATTCAAAGTGGTGTTTAGGCGAGCTGGTGCTCATGTTGGAGTCCGGGGCTCCTATCATTCCAGTGTTTTACGGTGTAACACGGGACCAAGGATTCTATGCTCAATCTCTGCAGAACCTCGAAAGGGAGAGAACGTATGACTCAAAACCGCGTTATGATTCCACCACTATTGAAAAGTGGAGAAATACACTTTCTCAAGTTGCAGGCATCAGCGGTTTCAATCTGGAGGCGTCCAACGGGTGAGAGCTTAACCTTCCCTCTGGGGATTGCATTACTTTATTATTTTCGGATTGGCATGCATAGACGTTTGTTTCTCACTAGTTGTATTTATTTTCTCCCAAATAACCAGCGACGAGGCCGAGTTGGTAGACAAGGTTGTTGAATCTGTGTTGAGAACGGTGAGGAGGGTGAAGCCTACAGCAAAATATGTGGTAGGTTTGGATGAAAAGGTGAAAGATTTCGAAAATAAAGTTTTATTTGAAGATAATCAAAGTGCGAAACCTCAAGTTGTGGGGATTGTTGGCGTCGGCGGAGTGGGAAAGACAACCCTAGCAAAAGAACTCTTGAATCGGAAGAGAGCACACTACAGGAAGTCTTGTTTTTTATCTAATGTGAGAGAAAATGCGAGGCTAGGCCTTTTAAATTCTTTGCAAAGACAACTTCTTAAAAGCTTGACAGAAACGGATGCGCCGATAATCAACAGTATTGATGAAGGTAAAGAGGCGCTTAAAAAACATCTCCCATCTTGTCGTGTCTTTATGATTTTAGATGATGTAGATCACCTGAATCAGATTGATGCACTTTTACCAGTTCAAACCAATCTCCTGTCAGATAGCTTAATAGTGATTACATCTAGAGATGAAGGGGTGATCAGAAGCTCAGGAGTTGAGAATGCATCAATTTATCAGTTAACTGGACTTGATCATCAACACTCCCGACAGCTTTTCTGCGGCTACGCCTTCAACCAGCCATATCCACATCCAGGATTTGAATCTCTAGTACATAAATTCTTAGAAGCCTGTGAAGGGTTGCCTTTATGTTTAAGAGTGTTTGGAGCACTTCTCCATGGTAACCATGACCCATTTGATTGGAAAGAACTATTGGATAGACTTCAACAAGTACTTCCCAGTGAGACACAAGGAAAACTTCAAATTAGTTACCTGAGCCTCAACAGGGAGGAACGCCAGATGTTCTTAGACAGTGCGTGTTTTTTCATAGGACAAAAAAGGGATACTGCCATAAGAATATGGGAGGGGTCCCTTTGGGAAGGTCATTCCGGGTTTCATACTCTACAACAGAGATGTCTTTTGGGAGTGGACGACGAAAATAATATAGAAATGCACGATCACCTTAGGGATTTCGGCAGAGCTGTTGCTGATACTTCGTCGCCCGGTCGTCTTATGCATTATACAGATATGTTGGAGCAATTATCTGTAAGCGCTTAATCATAGATCTTATAGATTATTCGATTTTGTAATTTTATATTTTGCAGAAATAAAAAGTAATAAACATCAATTTTCACGAATAAACAGGGAAATAAACAGGTAACAGCTGTGCGGGGCATCAGAATCGTTCCAGGAGATAATGTTGATGTTAATGATCTTGATGTTATATTGGAAGTTGCTTATGCATTTGGCCGCCGTATTGATACGAGCACCTTGGAACTTCTTGATACCGAAAATGCTATATTGGAACGTATTTTGAGAAGGCCGATGCACGTCCCAAGGAGTCTCATATGGCTCAGGTGGAATAAGTGTCCCAACCGTTTCCTGCCTTCGTGGATACCTATGGATAGTTTAAGGGTTCTACAAGTGTCAGGGAGCGTATTAAAAACATTGTGGGAAGACGATTCACAGGTGAAGATAAATCTGTTGTCTTGATGTTTTTGTGTTTATAAATTGTCTTAACGTTGTTGTGTTTATAAATTGTATTAACATTTTTGTGTTTATGCTATTGATTTAAGACTACACGTTACTTTAATATGGCAACAGACGGTGTTAGAAGAGAATACCGATTAAGATGTATTTAAAAAGCTGCAGCGTAAAAATTTTGTTTATGGAAATTGAGCTTATATTTTGTTTTGGAAAAAAATGTCAGTTTTTTTTGTAAATTTAAGTAAAAGTTGTTAAAATTCATAATTTTAGATTTTTAAAAGTTTTTGTTGATAGTGATAAAATTCAAACACTGGATCTATAAGATTTTTTGAATTTTTTTTAAGGAAATTTCAATAACTTGTGAACTCTGCCTCCGTAGACTACTCCATCTAAAATTAAAACAACGCGTGAACATTTTTGCAGCCACCTTTGCAGCTGAGGGAGTGAGATCAATGCTCCGCTCTCCAACATTCCGGGGTCCATAGGGCGGCTGAAGCACCTAGAATTTCGTCATTTGCAATCGTTGAAAGCTTTGGTGTTAACAGAGTGTTCAAAAATTAAGTCACTGCCAGAATTTTGGGCTCTTTTAATGTGGCTCCAACACATTGATCTCTCATTCTGCCGCAATTTGGAGAGGCTGCCAGATTCTTTACATTACTTATCGCATCTCCGACTCATCAATCTCTCAGATTGCCACGATTTGGTGACGCTGCCGGATAACATTGGTCGTTTAAGGTGCCTCCAACACATCGATCTGCAAGGCTGTCATAATTTGGAGAGGCTACCAGATTCCTTTGATGAATTGACGGACCTCCGACATATCAATCTCTCAGGTTGCCATGATCTGCAGAGGCTGCCTGATTCGTTTGGTAAATTAAGATACCTCCTACACATTGATCTGCATGGGTGCCACAGTTTGGAGGGGTTGCCGATTTCTTTTGGTGATTTGATGAACCTCGACTATATCAATCTCTCAAATTGCCACAATTTGGAAAGTCTGCCGGAGTCCATTGGTAATTTAAGTAACCTCCGACACATCGATCTCTCAGGATGCCATGATTTGGAGAGGCTTCCAAATAACTTCAGGAATTTAAAGAAGCTCAGGTATCTTGATGTGGAGGGTTGCTCTAATTTAATCATTGACAGATTTGAAATAATTGGAATATCAGATAACTTACCGTTGCCACATCAAAGTCAATTGGAACAAATATATGAGTGATGCAGAGCCATAAAAAATGAAGACAAAGTCAGATATGTTAATGGGCAATCACCAGGTACTAGGTTGTTCTTGATATAGTCAATGTTGATGATTATAAATGTAGGTCTTCAGGGTCTTCTTGTAGCTGCCATGGTCTCCAGCGTAGCAGAGGAAGAATTCTGCTCGAGCCAGGGAGCAGAGGGTTTGTAAGAACCAGGTATCAGGTTTGATAAATGAAAATCGCCCAAGTCATGAAATGTGTACTTGAATATGAAGAAAATAAATGAAGCTGTTAATGGTGTATTTCATTCTCCAGGACATTTTTTTATGCAATATACTGAAATCAGAAAGTCGTGTGTTTTTTTTATTATTGAGATGCTTCCCTGTTTACGATTTTGCCACGTGTGTGCGCTGAATTTCAATTTGCCACGTGTCACCACCCATCCACAAAAGTGCGCTAAATTTACCTGGATTCCGGAATTCTTCGAGGATTTGGTCCTCATGATATCCTGAAATTGCAACTTGTTACAACTGAAGTTGGTCACATATTGAGGAGGGAGGCAGTCACAAAATCTCATGTGGCTCTGATGGTATAAGTGTCCGTACTCTTGTATGCTTTCCTAGATTTCGCTGTAGAATTTGAAAGTTTTGTTGGATCAGGTGCACAGTAAAATTAAATAAACACAGAATTAACACAGCAGAAGATCAAACACATAGAACACAGCTTTTTACGTGGTTCACCCAACCACTCTGGGCTACGTCCACCAAACAGGCATCGGCAATGCTCATTAATCAAATTTGGAGATTACATCAATGAAACTCTCACACTCACTCTTGGCAAATCATCCGAATGACTGCCTGTTAAATAGCACAAAGAATCTAACAGCCTCATAACTCCCTCACATCAAATATAGGAGGCATTAACTCCCTCCCAACAGCCTGGAGCTAATCTAGGAACTAAATCCCTATTGTTGTCATCCTCCAGAGATTTTTGCCTATTTGACTCAAACAGAAAATCTCAACAATCTCCACCTTGACAACAATTCGCCTGATGCCCTGTTATTATTATTTTATCTTTTCTGCAAGCCAAGAGAAGCCAAACACCAGCGTAGCTTCTCCAACAAAACTGGTTTCGTGAACATATCTGCACAGTTCTCCTTTGTATGCACCTTTTCAAGAGAAACTCCCCTTTCAGTGATAACCTGTCTTACAAAATGATACTTGATTGGAATATGCTTTGATTTACTATGATAGGCCGGATTCTTAGCCAAATGTATTGCACTTTGACTGTCACAAAGTAACCTGATGTTATCCTGTAACCTACCAAACTCACCAAGCAAACCTTTCAACCAAACCGCCTCTTTGCAGGCATGCGAAGCAGCAATGTATTCTGCTTCAGTAGTAGACAAAGCAACAATGTTCTGTAGCTTTGACATCCAGCTTATAGCTCCACCTGCAAGAGTAAAGATGTACCCTGAAGTTGATCTTCTCTTATCCAAATCACCTGCAAAATCGGAGTCAACATATCCGCAAACAAATTCACTACTCTTATTGTAAGAAATACAATAACTACTTGTGCCTCTCAAGTACCGAAGCACCCATTTCACTGCTGACCAGTGTTCTTTACCCGGATTTGCCATGTACCTGCTGACAACCCCAACTGCATGAGAAATATCTGGTCGCGTACACACCATCGCATACATCAAACATCCTACTACATTGGCATAAGGAATTCGAGACATATAATCCTTTTCTTCATCTGTATTAGGACATAAACTCGAAGAAAGCTTAAAATGGGAAGCTAAAGGGATCGACACAGGCTTCACATTGTTCATGCCAAACCTCAAAAGTATTTTCTCAACATACTTCTGTTGTGATAGCCACAGCTTACCATTGCCCCTGTCTCTGAAAATCTCCATGCCCAAAATCTGTCTTGCGGCTCCTAGATCTTTCATATCAAACTTCCTTGCCATCTGAGTCTTCAACCTGTTGATTTCTTCAATGCTTTTGCTTGCTAAAAGCATATCATCAACATATAACACTAAGATAATGAACATGCCATTATTCAACTGTTTGAAATAAACACAATGATCATATTCACTTCTAACATATTTTTGACTCAACATGAAAGAATCAAACTTCTTATACCACTGCCGAGGCGACTGCTTCAGGCCATATAATGACTTCTTGAGCCTGCGAACAAATTTCACATTGCGATGCTGAACAAACCCTTCCAGTTGTTCCATATATATTTCCTCATCTAAATCACCATGTAGAAATGCAGTCTTAATATCTAACTGCTGCAACTCCAAATCAAACAAAGCCACTAATGCTAACACAATTCTAATTGAAACAATTTTAACCACTGGTGAAAATATCTCATGAAAGTCTATGCCAGCTTTCTGAGAAAACCCTTTTGCAACCAGCCGAGCTTTGTACCTGTCTTCCGTATCATTCACACCTCGTTTCAGCTTGAAGACCCATTTGCATCCCACAGTTTTCCTGCCTTTGGGAAGTTCAACCAGATCCCACGTACCATTCTTACTTAAGGCCATCATTTCTTCCTTCATGGCTGCTTTCCATTTGTCACTATTTGAACCTTCTACAGCTTCCTGATAACATAAAGGTTCATCATCATTAGCGATCAAAGCAACTGAATCATCATACCTTCTCGGATGGCGTTTGATTCTTGTAGATCTCCTTAAGAATGTTTCTGGTGCTTCCACAACTGGCTATCTATCAACTGTAGGAATTTCTTCATGATCGCCATCTGAGACCTGTTCATGTCCTCCATCTGAACCCTGTTCATAATCTGATTCTGAAACCTGTTCATGACTAGAATTTGAACTATGGTCGTTATGACTATCATTAGAAATGCTGTCAAACTGAATATGCTGGAAATCAGATACATCATCCTGTTTCAATCTTCTATTTACATCTAACTGTACAAGAGAGGATTCATTAAACCTTACATCTCTGTTGATGATGATTTTGCGGGTAGTAGGATCCCACAATCTAAATCCCTTTGTTCCATCACCATACCCAACAAAGATATACCTTTTAGACTTTGGATCTAATTTAGTTCGCTGATGTTTAGGCACTAGAGCATATGCATCACAACCAAACACTCTGAGTTTAGAATAGTCACAAGGGTGTCCTGTCCATACCTCTTGCGGAACCTTGCAGTCTATTGCCGTTGATGGAGATCGGTTTATCACATAACAAGCAGTTGCCACTGCTTCCGTCCACAACTCCTTCGGCAACCCGGCGTTACTCAGCATACACCTTGCTCTCTCTAGAAGAGTCCTGTTCATGCGTTCAGCAACTCCATTCTGCTGAGGAGTATAAACCGTGGTCTTATGTCTCTCGATCCCTACATCCTTGCAATAGCTGTCAAACTCCTTGGAGGAAAACTCACCACCATTGTCAGTTCTTAAACATTTTATAGTTCTACCAGTGCTGTTTTCTACCAATGCTCTAAACTGCTTGAAAACTGTAAAAACATCAGACTTCTTTTTCAACATGAAGACCCAAACTTTCCGAGAAAAGTCATCAATGAATGATACAAAATAAGATGAACCACCATATGACGCTGTAGGGGCTGGACCCCAAACATCTGAATGGATATAATCAAGTATCCCTTTACTAGTATGCTTGCCTGTTTTAAACTTTTGTTTACTTTGTTTACCAAACAGACAATGTTTACAGAAATCCAATTTTCCAGATCTTAGATTAGGAAGTAACTTTCAGTCAGCCAAGATTTTCAATCCTCTTTCACTCATATGCCCCAATCTTTGATGCCATAAGTGAATGGAACTACTGTTATGTTCAGACACAGACACATGATCTGACCCAGTTCTACCTTCTAACTGAAATAGATTTCCTACTTTCTTAGCTTTCATCACTAGTAAGATACCTTTATAGATTTTCATTACTCCACCTTGAATTACAGTTTTATATCCATTTGAATCAAGTGCTCCTAATGAAATCAAATTTTTTCTTAAATCTGGTACATGCCTCACATCAGTTAATATTCTAGTTGTCCCATCAAACATTTGTAGTTGTATGCTCCCAATCCCAACAATATTACATGTTACATCATTACCCATGTACACAACACCATCATTAATTGATTTATATTCCTTAAACCATTCTTTATGGATACACATGTGGTTTGATGCCCCGGAATCTAACAACCAATGTTGACCATGATTTGACACATTAACTGATAATACTTCATCACTCATACCTGAACCAGATACTGAACCTGTATCTGTGGTGTTGGCTTCCTTCTTTTCTGTCGAAGAGCCTTCTTTAACAGTCTGCTTTCGCTTCCAACAATCCTTTTTCAGATGTCCAGCCTTGCCACAATGCCAGCGCTTCACCTTTGGCTTCTTTCCTTTGGACTTCGAGCGAGAGTCGCTATGCTTTCCCCCAGAGTATCTCTCTCGTGAGCGACCTCTGGCCATCATTACCTCTGATGTAGAGGTGTCTGCATTCGACCTTTTCCTCGTTTCCTCAGCCAACAAGGCTCCAACAACATCGTCAAACTCAAGGATATCTGAGTTAAATTTCTCAATCTCAAAACGGCCACTTTGTGTTTTGGCCATCTTGTCAAAGAATCTCCAATTTCAATTTGAAATACCAGCAATTTAAAAAACAAAAAATTGCCTATGCCTTTAAAGCAAAAAATATTTTCCCTTCACAAAAAATTTCTGCCTATGCCTTTGTTTTAAAACAAAAAACTGCCTTAAAAAACACTGCCCTTTTCCAATCACTTTACACACAAAAAAAATATATATATATTTCTTTGCACTTGTGCCCTTATTTAAAAAAAACTGCCCTTTGCCACTTTGCCATATGCACTTCTTAAAAAAAAAACAATATCCGTCCTTTTCAAAAAAGGCTTCAATATCCCTTATAACTCCTTTTTGGTTTAATGGCATTTCTAAAAAAAAAAAAAATTATGTATTCCACCACTTACACTTTCCATTATGTGAACATGGTTTATATAATGTGTACCATATGGTTTATAACATATGCGTTTCAATCTTTTATGTTTTTAAACACAACGCATTATGTTCAAAGCCATCCACGCCAGCATAAAAGAATACCACAGGAAAAATAAAGCCACTCGGCTTTGCAGTGGTCCGTGATGAATACCGACTCCACAATTGACAGCAAATTCTTGGGCAGACAGTAAAGGAAAAATAGTTTGAAAAGCGCACACAAAACCAACGCTGGATCCTCCAAAAACCGCCAAAACAAACCAGCTTTCAACCGGTTACATTAATTTCCAACAGCGTATCAAATGCAGGAAAAATCCCACATCTATATCTAAAACAGCAGGATGTTCATTCGGTTGACATTTGTTTTGGAAAACACGCATGTTCTATCTCGAAAACACGCTTATTATAATATATGTGTCTGTTTTGCAGGTTCGAATAATAGGTGTCTATTTTTGCAGGTTCGAATGGAAATCCAAATCGACCGTAAGACTTTGGTGGAGAACACAAACCAATTCGAAAGCACAACTTACAGCCATTGAAAGTAAATGTAGGCAGTCACTGCTGGAACCTTTTGATGTTGACCAATCATCCAGGTATAGCAGCGCTCCACTGCTCCAATCCGTGCCAGGGCTGCCCAGCAAACGCAGCAGCATTCACCTCAGCGGCTGCTCCTTACCACGCACAGCAAAGACACCAGCAGCGCAGTCCGCACGCATCAGCAGTCACGCACAGCGCCTCCAGTCAGCTTCTCCAGCACCTCACCTCCAACGAGCTCTGATACCAATTGTTGGATCAGGTGCACAGTAAAATTAAATAAACACAGAATTAACACAGCAGAAGATCAAACACATAGAACACAGCTTTTTACGTGGTTCACCCAACCACTCTGGGCTACGTCCACCAAACAGGCATCGGCAATGCTCATTAATCAAATTTGGAGATTACATCAATGAAACTCTCACACTCACTCTTGGCAAATCATCCGAATGACTGCCTGTTAAATAGCACAAAGAATCTAACAGCCTCATAACTCCCTCACATCAAATATAGGAGGCATTAACTCCCTCCCAACAGCCTGGAGCTAATCTAGGAACTAAATCCCTATTGTTGTCATCCTCCAGAGATTTTTGCCTATTTGACTCAAACAGAAAATCTCAACAAGTTTTAGCCATTGTTGAGTGGGAATTAGAAATATTTGTGAAAAAGTGAATTTTAGTTATGTTTATTGAACTTTTTATAGTCACATTTAATCTGTAAGTGAAATAGTTCAAACTTGAATATTGCATCTGCCCGAGCTAAATAGCATCTCCTCTTTCAACTTTCTGAACTACATAGCGCAGTTGAAGCACCTTGAGAATATTGTCATATGTGGTCCACATTTCCACGACATTCCATTGGAAACTTTGCCTAAAGAATTTTAGTTATGTTTATTGAACATTTTTTAATCTCGTTTAATTTGTAAGTGAAAATAGTTCAAACTTGAATATTGCATGCCTCTTTGAAGCTGCGCGAGCTACATATCATCACTCCTCTTTCAACTTTTTAAAGTGCATATGGCAGTTGAAGCACCTTGAGAAGATTGTCATATATCGTCCACATTTCCAGGGCATTCCACTGGAAACTTTGCCTCAAGAATACGCTTCTTGAAATACTTATAATTTAAAGGGTGTGAGAAAATGGTGTCAGTGATGATTCCTTTGAAAAGCTAATGAATCTTGAGCACATCGATATCGATTTGACAAATGCTTTCAGTTTGCAAAAGCATTTAGATACTTTTGGTCATTTAAGTCAACTCCTCCAACAGAACACTTGGAAACATTACCAAACTGGGATGTTTAGATCTTTCATAAAGTAAGAAGGTGAAAGAATTGTCTTCCCAAGTTGCATAACAACGACATTTCGGAGAATTATTACAGGAGGGAATTGTCTTGAAAGAATTGTCGGGAGGTATTGGAGGCCTCTAGAACTTGAAAGTTATGATATTAGGAGGGGATTTGCTCGGAGAGGAATTGTTGGAGGAACTACAACCTTGCCTAGGTTACCTCAAGAGCTTGAATGATTTGTGAGTTATTGGTTCACATAAACTGGGATATAATACTTATCACACTGAAATTTTGCTATGATGAAGTCTCTATAAAAGCTTGCTGATAGAACTTCCATTTACAAGGGTTGAAGGGGAGATAGAGGAAAGAGAGTTGGATATATTATCAACTACTAATGACAAATGCATGTTTGGTCTTTGGGAGTAATGGATGTGAGGGACAAAAATATTTGGGGCAAGCTTTCGTGTGGGTATTTGTCCCAACCTTTAAACGTTGACTTAACATTTTTGTTTAGAATTGAGGAAAATAAGAGGGTTTACTAGTTTTGGGAAACTTCAGTTTCTCGACATCATCTAATGTGACAAACTAAAAGAGTTGTTGAGTTTTGAACCCTTGATAACTTTAAAGCAGTTGTGGGTTGTAGGCTACTATGAGATGAGTATAGAAGGGTTCAGGAAGTTCACAAAGCCTATAGAACTACATTTTCATAGATGCCATGAGATACAAGATCTCCCTAGGTTGGAACATGTAATGTCATTGAAGAAGCTTTATATTGCAGGGTGTCCCAAATTAAAGTGGGTTAGAGGAGTGTTGGAGCAGTTGCAGCTACGACTCAAGCAAGGATTTAATGTTGAAAACAAAGATGACAAAGATTACTAATTTAACAATGAATCATCAGTAGGTGATTTCATTGAAGCTTTTTGCATAGAGTCCCAACTCCAACACGAAATGGCCACTTTCATTCGAAGGAAGCAACTTTTAAGAAGATTTCACATTTCCCCTTCAATGATATTTTCTTTCTTCCAATAATTAAATCTTAATAAAACTTTTTGTATTGTATTGTAATATTATTTTAATATAATTTGCTATAATTTTTCATAGTATCTTATTAGTGACAAAGGAAGATCCACAAATCTTGTCTTTGAGGTTTCTGCGAGTTTCATTATTGTTTAGATAATCTTCCGGATACATCGCATAAAGATTCTTTTTCATAAGGATTTGATGAAAAGGAATCTTTATGGGATGTATCCAGAAGATTATCTAAACAATAAAGATCCACAAATGATAGATTTGTTGTTGATATTTCAGAGCCACCAACTAAGTCCATTGTCAAGACTTGAGAATGATGAAGAGTAGAGGTTAAAAATATAAATAGAATATAGGTCATCAAGAATATTACGATGACGAAACCCTAATAAATAAGGCGATATGATTATTAAATTAATGAAGGCTAAAGTTAATGTTAAAGGTAAATTAAATTAATTTAGTAATGATATATGTATTAACATGAAGGTTTGATTATAATTAATAAATTAAAGTATTAATTATAATTTAAGTCCCTAATAAATGCATATCTATTATTAAATACTATAATAAATGCATATATTAATAAGTGTTATATTAGAATGTTAAATAAATAAATGTGTGTGTGTGTGTGTGTGCAAATATGTACAATTAATATTTTATGTGTGTGTCATGTGGTTTTTATTAAGTTAGTAAGTGCAAATAGGAAATGACCTAAGTAAGAGGCATGGCAAATAGCTAGGGTGAAATAGAAAGAGGGAAAGAGAGGAGGGAGGGGGGAAGGTGAATGAGGAGGGGTAGAGTTAGGGAAAGAAAATCTAAGGATGGTTAAGGGAAGGAATGAAGAGGAGATAGCGATAGAAGAGAGAAAGGTGGACCAAAGGCTAGGAAGGAAGGGAGACAAGGGACGAAAGATAATCCATATGAGATCATCATCTATAGATCATTGGCAAGGAAGGGGAGCCAATTACTATTAATTTAAGGTTGCATGTTGTTCACGTTTTTCTTGATTTCAAGTGCTTCCCCGACTCTATGTTTGAAATAATTATCTTCCTTAACGATGATCTTAGTTTCTTCTAGGAAAATATGATGTTTTGTAGTTTTGGCATGTTCAGCAAGTTCTAAATTTATAATTCTTTCATGTTTTATATATGCATTGTGTTCCTTAATTTTAACCTATAGGGATTGTCCACTTTCACCTCTACAACACTCGCCAAAGGAGAAATTGACTTTATAGACACCTTTATTCTTGAATTGTTCTATATTGTCTTTGACTGCTTTCATCTTTCTTCTAATAGTGGTGAGAGGTTTGAAAGATGTTATGATTAATTTTGATCTAGATTTGTGGAGGAATGAAACAAAATACATATATAAACATAAACACAGAGATACATCTGAAATAAATATTCATTTCATTAATATCAAAGAACTTAAAGATGCTTACATACATAATGGAAATAGACTAGCTCGGGCGATGGTAGCTTATCTCTTAGAAGAGATGTGGCAGCTACATGCATCTAAACTGTCTTACAATGAGGCTCAAAGACCTATTTATTATTGAGAAACAATTCAAAACCCTAAACATCCAAAAACCTAACCCTAGGAGATGAAGCGTCAAAACTATGGGCTCCGTTGGGGTAAATTAGTACATCAACTTCACGAGGTCATAACTTTGGTATACAATCTCCATTTGACATGCACGATACCCCGTTAGAAAGATATATCTGAGGACTACAAAAATTTGCCTAGACTCGCTTTTCCTTGAGTTCCAAAAAATTGGCATTTAAGGCCTCAAAACGATTTTGGAAGTTCACGACCCAAAAAACTGTCAAAAATAGTAAAGTGTGCTACAAATACGAAAACTGAAAGAAATAATGGTACAGTAGTGGGGGTCCTAGTGGAATAAGTGAGTGGCCACCAATATCCATCTGGATCATTTTTCCTCCCTTAGGAAGCAATAAACCCCATTGCGTTGAGTTCCTCCATGAGATGGGGAAACTTTTACTGAACTTGGTCCCTAATGAGCCACTTGCCTTGGTGCATGAGCTGCCCAACTTTGACAACTAGATACATTTGGATATTCTGTTGGTGAGTGTTCTTGATCTACCTGTCCATGATCCGATCATTTGCAGCTTGTTCCATGCAGTCCGGGTTTAGCTCTGTTGGTGTGAGTTGTTCTGCAATGTCTGATGTGTCTAGTAATAATGGAAAGTGTAGTCGAAGGAGGTCAACATTGAACACTTGGTGCAGGCCAAGGAATGGGGGAATTTTGAGCTCAAAAGCATTGTCTCCCACAGCCTTGGTATTGGTGTGAGACCCATATCGAAGTGATATGAGTATCTGATGGGATCTGGTAAGGCATTATTTCTGCAAATGTAACCAAACTTTATCGCCCACTTGAAACTTGTGTGGCACCCGATGTTGATCATGTCGTTGCTTGTAGTTGGCATTGGACTTCTGCAAGATGCCGTGAAACTGTTAGCAAATGTGCACAATTGTTCAATAAATGTGGTTTCTTTATCAGCCTCAAACTGTACATGTGTGGATTTTGTCTGTGTAGTTGCATGAGGAATGGTAACATAAATAAGAAACAATGGTTGAAATCCTACACCCACTTGAAAGGGACTGCAACCAATTGAGCTATGGATATATTTCTTATAACTATGTTGTACATTTCAAAGACTCTCATCCTAGGTACATGGATTCTTTGAGTTTCACATGCAGAGTATGTGTTGAAGAATGTAACTAGGTTCGGTCTTTATATTTATGATTCAAAGAATGAAAATTTTCTGTTTATTATTATTACAATGACTTATTAAAGCATGTGTTTCATGCTTGGGTCATCATTTTATAGGTCAAAGTGCCCATAGAGGGATTCTAGGTTTTATACTGAGTCATTAGAGTCATTGTCCATTTAATGAGACCCTTCTTGGGCTTTTGAATCATGTAAAAATAATTATTATTGAGTCAAAAAAATAAATTTTCACCTCCACACCAAGTCGACCCTTGCTCGATGAAGTCGGCCTACAATAGGAAAATTCAAATCACAGAAGAGGCTATATATACAAGAGAAATTTGATCTATTTTCACATTAACTCAACAAGTTCGATACACATCAAGGAAGTGCAAAAAAAATGTGTGAAGTTCAAGGAGAATAAGGAAGAATTACAAGTCAAGTTTTTGAGCTATCTCTTTCTCTCTTTTATGCGAAGTTACTAGGTTATTTGCTTGATCAAAGTTCTGCTGCTGGGAAGGTTGAAACTCTAAATGTGTTGGGTTGAAGTTATGTTGTTCGGAAGGTCAAAATTCTGAATGTGTAGGGTCGAATTTTTGCTACTAGGAAGGTCAAAATTCTAGATTTGTTAGGTCGAAGTGTTGTTGCTACAAGGTCGAAGATCTAAATGGAAGTTGCTAGAAGGAAGAGCTAACTTGTTGGGTGGAGGAGGTGTGTGTCTAGGTTTAAGAGTCTTGGATTATCTCGTCTTAACTACTAAAGGAATAATTTTGATTGGGATTTCCCCTAGATAGGGGGTTTTCCATGGCAAAGTGCCTACATCTCTTGTATCTTGTTCTTGTTATCTCCATACACACATAATTTGGTAATTGATTGATGAAAGATAATACAATAAAGAAATAAAACAAGCCAACATAATTCACAAGTAATTATCATGGAAGAGAAATCTAACCCTAATTCTACTAGCATTGATTTCTCAACATGGTATCAGAGTTAAGGTCAAGGAAGATTGAATATCACTCTATTGGCTTGAAAGAAAGGACTACTCCCTCTATGATAAGATACTTGAAAATGGGATTCGATATTGCAGGAAGATGGATCAAAATAATCATCTACAACTTATTCAATAAGGTCAAAAGCAAATGGTTTTTGGCTGCACTCACAGGTTTACTCAATGATGACAATGCATGGATTATTGAGAGTGGGGCATCAAAACACATGATAGGACACAATTTTTCACTCTATAAAAGGAACAATATTCTCATGTAATGGAATTGGGAGACAACAAAATATATGGTGTTAAAGGCCCAAGAACAACTTCTTTGAAGCTAGACAATGGAGCAAAGCTACATTTCAACAATATACTCTATGTTCTAGGTTTGAAAAAGAATTTACTTTCAATTTCCTTCTTAGAAGACAAAGGTGATAGAGTTTCTTTTGTAGATGGAAAAGTGTTGGCTTGGGGTAAGGATTCAAGCATTGATAAAGTTAGGGTTATTGGAATTCGCGAAGGAAGTTTATATAGAGTAATAACACCATATCCTCAAGCCCTAGTTCACATGGAAATCAATCCCATTGAACTATGACATAGAAGATATGGGAATTTACATTACAAGTTTATTTCCTCTCTCAATAAATTGGTAGATGGGATTCCCAATATTAAAGAAGATCGTGAAGGAATATGTAAGGGATGTGCCTTAGGAAAGAATACAAGGAAACCATTTACAAGTAGTGAAACAAGGTCTAAATAAATATTGGGCCTCATCCATTCAAATGTGTGTGGGCCTATGTATGAAAAATCACTTAGAGGTCATCTTTATTATGTAACTTTCATTGACGATCACTCTAGAAATACATGGCTCTATCTACTCAAAACAAAAGACGAAGTATTTGAAAAGTTCAAGGAATTTAGGTCTGAAGTAGAGACCATAACTGAAAGAAGAATAAAAACTTTTAGATCCGATAATCGTGGAGAATACACTTCAAAAGAAATAATTTCATATTTTAAAGAATCTTATAATGATGTAAAGAATCTCCCTCTTAATTATAGTGTTGTAAAGAAGCTCCTTATAGTGTTGCAAAAAACATTATAGTGTTGTGGCACAAGGTCAAGTCTTAGATGTTAGAAAATTATATACTACAGAGCAATGGAACACATAAAATATTGCAGAAATACAAACACAGAAAACACATAAAACAAGAGAGATGCAGATATATGTGGTTCACCCAATTTGGACTACGTTCGCAGAGAAACAACAAGCCTTTCCTTTTATATTATCCAACAAAATGAAGAGATACAACCTACAAAAAATCCACTATAATTTCCTCTTCTTGCTTGTACAATATCCTCTCTCTTTCTTGCTTAGAATACACATTTATCTAGTCGCAATATAATTCCCTCATATATAGCAAGGGTTGTCTCCTAGGTTAAAAAACCATAAATTAAACATAACTTCTACCATCAGACCATCCAACTAATGAACAACTCAGATTTACTACGAAATTACAATATTTTACAAGGAAATTTTACGTCTATTTTTATCTTTGGGGGTGCTGCCCCCGAACCCCTACCGGGGGAGGGCTCATAAAATCATCATTGGCCCATCCCCCTCCCCCGTGGAACCCCCTCGAACCACCTGATGGTGATCAAATGGGTGACATTTCCACCCTGTTATGAACCAGGGTCCAACGCGGCGATACCTATGAATAAAGAAGACAATCAGCCTCCACACCCAACATTAGATAAACTAGAGAAGGATGGAGAGAGCCAACTTCCAAATTAAGGATCAAAATCATCATGATACAAATAATATAGGAAGAGCATTAAGTTTAATGTACAACACAGAAGTGAATATCAATAGAATTTTCCCACTCAAAATGGGGATCAACCAATTAGACTAGCAAAAGTAGAAGCATAAGAGCCAAAGAAAAAAGTCCATTGAAGTGCTAGGGGTATGGGAAGGAGAAATTTGTGAGAGATTGTCCACATATGTATCATAATATCAAAAGGGTATATAACATTCAGGAAGCCACTATTGTTAATGATGTGGCCAAAAATGTATCTTAGTGTTATGTAGTTGTGGAGAACCAACAAGCAAATCACCAAGCCTTGGTGGTGGAGATGGAAGGTATACTTGTGAACCATCCTATTTCAGTTATGATTGACCCCAGTTCTAAAATCAATTGTAATACACCACATATTGTTAAGGAATCTATATCGTAGAGGAGGAAGGATTCAAAGCCATGGCTGGTTTAGTTAGCTACAGGGACCAAAAGGAATGTAACCAAAGTCATTGAGGCATGTCAAATCTAAATGAATGATTTTCATACACAAGCGACATTGAATGTTAGCCCTAGGATCATATGACATGTTGATTGGCATGGATTACATGGAAGCCCACATGGCCAAATTGGGATGCTAGGATAACACTTTGGAATGTGCACATGATTAAGGAAAGTAAATAAAATTGAAAAGAGTATAGAAGTTTGTGCATATAAGAAAAATCTTAGCTCTATGATTGAAGAAATGTAAGATAAAAGGGTGTCAAATGTATGTTATACATGTGACTAATTCAGTTGAAGATAACAAGTTGAAAATTGAATACCATCTAGTGTTGCAAGAGGGCATAAATGTTTTCCCCAAGGAAATATTAGTGCTACCTCCTAAAAGAGACATTGATTTATCAATATAACTCTCCCCAAGAGTAGTACCTATGTCCAAGGTAACTTATACAATAAGCACAACTAAGTCGTCGAGTTGAAGATATAATTGAAGGAAATGTTGAACAAGGGTTAAATCATACCCATTGTGTTCCTATTAAGAGCACCAACATTATTTGTTAATAATAAAGATGATACCTACAAATTGTGCATCAACTATAAACAATTGAACAAGATGACCATCAAGAACACGTATCCATTATCTAGAATTAATGACCTCTTTGATCAACAAAGAGGAGCCATAGTATTCTCAAGATTGGCTTGAGGTTTGGATATCACCAAATTAAAATCAATAATGAGGACACATATAAAACCACATCCAAGACCAAGTATGGGTACTATGAGTTTGTGCTGGTGTCATTTGGATGAACAAATGCACCAACTATCTTTATCTGTATGATGAACAATATCCTCAAAAAGTATTTGGATAAGTTCATATTTGCTTCATCTTAGTGTATTGGAAGTATCTTAGTTGAATGAATTGTCCCTCAAAATGTATTGGAAATAAGACCCTTTATGGGATTGGTAGGATACCATATGAGTTTTATTCAAATATGTTAGGATACTTCGACACATAGGAAATAGTTAAGTGTGTTTCTTTACTATGTACTTTTGTAACTTACAATCCAACGGTCACGATATGGAGTGATCCGACGGTTCATTCTCTCTTTGGTATTACCGACACTTGATCCGTGGCTTAACACCCGATTGGTCCATGATCTCTATTTAAAGAGCATGGAGGGTCATTTGTAGGGTAACCATTCGTGAGAGAAGCTTATGTAAATTTTCATTCTTTTATTAATAAATTGCCTGAAGTGGCCGCGTTGGCTCAGGCCGTGGACTGTTTCCCTCTTTGAGGGTTTTAACCACGTCAATAATATCGGTGTATTGATCTGTGATCTGTTTGTGAGCAATGTCCTTTGGTTTTCTGTCTGAGGAACTTACCCTGTAAATTCCTACATGGTATCAGAGCTATTTGAGGGCTGCATCCGTTGGTGATCCAAATCTGAAGCTGGTAGACTGCATCCGATTGTCATTTCCTAGATCTATTGTTACTAGCTACTTTCGGGCCGAGAGGACTGCTCTATTGTGTTAAGAGCATCTATTCCAGTGAAGAACGACTTTCGTTTGACAGGAAAAGGTTTTCGGTAGCCCTAGCTACGTCATTTTTAAGATCTGGAGGTATGCAATGTTTATTTGCTGTTTTTAGTTATTTGCTCTCTGTTTATTTCGGTTTATTTAGCTCTCTGTTTTTTTATTACCAAATCTATACCTTTCATTTCTGCATATGCTCTTTGCCCCACGACTTTGTGTGATCTAGGCAAATTAGAAACATAAAGGAAGGATTTTTCCCATGTGTGTGCTCTTTTCCGTCACGCCTTAGTGTGATCTCGAAAAATCAGAAACATTGAGGAAAATATTTAGTTTCCAGCTAAAGCTAACTTCAAGTCGTAAGGTTTGTCTTTTTTGTATGTCTGTGTTGGGTTTTGTGTTTTTTGTTTTATAGGCAAAAAATAGCTTTCTCAAGTAAGCAAGCACCCCAAAGCTTCAATGACTAAAAAAAAAGAAAACACCCTTCCTCTTTTCCAAAAATTGCTAACTTTTTAATCTAGCTCACTTGGTCCAAAGCTACTTTATGAGAATAGGTCTTGAGTTAAAGTCTTTCTTTTTGTTGAGTTACTTTTTCACAAAAAACATGTAACTTATGTTTTAAAGTTACTTTATGTAAAAGTGTTCTCACCCATTAGAAAAAGTGAGTCACTTATAATTCTAAAGTCTCTTTATCTTTTATTTAAGTTACAATTTAGTGGGTAGCTCATAAAGTACCATTGTAAATGTGACTTTCACTTATTTATAAAAGTGAGTCACATAATTTTTTATTTTTTTAAGTTAGCTAATTAGATTAAGTTTGGAAAAGGGGGGATTTTTTTATAAAATTATCATTCATTTCCACACATTCACGCACTTCGTCGACATCTTCAACAACTTTTATTCAAAAAGCCATAACTTCTTCATCCGAAAGCCGTTTTCAGAGCCGTTTTTTTGAATCAACCTATTTTTTCGAGATCTTTCCATTGGAACACTTATTTTCAACATCTACAACTTCAGTTTCTGTTAAAATGGAAATTCCATGCCAAGTTATTCTTGACAGCACCAACTCCTTCCAATGGTGGTCCTACATTACGGATTTACTTAGAAGTAAAGGTCTTTACAAAATAGTCACAGGCCAAGAAACCAAACTTAAAGATGAAGATAAGGCAACCAAATGGGAAAATAGGCAAGATCAAGCATGTGGGTTAATAGGGATGTCTATTTCTCCAGACCTTAGATTCCATATCGCAGAACTTGATACCCCTAATGAAGTAATGAAACAACTCACTAAAGTTTTTGGAATTAAAAATGAAATTAGAGCCCATTAACTTGAAAATGAGTTGCTTATGTTGGACCCCAATAATTTTTCTTCCATTGAAGATTTTTTTTCTAAGTTCAAGACCCTTAGACTTCTCTTGGAAGGTGTCAAGGTTAATAGAGAAGATGGTAGCCTTATCTATTACATTCTTACTAAGTTGGGACCAGCCTAATCTGTGTTTGTTTCCACCTTCCATTCTACAAGAGAAGCCTTCATTTCTCAGGGACAAGACTACAAGTCCCCTTCCTTTGATGCCTTTTGTGATTCTTTAATAAGAGAACAAGAAAAACTCTTACATCTTGGTATTCTTAATCTTGGAAATTCTTCTAAGAAAGCCTTAGCCGCCCAGTAGCAACCAAATTCAATGAATCCTAAGAAGTCGTATCCTAAAAAGAATGGTCCTAAATCAAACAAGGGTCCTAAGAAATTTCAGTCTCAAAATGAAAAATCATTTCAACAAAATGATAAGGCAAATAAAAACAAAGGGAAGAAGACTTATAGACATTTCCACTTTTGTAATTGAGATGGCCACTTAGAATCCAAATGCTTTAAGAAGATGGAAGCCTTGGAAGTAGCAATGAAGAAGCATAACATCCATTTGGAGCACTCTTCAACTTCAACTTCATCTTCAGGAATAACACTTTCTGCATGTGGTTGTCAAGCATCTCGGTCTGGATATGCACTAAATGTATCTTCTTCTTCTCATTCTCATGAGTGGCTCATTGATTCTGGAGCTTCTTATCACATGGCCAAAAACAAAGCCATGCTTTCCTCTTTAAATGATTGTAACACCAAAAATATATATGTTGGTGATGATAGATCTCTTAGTGTTGTAGGGACTGGAACTATTCATATAGACAATGGTCAATTTAATGATGTATTATGTGTTCCAACCTTATCCTGCAACCTTCTATCTATATATCAGATAACTCATTCAGGTGAAGGTAAAATCGTTGAATTTTCACCTACGATGTTGTAATTAAGGACCTAAGAGATCCTAGACATATTTTAGCTACTGGCATTGCTGATGATTCTACAAGGTCGTATAAGTTTAACAACTTTGGGTCATCAAATCTTCCCTCGGTATTTGTTGCTCATAATGATGAAGTGAGCAAACTTTGGTATGAGCAATTTGGTCACTTAAACTATCGCTCCCTTTAGAATCTATGTAAAGAAAATATGGCGATAGGTCTTCCAATGGTATCTTACAAAGATGGTGTTTGTTCCGGATGTCTACTCAAAAAACATCATCGGGATAGTTTTGAAAAACATGCCTCTTGGCACGCCTCAGCCCCTTTACAACTTGTGCATAGTGATTTATGTGGTCCACTTCTAGTTGTTTCATTCTCTGGCTACAAGTATTTCTTAACTTTCATTGTTGATTTCTCCAGACGCACTTGGGTATATTTCTGGAAACTCAAGGGTGAAGTATTTAACATGTTCTTTGCCTTTAAGGCCTTTGTTGAAAAACAATCTGGACATCAAATTCTTAAGCTAAGATCTGACAATGACGGAGAATATCTTAACAACAAATTCATCAACATTTGCGCTGAGAATGGAATTCAAATGCCACATACTGTTCCATATACTCCACAACAAAATGGTGTAGCTGAAGGAAGAATCACACCTTAAAGGAAATGGTTAATTCTATGCTTCAATCTAAAGGATTTAGTCTTATTTTTTGGGTAGAAGCAATTAACTGTGAAAATTACAAAGTAAATCGCACTCCTACTACGGTTTTAAAGAATATCACTCTAGAAGAAGCATGGAGCTCAATTAAACCAGATGTAAGTCACTTTCGTATTTTTGGAAGTGAAGCATGGGCCCATATTCCAGATGAGAAACATAAAGCTTTAGAACCTAAGAGTGAAAAATGTATTTTTGTTTGATATTCTGAAGATGTCAAAGGATATAGACTTATTCCACTTAAGTCCAAAAATGTTATCATTAGAAGAGATGTAAAGTTTGCTGAAAATATATCGGCCTACAAGCTTAGTTCGATGGATGTGCCACCTCTCTCTATCCCTTCTACTTCTGAAAATATTTCTTCTTCAGATGATGACAGCGAGGATGACAATCCCCCCCCACCTTCTCAGGATCCTCCTTCAACTCCTCAGCTTCCAAAATGGGTCCGTGCTACTCGGGATGCAGCAGGTGCTCTTGCCGGTGATCCTATAGATCAACGATGTACACGTTCTCAGTTCGATAGAGCCTCTTCTTTACTGGCTCAAGCTTCAACGAATTATGATCCTGACACCTTTGTAGAAGCTTCAGGCCATCCAGATTGGGACACAACTATGAATGAAGAATATCATTCATTATTGGCAAATGATACATGGGATATTGTTCCTCTACCAAAGGGACGAAAACTTGTTAGATGCAAATGGGTTTACAGAACCAAGTATGGACCAGATGGAAAAGTTAATAAACATAAAGCTCGTCTTATTGCTAAGGGATTTTTACAAGTAGAAGGCATTAACTATACTAAAACCTTCTCTCCTATTGCCAAAATGAACTCAATCCACCTTGTTCTTTTCCTTACTGCCTCTTTCAAATGGGAAGTCCATCAGATGGATGTTAAATTTGCCTTCTTGCATGGGGACTTGCATGAAAAAATCTAGATGGAACAACCTACTAGCTTTATACAAACAGATTCCGGCCTTGTATGTCAACTTAATAAATCCCTTTATGGTCTCAAGAAAGCCCCTCGGGCTTGGTATGCCAAAATGGATAGCTTTCTTTTAAAAACTGGATTTTCTAGGTGTCATTCTGACAATACTGTCTACACCAAGAAAGTGGGTAAGTCTCTTATCATTCTTGTTCTTTATGTTGATGATCTTATCCTTACTAGTAGTGATCTCAACCTTATAAACCATGTGAAGTACAACCTTAAAAAGAAGTTTGAAATGACAAACTTAGGACACTTGCATTATTTTCTTGGTCTTCAAGTCTTGCAATCCAAGGAAGGTATTTCCCTTTCCCAGTCCAAGTATGCCTATGATCTTCTACGCCATTTTCACATGGAATACTATAAGCCAACCCCTTCTCCCTTTCAATCTGGAGCCACACTTTCAGTCACTTGTACTTCCCCTAAAGTTGATGCTACCTTATACCATCAACTTGTATGAAAACTTTTGTATCTGACCCATACTCATCCTGACCTTTCCTTTGTTGTTGGCCTTATTGCTCGGTTTATGCAAAACCCACATGAAAGTCATTGGAAAACATCTAAAAGAATACTTCGTTATGTTCGAGGTACAGTTCAGTTTGGGATTAATTACAGTGCATAAGCATCTCCTCTATTGATTGATTTCACTGATTCCGATTGCGCTGGTGACTCTGATGATCGGAAGTCTACTGCAGGTTATGTGTTCACTCTTGGTTCAAGACCTATTACATGGGCTTGCAAGAAACAAAGTGTCATTTCTTTTTCTTCAGCAGAAGCAGAGTATCGTGGTGCCATAGAAGCTAGTAAGGAAGCCCTGTGGCTTCGTCAAATCCTGTCAGAGTTTCGCTTTCAGCAGCAACATCCAATTACATTTTGGTGTGATAATCAAAGTGCCATTCAGATATGCAAAGATCCAGTCCAACATCAGTGCAACAATGTTGGGTCCCTATAATACTAGTGATTACCCCATTACTATTGTAGTTGTATCCCTTAATAATATTGTTGTGTCCCTATTTTCCGCGTATTGTTATTACTGTGCCCTATAGAATCTCTCTATTGTTATTTTTGTGGCTTTATATTATTATTGTTAGGTCGGTTGGGTTATGTTGTACTCTTTAGACTCCTATATATAGAAAGAAGGTTTTGTCATTTGAATCATCGAAGAATTGTTCATTTATGTAATGTAAAGGAGGTTGCCCCCTCGAAGAGGCTAAATTCTAAGGCATTGATATATCTTTTCTATCTTTTTGTGAGCTGGTTTCATAACATTTGGTATAAGAGCTTTGGATTCTAGGGCTTTGCTGCTCCAAATAGGTTGTCGTGGCATTTTTTCTATAACTTTTTTTTCTGCGACGTTTCAGAAGATAAAAAAAAAAACCATTTGAGAAGACATCGCGCTAAACCTCAAGTCCGAATTTCAGAGTTTTTCACGTTATATTTGCGGAGATATGATCTGAGGAAGTTGGTCCTTTTGTAGACTCCTGAATTACATTCCAAACAGGTGACCTGGGGAAAATCGTCATAACTTTCTCTCTAAGCATCGGATTGAAATTTCGTAAGAAGGTACAGAAAGAGGACAGACTTTAGTTTCTTGTATATATTTTTTAGAGCCAAAGGTAGAAACAGTGACTCGTGGCACGTCATACAAGTTCGCTCTACTGAGCTAGTCTATAATCAAGTCACTGTGGGAGATTTCGCATAACTCTTCCTGGGAGAATCCAATTTGGATCAGACTGGTGGCATTGGAAAGAGGACATAGAGAGCTACTGCAGGCCACAATTTCATAACTGGATGATCGTATAGTATAGAGATACATCAGAGGCAATATCGAGCTCCTACAAAGTGAAAAAAGGTGTGTAGATTTTTTTAATTTTTTGCTTAGGCTTGGTTTGAAAATTTATTTTGAAGGAATTCAAAGGGCATAGTAGAGCATTATTATCGGTAACTGATGCCCCGAAGAAAGAAAATGCAAACACTTAGTAAGCAACCTGAAAGCTCTAGCATGACTCATGAAGAAGAGGAAGAAATGTTGCATGATATATCAAAATTACAAGACCAAGTGCAACAAATGTCACTCTCACAAAAGCTAACAGAAGCTAAGATAAATGGCGTGGAATCTAAGATAAAGGGCATGGAAGCTAAGATGGACGATTTGAAGATAGATTTGAAGACAGATTTGAAGAGAGACATGGCAGATTTGAAGCCAAATTTGAAGACAAACATGGCAGATTTGAAGACAGATTTGACAAATTTTCTACAAGAAATACTTACTAATGGTGAAAAGGTAGTAAAGGAAACTCATGATGCAAACAAAAGAAATGTTAATTATGATTTCATAGACTCTAATGTGGGATCGAAGACCCACCATATTCCAAAAATCGATATGAGGAAGTTTGATGGCAAGGATCCCGCAACATGGATATTACAGATGGAGCAATTTTTCGATCTCAATAATGTGCAAAACACACAAAAGGTACGTATTGCAACTTTATATTTGGAACCAAATCAGTTTGTATGGTATCAATAGCTTTGTCTCGTAAACAAATTATCACTTGGGCAATTTTTATGGAAGAATTGACAGCACATTATGAGGATACAAAAAGCAACATTTTTTTTAGCCAATTGATAAGTCTCAAACAAAAGGGTTCAATAATGGAGCACATTGAGGAGTTCCAAAAATTGAACATAAGGGTAAAAAATATTCCAGACGAGCATAGGATTGATGTGTTCATAGGGACTTTAAAGGATAATATCCAACATGATGTTCGCCTTTGGGAACCTGATTCATTAGAGAAGGCATTCAGGTTAGCAAGAAAAATGGAAAGCAAAATTATGGCAACCAGGAAGCATACCACTTACAACTATAAAGATGGAAGTGTTGTTGCCCCTAGTCTTCCACAACCTATAAAGTTGACACCACAACAATTGGAAGAAAAATGAGCAAAAGGGTTTTGTTACAGTTGTGATAGCAAATACACTAAAGGTCATAAGTGTGCTGAGAAGAAATTATTCTACATAGATTGTGAAGAGGAAGAAGAAGAGGAGCAAAAAAGGTCAAAAGAAGAGGATATACTCCAAGAACAAAGCCTAGATAAAGAAGAAATGAATCCGACCATGTAATGCATTGCCAGGAATTACCACTCCTCAAACCATCAAGATAGAAGGACAAATCAAGAAGAAAAAGGTAATAGTGTTGATTGATTCAGGAAGTACCCTCAATTTTATTCATTGTAAGGTAGCAAAAGAATTGAATTGCTTCTTATATCCAGCACCAGAGTGTCAAGTGATGGTTGCAAATGGAGGAACAATAAATTTCTCTAGAAAGTGCCATAATATCAAGCTATCCATAGGAGAATATGTATTGACTAGCCCAATGCTTTCCATTCCAATGGGAGGTGCTGATGTTGTACTAGGAGTCTAATGGCTACAATCCTTGAGTACAATAGCTTTTAATTTTCAAGAACTTTTCATGAAATTTTCTGTGGAAGGAAAGGAAGTGGAATTAAGGGGTATTGTAGGGAAACCGGGAAATATAATCAGCTCTAATGGTATGACAAAGCTTCTAAAAAAGGAACAAAGAGGTGTAATTGCACAATTATGTTCACTAGATGTTTCCACATTGGAACCATCTATTTCTCCAGATCTCCAAAAAGTCTTGGACAATCAT
Source organism: Pinus tabuliformis (assembly GCA_031772625.1). Taxonomy (NCBI): domain Eukaryota; kingdom Viridiplantae; phylum Streptophyta; class Pinopsida; order Pinales; family Pinaceae; genus Pinus; species Pinus tabuliformis. The sequence continues at coordinate 112,616,386 of CM062806.1, forward strand.
TCCAAGGTATTTGAGACTCCCAAAGGTCTCCCACCTATTCATGATCATGATTATGCTATTCATCTGATTCCAGGAAGTGTTCCTCCAAACATCAGGCCGTACAGATATCCCAATGCCCAAAAGAATGAAATTGAACATATGGTTGCAGAAATGATAGAGGCTGGTATAATTCAATCGAGTCAAAGTTCTTTCTCTGCTCCAGTAGTATTGGTGCACAAGAAGGATGGATCATGGCGCATGTGTTTGGATTATAGGGAGCTCAACATGCTCATTATTAAAGATAAGTTTCCGATTCCTTTCATTGATGAATTACTGGATGAATTGCATGGATAAATTTACTTCACCAAGTTGGGTCTTCGTTCAGGATATCATCAAATCAGAATGAACACTGAAGACATTCCAAAAACAACATTTAGAACTCATGAGGGTCATTATGAATTTTTGGTCATGCCTTTTGGCCTTACCAATGCACCTTCAACATTTCAAGGTTTGATGAATTCCATTTTCAAACCGTTCCTTAGAAAATTTGTGTTTGTATTTTTTGATGATATACTAATCTACAGCAAGTCTTGGAAGGATCATGTTGAACATGTTGACAGGGTGCTACAACTATTGGAGGAGAAACAATTATATGCAAAAATATCCAAATGTTTCTTTGGAGTATAAGAGGTGGAATATCTGGGTCATATTGTATCTCATGAAGGAGTTAAGGTAGACCCTAGCAAAATTAAATCCATTAAGGAATGGAAAACCCCCACATCCATAAAGCATCTGCGAGGATTTCTCGGGTTGACAGGGTATTATCGCAAGTTTGTTAAGAATTATGGGAGAATAGCAGCACCTCTAACAACATTATTGAAGAAAGATGCATTTTCATGGACTCCAAAAGCAACAAAGGCCTTCGAACATCTTAAAGAGGCAATGTGCCAAGTGTTATCACTCAGGTTTTCCCCAAAGTTGTAAGAAAGGGAAGGATGCCGAGGTAATCACAGACCAATCTTTTAGATACAGAATCTAGCTAATCTGTATCCAGAGAGGGCTCTCTCTTTATGATTTAGCTTTGTTTTTAAAGGTATTAGGCTAGTTATGAGGTTCAAGGGTGTTTGTTTGAATTTGGGTGGTGAGATTTAATAGAACAGTGAGGTAAAACAGAGCAGTTCAGTCCATTGGGTTAATGGAGTCAAAGAATATGGCTTTTTGGATTTGGTTTCTTAACAGAGGATGGTTGTTAAGGTAACGACTTGGGGCATGGCCAGCTCCCATAGTGTGACGGGCGGTGTGTACAAGGCCCGGGAACGGATTCACCGCCGTATGGCTGACCGGCGATTACTAGCGATTCCGGCTTCATGCAGGCGAGTTGTTTTCACAGAGCAAGGTAGTCAAACAGGGAACAAATAGAGACTGGAAACAGATGGAATGGGCTCAAATGGGTGAAGGGCAATTAAGAATCCTTCAACCTATTGAAAGAGGGAAAATGGATGATTACTGATAAGGAGCAGTTATGTATTCTTTACGAAATAATCAAGATGAAAGGATCAGGAAACATGAGCAACTAATATTTCACTGCTTATTCTAATTCTGAAGAAAACACAGAGAACAATAAAGACTGAAAACAGAGTGCAATCAAGCATATTCTGAATTAACCTTTTTTTTATCATTCAGATTATGAAACACAGATGATATAATAAACAAGAAACTGTAAAACACAAGATATAGAGGACTTATTGATCCAGTGGTTGATTCAAGAATTCTGTGACAAGTCCTCTGCTTCAATTCTTCATCCAGTGGGCCATACAATAGTTGATTCCAACAGCTCTTTATTCCAGAAAATCAATATTACAGCAGAGTCTAGGAATCCACACACCACCACCCACAATACTATAATGGAGGGGGTATTTATACAACAAAATATGTACAACAAATATCTCATAACAACTGTGAGATAATATTTAGGTTTTTACTAATAAGAGTTTACAAAAATAGAACCAGCTAGTCTCTATGACAGAAAAGGGTAAACCGGTGTTGTGCTGGAGGCAGGCTCTTTAATTCAGCATAGCAGTTGTCTTCTGTAGTAGCTCTGTGCCGACTGCCTGTCTTAACTGTGTATTAATTCTGATGTGATACACTTTAATTTTGATCTGCTACTCTTCAATTTTTCTCTGACACTCGTTATCGCTAATCTGATACACTTTAATGCTGAACTGATACTCTTTAATCGTGTTTTGACTTCTGCTCATGGCTGTTCATTGTGTTCTAGTAAAATAAAGCTGCTAACGTGTCTTCTCACCACCTTTCCTCTGGCAATTCATGTCTCTGAAGGTCCACTAGTTAGGGTAACAAATATCCCTGTATATCTTCACTTCTTTCTTCTACAAGCCCGGAAGTCCCTCTGTTTGGTTTAAACTGTGTTTGAAGAGGAAAAAACTGTAAGATGGCGGGTCGGCAGAGTTTGCGAGCTCGTCAATGTACCCCTTTTTGGTCGGAAAACTGGAAATATGACCTCAATCGATTTTATGTCTGGAGCGCGATACGCAGAGAAATACAACAAAAATGACCTTTTTTACCCTTTTAATTGACAAAATGAATTTTTGGCAGGATTTTTTGATTTGGAGGACAGATGACGTCAACAGGAGTATGGGGGCAGATGACGTGGCAGATGACGTGGCGGGTGATGTCAGCAAAGGACAGATGACATCAGCGGATGACGTCAGTGGGGGGATGGTAAGCGGTTTTGCCGGCACCGCTTTTGGGGCTGGGCGGTTTCGGGCCGGGAGGGAGCAAGCACCCCAAATGGGTGACGCATGGCAAAGGTATGGGGGAAAAACCGCCGGTTCCCCGCGAGTTAAACCGCGGCGATGAAGGGGGGTTCGCGAAATGGATGCGGACCGTTGGAATGGAGCAGGGATCGGACGGCGGACGTGCTTTGGAGATGGCGGGGTGTTAATGCGCGGGCCCAAAAACAAATAAATAATGTTTTAATCATTTCAGGTTTTGTTTTATTGGTTGGGGTTTGGTTATTTAATTAACCTGGATGGTTAATTAAACACAGATGGCGTGCGAGGAAGGTCTATTAATAAGTTTCAAATAAACTTATTATTTCCATGTTTAAAACGATGCTATGGTCGTATTCGAACAGGGTGGGGATATTTAATATTTTTTGGGGGTATTTTATATATTTTTCATAATACGGGGAAGGGAAATGTTTGCATGGGATTTATATAATAAGTGTTAATTGTTAATATGAAAAAATGTAAATGAAAGTGCTAAGTTATAAACTTAGGCTTGGGATGAAAATGGGTTTTTATGAGGAATATTTGTTAATTTCCTAAGTAAAATAGGGTTTTACTTATGCATGGCTTATGAAATGGAAGGAGTGGCTTTTTAGTGCTATTTAAGAACATATTCTTAATACTTTGGGGAAATTAGTGAATGATTAGGGAAAAATATGAAGGGGAGTTAGTTATGAAACCTTGCCTCGCTTGAGCTGCTTCAAGTATAATGTCCGCCATTGCATCAGTGACAGAGATGAAGATTAACACTTCTGCAACACCATTCTACCTACCCTGCCTACTTTGCCTAGCATTCTTTCTTTTTTCTTTGGGTGCACTTGGACTGGGAAACCCTGATCAATCTTCTTTTCTTTTCTTTGCATGGCAAACCTACCTAAGTCTGCACTTATTACATCCAAGGGCTCAGATTTAACTATTGAGCTCCTTTGTTTCTCTACCTATCTACTTATCTGCCAAGATTAAACAGTTTGGTCAGATTTTTATTCTCTATCTCTAAAACATGAAATTCAAACATGAACTAGCCAAGATTAAGTTGTTTGGCCATTCATCAATTGTGGCAAAAGTTTAACAAGCTGCACACAATGCTTTATTTATAGAAAATGGTAAAGTAGTGGCATTTTGGACTTGCACACTTTCCTGGTCTATTTTTGTTTAGGGTTCATTTATTTCACTTTTTTGACCATTTTGTTCTTTTTTCCCTTTGATTTTTCTTTTAGGGCATACCCTCTTTACATTTTTTACATTTTTTTATTTTTGATAATATGGAAACCTTTACAACAAGGAAAGGAATGAATATATTACAGATCTTATCAAGTCAATCATGAAATATGACACCTATTGGTATAGGAGTATAACAGTGGCTCCACTTGGGGATGGAATTCCCTGGTGGAAAGTCAAGAACAGCAGGTCAGAGAGCCTTATGAGTAAATTTTACTGTGTTCTGAAATCTCCCTTTGCTGGTTGCTTTATTGTATACATGACAACACACTTTTGAAGCTTAGGGCCTTCTCTTCGGGCTTCAACTGCAGCAAGTTACTATCCAATCCAAACTGTGACATTATCAAGGATATAGTATGTACATGTTAGAATCAGAATACATTAAAAAACTGGATCAAAGTAATGTTTCAGCATTCGATCATTCATTGGTCCTTCTTTTGTTTCTGTACCATCCAGGCTCTTCAGAAAGTAAGTATTGTTCCCTTGCAATGCCTGGATGATAAATGGCCCTTTCCACAGGAAGTCAAACTTCCCATGTTTTCCTTTGTCTTCTTTCCTGGAATCCCACCTTAGAACTTTGTCTCCAATGTAGAAGTCTTCTGCTTTGGTCTGTTTATCAAATATTTTCTTGAGCTTTTCTTGTAACACTTGGGATCTTTGGTGCACTTCTTCTTTGGTCTGCTGCAAATGGATGGTCTGATTTATTCTCCTTTGAATGTCATTGGGTTCCACCTAAGATTCTTGCAGTAGTTTCATTACAGGGACTCCTAAAGATGAAGGGAACATAGCCTCCATGCCATAAACTAGCTCATAAGGGCTAGTTCCAATAGATCTCTTTGTAGTGTCTGTCTGCCCATAGTGCATTTGTGAGCTTCTTGTGCCAGTTTTTCTTGTTTTCTTCCAACAATTTCTTAATAATATTAATCAGGCTTTTATTGGAAGACTCAGCTAGACCATTACCTTGAGGGTAATAGGTTGTGGAATGGCCTAAAGTGATATGGTATTTGTTACAGAAATTTATCATTCTCTTGGACTTGAAGGCAGCAACATTGTCGGTTATGATCCTTTCAGGACAGCCAAATCTAGACAATATGTTGGTCTCTAAGAATCCTATAATCACTGTATCATTGGCTTGTCTAGAAGGAATGGCTTCTATCCATTTGGTGAAATAGTCAGTGGCAGTAAGAATCCATTTATGTTGGCCAGAAGAGGGAGGGTGTATTTCTCCAATGAAATCCAAACCCCATTGTTGAAGGGGCTTTTCAGTGGAAATTGGTCTCAAGGGTAAGTGTAACAGTTTCCTTTTGCCTTCAAAAATTTGGCATTTGTGGCAAGTAGTGACAAACTTCTTTACATCAGCGAACAAGGCTGGCCAGTAAAATCCAGCCCTTAAGATTTTGTCTGTAGTTGATTTCCAGTAAAGGTGTCCACCACAGTCCCCTGCATGAAATTATTTGAGAACCTTGTCAGCTTCTTCTTTTATTAAAAAATTCAATAGAATACCTTCATGATTTTTCCAAAAAAGAGCATTATCTAAAATACAGAATTTTGAAGCTTTAATCCTTAAAAACCTTTTCTTTGTTCTGGATAACCCTGGGGGAGCCTGCAGGTTTAATAATACATTAGTTATATCAGCATACCAAGGTGATTCTAAGAAGGCCTGACTGATTTGTGGAGTCGCCATCTCCTGTTCATTATCTAGTTCATTAATATCCAGGGCTTGAAAATTTGTTTCAGTCATGAGTTTAGCCAATCCCTGTCCTTTTATAAGCTTTGTAGGTTTTATCTCAATATCATACTCCAATATATTAGCTATCCATTTGCCTCGTTTGCCTTCAATTCTATCCTGAGTCAGGATGTCTTTGACAACATCATTTGTTACATAAGCTACTACATGGGAGTACAATATATAGACTCTGAAGTCTTTAATAGCTTGCAAAAGACTATTTTTCCATGATTTTGTAATTTAGAGGTGCATCTCTAAGTGCTTTACTGAAAAATGCTATGGGTTTTTCACATCCTTGATCATCTTTTTGTAGTAAAACAGCTGCTATAGTCTGTTCTGATGCAAATGAGAAAATTATGAAGTCTCTATCGAACTTTGGACTTGTAAGGATTGGTGTTCTGGTCAAAGCAATTTTAATCTCTTCAAATGCTTGTTTGGCTTTTACTGTCCATTTAACCTTTGAATCCTTTTTCAACATTTTGGTTAGCAATCTAATTAATTCAGCCAGATTAGATATGAATCTTCTCAAAAAGTTAATCTTTCCTAGGAAAGCTTTAAGTTCTTTGACATTTCTGGGGTGGGGTATTTGCAAAATAGCTTCTATTCTAGCAGGATCAATTCTGATGCCATCTTTGGAGATGATATGGCCTAACAGTTTTCCTTCTTCTAGACCAAACAAAGACTTTTTAGGATTTAATGAAATACCATACTTTCTGCATTTTAAAAACACTTGTCTCAAATGATATAAATGTTGCTGATATGATCTAGAAAACACAGTGAGGTCATCTAGATATACAACCAGAAAATCGTGAATCTCTTTTGCAAAAGCTATGTCCATTGCTCGTTGAAAGGTTGCCCCTGCATTCTTAAGTCCGAATGGCATTTTAACATATTTGAATGTACCCCATGGTGTTGTAAATGCAGTCTTTTCTTGGTCATCAAGATGAACTAGAATCTGATTAAAACCTGAAAACCCATCCAAAAGTGAAATCCTAGAAGCACCTACTACCCTTTGTAAAATATGATCCATCTTAGGTAAAGGGTAATTGTCTTTCAAAGAAACCTTGTTTACATTTCTTAAGTCAACACATAATCTGATTTCTCTTGTTTTCTTCCTGGTAGGCACTAAATTAGACACCCACTTTGAAAATCTGATTGGAGCAATTATCCCTACATCATGCATTCGTTTGATTTCTTTTTCAATTAAAGGAAGTAGTACAGGGTTGATTCTTCTGAGCTTTTGGTTGAATGGTTTTTTATTTTCCTTGAGGGGTATTGTATGTTGAATTACAGAGGTGTCATAAGATTTCAGATCTTCATAGCTCCAGGCAAAAACATCTTGGAATTCTTTGATCAGCTCAACATATTTAAGTTTTTGACCAGGGGGAAAAGATTTGGATAATTTTACCATTTTTGGATTCTCTTCCGTTTCTATGTTATAGTCTTCAATGTCTGCTTTTGGAGGTTCCATCTAGGGTTTCTTTGGAATATCGTTGAAATTAAAGAGATCTTCCAAAGGGGTTAATCCTTTGGGAAAATGATTGTCTTTCCAATTGATAACTTCAGATTCTCCTTCAGTAATCTCATCAACATCTATTTCTTTAAGATCCTGTATTTCATTTTTGGTAAATTTTGTTGGATGAAGCATTTGAGTTGCATTTTCTGCTGAAATGTCTGTTTCTATATGATTTGTTGGATCAAACTCACTAACTGTATCTCCATCTATGTTAGTGCTAGAAAATTCCTCTTCTAGGGTTAAAAAACTGTTGATCTGATTATCACTGTAAAACACTTGTCAGTTCTTTACATTATCAGGTATGGCTGGCCTGTGTCTAATCTCAACTGTGAATTGATGATTTGGTTCAAATGGTAATTTACAGGTGCTGGCAAACATCGCCAGGCTATGAGCTTGCAAGTTATGTTTTCTCGGAATTTTGGCAAGCTGAGTTTCTAGAAATGTATTGAGGATCTCTATAGCTGTCCCTCTATACTCTCTTAATCTCGGACCATTTGTTAAGAACTTCCCTTTTATCTGTTGAATGATTAAATCGGAGTCTCCCAGGGCTGACACTCTAGTTGCTCCCAATTTCTTGACCAGTTTAAGACCTAGCAATAGAGCTTCATATTCAGCCATATTATTAGTGCATCTAAAGTTTAACCTGTAGGCATGGCCTTCAACATGATTGTTTTCAAGATTGTGCACCCAGACTCCTGCTCCTGCTCCTAATTTTGTCACAGAACCATCAAATTCTAAGTACCAAAGGATTTCATATTCATAATTAGTATCTGGAGTTTCAGGGATCTGTTCAATAGGGAGATCTGGTTTTTGAGTTTCTTCTGGTTTATCTGATGTTTCATGATTTTCAGAAATTTCTTGGATTCAGACACTGGACCTTTCATTTGCAATTTTTTCTGTTTCATCTGCTAGAACTTTTATTTCATGTGGGGGATCAATTTCAACATTGTAAAGGATAAAAGAATCCATATCCGAATGTACTGAGTAGATAGGGAAATTTTGAGGTTTCTCTTAACTACTTACTACATACTTCATTAAGGTTTCTCTGTATAGTCTCTTGGGTTGACCAAACACTGAAATAGTAGCGTAAGACATGTCTAATTGTAGAGATCCTTGAGGCTTTGCACCCCAAGATCTAGACAATAACATGCCATACTTTGGTGGAATATCAGCTACTACTATGTCCATCAAGATGGTTTTGGCAGGATATTGGACTAGTGACACACATAAGTCTTTGATTAAACCCAAACATTTGACCTGACTTGAATCAAAAGAGAAAAGGTCTTTATATGGCCTGGTGATGTCAAGGTCTAGTCTCTCCATTACAAATTTAGGCATTAAGTTATGGAAAGAACCAGAATCAAACATGGCATTATGAAGTATTTTGTCATCTATGTTTAAACTTACATAGAAAGGAGGAACTTCTCCCTCTGCTGTTTTTCCATTTACTCTAGGGCCAAATATCAATTCAGGTTGGTCATCAAAAACATTTACTGAATCTTTGTTCACAGAAATTTTGAGTGATCTGCTGATTTGACTTCTGTAGACATCATGTTTAGCTAATTCTGATAATGGAACAACGATCTTTAGTTTGCCTACTTCTGTCTCAAGATTGAAAGGCTTTTCGGTCTGAGTTCTTGTGTTTCAGACAGTTGTATTTTTTGCGTTTCTCTCCTCTTCAGGAGTGGGATTATGGGCTGAAGTTGTTTCCAGATCAAGTTCTAGAGGCTTTTCTATGTTTCCTTTAGAAGGAATAAAAGTGGAAGGTTGTCTGTTAGGTGGTTGATTATCTGATACATCTTCAACAATTGGGTTATCAGGGTTAGGACCTGCTTTAGAAAGAATATGTACAGGGGGGGCACTAATCTTACCTTTGTTATGCTGCTTGGTATCTTTCTGTTTACTGGTTTCAGGGACATCTATTCTTTTGCCCCTCAGATTGTATTGTTTGTGGACTTTGTAAATGGCCGTATCATATCCCTCCCTAAAGACAAATGATTCACTTGACTGAGTTTGGAATTGTTTAAGGATGTGAGCTTCCTGATCCTCTTGGGTCAAGAAAACTTGTTGTTCATTGTTGAGTCCCATCAGAGTAATTTGAGTGTCTTCGGTTGGTTCATCAGAAGTTGAGGCTTCAGCATAATTTTCTTGAAATGGGGGCCTAATATTTTGGTCGGGCCCTATCTTTCCAGTGTTAGGATTTTGGTTCTTCCTGAAATTTGGATTTCTCCCAGTATTGCTTGGTTGACTATCCCAAGGGGATTTTCTCTCAATTGTTTCTACTCTATCTCCCAGTCTATCCATTCCTTTAATAATAGCATCTAATTTTTGTTCAAATGCAGAAGGTTCTTCTTTGAAAGGTGTCATCTTTTCAGCTCTGTCTCTAGATCGTTTAGATATCAGGTTGGACTCAACACTGACAACTACACTCTGCATCTCTTCTAAGTTTCTAGGACCTCTTTCCCTAAGTTGGTATGCCATATCAGAATCAAACGCATCAGGGAATTTGATCAAGTCCAAATCTGGAGGAGGTCTGAGATTTTGAGGAATAGCATTGTATACATTATTGAATCTGGTACAGTAATCTTGGACCATTTCTTGTGTGCCTCTTCTTAGGTTTTCATACTCTGATAAAATGTGGAGAGGATCTTTCTTCTATTCCCATTTGTTCAAGAAGGTCTGATAAAGAGTTGGTGGGTCATTGATACTGTTTGCAGGGAGGGCTCTAAACCAGGTTCTAACATCGCCAGTTAAACTTTGAACAAATACTTTCATTCTAACATCATCAGCATCAATCTCATAACTTTCAAAATAGTTGGTCATTTTTTTGATATGTTGTTGAGCTGTGTAAGTGCCAGTACCTTCAAAATAAGAGATTTTAATTTGATAGTCTTGGGGCATAGCCCCTGGATTGGCAGGTAAGTTTAGGGGAGTATATCGATTTGCCATGGTTGCAGAAATAGCTGTGACAACTAGAGGAGTAGGGATAACAATGGGAATGTGTGTTGCAGATGGATGAGTGGAAAGGGTAGTTTGAGGTGCTGATGGTGAACTTGGAGAAGCTGTAGTAATCACAGAAAGGTTTGGTGTTTTTTTAGAAGTAAGCTCAGATTGAATGGAGTTCTAAAAATGTCCGTCAAGGTGTGAAGTTGTTAACACCCAGGTTGTTCCCTATGACTCCCAAGGGAATACGGTCGGGGTAACCACTAACCAATCTTTGGATCACTGTTTCTAGCCAAACTGTGATCAGAGAGGGCTCTCTCTTTATGATTTGTAACTGTTTATGATAGGGTTTTAGGCTAGCTATTATGCACAGGTTTTGTTTATGTTTTGGTTGAAGAATTTCCTTCAGATCTCTTGTGATGTAATATTCAGAGAGTCAAGTATCATTGGGCAATGGAGTCTGTGGCTGTAGGTGTCTAGAAACTTTGAGATGAACCGGTGAAACTTACAGGGCCATTTGGATGCTTCATAGAACAAATTTTGATTAATAACAGGAAACAGGTAAGACAAACAATGAAAGCATTCAAGAATTTTCACTCATTTTTAACTGTTTCCACCAAACTGGTTATGAGAAAAGACAGATGTCACAGGGGCAAACTTGAATCCCTGGGAATGTCTATCACAGCGAAAGATATAGTTTCAAAGTGCAGCAACTAAGAATTACACTTCTGTTACTGTATCTGAGGAAAACATGGATAATAGCTCAGTTTGAGTTCAGGGTAATCATGGATTAAGTCCTGGAACCATTCTTCTACTTTGCTATTAAGTGTAAAACATCTGAACAATAAAAGAGAACAAAAGACTCGAAAACATGTAATACAGAGATTTGAGAAAACTTATTGTTTTATGAAACACTCTGGAATCCTGCAACATTCACCATTCATCACAACGCACCAAATACACCACGCTTTGGAAATTCCATTCTCCCTTTGTATTATTTCTCTGAGAATTTTTACAGCAAGTGAGAGTTTCAAAAGGAAAATAACAACAACCCCTTAAGCTTCTGTGAGGGGCCAATATATACTTGCGATTGTTTACAAAAATATCTGAGTCCTGAGTTATCTCAGACTTAATGTTCTTACCAACTTTGAGATATTATTATCAGAAATTTATTACAGCATTGAATACAAAATAAAGGCGCTTTAATGTTCTGTCAGAAGATATTTTGGCCTTTGGGATCTGCTGAGTCGGTTGAGATATTTTGATTGAATGCTGGAGAACCCGACTTTATGGCTTGTGCGCTGTATGCTGTGCTTGTCACCTGTGATTGTGACTGCTGCAGTGGTGAGAGAAAAAACCAACCTCACGGGTTCGGACCTGATAAGATTACCTGTGTCAGATTCCTCCACTCTTCCTGTGTGGGCAATTGGTGTCTTATGATTGCCCCCATAGTCTCATCTGCCTCAGTATACTTAAAGAAATTTGGTGGTGTATCAAACAGATGATCAATTTCATTCATAATAAAAAACAGATTATCCACCCTATCATACAGATTCTGCCCCGATGCTGGCCCTGTGTCTGCTGAGGTACTGGGCTGTTTTGCAATTTGTGCTACCGCATGGGCGTCAATCCTTTTGTTGTAATTTTCTAGGGTGAGCAGTCCTCCTACACTGCTTAAAATGCTGGGGAGGCCTCTGTTCTGTAATGCCAGGAATCTGTCCAGGAATTTGTTGATTTCAGTCTGCATGTCCTGTGTTCTCCTCTCCAGTGTTCCAACTAGGCTTCTTAGTGTCAGGACTCGTTTAACTACTGAGATTGTTTCAGTCCTGTTAGTAATTCCCATGGCAGCTAGTTGAGAGCTAGTTTTGTTATTTAAAACATTGACCATTCTGTTGGCAGCATCTGGCATGTGGCCAAGGCTTGCTCTTGCTCTGTGTATTTCCTTGTTTGCCTTGGTGATGAGTGCTATTTGCTCATCCATAGTCTCAATGTACTGCCACTGATTGGTGATGGATCGACCGATGTTACTCCAGAGGACTGCCTTTAGTTCTGCTGTTACCTTCTCTAGTGCAAGCTCTTTTTCTAGTTCAGCTATTCTCTTTTTTAGAGCTTTTATCTCTCTCTCCTTTGTTGCTTCATTCTGCTTGCTTTTGTCAAATTTTTCATTCACCTTGGCCAAAGTCTTCTTGACTTCATCAAGCTCTTTCATTTGGGATTCAAGAATTTGGATCTCAGCTTGTAGCTTCTGCATATCCAGACTGGGAGTCTGTCCTGGTGTTGGTGTAGTCGTTGCTGTAGATGGTGCTGTAGTTCCCGTTTGCTGAGGAGGAGGAGTAGTTGTTGGAGGGACTTCCTCAAGATTAATTATCACAGGAGGAGGCTGGGAGGGTTGGCCCTCTTCTCTTTGCTTCATTGCTGTTTGTAGTGCTGCTTTTGCAGCTTCTGATTGTCCTAGCTGGTCTTGAGTTCGAACCAGCTCCTTGTACAGGGATACCAGCAGGTCTGTAGTATCCTTTTCCTGCCTTTGCTGGGCAACCTCATCTGTTTGTGGATGGATGGTAGCTGGGAGCTTGATTTTCTTTCTTAAAGCCGCCATGTCTGCATCCCTTATCTTCAGGAGTTCTTGGATACCCTTAACATCTTTAGGATCATGTCCTATTTCGATAATTACCTCTTCCAAGGACTTGATCCGGTTGTCCTTGGCTTGTGATGATGCTCTCTCCAATTCCAGCTGAGAGGCTGTATTATCAAGGCTGCTCTTCAATTTGTAGTTCTCCAATGTCTCACCTGCCAAGGAGGCATACACCATTTCACCAGTTTGTTTATGTAATTCAATCTTATCCATAGGGTGTATGTCTTTGGCCAGCACCTCCATGTTGGTTCTTAGGTAATCCGAGGTAGATTGAGGATGCAGTGTTGTGGGCATGAAGTGACTCATGATCATCTTGCCTTCACTTACATCAAAGGCAGACATGAGTCTTTGCTGATTTGTAGGAGCCAGGTTCAGCAAATGATCGTACAGCCGTATTTTAATAGGATCACTCCTCCTCTTAATGTCAATAAATTGCTGCTTGATGCTTGACTGTCCCTCTCTGTGCTGGCTGGAGGAGCTGACCTCTCCTCTTATAGTTCTATCATGTTCATGCTGAGATGAACTGGCTGAAACTTCTCCACTGGGTGGGCCCATGCCCATTGCTTGCCTCACTGCTATGTCATCCTCTTGGGAGTCATTTAGTCTTTGTCTTTTCTCTCCCCGATTAATGGATGAAGTCAGGGGAGTCTCTCTATCCCTTTTCCTGGTGAAGTCCTCCTTTTGTGGGGTTTGGAGGACCGAGGTATCAACAGTGGTTTCTGCTCTAGGAGGCACCACTGTCTGAGCCTGTTGCTCAGTGGAGCTTGGAGGATCAGTCACTTTTTCTAGATGCAAGGGCTGCTGTTCACTAAACTGTTCCTCTTCCTGTTGCTGCCCGAATTCCTGCTGCTCCATCTCTTCTTGCTGCTGTAGCAATGTGTCCACTTGTTCTTCTGTCAATGGAGGTGGCTGTTCCACCTGCTTCCCTTTATCCCTGATTGCTGTCTGTGGTGCTTTCTCGGCAGTTTGCTGCTGTGCTGTTGATGATGTAGCAGCTGCTCCAAGTTGCTTTTTGTAGGAGAGGGGCACCTGTCCACAAGTTTCCAAGTCAGCTTCCTTTTGCATATTTCTAGCCTCTCTCTCAAGTAACTCTTCATTAGTAATTTCCTCCTCTAGGGTACCCTCCTCCCAATTTGATGCATTGGCATACTGTTCAATCTCGGGTTGTCTCTTGTGTGCATAGCTACCCAATTTGTATCTAATCCTCCTGAGGGAGATAGCATGATTGGGGTCATAGGGTATCCATTCAAAGCTGGTTTGCAGTCTGAGGCCTTCCAGGATAGTGTTTGCCTCTTTCCATCCCTCTTCTTTCTTGTTATATAGGAAAGGACCCAGCTGGTTCCTTACCTTCAACTGTGACTTCTTGTTGTTGCTCTGAAAATGAAGATAGTCTGAGTTCCCAAACTGTCTGAAATATTCCAAGGCAAAAAGCCTCATGGGGACATACCTTGGCAACCTAAATGGGTTCAACTCACAGCCATATATCCTGATGACTGTGTGGTTTTGGTAGAAGTACCAATTACCAATGCTGTAGGACTTATTCAAATGGAGAATTCTCCTCATGTCATCAGTTAGTCTAGGAGGAGGAGTACCATGCAATACTGTCATGACTGGATAGATGAATAAGTCAATGAACTCAGTGTATGTGTAAGGTGATACAGAGGTATGATGAAAAACAGAAGTCCAGAACACAACTGACCTTGGAATTCCCTGGGCGTTGAGTGGTTTCAAAGGAACAGAGAAGGTGGCTGGCTGATAGAACAAGAATAGATGGTATATATATGAAGTATACCTGAATAGTCTTTCCCTCTTCAAGTTCATAAACTGCTCATGGATTTTATCTGCAATGTAGGTTGCATAGTCATAATGTACAGCTGGGGGTTTACCAGGAGAGAATATAGACAGCATTGCCATTAGGCTATCATCCACATCCTCTATCCCCCTGAATCCTAGGACATAACTGATTAAATCCACTAACATCCTGCCCAAATCATTCAAGTAGTGATACCCAATAGGAGGGGTTCTGACTGATTCAGAGCCTGGTCTTACAAACAACTGATTGATTTTAATGATTTGGTCATTTGACAGCTTGGTCCCTTTGTTTATCAAATTCTGCATAAAGAGGGGAGTCAATTGCTTGGCAGTTTGGAAGTGCAGCATTCCATTTATACTTTCTGGGGTAATCTGGAACAGGATTGAGCCTGTGGGGCTGATGACAGCTCTTTGGCTTGGGTCATAACATTCCTGGCAGCTGTAGATGAGTTCTGGCATAGGATTTACTTGGGGAAGGTTGTAGATGGGTAAATTTGAGTCCCAAATTCCCAAGATGTCTGCCCCACTCAGGTGCTGGGCTTTTAACTCATTCATCATCTGGATATTGTATTTGGTTCCCATAGGGAACCAGTCCAGCATTTGGTAATCCATGTCTCCCAGGGGTTTCCATGCTAATTCCTGGTGAGGAGCATTGAGGGGCTTGATATTTAGAGCAATAGGAGTCTCCATAGTTCTTCAAAGTGCAACAATTGTAGGTGAATAGTCAAAATGGAAGCAACACAGAATAGAGGTGATTCTCTGTAAAGACAGTTTGTATTTTGGACACCAGAGGGGAATTTACTCAACAGCAATTGAAATACTGTTTGTTTTTTAGGAGCAGAGCTTCTCTTAAGGTCTGACTATGTCCTCTTTTTGTGGGTAAATTGAGACCAACAAGGAATTTTCCGAGAATACACAGTGAGTATTGTTTTTTGGGTAAATTTACCGGAATTATGGCTCGGCTGGTGTTTTTCGACTTCACAGTGGCAAATGTGGACTTGCAGAGGGAAATGGGCGGTGTAAATATAGTTTTTGAGGTGCCTTTATCCTTCTGAACAAATTAAAGTTCGATAACAGTTGTATGGAGGGCAAGACAACTGTAAATACCTGTAAATTGGCGAGCAGAGGTCGAGCAGGTGTGCACGTTTGCTGCTGAGGAGGTCGCCCGGGTTAAATCAACAGGTTGGCGGAAATTCGAACGTAAACGGTCATGCAGGGAGAACAATAGCGACAGGAGTGAAAGTGGGAAAAACACGGCTTTTTTGGGTAAATATGGGTTTTTTACCATTTTGGCGCTTTTTCATGATGACGTCAGCATGACGTCATTGGTGGGTCACGGTGAGGTGACGTCAGCTGACGTCGTCGGGTGACGTGGCAGTAGATTATTGGTCCAAGGGGCGATGAGGTGGCAACCACGTCAGCGGACAGGTGGACGAATGGCAGAGGTGAGTACGAGCGGACGGACGTGGCGATGAGTTAGCGGAAAATAGGTGGCAGTTAGGACCGTAGCGGTTACGGTTAAAGCTAACCGCTACGGTTTCTCGGGGCGGTTTGGGTACGGCGCCGAAGTTGTCAGGCCCGGCTCCGAGATACCTCAGTGCTTGACGCGTGGAGAGGCCCTGACGTGACGCAACGTCAGCATCTCGGGCGGTAAAGGACAGCAGTGGGAGCCGCTCCGATATTGACGTGGATCGTCAGATCTTCGGGCCTTGATCCGACGGTGGGCGGAGTATGGAGGTGCTCGGGTTATATGCGGGCGGGGAACTTTAGGTTTTATGGGTTTTTTATTGTTTTTTTTGAATGTTTTTTCATTTAACCAATAATGCGCTAACCCTTTGGAAATGCGCCAGAGGCGGGTTTTTTGACTTTGGTAATTTTTGCAAAGGATTTGAAGGCGGAATAGGGTTTTGTAAGGGTTTTCCAATGCAAATGGTGGTTTGAGGAGCAGTTTGACTTGCAGCAAGGGGGAATGGGATGGGACAGGTTCACCAAAGTGACCAGATGTCACTTTGGTCCCTTTTGAAGACCATATGGCTATAATGCCAAGGGGAGGGAGTATATATAAAATTTGGGGCTTTATACACCTTAGTGTTAGTATTATTAGGGGAAGGGGTAAAATAGGGGAGCTATATAGTAAAATTAGAGGTTAATATGAATGAAGGGAGCAAATGAAAGGGATTTTACTGAGTTTATCTGAAATTGACTTGGTTTTGAGAGTAGATCAAAATGAAAAGATCTTAGACAAGAAATGTGGATTCTGAATGAACTAGAACCACCATAAAACCATGATCTCTCTTCATAAATCTCAGCTGAAAGAAAGGGAGTGTTAGTAATGGAATAAAGGGGAAGAGGGAAGTTAGTCATGCTCCTTGCTGTAATATGATGGAATTAACCACTTTTTCTATTGATAGATTTTGCCTTGGCAAAACACCTGTTGACATATGTGTAATGGTGAAAATACCCTTTCTGCAACCACAACTGCCTACCCAGCTATTTCCCTAGCATTTTTTGTTTCTCCATAGAGGGTGCATTTGGACTTGCAAACCCTTACTTGCCTTTTCTTTTCTTTGGCTTTTTCTTTTTTCTTTTCTATCTACTTCTACCCTTATCTCTTCCAAGGTCCCAGATTAAGCTGTTGGGAACCTTTGCTTCTCTACCTAAACTACTTGTCTGCCAAGATTAAACAGTTTGGACAGACTTCTTTCTCTATTCTATAACTCAAAATTGAACACATGGCATGATCCAGATTAGACTGTTGAATCATCCACAAAATTGAAATAAGGTCCTCAATACTTGAAACACTTTACCCACCTCTTGCTTTCTAGGAAATATGGGATCTTTGGGATACCAAAGCAGAGCATATTTGGCCTTTCTCTTGCCAATCATGAAATATGAAACCTATTGGTATAGGTATCCAACAGTGGCTCCACATGGGGATGGTTTTTCTTTTGAAAGACCAAGAACAGCAGGTCAGATTGCCTTGTTCCTTGACTGCCCATCTTTGTCTTTGAAATCTGCTGCATGAATGTGTCAAAATAGCGTGTTTCTCCTTTGGAAGACCTCTGATTCTATTTGCCTTTTACTGCTTGGTAAATCACTTGGGAAAACTGCTTTTTACAATCTAAAACAGAAAACAATATGTACATCTGCATATATACAAAGAATCCTTAGGTTCTACTCATGGGGAATAGTCAAAGTAGTGCTTCAGCATCCTGCCATTAACAGGACCTTCATCCAAGTCAGTTTCAGTAAGACTTTTGAGGAAATAAGTGTTGTTACCTTGTACTGCTTGGACAGCAAATGGTCCTTTCCATAAAGAGTCAAACTTTCCATGTTTCCCTTTCTCTTCTCTTCTTGCATCCCACTTTAAAACTTTGTCCCCCACATTGAAATCTTCTGCTTTGGTTCTTCTATCAAAAGCCCTTTTCAGTTTCTCTTGTAGTATCTGCACTCTGCTGAAAACTTGTTCTCTGGTCTGCTGTAAACAAATTATCTGGTTAATCCTTCTTTGCATGTCATTTGGCTCTGCTTGGCTTTCTTGCAGAAGTTTCATAACCGGCACTCCTAGTGATGAAGGAAATCTGGCCTCTAATCCATAGACTAACTCATATGGGCTGGTCCCAATTGATCTTTTAGTTGTTAGTCTGTCTGCCCATAAGGCATTTACTAGTTTCTTATGCCAGTTCTTTTTGTTCTCTTCCAGCACTTTCTTTATGATATTTATCAAACTTTTGTTTGATGATTCAGCAAGGCCATTTCCTTGAGGATAGTAAGCTGTAGAATGGCCCAAAGTAATGTGAAATTTATGGCAGAAGTTCACCATCTTCTTGGATCTGAAGGCAGCAGCATTGTCTGTTATTATCTTGTCTGGGCAGCCAAATCTAGCCAGTATATTGTTTTCCAAAAACTGAATGATTACTGAATCATTTGCTTGTCTGCATGGGGCAGCTTCAATCCACTTGGTGAAGTAGTCTGTTGCTGTTAGAATCCATCTGTGTTGCCCTGAAGATGAGGGATGAATTTCCCCAATGAAATCCAAGCCCCATTGTTGGAAAGGTCTCTCTGTTGCAATAGGCTTCAAAGGAAGTGGCAGCAACTGTCTTTTGCCTTCAAACAGTTGGCATTTGTGGCATGAGGCTGTAAATTTCTTAACATCAGAGAACATAGTAGGCCAGTAATAACCAGCCCTCAATATCTTGTCCACAGTGGACTTCCAGTACAAATGTCCACCACAGTCTCCAGCATGGAAGTCTTGCATGATATTGTTAGTTTCATTCTCTATTAGACAGTGCAGCAAAATACCTTCATGGTTTTTCCACAGTAGATTTTCATCCATCACACAAAATCTAGATGTTTTCATTTTTAGGAACCTACACTTAGTTCTGGACAGTCCTGGGGGAGCACACAGGTTTTGTAACACATAACAGATATCAGAGTACCAAGGAGATTGTTCAAAGGCTACATTGATCTTTGGAGTCGCCAGCTCTGTTTCACTGTCCAGTTGGTTAATGTCTAAGGCTTGGAAATTTGCTTCTGTCATTAACTTGGCCAAACCTTGTCCTTTTATCAGCTTTGTAGGCTTTATTTCAATGTCAAATTCTAGTATATTGGCAATCCATTTTCCTCTCCTGCCCTCTAAGTTTTCTTGGGTGAGAATGTCTTTGACAATAGGACTTGGTACATAAGCCACAACATGGGAGTAAAGGATGTAAATCCTAAAGTCTTTAATAGCCTTGATCAAAGCATAGGCTTGTTTTTCCATTATTTGATACTTTAGGGGGGCATCTCTAAGAGCTCTGCTGAAAAAAGCAATGGGCTTTTCATTCCCTTGGTCATCTTTCTGCAATAATACAGCAGCAATAGTATGCTGGGAGGCAAATGAGAAAATAATAAAGTCTCTGTCAAACTGAGGATTAGTTAACACTGGGGTTTGAGTCAAGGCCAATTTTATACTTTCGAAAGCTTGTTTTGCTTCAACAGTCCATTTGACCTTTGAATCTTTCTTTAGCATATTGTTTAGTAATCTGATTAATTCTGCTAAATTTGGGATAAACCTTCTTAAAAAGTTGATTTTTCCTAAGAATCCTTGCAGCTCCTTGACATTCCTTGGGTGAGGCATTTGTAGGATAGCTTGTATCCTATCTGGATCAATTCTTATGCCATTTTTTGAAATAATATGCCCTAGAAGTTTCCCTTCTTCCAAGCCAAATAATGACTTCTTGGGGTTTAAGGAAATACCATATTTCCTGCATGTTATGAAGATCTGTCTTAAATGTTTCAAGTGTTCTTGGTCAGATTTTGAAAAGGGTGTTAGATCATCTAAGTAAATGACCAAGAAGTCATGAATCTCTTTTGCAAAAGCAATGTCCATTGCTCTCTGAAATGTTGCCCCTGCATTTTTCAATCCAAAGGGCATTTTCACATACTTGAAAGTGCCCCATGGGGTAGTAAATGCAGTTTTGTCTTGATCATCAGGGTGTACCAGGATTTGATTGAAACCTGAGAAACCATCCAGCAATGATATCCTTGAAGCTCCTACTACTCTTTGAAGAATGTGATCCATTTTGGGTAAGGGGTAGTTGTCTTTGAGTGACACTTGGTTCAAATTCCTTAAGTCTACACAAAGTCTAATCTCACCAGTTTTCTTTCTTGTAGGGACCAAATTTGAAATCCACTCAGAAAACCTGATTGGTGCTATGATACCAGCTTTGAACATTTTCTGTAATTCTTTTTCAATGGAAGGAAGGAGCACAGGATTGATTCTTCTCAATTTCTGTTTGAATGGTTTTTGATTAGGCTTGAGGGGAATGGTATGCTGGATAACAGAGGTATCGTATGACTTTAGATCCTGATAACCCCAAGCAAAGACATCTTGGAACTCTTTAAAGAGATCAATATATTTGGGTTTTTGATCAGGGGGCAAAGCAGCAGATAGCTTTATTATTTTAGGCTTGTCAGTGGTACCAATGTTACATTCTTCAATTGTTGCATCTAATGGCTGCATCTTTGGTTTCCTGGGGACATCATTTGAGTCAAAAATGTCCTCTAGTGGGGTAAGGCCTGCTGGAAGGAAATTGTCTTTGAGTTGTATGATTTTATCTTCAGCGTTGCTCACCTCTTCACAGTCAATTTGGTGAATTTGCTGAATGTTTTCTTTGTTGAAAATGGTTGGACTGAGTAATTGTTTGGCTGTTCTAGGTGACATTGGGTGGGCAGACTGTTGAAACTGTAATTGTGATGGACTTGCTCCATCAAATATTTGTGATTGACTTGCTGTCTCAAGCATTTGTGATTGACTTGCTGTCTCAAGGTCAATATTTAATCCTGTAAACTCTTGTTGCAAGGTTAAAAAGTTGTTTATTTGCATGTCATTCTCAAATACTTGCCACTCTTTGACATTGTTTGGAATAGAAGGCCTATATTTGACCTCTGCCGTGAAACAATTGTTGGGTTCTAATGGGAATTTGAAGGTGCTGGCAAATGTTGCCAAGCTGTGTGCATGGAGATTGTGGCCCCTTGGAATTTTTGTGATAACAAACTCGGAGAAGGTCTCTAATATTTCAATTACAGCAGACCTATAGGACCTCAATCTTTTGTCATTGGTAACAAAATTTCCTTTCACTTGTTGAATCACTAGATCAGAGTCTCCCATGATGGAGAGTTTAGGAGCCTGTAGTGATTTTGCTAGCTTTAGGCCCAACAGCAGAGCTTCATATTCTGCTATGTTGTTAGTGCATCTAAACTTCAATCTGTAAGCCCTGCCTTCTGCATAGCCTTTCTCTTTGTTATGTATCCATACTCCAGCTCCTGCCCCTAACTTGTTAACTGAGCCATCAAATTCTAGGGCCCACAGAATGTCTTGCTGAACGGGAGATTTAAAATTCTGTTCATGGGATGGCAATGTGAGCATGAGTTGAGGTTTCTTTTCCCATTTGTTTCCTAGGATAATTTCATCATTTGTTTGACAATCTTTGACAACTAGAGGAGGGTTCATGTGTATTGTTGGGCTGATTGAAGTTTGGCAGGTGCTACTTGTTTGATCAATGTTTTGTTCTTGTATGAGTGTTTCGGTCTTAATGTCATTGTTTGAGAGGCTTGCGCTGTCATTGAAGAGGATGAAGGAGTCTATGTCCGAATGGACAGCATATATTGGAAAATTTTGAGGCTTTTCTTCACTGCTGACCATATACTTCATGAGTGTTTCCCTATAAAGTCTTTTTGGTTGCCCAAATACAGAGATGGTTGCATATGACATATCTAATTGCAGGGAGCCTTGGAGTTTGGCTCCCCATGATCTTGATAAGAGCATCCCGTATTTGGGTGGGATATCAGCAACTACAACATCCATTAGTATGGTTTTGTTGGGAAATTGAACCAGGGACACACATAAATCTTTTATTAGGCCCAAACATTTGACTTGACTAGAATCAAAAGAAAACAGGTCTTTGTATGGTCTTGTTATATCCAAGTTTAATCTTTCCATGACAGCTTTTGGCATAAGGTTGTGAGAGGCACCTGAGTCAAACATTGCATTATGCAGTATTTTATCATGAACATGCAGGCTGACATAAAAAGGTAAAACCCCTGTGACTACTGTTTTTCCATCTACCTCTGGGCCAAACAGTAATTCTGGAGTGTCATCTAGCACATTTACATCATCTTTGCTGTTGGTGAGCTGAAGGGATTTTTTGATCTGTTGCTTATATATGTCATGCTTGGCTAGCTCTGAAAGGGGAATTGCTATCTTTAACTTGCCAATCTCTGCTCCTAGGTCAAAGGGTTTGTCAACTTGGATTTTAGAGTCACGGATAGCAGTCCTTTCTCTGTTCATTAAATCTTCTTGTTGGATTTCATCTTGATTTTGGAACCTGCCCCTCATATCCATGTCTTGAGGGGTAATGTTCGGATTTGGGTGGGAGGATGAGGTTGCCGTGGGCTGTTGTAGTGGGGACAGTAATTCAGTGACTTCCTCAACCACTACTTCTTTTGTAGGCAAGTTTGTTTTGTCATTAGGTTCAGTGACTAAGGTTTCTTTAGATTGCTGTTTCTCCTTTACCTTTTCAGGCTGATTTACATTTACAGTCCGACTCCTTAGTTTGTATTGTTTATGGACTTCATAGACAGCAGTGTCATACCCTTGTTTAAAGTCAAAGGATTCTCCTGATTTTGTTTGGAATGTTTTGCTTTCATCCTCCTCATGGTCTTCTTGTGTTAAGAAAACATGGCTTTTACCATCCAGACCCATTAAGTTGATTTCAGGATCTTCATTGAGCTGATTGGCTGAGGAAGTTTCTGCATAGTTTTCTTGAAAAGGGGGTCTGATATCTTGGTCTGCACTTGTTTTTCCTATGTTTGGGTTCTGCGTTCTCCTAAAATTTGGGTTTCTAGGAGGATTGCTTTGTGATGCCTCCCATGATGACTTTCTTTCAACTGATTCCACTCTTTCACCCAGTCTCTTCATGCTGTTTAGTATTGCATCCAACTTTTGATCAAAGCCTGAGGGCTCTTCTCTCAAACCAGCCTTCTTTTCCAGCTTTGCCCTGTTTCTCTTGGCAATTAGGTTGGCCTCTACAGTGACTGCAACTCTTTGAGCTTCTGCAAGGGTTGGAGGATCTCTTTCTTTCAGCTGATAGGCCATATCAGAGTCAAAACCATCAGGGAAGTTATACAGGGCCAAATCAGGAGGGGGCCTTAAGTTCTGGGGGATAGCATTATATACATTGTTAAACCTAGCACAATATTCCAAGACTGTTTCTTGGGGACCTCTTTTGATAGTGTTATATTCACCGAGTATGTGTAGAGGATCTTTCTTCTTCTCCCATCTGTTGGTAAACTCTTGGTACAGGACCTCAGGGGTTGCAATGGAATTTGCATTCAGGGATCTAAACCAAGTTCTGACATCCCCGGTTAAGCTTTGAACAAAAATTCTCATCCTGACACTGTCATCATCTATTTCATAGGTCTCAAAGTGGTCTTGCATCTTCTTAGCATGCTGGACAGCTGTCAAAGGGCCATGGGAGTCAAAAAATGAGATTTTGGTTTGGTAGTCTTGAGGTAGAGCCGGTGCATTGGCTGGTATCTGCAGAGGTGCATATCTGTTAGCCATGTTTATGGGGTTTATAGGGTTAATAGGAACAAATGGGACAGCTGGGATTACAGGTGTAACAGGGTTAATAGGATGGGTAACAAGCGGGAAACTGGTTGAAAGAGTATGTGCAGATGGTGAAGATGGGAGAGGAGGGCTTTGAGGTGTTGATGATGAACTAGGGGAACTAGGGTGGACCGAAAAAGGACTTTGCAAGGAGTAGGAATGAGGATAGGTTGGTCTGAACTTATATCTGAATCAGCAGGCTTCTCCTGCTTTTGCTGTCTCCTTATGTTCTTTGGAATGATATTTGGGTTATCAACAATGATGGGTTGATCAGGGTCAGGGTTTGCCCTAGTGTGCCTTGGGTTTCTTTTGGGAGCCAGCTTCTACGTATTCTTTTAGAACTTTATACAGGAGGCTTTATATGTACAAGGACTAGGTAAGAATTCTGGAATGACTATATATGTTTCAAAGCTAGGATGAAGATTCCCTAGTTAGCTCTTCCCTAAAGCTGTCCCTGTGTTTACAGAAACAGTCCTAAGGCCTCTTGGCTAGTTTCAGGCTTGATGGTAGCTTTGGAAGATAGATAGTATCTAAAAAAACTTTTAAGAAGTCCCCAGTGGAGTCGCCAATTATGTTAACACCCAGGTTGTTCCCTATGACTCCCAAGGGAATACGGCCGGGGTAACCACTAACCAATCTTTGGATCACTGTTTCTAGCCAAACTGTGATCAGAGAGGGCTCTCTCTTTATGATTTGTAACTGTTTATGATAGGGTTTTAGGCTAGCTATTATGCACAGGTTTTGTTTATGTTTTGGTTGAAGAATTTCCTTCAGATCTCTTGTGATGTAATATTCAGAGAGTCAAGTATCATTGGGCAATGGAGTCTGTGGCTGTAGGTGTCTAGAAACTTTGAGATGAACCGGTGAAACTTACAGGGCCATTTGGATGCTTCATAGAACAAATTTTGATTAATAACAGGAAACAGGTAAGACAAACAATGAAAGCATTCAAGAATTTTCACTCATTTTTAACTGTTTCCACCAAACTGGTTATGAGAAAAGACAGATGTCACAGGGGCAAACTTGAATCCCTGGGAATGTCTATCACAGCGAAAGATATAGTTTCAAAGTGCAGCAACTAAGAATTACACTTCTGTTACTGTATCTGAGGAAAACATGGATAATAGCTCAGTTTGAGTTCAGGGTAATCATGGATTAAGTCCTGGAACCATTCTTCTACTTTGCTATTAAGTGTAAAACATCTGAACAATAAAAGAGAACAAAAGACTCGAAAACATGTAATACAGAGATTTGAGAAAACTTATTGTTTTATGAAACACTCTGGAATCCTGCAACATTCACCATTCATCACAACGCACCAAATACACCACGCTTTGGAAATTCCATTCTCCCTTTGTATTATTTCTCTGAGAATTTTTACAGCAAGTGAGAGTTTCAAAAGGAAAATAACAACAACCCCTTAAGCTTCTGTGAGGGGCCAATATATACTTGCGATTGTTTACAAAAATATCTGAGTCCTGAGTTATCTCAGACTTAATGTTCTTACCAACTTTGAGATATTATTATCAGAAATTTATTACAGCATTGAATACAAAATAAAGGCGCTTTAATGTTCTGTCAGAAGATATTTTGGCCTTTGGGATCTGCTGAGTCGGTTGAGATATTTTGATTGAATGCTGGAGAACCCGACTTTATGGCTTGTGCGCTGTATGCTGTGTTTGTCACCTGTGATTGTGACTGCTGCAGTGGTGGAGAAAAAACCAACCTCACGGGTTCGGACCTGATAAGATTACCTGTGTCAGATTCCTCCACTCTTCCTGTGTGGGCAATTGGTGTCTTATGATTGCCCCCATAGTCTCATCTGCCTCAGTATACTTAAAGAAATTCGGTGGTGTATCAAACAGATGATCAATTTCATTCATAATAAAAAACAGATTATCCACCCTATCATACAGATTCTGCCCCGATGCTGGCCCTGTGTCTGCTGAGGTACTGGGCTGTTTTGCAATTTGTGCTACCGCATGGGCATCAATCCTTTTGTTGTAATTTTCTAGGGTGAGCAGTCTTCCTACACTGCTTAAAATGCTGGGGAGGCCTCTGTTCTGTAATGCCAGGAATCTGTCCAGGAATTTGTTGATTTCAGTCTGCATGTCCTGTGTTCTCCTCTCCAGTGTTCCAACTAGGCTTCTTAGTGTCAGGACTCGTTTAACTACTGAGATTGTTTCAGTCCTGTTAGTAATTCCCATGGCAGCTAGTTGAGAGCTAGTTTTGTTATTTAAAACATTGACCATTCTGTTGGCAGCATCTGGCATGTGGCCAAGGCTTGCTCTTGCTCTGTGTA
This sequence comes from Pinus tabuliformis, assembly GCA_031772625.1. Classification (NCBI taxonomy): domain Eukaryota; kingdom Viridiplantae; phylum Streptophyta; class Pinopsida; order Pinales; family Pinaceae; genus Pinus; species Pinus tabuliformis. The sequence continues at coordinate 112,642,475 of CM062806.1, forward strand.
TTTCCTTGTTTGCCTTGGTGATGAGTGCTATTTGCTCATCCATAGTCTCAATGTACTGCCACTGATTGGTGATGGATCGACCGATGTTACTCCAGAGGACTGCCTTTAGTTCTGCTGTTACCTTCTCTAGTGCAAGCTCTTTTTCTAGTTCAGCTATTCTCTTTTTTAGAGCTTTTATCTCTCTCTCCTTTGTTGCTTCATTCTGCTTGCTTTTGTCAAATTTTTCATTCACCTTGGCCAAAGTCTTCTTGACTTCATCAAGCTCTTTCATTTGGGATTCAAGAATTTGGATCTCAGCTTGTAGCTTCTGCATATCCAGACTGGGAGTCTGTCCTGGTGTTGGTGTAGTCGTTGCTGTAGATGGTGCTGTAGTTCCCGTTTGCTGAGGAGGAGGAGTAGTTGTTGGAGGGACTTCCTCAAGATTAATTATCACAGGAGGAGGCTGGGAGGGTTGGCCCTCTTCTCTTTGCTTCATTGCTGTTTGTAGTGCTGCTTTTGCAGCTTCTGATTGTCCTAGCTGGTCTTGAGTTCGAACCAGCTCCTTGTACAGGGATACCAGCAGGTCTGTAGTATCCTTTTCCTGCCTTTGCTGGGCAACCTCATCTGTTTGTGGATGGATGGTAGCTGGGAGCTTGATTTTCTTTCTTAAAGCCGCCATGTCTGCATCCCTTATCTTCAGGAGTTCTTGGATACCCTTAACATCTTTAGGATCATGTCCTATTTCGATAATTACCTCTTCCAAGGACTTGATCCGGTTGTCCTTGGCTTGTGATGATGCTCTCTCCAATTCCAGCTGAGAGGCTGTATTATCAAGGCTGCTCTTCAATTTGTAGTTCTCCAATGTCTCACCTGCCAAGGAGGCATACACCATTTCACCAGTTTGTTTATGTAATTCAATCTTATCCATAGGGTGTATGTCTTTGGCCAGCACCTCCATGTTGGTTCTTAGGTAATCCGAGGTAGATTGAGGATGCAGTGTTGTGGGCATGAAGTGACTCATGATCATCTTGCCTTCACTTACATCAAAGGCAGACATGAGTCTTTGCTGATTTGTAGGAGCCAGGTTCAGCAAATGATCGTACAGCCGTATTTTAATAGGATCACTCCTCCTCTTAATGTCAATAAATTGCTGCTTGATGCTTGACTGTCCCTCTCTGTGCTGGCTGGAGGAGCTGACCTCTCCTCTTATAGTTCTATCATGTTCATGCTGAGATGAACTGGCTGAAACTTCTCCACTGGGTGGGCCCATGCCCATTGCTTGCCTCACTGCTATGTCATCCTCTTGGGAGTCATTTAGTCTTTGTCTTTTCTCTCCCCGATTAATGGATGAAGTCAGGGGAGTCTCTCTATCCCTTTTCCTGGTGAAGTCCTCCTTTTGTGGGGTTTGGAGGACCGAGGTATCAACAGTGGTTTCTGCTCTAGGAGGCACCACTGTCTGAGCCTGTTGCTCAGTGGAGCTTGGAGGATCAGTCACTTTTTCTTGCTGCAAGGGCTGCTGTTCACTAAACTGTTCCTCTTCCTGTTGCTGCCCGAATTCCTGCTGCTCCATCTCTTCTTGCTGCTGTAGCAATGTGTCCACTTGTTCTTCTGTCAATGGAGGTGGCTGTTCCACCTGCTTCCCTTTATCCCTGCTTGCTGTCTGTGGTGCTTTCTCGGCAGTTTGCTGCTGTGCTGTTGATGATGTAGCAGCTGCTCCAAGTTGCTTTTTGTAGGAGAGGGGCACCTGTCCACAAGTTTCCAAGTCAGCTTCCTTTTGCATATTTCTAGCCTCTCTCTCAAGTAACTCTTCATTAGTAATTTCCTCCTCTAGGGTACCCTCCTCCCAATTTGATGCATTGGCATACTGTTCAATCTCGGGTTGTCTCTTGTGTGCATAGCTACCCAATTTGTATCTAATCCTCCTGAGGGAGATAGCATGATTGGGGTCATAGGGTATCCATTCAAAGCTGGTTTGCAGTCTGAGGCCTTCCAGGATAGTGTTTGCCTCTTTCCATCCCTCTTCTTTCTTGTTATATAGGAAAGGACCCAGCTGGTTCCTTACCTTCAATTGTGACTTCTTGTTGTTGCTCTGAAAATGAAGATAGTCTGAGTTCCCAAACTGTCTGAAATATTCCAAGGCAAAAAGCCTCATGGGGACATACCTTGGCAACCTAAATGGGTTCAACTCACAGCCATATATCCTGATGACTGTGTGGTTTTGGTAGAAGTACCAATTACCAATGCTGTAGGACTTATTCAAATGGAGAATTCTCCTCATGTCATCAGTTAGTCTAGGAGGAGGAGTACCATGCAATACTGTCATGACTGGATAGATGAATAAGTCAATGAACTCAGTGTATGTGTAAGGTGATACAGAGGTATGATGAAAAACAGAAGTCCAGAACACAACTGACCTTGGAATTCCCTGGGCATTGAGTGGTTTCAAAGGAACAGAGAAGGTGGCTGGCTGATAGAACAAGAATAGATGGTATATATATGAAGTATACCTGAATAGTCTTTCCCTCTTCAAGTTCATAAACTGCTCATGGATTTTATCTGCAATGTAGGTTGCATAGTCATAATGTACAGCTGGGGGTTTACCAGGAGAGCATATAGACAGCATTGCCATTAGGCTATCATCCACATCCTCTATCCCCCTGAATCCTAGGACATAACTGATTAAATCCACTAACATCCTGCCCAAATCATTCAAGTAGTGATACCCAATAGGAGGGGTTCTGACTGATTCAAAGCCTGGTCTTACAAACAACTGATTGATTTTAATGATTTGGTCATTTGACAGCTTGGTCCCTTTGTTTATCAAATTCTGCATAAAGAGGGGAGTCAATTGCTTGGCAGTTTGGAAGTGCAACATTCCATTTATACTTTCTGGGGTAATCTGGAACAGGATTGAGCCTGTGGGGCTGATGACAGCTCTTTGGCTTGGGTCATAACATTCCTGGCAGCTGTAGATGAGTTCTGGCATAGGATTTACTTGGGGAAGGTTGTAGATGGGTAAATTTGAGTCCCAAATTCCCAAGATGTCTGCCCCACTCAGGTGCTGGGCTTTTAACTCATTCATCATCTGGATATTGTATTTGGTTCCCATAGGGAACCAGTCCAGCATTTGGTAATCCATGTCTCCCAGGGGTTTCCATGCTAATTCCTGGTGAGGAGCATTGAGGGGCTTGATATTTAGAGCAATAGGAGTCTCCATAGTTCTTCAAAGTGCAACAATTGTAGGTGAATAGTCAAAATGGAAGCAACACAGAATAGAGGTGATTCTCTGTAAAGACAGTTTGTATTTTGGACACCAGAGGGGAATTTACTCAACAGCAATTGAAATACTGTTTGTTTTTTAGGAGCAGAGCTTCTCTTAAGGTCTGACTATGTCCTCTTTTTGTGGGTAAATTGAGACCAACAAGGAATTTTCCGAGAATACACAGTGAGTATTGTTTTTTGGGTAAATTTACCGGAATTATGGCTCGGCTGGTGTTTTTCGACTTCACAGTGGTAAATGTGGACTTGCAGAGGGAAATGGGCGGTGTAAATATAGTTTTTGAGGTGCCTTTATCCTTCTGAACAAATTAAAGTTCGATAACAGTTGTATGGAGGGCAAGACAACTGTAAATACCTGTAAATTGGCGAGCAGAGGCCGAGCAGGTGTGCACGTTTGCTGCTGAGGAGGTCGCCCGGGTTAAATCAACAGGTTGGCGGAAATTCGAACGTAAACGGTCATGCAGGGAGAACAATAGCGACAGGAGTGAAAGTGGGAAAAACACGGCTTTTTTGGGTAAATATGGGTTTTTTACCATTTTGGCGCTTTTTCATGATGACGTCAGCATGACGTCATTGGTGGGTCACGGTGAGGTGACGTCAGCTGACGTCGTCGGGTGACGTGGCAGTAGATTATTGGTCCAAGGGGCGATGAGGTGGCAACCACGTCAGCGGACAGGTGGACAAATGGCAGAGGTGAGTACGAGCGGACGTGACGTGGCGATGAGTTAGCGGAAAATAGGTGGCAGTTAGGACCGTAGCGGTTACGGTTAAAGCTAACCGCTACGGTTTCTCGGGGCGGTTTGGGTACGGCGCCGAAGTTGTCAGGCCCGGCTCCGAGATACCTCAGTGCTTGACGCGTGGAGAGGCCCTGACGCGACGCAACGTCAGCATCTCGGGCGGTAAAGGACAGCAGTGGGAGCCGCTCCGATATTGACGTGGATCGTCAGATCTTCGGGCCTTGATCCGACGGTGGGCGGAGTATGGAGGTGCTCGGGTTATATGCGGGCGGGGAACTTTAGGTTTTATGGGTTTTTTATTGTTTTTTTTGAATGTTTTTTCATTTAACCAATAATGCGCTAACCCTTTGGAAATGCGCCAGAGGCGGGTTTTTTGACTTTGGTGATTTTTGCAAAGGATTTGAAGGCGGAATAGGGTTTTGTAAGGGTTTTCCAATGCAAATGGTGGTTTGAGGAGCAGTTTGACTTGCAGCAAGGGGGAATGGGATGGGACAGGTTCACCAAAGTGACCAGATGTCACTTTGGTCCCTTTTGAAGACCATATGGCTATAATGCCAAGGGGAGGGAGTATATATAAGATTTGGGGCTTTATACACCTTAGTGTTAGTATTATTAGGGGAAGGGGTAAAATAGGGGAGCTATATAGTAAAATTAGAGGTTAATATGAATGAAGGGAGCAAATGAAAGGGATTTTACTGAGTTTATCTGAAATTGACTTGGTTTTGAGAGTAGATCAAAATGAAAAGATCTTAGACAAGAAATGTGGATTCTGAATGAACTAGAACCACCATAAAACCATGATCTCTCTTCATAAATCTCAGCTGAAAGAAAGGGAGTGTTAGTAATGGAATAAAGGGGAAGAGGGAAGTTAGTCATGCTCCTTGCTGTAATATGATGGAATTAACCACTTTTTCTATTGATAGATTTTGCCTTGGCAAAACACCTGTTGACATATGTGTAATGGTGAAAATACCCTTTCTGCAACCACAACTGCCTACCCAGCTATTTCCCTAGCATTTTTTGTTTCTCCATAGAGGGTGCATTTGGACTTGCAAACCCTTACTTGCCTTTTCTTTTCTTTGGCTTTTTCTTTTTTCTTTTCTATCTACTTCTACCCTTATCTCTTCCAAGGTCCCAGATTAAGCTATTGGGAACCTTTGCTTCTCTACCTAAACTACTTGTCTGCCAAGATTAAACAGTTTGGACAGACTTCTTTCTCTATTCTATAACTCAAAATTGAACACATGGCATGATCCAGATTAGACTGTTGAATCATCCACAAAATTGAAATAAGGTCCTCAATACTTGAAACACTTTACCCACCTCTTGCTTTCTAGGAAATATGGGATCTTTGGGATACCAAAGCAGAGCATATTTGGCCTTTCTCTTGCCAATCATGAAATATGAAACCTATTGGTATAGGTATCCAACAGAAGTAACAACTTCAATCTGCAAATTTTCAATGAATGTTGGATTTTGAACTGTGTGGGTTAACTCAGATTCTGAAAAGGTCTCAAATAAAGAGTTTTCAACATATTTATCAACAGGTTCATCCTCAGGGTAGATCCACCTCACAGGACAGGATCTTGATCTGTATAGGGGCCGAGAACTAGCAGAATTTTCTTGGCTCTCTTGTCTTCTAAGAATCCTAGGAATTAGATTAGGATTTTCAAACACAGGTGGGGGATTAGGATCAGGATTTGATCTGGTGTAATGAATCTTTTCTGAAGCCAGTTTCTAGGTGTGTTTTTGGTTTTTTCTTGGAATAGATTTGACAATACAACTTTAAAAATCTCTTCTAGGAGGTTTTAGATGTGGGAGTTTTGAACTTTCCTAAAGATTTATTTGAAAAGAGGAACTGATCAAGTATTTGAAACCAACTGTCCAATCCATAAGCTAGACCGGAGATAGACTGAAGTAGCATTTATTTACTTCTGCAATTGCAAAGCAAAATCATTTCAAAGGCTACCTGGCTAACTTTAGGCTCCGTCTGTATCTTATACAAAAAACATTAGTAACAAACAAATTATTCAGTTCCCTAGTGGAGTCGCCAATGCTTTTATCACTCAGGTTTTCCCCAAAGTTGTAAGAAAGGGAAGGATGTCGAGGTAACCACAGACCAATATTTTAGATACAGAATCTAGCCAATCTGTATCCAGAGAGGGCTCTCTCTTTATGATTTAGCTTTGTTTTTAAAGGTATTAGGCTAGTTATGAGGTTCAAGGGTGTTTGTTTGAGTTTGGGTGGTGAGATTTAATAGAACAGTGAGGTAAAATAGAGTAGTTCAGTCCATTGGGCTAATGGATTCAAAGAAGATAGCTTTCTGGATTTGGTTTCTTAACAGAGGATGGTTTCACAGAGCAAGGTAGTCAAACAGGGAACAAATAGAGACTGGAAACAGATGGAATGGGCTCAAATGGGTGAAGGGCAGTTAAGAATCCTTCAACCTATTGAAAGAGGGAAAATGGATGATTACTGATAAGGAGCAGTTAAGTATTCTTTACCAAATAATCAAGATGAAAGAATAAGGAAACAGGAGCAACTAAGATTTCACTGCTTATTCTAATTCTGAAGAAAACACAGAGAACAATAAAGACTGAAAACAGAGTGCAATCAAGCATATTCTGAAATTAAACTTTTCTTTATCATTCAGATTATAAAACACAGATGATATAATAAACAAGAAAACTGTAAAACACCAGATATAGAGGAATTATTGTTCCAGTGGTTGATTCAAGAATTCTGTGACAAGTCCTCTGCTTCAATTATTCATCCAGTGGGCCATACAACAGTTGATTCCAACAGCTCTTTATTTCAGAAAATCAATATTACAGTAGAGTCTAAGAATCCACACACCACCACCCACAACACTCTAATGGAGGGGGCATTTATACAACAAAATATGTACAACAAATATCTCATAACAGCTGTGAGATCATATTTAGGTTTTTACTAATAAGAGTTTACAAAAATAGAACCAGCTAGTCTCTATGATAGAAAAGGGTAAACTGGTGTTGTGCTAGAGGCAGGCTCTTTAATTCGGCATAGCAGCTGTATTCTGTAGTAGCTCTGTGCCAATTGCCTGTCTTAACTGTGCATTAATTATGATGTGATACACTTTAATTTTGATCTGCTACTCTTCAATTTTGCTTTGACACTCTTTATCGCTGATCTGATACACTTTAATGCTTAACTGATACTCTTTAATCATGTTTTGACTTCTGCTCATGGCTGTCCATCGTGTTCTGATAAAACAAAGCTACTAACGTGTCTTCTCACCACCTTTCCTCTGGCAATTCATGTCTCTGAAGGTCCACTGGTTAGGGTAACAAATATCCCTGTATATCTTCACTTCTTTCTTCTGCAAGCCCAGAAGTCCCTCTGTTTGGTTTAAACTGTGTTTGAAGAGGAAGAAACTGTAAGATGGCGGGTCAGCAGAGTCTGCGAGCTCGTCAATGTATCCCTTTCTGGTCAGAAAACTAGAAATGCGACCTCAGTCGATTTTATGTCTGGAGCGCAATACACAGAGAAATACAGCAAAAATGACCTTTTTTACCCTTTTAATTGACAAAATGAACTTTTGGCGGGATTTTTTGATTTGGAGGATGGATGATGTCAGCGGGAGTACGGGGGCAGATGACGTGGTGGGTGACGTCAGCAAAGGACAGATGACATCAGTGGATGACGTCAGTGGGGGGATGGTAAGCGGTTTTGTCAGCACCGCTTTTGGGGCTGGGCCGGGAGGGAGCGAGCACCCCAAATGGGCGACGCGTGGCAAAGGTACGAGGGAAAAACCACTGGTTCCCTTCGAGTTAAACAACGACGATGAAGGGGGGTCGCGAAATGGATGCAGACCGTTGGATGATGGAGCGGGGATCGGACGGCGGACGCACTTTGGAGATGGCAGGGACTTAATGCGTGGGCCCGAAAACAAATAAATAATGTCTTAATCATTTCGGGTTTTGTTTTATTGGTCAGGGTTTGGTTATTTAATTAACCCAGATGGTTAATTAAACCCATATGGCATGCGGGGAAGGGTTATTAATAATTTTCAAATAAACTTATTATTTCCATGTTTAAAACGATGCTATGGTCGTATTCGACCGGGGCGGGGATATTTAATATTTTTTGGGGTTTTTTTATATATTTTTCATAATGCAGGGAAGGGAAATGTTTGCATGGGATTTATATAATAAGTGTTAATCGTTAATATGAAAAAATGTAAATGAAAGTGCTAAGTTATAAACTTAGGCTTGGGATGAAAATGGGTTTTTATGAGGAATATTTGTTAATTTCCTAAGTAAAATAGGGTTTTACTTAGGCATGGTTTATGAAATGCAAGGAGTGGCTTTTTAGTGATATTTAAGAACAAATTCTTAATACTTTGGGGAAATTAGTGAATGATTAGGGAAAAATATGAAGGGGAGTTAGTTATGAAATCTTGTCTCGCTTGAGCTGCTTCAAGTATAATGTCCGCCATTGCACCAGTGATAAAGATGAAGATTAACACTTTTTGGAAACATAACCCATCACAGGTATCATTCTACAACACCATTATACCTACCCTGCCTACTTTGCCTAGCATTCTTTCTTCTTTCTTTGGGTGCACTTGGACTGACAAACCCTGATCAATCTTCTTTTCTTTTCTTTGCATGGCAAGCCTACCTAAGTCTGCACTTATTACATCCAAGGGCTCAGATTTAACTGTTGAGCTCCTTTGCTTCTCTACCTATCTACTTATCTGCCAAGATTAAACAGTTTGGTCAAATTTTTATTCTCTATCTCTAAAACATGAAATTCAAACATGAACTAGCCAAGATTAAGCTGTTTGGCCATTCATCAATTGTGGCAAAAGTTTAACAAGCTGCACACAATGCTTTATTTATAGAAAATGGTAAAGTAGTGGCATTTTGGACTTGCACACTTTCCTGGTCTATTTTTGTTTAGGGTTCATTTCTTTCACTTTTTTGACCATTTTGTTCTTTTTACCCTTTGATTTTTCTTTTAGGGCATACCCTCTTTACATTTTTTACATTTTTTTATTTTTGATAATATGGAAACCTTTACAGCAAGGAAATGAATGAACATATTACAGATCTGATCAAGTCAATCATGAAATATGACACCTATTGGTATAGGAGTATAGCACCAAGCACCGGTCTTAGCTACATCGGACTTCACAAAAACCTTTATTGTGGAATGTGATGCTTCAGGAAATGGAATTGGTGCTGTTTTAATACAAGATGAAAGACCCATTGCTTTTGAAAGTCGTCCAATCAAGGGAAAGTTTTTACACAAAGCTATTTATGAGAAGGAAATGTTGGCAATACTCCATGCACTTAAGAAATGGCGACCCTACTTAATGGGAAGACACTTCAAGGTAAAAACGGATCATGATAGCCTTAAACACTTTTTAGAACAAAGATTATCCTCTGAAGAGCAACAAAAGTGGGTCACAAAGATGTTGGGTTATGACTTTGAAATCATCTACAGAAAAGGGAAGCAAAATGTGGTGGCAGATGCACTGTCAAGAAAGGATGAGGATGTGGAAGCACTGTTGTGAGCCATTTCTATTATCCAATCAGATTGGATAAACGAAGCAAGGGAGGAATGGAAGAATGACGAAGAAGTGTGGGCACTTATTCGAAAGTTACAACAAGATTCCAGTGCGTCTGATACATTTAGCTGGAAAAATGATTCGTTATGGTACAAAGATCGCTTATACCTCTGTAAGAATTCCCAACTAAAACAAAAGATTCTTATGGAATTGCACACTTCTCCCTTAGGAGGGCACTCAAGATTTTAAAAAACTTACCACAGGGTTAAGAAGGAATTTTTTTGGGATGGCCTTAAATTAGATATTCAAAAGTTTGTGGCGGAATGTTTGGTTTGGCAACAAAATAAAGTTGAAACAATTAAGACACCGGGTCTATTACAACCTTTATCCATTCCAAGCCAACGTTGGGAGGAGGTTTCAATGGATTTTATCACAGGTTTACCCAAGTCTGAGGGAAAGAGTGTCATCATGGTGGTAGTTGACAGACTTACCAAGTATGCACACTTTTGTGCATTATCACATCCATTTAAAGCTAGTACAGTTTCTACTGCATTTAAGGAAACAATTCAAAAGCTACATGGAAACCCAAAGATTATTGTAAGTGACAGAGATCCCATTTTCACTGGAAATTTTTGGACATAATTATTTTCTTTCCTTGGTACTCAGTTAGCTCATAACTCATCTTATCATCCTCAATTTGATGGGCAAACTAAGATAGTAAACAAATGTTTGGAAGGATATCTTCGTTGCTTTGTATATGATAAACAGACACAATGGGTCAAATGGTTGCCTCTGGCTGAATGGTGGTATAACACTTCCTTCCATACAGCAACAAAAATGACCCCATTTATGGCACTTTATGGATATCAGCCACCATCCATCACATCATATTTAAGAGAAAATTCTAAGGTTCAAGCAGTGGAACATCACATTGAACATCAACAACAAGTCCTTCAACTCTTAAAGGATAACCTCGTGTTGGCACAGAATAGAATGAAACAACAGATAGATCAACATCGCAGCGAAAGAAGTTTTGATGTAGGTGATTGGGTATTCTTACGGCTACAACCATATAAGCAAATGTCCCTCAAGCAAGCTAAGAAGGATAGTAAATTATCACAAAAGTATTATGGTCCGTACAAGGTGTTGCAAAACATTGGTACTATGGCATACAAATTGGAGCTTCCTGCAGCTTCTCGATTGCACCCAGTTTTCCACATTTCATGTTTAAAGAAGGTTATAGGTGACAAGCTCCCAGTTCAAACAATATTGCTAGAACTTGACAACGAAGGAAAAATTATATTGGAACCGGAAGCAGTCACAGAAACAAGAACTCGATAGCTACGAAATCGATCAATTTCAGAGTATCTTATCAAGTGGAAGAACTTATCCGTTGAAGATTCCACATGGGAGGATGAGAATTTTATACAGAAGCATCCAGAACTACTCAAGCATTGAGGACAACACTTTTTTGAAGGAGAGGGGCATGTTGGGTCCCTATATTACTAGTGATTACCCCATTACTATTGTAGTTGTATCCCTTATTAATATTGTTGTGCCCCTATTTTCCTCATATTGTTATTATTGTGCCCCATAGAATCCCTCTATTGTTATTTTTGTGGCTTTATGTTATTATTGTTAGGTCGGCTAGGTTATATTGTACTCCTTAGACTCCTATATATAGAAAGGAGGTTTTGTCATTTGAATCATCGAAGAATTGTTCATTTATGTAATGTAAAGGAGGTTGCCCCATCAAAGAGGCTGAATTCTAAGGCGTTGATCTATATTTTCCATCTTTTTGTGAGCTAGTTTCATAACAAACAAACACATTGAATTGCACATGCACTTCATCAGAAAGCTCATTCATGACCATGTTCTTAAAGTGCAATATTCTTCAACAGATGATCAAGTTGCAGACATCTTTACAAAGGCTCTCACAGAGGCAAAGTTTACTAAACTTCGATTTATGGTTGGAGTTCAGGAAGTTGTCACTAAGGGGGGATAGGCTCTAATGCCTCCTTCCTTCTCCTATTGTGCCATATTTTTACGTCCTTCAATCCTATCCCAAGTTGTTCTTAAGAGGGGGTGTTAGGATATTCTGACACATAGGAAATAGTTAAGTATAGCTTGGTCTAGTGTAGAGTTAGGTAAAGTGTGTTTCTTTACTATGTACTTTTGTAACTTATAATCCGACGATCACGATATGTAGTGATTTGATGGTTCATTCTCTTCTCGGTATTACCGACACTTGATCTGTGGCTTAACACTTGATTGGTCCATGATCTCTATTTAAAGAGCATGGAGGGTCATTTGTAGGGTAACCATCCATGAGAGAAGCTTATGTAAATTTTCATTCCTTTATTAATAAATTGCCTAAAGTGGCCGCATTGGCTCAGGTCATGGATTGTTTCCCTCTTTGAGGGTTTTAACCACGTCAACAATACTGGTGTATTGATCTGTGATCTGTTTGTGAGCGGTGTCCTTCGGTGTTCTGTCTGAGGAACTTACCTTGTAAATTCCTACAAAATATTTTCAAAATTGGACATCCAATTACTTCTCTATAGAAGAAAGGGGTAAAATACAATTGTAAATTAGAGTTCACAACAAGATTTGAGAAATTAAAGCACTTTTTAACAAATGTCCCAATCCTAAAAATTGTAGATCTAGACATGATTTATTAGTCTCTACATATGCTCGGAAGGAAGGACTTGGTGGAGTTATCATGCAATAATGAAATGTGATCAACCATGAATCCAAGAAATTAAATGAGCATGAAAATAATTTGTACACCATGATTTAGAGCTTGTCATCTAGACCATTTGGATGGTGGTAATTACTATTAACCATATTCAATGTGAACCTTTGCTACCTCATTTGAGATTAATGACTTGTATCACTTGACATCAGAAAGGAAATGGGGTTAATTTACAAATAAATTTAGCATAGTTGGTCATTCCTCTATGCCTTTAGGGTGCAATATAGTTCTTTGAATATATCCAGAGGAAAAGTTGGAAGATCTAGGGTAGTTGTAGTCACTATCATGCACTAATATCTATCCATCACTATTGCTGTTAATGCTAGCAGGAAATTTGAGGTCTAAGGAAATATCTCCACCAATATGAGAGAGATGTTATGGAGTCCATATGCACGATCACTCCCTCGGCTCTAGAGTCGGAAGGGTAGAAAAAGAGCATGGCTAAAAAAACCTGAAAGGCAACCAAAGGTAAATACTATGGAAGTTGGGAAGCATGTGATTATACTTATGATTGGGAAAATTGATCTTGTGCAACTTTGACCTTGTCGTGGGGAAATAAAATGGAATTCTCTACTTCCTTAAATGCCCTATTTAACCTAACAAATCTCATCATAAAGTGCATTAATCTCCCTCTACAAAATTCCTACTTGAAGATTCAAATGACTCTACAACTATTGCCATGACCAATGGCTCACCTAACCCTTTTGGGGAGAAGAAAACAACCTAACAACTCATGAGCGGAAATTGCTAGTGATGCTAATTTTAAAATTCAATATTTATTTATTTATTTATTTTTTTCATATGATTTTATTATTAAACATTAAATAATGATTTATACATGTAAATTTTTAAGCATGGTAGTTTTGGTGGTTTAGTTTCATAATTTAATTAATTTTCGTATTTTATAATGGAGACGTGAATTTTGAGTTTTGAGTTGTAAGAATGTTATAATCATTTTTGAAATATAAATTTTAATTAGGTAGAAACAATTGTTACTCTTTGAATCAATTAAATAAATTATATTTAATGATTTTAGAAATACATACATTAATTAATAGACAAAATGGTTTTTTTAGCATTTTTTTATTAATTTTTGTGAAATTTAGTAGAGATGTTTAAGAACCATAAATTTAAGTTGTTTATTTTGTCAAATCTATTTATGTATTTAAAAATGCATTCTAAATAATAAGAAATCAAAATATTATTAAAAATTATATTGATTTGGAATATGGAATTCATTTATGTATTCAAATCACCATTTTAAACGACAACAAATCACAATCTTATTGAAATTTATAATACTTAATTCTAACTAAAAAAATCATTTTATTTATAATAATTATATATGAAATTAAATTTAATGAAAAACGCAGAAAACAAATCACAATAAAATAAAATAAATAAATTCATAACATTAAAAAAATTAATAAAAACAAAATAAACTCATGTAAACTAATACTTAAAGCTTTGAATAATTTGAATCTAAATCTTGAACGGTTTGAGGAATCCGTAATTTAATAATTTAAAAATTATGAGTTTTTAATAATGCTATCTCATTTATCTATATGACTGAATTTTATGTCTTATTAGAAAACCTCAAAATTTATATGGAAATATCTGGAAAGCAAGGAGCGTAATAAAGAAAGATGGCTGTAAACCTATGGAATATATAAACCTAAGAGTTCTAAAGATGTTAAGAGTCGAAATTCTTTTGATTTTGAAAATACATTTATGATGGTGTAAAATAAAAGTGGAGAACGCGCGCTGATGACCAGCGTCTATAGTCTTTTGCTTTGTCGGACGCGGTAGAGAATCTACACCTTTGGTTTTATGTAGATGCATGTCTGGCACTTTTCAAAATCAAAGTCTTTGGATTTGCCTAAAGCAAAAGTTGGAAGATCCAAAAGAGCCTATCATAATTGCTATCATATGGTATTAATTTGACCATTTTCGACCACCATTATTAAGGTTAGATGAAATATATGAAACCATGTGTATATGATGTTGTGGATGTTACTTACTAGTGGAAATGTGATATCTAAGTAAATATCTCTACAAGTGTGAAAAAGATATCAAGGAATCCATGGGCATGAACGATGCCTTCAAATGGAAAAAGCGGAAGAAGACCACGACTAAGAGGAATTCATAGGCAATTAAAATTAGAGACAAGAACATTGTGGATACAAGGAAGCATCTCTTTTGACTTAGTGATTCTTTAATCACACTATAGGAAATTAATTGGAATTATTTGTCTCCTTGGGTGCCCTCTCCGACTTGGAAACTTACACAATATCAACCTCCTCCCTACACATGAACAACATAAATATTCTAACCACTTTATGGGGGTTGCATCATCAAAGACTCAATTATTACTTTTGTGGGAGAAAAAAGTAGCTTGAAAATCCATGTGAAGTGATGCTCATTTTTAATTATAATATTGGTTATTTAATTATTTTATTTGTCTTATAAGTTTAGTCTTAAAATATTACAGAAGTTTATATTTGTAAAATTTTACATATGACATTTTGAGTAGTATGAGTTAATGTTTTAGTTGATATTTATTTATTGATAATGAACACAATGTTATCTTATTTTGCATTATAAATAGATTGAATAAATATAATTGTAAGCATTTTAATTATATAAAATAATATTATTATGAAAAAAAATCTTGAAATGACCTATTAGTTTTATAATCATTTTTTCTAAAAGAAGAAAAAACATTGTTTTGACATTTCATAGGAAATAAAAAAAGTACAATCCCTTTCTTGCACAACATCACTCTTAATAACTTAAAAAATTGGGCAGAGAAATCCAAGATATATCTTAAACCTTTAACATATTTGGTAACTTTACTAAATCTTATTTGAATAAAATTAAACAAACTAATGGAGAAAATATACAACATATTACCATTAGATGCCTCTGAGATGGAAACTAACACAACATCTAATAGTAGAACTTCCTTGGATAATATATCTTCCATATCATTATTTTTTTTGTATGTATATGTTTTACAATATATTTAAAATAAGATACATAACTTAATCTGAAGGCACTTCTTGATGTGAAGTCACGGGTTCAATTCCCTGCCCGATCTGGGTGATATATTGGACATGATGACAATGTAGTCCCACCCAAACTTAAATAATTATAATAATAAAATAATATACTATAATATAATATAATATAATATACGTAATAATAATTATAATAATTAATTATATAAAAACTAAAAAGATAAAATAAAATAAAATTACTCGGTGAAACAAAAAATAAAAGTCAATAAAACACTTTATTTCTTTTAAATGCAAAAATTATTTTCTAATCCCTATAAGACACTTAATAAATTATAGATTTTTTTCTTGAAAAGAACGATTCAACAAACACGTCTAAAGAAAAATCCATTTTTGTACATTTCTCCTTTTCCTTTTTTCTAGGAAAGAAAAATTGTTAGATAATCCATTAAAAATAAAAACCTATTACATAGTTTAATATTCAAAATTTCCCATATGTACCCTTTCACATGATGTATCAACATTTCACAATGTTTTAGAAATAAAAAAATACAAAATTATCTACGTCAAACCCTAGTAATACCATATACATAAATGAAAACGTGATTCATAATATGTGTAAAAATAAAACATTGTGCATATATATGCACACGAGCAAACTAATTTCTCCATCATTGCAAAAAACAAGTCCATCGAAATAAACAATAGTGCATCCATCACCAAAAGAAGACCACACCAGTGCATAGTTAGGCCATGGGGATGATCCCAACTTGGCAACACACACCTTGCCAAAAAGGCTTGAGGTGGATGCACCCCAGAGGATACGTGAAATCCCTTTTGGAAACAAAATCTACAATAGAGTTTGATTCCCAAAATATATGTTCAAAAGAGATCCTATGAAAAGTGTCTTTCAACATCACTATTCTCCTCATCCAGTTTTGCAACAGTGGTGGAACAAAGGTAGCTCCACCTCTAATCCAATCAATAACCACCATAGAACCATCATATATGTTGATTGATCCTAGATGAAGCCTCCTTGCACAATATAGAAAACCCCAAAGTGCAATCACCTCAATTCTCGAATTTGTGCCTTCGCCACAATCTCAGAAAAATTTATAACTCATCGACACTGACACATCAATATGAGCACCACATCCATGATGAACCTACTGTGACGACCCTAATGTGTGGCCCTACCAAAATATCCAACTAGATATTGTGCATTATGAGGGATCATCATGATTTTTTGTGGCCTTTCATTTCGTGATTTTTACACATTTTCCTTGTACGCAGCACAAATACTATCATAGTCCTGTCAATGTTATATGTGCATCCTTAAAAAAAGAAAACATTTCTACCTTTCCATATACCCCATATAATGAAAAAGGGGAGAATCTTATATTCCCTAAAATGAGATAACCATCAAACATTACATTCGCTCATGGAAAAATAATACCACCTCATATGAATGTTAACATAGATAAAAGCTTGATTCCATGTGGCAATGGAATAGGGACATTTTATGAATAGCTTAAAAGTGTCTTCCAACTCACCTTTGCAAAGGTAACATCAGCCAGGGCTAGCGAACACTCTTTTGCATAAGTTTTCCTAGGTGAGGACCTTATTCCTCCATACTAGCTAGCTAAAGATTTTGATTTTCAAAGGCATGTTCCATGACGAAAAAAACAAAAAATTACACAATGTCTCATTAGCCTTTAGGGAAAGAGAAATCATTTGGTGCATCTCTGCTACTTCAATCTCATCCTGTATAAGATTACCTTTCCATCTAAGCATGTTTTCCACATGACTGATAGAAATCATAACCCATTGTAATTGATAATATACCTCTCCCATATCCCAACATCCTAGCCAAAAATGTCCAACTCCATTGCCCCTTTCTCTAATGGGAATGGTTATAATTCATCAAAATTATCCATAATTTGGTTTATAAAGATTATGCCCCTCTCTTGTAAATGTTAAAGAATTAATATCGAAAGCTGTGGAGAGTCACACCTTCTATGACTATGATCAATTCCCACCTCCACAGATGTTCCTGTTTTAATCTCCCATTGTAGATTTGTCGTAATCCATTTTTTCATTTAAAGAAAACTATACCAGATACGCAATCCATTCCTTTTTGACACCATCCTAGGTTTGTACTATTCCACAAATGATTGATTTTTCATGTATTTTCGAAAAATGACTTGAGCGGACCTCAAATTTGGGCTCTATTGTAGCATTTGGCAAGCAACTACTAGATTGTAGTTTCCCTAGTTAGGTAATACGATGGTGAAGATTTAACTGATCTCCATTGGGAATAGAGCCAAAAGTAGAGTTTTGTTTAGAACTACTACTACCTACAACTATCTTTCTATAGTAAGAAGTATCTCTCTCTCCACTGGATTTTTCATAGAAAAAGCAGAAGGGTTGAGAACCATAAACACTAAAACTAATGTTTGAAGACAAAACCTAAACAAAGTTACCATTAAACTTTCAAAACTTTATCATTAATTGATTATTATAGTTACCATTAAGATACTAAAATATTCACTAAATTATTTAACTACTAATTTATAAAAATATATAATGTAACCCTCTGTATTTAAATTTTCAATTTTGTATGAAGAAACATTTTTTAAATGTTAAATACAATGAAACTATATATGAAACTGTGCACTAAATCCACTTTTAAGTAGAACCAACAAAAAATTAAGAAAAAATAATTAAAATATTAAAAGAACATAACAATATACAACACATCGAAATAATATAACTTTAACAAACAAAACCCCTAAATGGGCAACATTGTTAAGGAAATTTTAGGCTACATACCATAGACCATGAAACCACCTCTGAAAACTATCCACAAAACCAACCTTGGATTTTTCATGATTCGACTAAATGTCCAATCAGAATGAGACCAACATTACAAATGAACCAAAACAACATTTCTGAGAAAACCATTTCAAAAAACCTTTTGTTTTTGTAGAAACTGGTTTTGTGCATTGAAAAACAAAAATGACCGTACAAAATGGTGTTTTCTATACTATTTCGTTTTCTTTGCTTTTTTCGTGGAAATGAATTCTCCCATTCCATTTCTGGTAATGTAGGATCTGATGTATAAGTGTCCATACTCTTGTCTTCCTTCATCGATTTCTATGTAGAATTTGATAGTTACATAAATTGTTGAGTGGGGATTATATATATTGTGAAAACATGAATCTTAATTATGTTTATTGATCCTTCTTGATCTTGTTCCATTTATAGGTGAAAATAACTCAAGCTTGAATATTGCAGGCCCCTTCGAATTTGTGCGAGCTAAATATCATTGCTTCTTTTTTAGCCTTTTTGAAATGCATAGGGTAGCTAGAGCACCTCAAGAAGATTAGCATATTTTGTCCACATTTCCATGACATTCCACTGGAAACTTTTACTGAAGAATTCTATTACCTATGCTCCTTGAAATACTTGCAATTGAAAGGATGTAAGAAAATGGTGTCGCTGCATGATTCCTTCCTGAAGCTAATGAATCTTGAGCACATCAATTTGACATATGCTTCCAGTTTGCAAAAGCTCTTAGATACTTGTGGGCATTCAAGTAGACTCCTCCAACAAAACACTTGGAAACATTACCAAATTGGAATTCTTAGATCTTTCATTAAGAAGATGGTGAAAAAATCGTCTTCCCAAGTTACACAACAATGACACTTGGGAGAATTATTACATGAGGGGATGGACATAAAAGAATCACCACAAGGTATTGGAGACCTCTGAAACTTGAAAGTTATGACATTAGGAGGGGATTTGTTTAGAGAATATTTGTTGGAAGAATTACCACCTTTCCTGGATTATCATTGTTATCACTCTGTAATTTCCCAAGGGTGTGAGAGAAACCCAGAGGTAACCACAAAACCACTTTGGAAGCTGGGATCTAGCCCTTCCAGCTTTAGAGAGGGATCTCTCTATATGATTTAGATTTGTTGATTTAAAATATTAGGCTAGTTATGAGTTATGAGTTTGGTTTTTTCAAAGGTTTGGTTGAAACTGCAAGGACAGTCCATTGGGCATGGAGTCAATGAGTCTTGGGTGATCAAATACAAAAATTTTAGAACATATGTAACAGGGAAAGGTAGGAAGGCTTTTGGATCTTTAGAGCATTTATGGAATGAATGGGATGAAAAGATTAGATTCAATTAAACATAGAGCATACTAGGATGAATTATATATTTAATATTAGTGTGAAAACATAGATATTGTTTATAAGCCAGAGCAGAGTGTATTCAAACAAATTCAACCCTTAATCTTATTTAAACAATAAATACAGAAAAACATATGGAAAAATGGAAAAATAACAATTTTACAAGAGAGAAAACTTCACCAATTTCCTATCACATGAATCCTGGAACAACTTTTTGTATTAATGGAAATGATAACTTCATTACATGCACAACTTTACATCAAGGATTTGCTTTCTTCATAATAATTCCAACCCTTTGTACTTTGAATTATGAAGTATTTATACAAATTCATCAAAATATCTTGATTTAAAATATCAAGATTTTCCTTACAAAATATCCTAAAAACTATTTACAAAAATAGTATAGGAATATAGGAAAACTAAAACTGCTAAAGCTTTGGCACTGACTTCGAGTATTATTGGTGATAACTTAGCCTCAGAAAACTATTGTTTTATTGCTGAATATGAATACCTGTTTTACTCAAGAATTTGACAAATTTTATCCCATCTGTCTTCATCTAGGGTGGAGAATTTAATTAAATTTCTATAGGTTTCATCCACCTCAGTATATTTCTGGAAAGTAGGCTTAACTAAAAACATATGTTTTATTTCATGTTTGATCAGTAAGTCGAATTTCAAACTGTCCATGAAAGCTTTACTTGTAATGGTTCCCTTTATGGTGGAAAATTTTGATTTATCTCTGGCTATTAAATATAACGTTTTCTTATAATCCTCTAGCTGAACTAACTTATCTCCAATTCCCTTCAAACATAAAAGCCCCTTTTGGTGCATTATGTTGAAATTCTTATGGAATTTCTGAATGCTAGACTCCAAATTGTGACACTTATTCTCTAACTACAACATTAAATTCCTTTTTGAATTGAGGCTTCTGTGATCCATATCAAGTTTATGAGAGATTTTTCAGCGTAAATCACATGATATTTCATTTGTTGACGCGTTTTGAACCAACCACGTGGTTCATCGTCAGGACAAGTTGAAGAATTAGATCTAGCTATGCATGTTAAATAGTCAGAGCAGAACATCCAACGGCTAAAATTCTTGACCAAGTAATGGCTATATTGACTAACGGCTAAATTTGACCGGGGAACGGTTAGTTGGACTAGACTAGGGGCATAACCTTTATTTAATTACATAAGTTAATTTAATTTGATTATTAAATTGATATTTAGTTATATTCTTATTAAATTAAAGGGGCAGCTGACCTTAAGCATAGGAGAACCAAGCTTTCCGCTTTAGCAGAGCATGTGGAGAAAACCAATCATCATGTTTGTATCGAGGAGGTTATTGCTAGAGTTTCACATTTCCATCACCGTAAATTTAGGGAAGCCCTTGAAATTGAAAAAAGGCCGAGCAATCTCAATAGAGAGGATGGCTGGAAGATCAGTAGTTGCTAGATCCCAGCCCTCCCTTCCTAGTCGTTTTCTTCCCTTCCCCGCCCCCCCCCCCCCCCGCCCCCAAGGTTATAGCTTGTTCTTGTTTTCTTTTTAGTAAATTTCCCCTTGTTTTCTCGTATCTAGTGGCCTTTGTTCTTTGAGGAGTGGTTGATATAGTTTGAGGTATTTTAATAGCATTTTGTTTATGCTATTAGTTATATACTAATAATTTTAACTTAATTAATAAAGGAAAATAATCTTGAAATCAATCTATGATAATATGCTAATTTAACACTTAAATAAACAATTATTTAAAATATTCTTTCTTACCCTTAAATCACTCTTATATTTATATATTTATATTTAGTTAATAGCTTTTATAACTAGCTATTAATTTAATATTAATTTATTTTAATATATATTTATGATTAAAAGTTTATAGAATTGTTGAAACTTTTATATTCATATGGCCCTTTAACTTTTAATTTAATAAGAATATAACTAACTATGAGTTTAATAATCAAAATTAATTTAATTAATTAATAAAAGAAAAATAATCTTGTAATCAATCTATGATAATATGCTAAATAAAATTTAAATTATTTAAAATATTCTTTCTAACGCTTAAATCACTCTAATATTTATATATTTATATATTGATATGTAGTTAATAACTTTTATAACTAACTTTTAATTTATAATTTATTTTAATATATATTTATAATTAAAATTTTATAAAATACTTAAAACTTCTATATTCATATGCCCCTTTAACTTTTAATTTAATAAGAATATAACTAACTATCAATTCAATAATCAAATTAAATTAACTTATGTAATTAAATAAAGGTTATGCCCCTAGTCTAGTCCAACTAACCGTTTCCCGGTCAAATTTAGCTGTTAGTCAATATAGCTGTTACCTGGTCAAGAATTTTAGCCGTTGGATGTTCTGCTCTGACTATTTAACATGTATGGCTAGACCTGATTCTTCAACTTGTCCTGACGATGAACCACACTGGTTGGTTCGAAACGCATCGACAAATGAAATATCATGTGATTTATGCCGAAAAATCTCTCATAAAATTCCTTTCTGTAAGAATTCTTCTTACCTCAAGTATTGTTTTCGTTTTGTCACTGATCTCATATTCCTTGAACTCTTCCTTGGTTATTGAGTTCAAAAGTGGAGAATGTGCGCTGATGAAAAACATCTATAGTCTTTTGCTTTAACGTACACTGTAAAGCATCTACACTGTACACCTTTGGTTTTATGTAGATGCATGTTTGGTATTTTAGCTTTTCTCCAAATGTAACCTCCTTTTTTTAACTAAAAACACGTTGTTTTTTCTCTATGGGAAAAATAAGATTCCGTGAGGAGCCCACTCATGAAAAGAAAGTATGGTGCAATGCATGCGGAGCCCACGTGCAAGTAGAGCATGTTATTTAATTTGTGTGGAGCCCACACATAACGTAATGCGCATAGTGTAACAAGGCTTCAAATTTGTCGAGAAAACAATGAGATTTTTGGTAAGATCTGATTTTGATAAAATCTGGTAGAAATTTTGGGAAATCTCGGTTATAGCTATCAAGTTTTAAGATTTTGAGTGCTTAGGGTTTTTGATGGTTCTAAAACCATTTCCACCATTAAAAATAAGATTCAACCACTATTTTGTCAGATTTATTAAGAAAACAAAAGTTAAATTCTAATTATTTTTTCACCTTCAGAGAAATTTGCCGCTTAGGTACACAATGAAAGTAATTGATGCAGAGTGCATGTATTAAGTAGAGTGGGTTCCAACAGAGAAATTTTGATCATGTGAGAACCACAAAAATCGTGATTGAGCATGAAATCAAAGTGTATTATTGAAGAGTTTTTTAATTTAAACTCGAAATATAATTCCATTCTTTCGAGAAGTACGGTTAACAGTGAACGAATCGAGTGTCATGCACTACTACTGTCGATTGTAAATGGAGTGAAGTATGATTAACACATGAAGGAATAGGTCAAGTTGAATTTATTTTCATCCATTCTTTTCGTTTCAGTCGTATTATGGATAATACTATGGATTAATTACGCCAAAAGGTGTTTTTTCTATGGATTTGGCTGGGAAAACGCTATTCAGCCCAGCCAATCTCTTCGCTTCATTTTCATCATTCCCTCCTATTAAAAATTAACACGTGGAAACCTTAACCTTTTTATCAATGTTTATCTCTGGCAAGCCTAGAAAGAAGTATGCATAACTGACTGACCACCTTTGCCTCGTTCACACTAAAAAGACGACCTTCGACTCCCAACACCACATCATCGGACTCCATGATGTCACGAGCAGCTGTAGAGTAGGTGAAGACTTACGAACCATGATGTCACTAATTTGGTCCCCTCTTTCATTCATAACATTATCATCAACATCGCTAATTCTATCCCCTCTCTATATCATTGTACAAACAGAGGAACTAAACACAAATTTCTCTATGGTTTCTCTCTGGGCGTAGGACTCCAACACAATATGAGCTCCTCTAACTTCAATTTATACCATTCGCTCCTATGGTATATTAATTCTTCATCGGTCATCCACAAGAAAAAGAAAAATTGTCGGGATTTCCCATAGTCCATACAAATACAAAGGATTTTTATATATACCAACACAATATCTTCCATCATAGGAAGATCCATTCTGAGTCGTCTGATCAAATGCACAAAAAATACTAGAACAACCTCTGAAAGTTTCTATAATACTATGATAGTCCAACACATCTGTTGCAAATATTCTCAGTCCCTCGTTAGTCGTCTTCATTTCAATAAGCCTTCTTACTATCTCTGATTCTTCTGCATCAAGGACATTCAAAATTCTTCTACATCAAGGACATTATATATAAAATCAATTGGAAGTTCTCCCTATTTCACAGATGGTATTCAATATTATCTGTGAGGTTGAATACCATTTCTGATCAGATAGGGACATCTTGTAAAACATACAACAAAGGCAACAACTAGTAAGATATAAATTCCTCAACCTCTTCATAAAATTCAAAGCTACATAATTCCAGAAACTGCTAAACTCCTAAACACACACTCTCTCTATATATGACATAACTCAAAACTGTATATAAATATTATTGGGTCATTGAAAAAAGGCATGGCCGAAGTCACCTCTACATTGAAAGGTGGTCACATGTACATCGTAACCCCTGAGGAGAAGGCCTTTTACAATCCAGAGGCCAAGATAGGTTGAAGCATCCACAACACACATAGTCTTGGATTTTGTTGACAAAATAGTCATGGTGAAGGAATTCATTTTACAGAATTGAGTCAATGATCCAAATCAGGGTTGATTATATCCTTGCCTGCTTGCCTACCTTATCGTGTCCTCATGTTATCGTGCATGGTTGCATGCAACGGATATCATGTTATCGTACAATGTGAACAATGCACTTTGACTTTGAAGGAGTAAGGTATTTTGTGAGGGGTGTCGAGAGCGGATTGGTTTTAATGGTGGTAGTTGAATATTTGGTGCCCTAATTTAGTCACCTCACATTTGTATTATGGAGTTTTCCCTATCGCTAAGAAAATGCATTCCAATCGTATCCACGTAGAAATCAGAATCTTTCCTTCTCCACCACATGTTTGATTAGATTTGTTTATTACTTTGACATATCTCAACAATTCTTCCAGAGAAAAAGGACCTATGAGTTCTTGTCGGCTTCTCGATTCTTCAACATTTTAATGTCAAAAGGCATTTTCTTCTATGGAGTTGGCTCGACAAATACTTTTCAACCCAACCTATCTCCTTGCCCCATTTTCTTCGTTCTCTCCCATTAAAAATCAACATGTAGAAACCTTCTATCAACATTTCTTGTTCCTCAAGATATATCTCGTCTTTATCTCTGGCTTGTCTTGTAAGAAGTATATGTGGAACTCACTGACAACCTCTACCTCATTCACACTCAACAAACGACCATTGACTCCCATCACCACATCACCAAAATCCATGCCGTCATGAGTAGTTGTAGAGTGGGAAAATATTTGAGCAACCATGATGCCTAGGAAGGGCTCATTTTCCACCACCCCAACACTCAAAACCTGCACGAAAAGGATGGTATAAGTGAAAGCTATGTTGGGCACCACACCTACACTTGTGACAATAACACAGTGTATAACTGGCACGTTTTTCAGTAAATACTTATTGTTTGAAGCTATATCGTTATCCTTCTCACTATCCAGAAACTCCACATATCCTCCTAGCGGATTGGCTCTCAATGAGAATTTTACATTTCTTAAATTAAATTTCAACAGAGCTGGCCTGAAGTCAATTGCGAATTTATTTACATGGATATTTTGTAGATAGGCTACAAGAAAGTGACCACACTCGTGCATAGTAACTATTGCTACCAACACCCTCACTTCTTGTATGATTGACTCTGCCCCTTCCAACTTTCCTGGTGTAGGAATTGCAGGGATTGATAGAAGCAACACACTTGACAATCTAGTAAGATGCCCTAAAACCTTTTTGTTCTCTTTTCCTGAATTTGGGTGGTTGCTGCAACATATGCAAAGAGACAAAGAGGGTATACCTTATTTCCTATCAACTTAGATCCCTCATCGACTAGGATTGTAGAGTAATCAATAACGTTGAGAAAATATACCTCTTGAAGGATCACTTCTCCAGGAACCATCATGTGCTCCATGGCCATTGTATTGTAGGAGATATTTCCTTGCGCCACAAAAAACACCCTATTTCCTGTGTTGAAGGCAAAGCCTATATACTGGGTTCTCCTTTGCTTCAAAACTATATTATTAAAATTGGGTGATATTTTCTTGCATCTTTTGTAGCCTATTTGTAGATCATGTATATGTTGTGAGTCCTATAATCTTGTGGGTGAGAATTTTCCAGTGAAACACAAAGTCATTTAGTATCATTATTTGTATCGAGCTTGATTAATGGGTGGATGGTGTAACTATCGTCACATATCTCAATTTTTCTTCTATCATCACAATCATTTTTCTTTTTCATGCTACAAATCATGGTAAAAATCATTTTTTTATCACGAGTGATTGGTTCATAGTTCTCCTCTCATCAGAAATCGAAATTGTCACTAGGATATGCTCTGTGAGAATTGTGGTGAGGATTTTAGTCACCTGCAAGAAATGGCGTTGTGATGATATTTTTTTAGGGCTTACTAATGTTCAAGACTCCTGTTTTGCCAAGGTCGTGAAGGGGCCTACAATAAAGCTTTCGGCTGTTGGGGACTCCATGGCCATGAGAAAAAAATCAAGCCAAAGGATCTTCAGAATGCTCAACATCTACAAGGTTTTGTGGGACTCAAAGCTCGACATCGAACCCTTTTATTAGTAGGAATCATGTGGGAATGTGAGGATGCATGCATCTACGAACTTTGTTCGGCCTAGGGATTCAGCATTGGAAATAATGACTACATTCAAGAATGCAATCTAGGTAGACAAATTCAAAAACCCTAGTCCTTGGATGCACTATTCATCCATTTATGATGTATTTTATGAACTTCCAGATTCGCCAAATCCTCTTTTCGGCATTCCTTTGCACCTCTCAGTGCAATTTCTAGTTATGTTTATATTTACATATGTGCGAATGAAATTGGTCAATGCTAGAATCACTTTGATTGATCAAAATAAAAATGGTTTTTGAAATAAAGTTTGGAATAAATTTAATATAAAAAATACAGATCTAACATGATTTGAGAGGGATCCAATTTCTTCACGTGCAAATTTTATTATGAAATGACATTATTTAAATATTTTGTATAGTTATTTAATTTTTTTAATTTAATTTTTTTTTCAATTTTTTTATTTGGACTGACAGGACGAACAATGTTACACATCATAATGGGCTGTAGAATGAACCTCTTGGTTCAATAAATAAATAAAGTTATATTATAATATAAAATAATGATGAAAGGATAGATATAAAGTTGTTTTATTCAAAGGACTTGTAACAATTAACATTAGAAGTGTGAGCTTTTCCCTATCACCTTGTCATCTTATATTTATATATATGTAAAGGATCGCTGAATTAAAAGCAAGTCACATGTCAAGTAATTAGACGTTTATAACCTTATTGTTAAAATTTTTACCTGTTTTAAAGTTGTTTTTTGATCGGTAAATTGGATTGCTGGTAGTATTTTATGGTTAAGTTTGCTTGCAACCCATAATTCATGGCAACCAATGTTTATGGAGTATAGTTCCATTAATGTACTAAGGCAGTATATGCTAATTCTTGGATTTTGTACTTGCATGAATCCAAAGTTTGGTATATACTCCCCAATACATTAACTCCATAAATATTAATATCCATAATTCAGACATCAAATTCGACCACACATCTATTTTATTTGAATATTTTATTAACTTCTGTAAACATTTGATTTTTATTTTTTTCTCTTAAATATACATATATGTATATTTATATATAATTATTGACATTTTAAATTTATAGGGCCAACGAATATGTTCTATATGTTTAGTTATGGCATTTGAAATCTACGGAGCTTACAGGTTACATAGGTTGGGCTCTTGCTTTGAAATATTTCTCAATAGATATTAAAAAATTATATAGGTATATCTACTATATTATTGAAAAGATATATTAATAGATATTTTTTAATATTAAGATATTAAAAAATCTCAAATATATATTCTCTAAGATATATTTGTTGGAAAATCTCAATTTTATATTATAAATGTTTTTAGAGTAAGAGCTGGGAGTTAAATTTGATGGGTGTTTACTTGTATTTTCCTTATTTAACCATCAAGTATTGAGTTTTTAAAATTTGCACATTGCTCATGATTACCTATTTTTTCAAACCTTCAATCTCATGGGTGACTTAAAAGTGTGTGTGTGTGTGTATCTGCATTTTCAAATAAAATTATCGAAGGGTATTACATTATACAACACCCACAAGACTAAAACTTTAACATGAGATTTCAATATAAGCATAGACTCATTCATATTAGATCTTTGGACTTATTAGAAAAATGTCCACCTACGATACTAAGACATTAACTTGTATCCTCCATATCTTTGGATTTATTAGAAAAATCTCAGTCACACCATGTGTGTTATGCAACCAATGCACAAAATAGAAGAAAAGGTAGATCAATGACATTCAAATCAGCCTCTTTGAGGGGGAAACCTCCTTTACATTACATAAATGAACAATTATTCGATGTTACAAATGACAAGACCTTCTTTCTACATAGAGGATTATTAGGGGTCACAATATAATCAAAGCCCACATAACAATAATATTGTAAGGGCACAACAATAACAATAGTGGGCTTCTATGGGGCACAATAATAACAATATGCTGATCACATGGGCACAACAATACAATAAGGGGGTTGCACTAATAACAATAAGGGGATACACTAGTAGTATAGGGACCTAACATGCCCCTATCCTCCAAAAAAGTGTTGTCCTCAACACTTGAGTAGTTCTGGATGCTTCTGTATAAAATTCTCATCTTCCCATGCAAAATATTCAGTGGTTAAGTTCTTGCACTAGATGAGATACTATGAAATTGATTGATTTCATAACTGTCGGGTTCTTATTTCCATGACTGCTTCAAGCTCCAATATGATTTTTCCTTCCTCGTCAAGTTCCATCTATATTGTTTGAAATTGGAGCTTCTTCCCTATAACCTTCTTTAAGCCTGAAACATGGAAAACTGGGTGCACTCGAAAAGATGCAGGAAGCTCCAATTTGTATGCCATAGTACCAATCTTTTACAACACCTTGTAAGGACCATAGTACTTTGGTGATAATTTACTATCCTTGTTAGCTTGCTTGAGGGACATTTGTTTGTATGGTTGTAGCTGTAAAATTACCCAGTCACCTACATCAAAACTTCTTTTGTTGTTATGTTGATTTGCATGTTGTTTCATTCGATTCTATGCCAAAGTGAGTGTTGGAAATAATACTGAGAGTGGGAGGTGAATCAGTATTATCAAATCAATAAAACTTTTTCATTTGCATGCTCAGATTCATATACGCTACTTCAGTTAAGGATACCCGCGTATATACGCGACTGCGTCTATTGCAACTAGCGTATAACCAGTAAACTTATGATTTAGTTAAGTGATCTTCAATGAATGCATCAGAACATTATTAGCC
This sequence comes from Pinus tabuliformis, assembly GCA_031772625.1. Lineage (NCBI taxonomy): Eukaryota > Viridiplantae > Streptophyta > Pinopsida > Pinales > Pinaceae > Pinus > Pinus tabuliformis. The sequence continues at coordinate 112,671,574 of CM062806.1, forward strand.
ATATTAATAGTAAACAGGAGCAATACAATAGAATAGATCATCACACATAATCAACACACATGAACACCATGATATAAGGTGGAAACCCAATGTGGGTGAAAACCACCTGCTGCAATATGTTTCTATCTTCCTTTATTAAGAAACTTCTTTTACAATTGTACTGGTGCAGTCTTATACCAGTACGCAAGCTTCTACCTGCAGAAGGCTACAACCTTCTCTCGTTCTCCAGCTTCACCTGGAAGGGATCTACAACCCCCTTAGTTCTTGTACTAGCTGATGTACTAGTACGCAGGCTGCTACCCGCAGAAGGCTTCAACCTTCACTCGTTTTCCAGCTGCTACTGGAAGGGAGCTCCAACCCCCTGGCTCTTGTACTAGCTAAGATACTAGTACGTAGGCACCAACCTACAATCTTCTCTCCTTCGGGTACCACGTTTCATACATTTTCAGACTGGATACACCTGAAGCACAACACACATATGAAAGGCCATGTTTCATCCAATTTTCATACTGGACCCATCAATATCATTGAAGCACATAATCAATCACTATTGCAAAACCCATCAACTATACTTGCATCATCAATCTCTGATTTATCCAACAACTGAACACTGAAACCCTGTCAACAGAACACAGAGCAGACAACAGAACTCTGCAACAATAACCAAATCTAACTGCAACTTCAAATATAATATCTCATCATATATATGCTACTATGATGAACCAAAACCTTGTACATATGTGCTTTCACCACATCCAACCCACGTACAGATTTGCAACTATATACTCATAACTTTGCAGCTATTCCAGGCATCAGTTATCATAACATCATACAATAAATCATGCGTCAATAATTCAGATCTAGTCTATCCATGATCAAATCTCTTAATGATGATACATTCCAAGCCTCACGATCTCGATCCATCATTCATCACCAATGGCATAGGTGCATCCTTGATTTCAGATCAAGCTCAGCATCACACCCATAACCAGCATACTAGATCTTACACTTCATCAGATATTCAATCACTGTCTCAAATCATACTTTGCCTAATGATCTTCTTCTCCTTTTATAATCTTAGGCCTTAGTCAATACCATGGTCCAAAACCATAAATAATCAATACCAGGGACCCAATACCAGGATTCATACTTTGAATGCAATACCAAGAACCAAAACCATAGGTTCAAGCATGTCAAACTAAATACCATGGACCAAACATAGACTTTTCCACATGTATGCGCTTTTCTGTGCATGAATGTGTGTGCATCTACATACGTGACTTCTGATAAGCCATCTCGCGTGTATACGCACCTTCGTATATAGCGAACCTGCGTATATACTTTTCTTCCTTCATCTTTGTAGTCTGATCAACAATTCTTGCTACTAACTTGTTGCACTATGATTTGTCATCTATGTGAGTTGCCATCAAGCACAACACCTGCATCATAATTCCAACAATCTCCTCCTTTAGACTTGATGGCAAAGCTAACTTGCCATACTCAGAACTATCATCTAGTTCCTTTGAGCTGTCCTGCATCCTATACATCTGATATCTCTTCTGTAGATTCTTCTAGTTATATATACGTGAGATTTTCTTCTATAAGTGGGTTGCCATCAAGTACAACATATGCATCATAATGCCAACAATCTCCCCCTTTGGACTTGATGGCAACAACACCAAATCACTCTCCCCCTTTGACATCAAGGGCAAAGGGCGAACCAAGATATTCTCTTTCATTGATAAACATTCCGTTGTCCATACTCCCCCTGAGTACCTGCTGAATTCTCTGAATGAGCTCCCCCTTTGTATATGCCAAGGTGTACCAATCTATCCATGCTCCCTCTGAGTACATGCTGAAATCTCTGCTCTGCTGAAGTGTTCTGTTCATGCTCCCCCTGACTGTAAGCAAGGTCTGCAAAAATATGTTCTACAAGAAGAACATGACTCTATACATCACAAGTGACCTTCCTATCACCAAAGACTCATACATACATCCATCTCCCAACCAAGTGGGGATATACCAATACTGACTCATCCACCCAACCAAGTGGGGATACATCAGATACCAATTGTTCATACATGACTGAAATATTACATCATCCTTCCCATGCATATTGGGAGTACAAATACATCATATGACCAAAAGGAGGATTCATCAAATGACTACAATAGATAGAGACAAACTATTACATCATGAGTCTTGACATGAAATTCTTAATAGGGACCAAACATCTAAATGAGACCATGATAGACATCAGCAACTATCATATACAATGTATGATCTGCTCCATAAGCATCTGTCAACAATATCTAGATCAACAACCATGTTCTCCCTTGCACTAGTTCCACCTGAAACCAAGATCTTCTGAGATAATGCCAAGAATATATGCTCCCCTTGCATCTGTGCTAGATGGTCTCTGTCAGACCCATATCAGACTCTTTTCATCCAGAGCCTAGCCCACAGAATATCTTCAAATCAACATATACGCGCCTGTATCTTCATAAACCAGCGTATGTATGCGGATACCCTTTATTAAACTCGCGTACAACCACGTTTCTCTGAAATAGGCAAGATTTAATAGCAGACTTCTACATATGACATATAGAATCATTCACGTTATATCATATGTGAGAACCACCATAGCCATCAAGATCTGCATGAACCAAGTATCATCAATTGGGAACATCTGCACCAATCAACCTATGTAAGCATCAACCTATCAACATATAGGTAAGAAACCATCATCAACATGTCTCCAACAATGCAACTTTGAATAATCATCCATGTATCCAGCACTATGTATCATGAGCTCAAGATAATTTGTCAAAACTTCTTGATTTCATCAACAGCAACAATCCTCATCCATATGTGTGCCAAGAACAATAGGAATCCTGCATCATAACTGTAATATATGATCTTTATGCATATGACGACAACAGCATATGAGTGACTCATCACAAATAAGATGTGAATTCAAGCTATGTACTTCTCCTTATCCTTATGAAGATCACCATGTATTTATCATCAGAGAATCAACCACAAATCTGATCTGAACACCATCTATGTAACCCCAAAAGTCATATGAGATTTTGTTATGGACAACTCACAACCATATCATAGCAAGATGTATCATTTAGCCATATAAGCATCATCACCAAGAACTACTAACCATAATGCCAACAATGCATTATTAAAAACATACACTCCCCCTGAACCTGTGCCATCTGTTCACTGTCAGATTTGATCATGCATATATTAGTAAGAAGCATCATCATCATTAATTTACGATCAAAACACTTTTAATCATTTCCACACATCATCAACGGATTGTAACCATTATCAAACAGAGAAAATAATGAATTGAAACATATCAGACCCCTTTTCTTGAGCCTTTCACCACTGCTTTTCTTCAACTATCATATACGCGACTGTGCAGTAACCAACTCGCGTATATACGCTACTTCCCTTTAAGAAACTTGCGTATGAGATTGAGGACACTGCAGTTTTACACTTTCAGCTCCCCCTGAGTCTGTTATGTCTGTGTTGTGCTGTGTCTGAGTATATTGTGCTGTTCATGTCTTTCTGACTGTACTTCCTTCTTCTTCCATATCTTTAAGTGTGATGATGTTTTCTTATTTTGATATTGTGCCCATACTTTGTTTTTGCATTCCTTTGCTATACGTCCAAGCTTGTTACATGTATAACATCTTATATGTTTCATGTTTCTTCTGTAGCAATCAACAGCTTTGTGACCAAACATATTGCAAGAAAAACAATATCCATTAAAGTACCTGGAATGTGCTGATCTTTCTGTGTGATGATCTTGAACCATTCTTCGTCTGCATCTAGCTGCAACATGTCCAAGATTATGACATACATAACATTCAATATTATTCATCTGAGTAAATGGCCGACTATTACTTCCATAGTTAGGAGGAAAAGATTTTCTTTGAAGAATCTCTTTCCTTGGTTGTTGATGGGGTTGACCTTTCATCTCCTTGTTGAGCATTTCAGATTTTGCATTAGAGTCCCTTGTCTTACTTTGTGAACTAGATTCACCTTCAATAGATTCATGAAAACCAAGACCAGTGTTGATAACAGGAGACCTTTGACTACTAAGAATATCATCCAAGACTTTAGTACTATCTTGAAATCGTAATAGCTTATCCTTTTCTTCTAATTTACCTTTCAAGATATTTACCTCAATCTGAAGTTGTTCTTCCTTTTCCAGACATTGCTTCTTCAAAATTTCTTCCTTCTTCCATTTGTTGCCTTAGTTTGAGAATCTCCTTTTCTTGTTCTTCATTCAGATCCTGCTGCATTTGACGAATTCTGAAGGCACATTCCAGCTGATATTTTAAGCTGATAACTTCATTTTTCTATTTTTCAATAGCTTGGAGTAGATCTTTATTCCGCTTCTTTGATTCTTCAAGTTCTTCCTTTAGCGAGAGGATTGTAGCTTCAAGCCTTTCATAATAACTGGATCTATCTCTAAGTTTCTTGATTGTTGTGCTCTTTTCAGTGACTTCATTTCTTAGTGAAGTTACTTCATCCTGAAATTTTTGATATTTGTCCTTGAATAACTTCCTTACCTTGCTTCCTTCCTCTTGTTGAGCCTTTAGTTTGGTAGCTACTTCTTTGAAGGCACAATCCTTTATGTTCAATAGATCTTCTTGATCTCTAATTTTGTCCGTCAGCCTTTTAAATTCTGCCTCTATTTGATATCTTTCTTGCTCACCCATAAGAGCACATTCAGTTGTTTTGTCATTACTTTCATCATCTTCAAATGGATAGATAGCTGGAATATCAGAGGATAACAAACTCATACCTGATAGATCATCTTTATTCTGAAGAGATTCTGAATCTGAAGTGCTTCTGCATAATCCCCAATTGATTCTCCCACTGTCATAGTTCTTCTTCGTAGGTGCTTTCTTCTTAAGCTTCTTTCCCATTGTTCCACGGATCTCCTTTAAGCGATCAAGCTTCTGCCAAAGGACCGGCTCTGATACCAATTGTTGGAAATAATACTGAGAGGGGGGGGGGGGGGTGAATCAGTATTATCAAATCAATAAAACTTTTTCATTTGCATGCTCAGATTCATATACGCTACTTCAGTTAAGGATACCCGCGTATATACGCCACTGTGTCTATTGCAACTAGCGTATAACCAGTAAACTTATGATTCAGTTAAGTGATCTTCAATGAATGCATCAGAACATTACTAGCCATATTAACAGTAAACAAGAGCAGTAAAACAGAACAGATCATCACACATAATCAGCACACGTGAACACCATGATATAAGGTGGAAACCCAATGTGGGTGAAAACCACCTGCTGCAATATGTTTCTATCTTCCTTTATTAAGAAACTTCTTTTACAATTGTACTGGTGTAGTCTTATACTAGTACGCAGGCTTCTACCTGCAGAAGGCTACAACCTTCTCTTGTTCTCCAGCTTCACCTGGAAGGGAGCTACAACCCCCTTAGTTCTTGTACTAGCGGATGTACTAGTACGCAGGCTGCTACCTGCATAAGGCTTCAACCTTCACTTGTTTTCCAGCTGCTACTGGAAGGGAGCTCCAACCCCCTGGCTCTTGTACTAGCTAAGATAATAGTACGTAGGTGCCAACCTACAATCTTCTCTTCTCCGGGTACCACGTTTCATACATTTTCAGACTGGATACACCTGAAGCACAACACACATCTAAAAGGCCACATTTCATCCAATTTTCATACTGGACCCATCAATATCATTGAAGCACATAATCAATCACTATTGCAAAACCCATCAACTATACTTGCATCATCAATCTCTGATTTATCCAACAACTGAACACTGAAACCCTGTCAACAGAACACAGAGTAGACAACAGAACTCTGCAACAATAACCAAATCCAACTGCAACTTCAAATATCATATCTCATCATATATACGCTACTATGATGAACCAAAACCACGTACATACGTGCTTTCACCACATCCAACCCGCGTACAGATCTGCAACTATATGCTCATAACTTTGCAGTTGTTCCAGACATCAGTTATCATAACATCATACAATAAATCATGCGTCAATAATTCAGGTCTAGTCTATCCATGATCAAACCTCTTAATGATGATACATTCCAAGCCTCATGATCTCAATCCATCATTCATCACCAATGGCATAGGTGCATCCTTGATTTCAGATCAAGCTCAGCATCACACCCATAACCAGCATACTAGATCTTACACTTCATTAGATATTCAATCACTGTCTCAAATCATACTTTGCCTAATGATCTTCTTCTCCTTTTATAATCTTAGGCCTTAGTCAATACCATGGTCCAAAACCATAAATAATCAATACTAGGGACCCAATACTAGGATTCATACTTTGAATGCAATACCAAGAACCAAAACAATAGGTTCAAGCATGTCTGACTAAATACCATGGACCAAACATAGACTTTTCCACATGTACACGCTTTTCCGTGCATGAATGTGCGTGCATCTGCATACGTGACTTCTGATAAGCCATCCCGCATGTATATGCGCCTTCGTATATAGCGAACCTACGTATATACTTTTCTTCCTTCATCTTTGTAGTCTGATCAACAATTATTGCTACTAACTTGCTACACTATGATCTGTCATCTATGTGAGTTGCCATCAAGTACAAAACCTGCATCATAATGCCAACAGTGAGGTTATCCTTTAAGAGTTGAACTTGTTGTTGATGCTCGATGTGATATTCCACTACCTGAACCTTAGAATTTTCTCTTAAAGATGATCTAATGGATGGTGGATGATATCCATAAAATGCCAATACATTACAAGATATGGTTGGATTCATTTCTTCTTTCTCTGGGATTGGTTCCTAGTGTATATCCTCTTCTTTTGACATTTCTTGATCCTTTTATTCCTCCTCTTCACAATATATGTAAAATAATTTATTCTTGGCACGCTTATGACCTTTAGTGCATTTTCTATCAAAACTATAATAAAGCCCTTTTTGTTTCTTTTCCTCCAACTGTTGTGGTGTCAACCTCGTAGGTTGTGGAAGGCTAGGATCAAAAACACTTCTGTCTTTATAGTTGTGAGTGGTAGATTTCCTTGTTGCCATAATTTTTATTTCCACGTTTATGGCCACCCTGAATGCCTTTTCTAAGGAATCAGGTTCCCAAAGGTGGACCTCATGTTGGATGTTATCCTTTAAATTCCCTATGAATACATCAATCCTATGATCCTCTAGAATATTATTTACCCTTATATTCAATTTTTGAAGTCCTCATTGTGCTCTGCCATTGAACCCTTTTGTTTGAGATTTATCATTTGGCTAAAGAAAGTGTTTCTCTTTATATCTTCATAATTTGCTGTCATTTCCTCTATAAAAATTGACCAGGTGATAGGTGGTTTACGAGAACAAAGCCATCTATACCATACAAACTGATTGGGTTCTAAATATAAAGATGAAATACGTACCTTTTTTAAGGGTTTCACTTCATGTAGATTAAAATATTGCTCCATTTGTAGTATCCAAGATACCGGATCCTTGCCATCAAAATTCCTCATATCTCTCTTTGGAATATGGTAGGTATTCAATCCAATGTTAGAGCCTATGAAATCATTATTAAAATTTGTTTTTTCCCATTATGAGTTTCCCTTACTACCTTTTTGTCATTAGGAAGCCTTTCCTGTAGCAACTTTGTCCGACCTTCCTTCAAACCAACCTTGTATTTCTTCAAATCTTCCGTGTTGTCTTTCAATTCTACTTTTATACCATTGATATTAGCTTCCATGGCATAGATGAAACTATTTATCTTAGCTTTGAACTCATTCTTCAAATCATCCATCCAATTTTGCTTACTAGGTATTTCTATTTTTTTTATTCAAGTCATTATTTTTCTTGCTTTTAGGAGCTCAATATTTAAATGATTGTAACTTTGTAATTTCAGATCTCAAAGTTCTACAATTTTGGCTTGTGGTATCCCTCTGAGTCCTCTTTCCAACCCCAAATGTCTAATCGATATTGGATTCCACAAGAAAACGTTCTGCCCAATCTCCCACGATGACCCGATTATAGATTGTTTCGGTAGAGTTAACTTGTACAACGTGCCACATGTCACTGTTTTGATGTTCGGTCCTGAAAACAATACCCAGCAAAGTACAATCCATCCTCTTTCTGTCAAGTTTGATGAAATGTTAATCCGATTCCCAGAGAGACAATTATGACGATTTTCCCTCGGTCACCTGTTTGAAATACAATTCTGGAGCCTACAAAAACCCTAACTTTCTCGGATCATATCTCCCAAAATATAGTGAGACATGATTTGAAATTCATACAAAAGGTTCATCAAGGTTTTGGATGAAATGGGTTTTAATTTCAACATCTGAAGCTTCGTGGAAAAAAAAGCTATAGCGAAAATTCGACGATGGTTTGTTTGAAGCAGTGAACCTCTAGAATCCAAAGCTCTGATACCAAATGTTATGCAACCAACTCACAAAATAGAAGAAGAGATAGATCAACGACTTTTGAATCAACCGCTTCAAGGGGGAAACCTCCTTTACATTACACAAATGAACAATTCTTTGACGTTACAAACGACAATACCTCCTTTTTATATATAGGGGTCTTAGGGGTCACAATATAATTAGAGCATACATAACAATAATATTGTAAGGGTACAACAATAACAATAGTGGGATTCTATGGGGAACAATAATAAGAATATGGGGACTACATGTGCACAACAATACAATAAGGGGGTTGCACTAATAATAGTAAGGGGCTACACTAGTAGTATAGGGACCTGACAATGTGAGTGTACACACTTGAGCATAAATAATGAACATTGAAGCTTAAATCTTAAAGGTTGAGACTCACACTGCATGTCCACACCCATGAGTCATTGGTATTATATATAAAACACTAATTTTTTTTGTTTATTTAGGTGAAATAGATTTTTTTCATTTACTTTTGAGAGCTTTATGTAGTTTCTTTATTTTTGGCACACTAGGGATAGATCTCAGTTTTCATAAAATGGATCTGTTTAATTAGTGTGATTAGAAAACAAATATATTTTGTGTTTGGATATGGAAATATCAAATGATTTGTTACCAAGGCTATAATGCTTGTGATACATTCACAATTAAATCTAAACACAAATTTGGGTTTGTGCCTTTATGGCTTTAAACTGTTTTTCATAATTTTGTATTCTTCAACATTGCCTAATTATTAGAAGTTTTGGAGTTTTTGGCTTGAATAAGGAAGATTTTTTATTTTTTATTTTTGGTAAAATCTTGAGTTGTGCTTGAATGCATAAATGGATCGGAACCCTAAAAAATGATGTAGAGAGTTCAAAACTCAAACTTGTGATTCCAACAAATCCCTACTGGATTCTAGGCAAATTAGACAGGAAAACAGAACAAAGTAAATACACTATGAATTTTTCTTCCATGTCAGAATATTATGAATTTCTGCAAAATCCGTGGTTTCATATTATTATTTCTTGAAATGTTATAATCCTTCCAAATCCTTATTTAAAAGTGGTTTCAAACTTGCTTTATTGTTTATAACGTCTTCATAGGTCCAACTCATCAAATTTAAAGATAAAATGTATTATTCCTCTTAAAAAGTACATTATAATTAATGAGTTTGACCAAGCTACTTAAAAGAATTTCAAGAATGGTTTAGCATAATTTGTAAAATATTTGAAATTATGTAAATAGTGACTATATATAATTGCAGAAAATCATAGGCTAGTTTGGCATTAGGAATGAACATGAATCATAGGCTAGTTTGGCATTAGGAATGAACATGGTTGAATATGTTTGATCTTTTTAAAGTAACAATAGGATAGCCATATAAATTAAGTGGGTGGTAAACATGATGCCAATACATAATAAGCATCAAAACACTTCAAATACATCTCACATTGATCAAATTTAAAAAACACCATAAAAAATAACTAAATTATAATGTTATTTTAAATTATCATTATTATTTTTACAAAAAGAAATAATATATAAGTTAAACATATACGTTTAGAAAAATATGGAACAAGATCCTTAATCATGAAGATTTAGCAAAAAATTACCATGGAGATCCTTAATCCGTAAATAGGCTTTGCTACAATACCATGACTTATCAACACCACAAGCCCAAAAAACCATAACTCACTCCATATGACACTTGTTTATATGAATCTATCTTTAATTGGTCAATTTAATTAAAATAATGAAAAAATCAAGACTACTTGAAGATAAATCTATACCCTTGATTTATGTATACTACTATGAATATTCTATAATATTCCATGGATTTAAATCCCTACCATCCACCTTACATTCACCACAACAAAAAAATCACATAATACATGATATTTAAATGAAGGTTAAAAAGAAATTAATGTCTTTCTTTTAATTGATTGGGATTTTTTATGTCATTCTTTGTTGGAAACTATGTGTGACTAGTGTTAGAGGGGAATGTTGTTTCTAAACTGGTAGCTCTGAGACCTCCAAGCTAGGGTGACTCACGTTACTCTGCTCTGCCATGCTAGAGCTAGGGGGGGCTTTGAGCCCCCCTCCTTTTGGGACTCAGTCTCGGGTAAAGGTAGGGAACCTGAAGATTCATTCTTCACCAAGCTAAAGACCTACAATGCCTTCAACTCCATGAAATCAAGCACCACCTGCATGGGAAACAAAGATATAAAGAAAGGTTCAAGCATGCCATCTACCTCATAACCCAATGATGCAGGAGGCTCAAGCTAATTGTGTGATGAAGAAAGATGTTGGCCTCAAACTCAGACTAATAACAACTATAAACCCAAGGTGAAAAAAATACCAGTTCTAGAGATTTAAGACTTGGACGTTGTTGCATATAGAGACTTCATGCAGGAGCACACTATCATCTTTAAATTCATGGGTATGTGGCATATGGAAAAATCCCTAAAATGGTGGATTTAGACCAAGTGGCACCTAGAAGGAGAAATAAGACTGCAGCTAGGATCTAAGGGTTTCTTCACATTTATCTTTGATCTCCTGGACGACCGTGACTGTATTTTTGAAGGAGGCCCATATTTCTTCAACTTGGTAGCGTTGTGCATGAGGTATTGGAAAGAAAAGTTCACCCCTAAAAAGGAATATTTTATGAGGGTCCCTGTATAGGTAAGATTCTACTCACTTCCCACGGATTATTGGTCGCCCTTAGTGCTGAAAGGAATAGGAGGAGAGTTAGGAGAATACATCAAAATGTTGGAGGGTACCACGAATGGTTACGAAATCTCATATGCAAGAATATGCATCCATATGGATGTTTAAGGAGCGCTACCAAAGGCCATTGAAGTGGTTTTCAAAGAAGAGGTATGGCTCTAAAACATAGGCTGTGAGCACATACCTTTCAGATGTAGAAAATTTCATGAGCACGGCCATCTCTTTAGACATTTTCCATAGAATATCTCTCAACAAACTAAGACAAAAACACAAAGGTGTATGAACAAGGCTTCACCAAGGGAGCACCCAAAAACAGGAACAATAGGAAAACTCAAGGAAAATATGGACAACAACATTCATCCAAAGAAAATAAGTTCAAAGCCCTACAAGAGCATAGGAAGAACCAACTTCAGAAGATCATGTCCAAGAGGAAAGCAAAATGCTAAACCAAATTATAATACTACAAGAGCAAAATCGAGGGGACACTACTAGGTAGAGCCACAACGAGAATGGTGAGACATCAGATGACATATAAATTGTTATGAAACCAGCTCCCAAAATAGAAGATGAGATTGATCAACGACTTAAAAATAAGCCTCTTCGAGGGGGAATCCTCCTTTACATTACAAAAATGAACAATTCTTGGAAGATACAAATGAGAAGACATCCGTTCTATATATAGGCATCTAAGGGGTCATAATATAATTAGATCCTACATAAAAATAATATTGTAAGGGCACAACAATAACAATAGTGAGCTTCTATGGGGCCTAATAATAAAAATTTGGGGAATACATGAGCACAACAATACAATAAGGGGGTTGCACTAATAATAATAAGGGGCTACACTAGTAGTATAGGGACCTAACATGCCCATCTCCTTCAAAAAGTGTTGTCCTCCATGCTTGAGTAGTTCTGGATGTTTTTGTATAAAATTCTCATCCTCCCATGTGAAATGTTCAGCAGGTAAGTCCTTCCACTTGATGAGATACTCTAAAATTGATCGATTTCATAGCTTCCTGGTTTTTGTTTCCGTGACTGCTTCAAGTTCCAATATGATTTTTCCTTCCTCGTCAAGTCTTGATAATATTGTTTGAACTTGGATCTTGTCACTGATAACCTTACTTAAGCATGAAACATGGAAAACTGGGTGCACTTGGGAAGATGCAGGAAGCTCCAATTTGTATGTCATAGTACCGATCTTTTGCAACACCTTGTAAGGACCATAGTACTTTGGTGATAATTTATTATTCTTCTTAGCTGGCTTGAGGGACCTTTGTATGTATGGTTGTAACTATAAAAATACCCAATTGCCTACATCAAAAATTCTTTTGCTACAATGTTGATCTGTCTGTTGTTTCATTCGATTCTACGCCAACGTTAGGTTATCCTTTAAAAGTTGGAGAACTTGTTTTTAATGCTCGATGTGATGTTTCTCTTCTTGAACCTCTTTCTTCTTAATATGTCCTTCTACCTTGAGATTTTGAGGAGTGGTAATTCCTGCCAATGCATTACAAGATATGGTTGGATTCATTTCTTCTTTCTTTGGGCTTGGTTCCTGGTGTATATCATCTACTTTTGACATTTCTTGATCATTTTCTTCCTTCTCTTCACAATCTATCTAAAATAAATTATTCTCAGCACACTTATGACCTTTAGTGTATCTTCTATCACAAATGTAACAAATCCCTTTTGCTTTTTTTGCTTCCAATTGTTGTGGTATCAACCTTGTAGGTTGTGGGAGGCTAGGAGCAACAACACTTCCATGTTTATAGTTATGAGAGGTCGGCTTCCTTATTGCCATACTTTTTATTTGAATTTTTCTTGCCAAACTGAATGCCTTCTCCAATGAATCAACTTCCCAAAGATGAACCTCATGTTGGATGTTATCCTTTAAAGTCCCTATGAAGACATCAATCCTATGCTTGTATGGAATATCATTTACCCTTATATTCAATTTTTGGAAGTCCTCAATGTGCTTTGCCATTGAACCCTTTTATTTGAGATTTATCAATTGGCTAAAGAAGGTGTTTCTCTTTGTATCCTCATAATGTGCTATCATTTCCTCCATAAAAATGGACCAAGTGACAATTTTTTTACAAGAGAAAAGGCATTGATGCCATACAATCTAATTGGGTTCTAAGTATAAGGTTGCAATACATACCTTTTGTGTGTTTTGCACATTATGGGGATCAAAATATTGCTTCATATGTATTATCCATGTTACAGGATCCTACCATCAAACGTCCTCATATTAGTCTTTGGAATATGGTGGGTCTTCAATCCAACGTTAGTTTCTATGAAATCATGATTAACATTTCTTTTGTTCTCATCATGAGTTTCCTCTACTACCCTTTCGCCACTAGGAAGCCTTTCTTGTAGTGACTTTGTCCAAAATTCCTTCAAAACTTCCACATATTTCTTCAGATATTCCATGTTTCCATTCAATTTTGATTCTATTTCATTGATATTATTGATCATAGCTTCCGTAGTTTCTATTACTTTTTGTGAGAGCGAAATTTTTTGTACTTGGTCTCATAATTTTGATATATCATGTTGCATTTCTTCCTCTTCTTCATGTGTCATGGTAGAGCTATCGCGTTGCTTACTAGGTGTTTCTATTTTCTTTCTTCAAGTCCTTTTGAAATCAAACAATGATATATATGCTTCACTATTCCCTTTAAATTTCTTCAAACTGATTTTTCGAACAAAATTTATGCAATTTTTAAAAAAGTACACACCTTTTTTTTTCACTTTATAGGATCTTGATATTGAATTTGTTGTATCTCTGTAATTTGGGATCTCCGAGGTCTAAAATTTCATCATGTGGTATTCCTATGAATCTTATTTCTAACTCGATAAGTCGCATCGATATTGGATTCTCCCAAAAAGAGTTATGCCCAATCTCCCACGATGACTGGATTATAGACTTGTTCAATAGAGAAAACTTGTACGAAGTGCCACGTGTCACTGTTTCAACCTTCGGCCCTGAAAATGATACCCAACACACTATAGTCCGTCCTATTTCCGTCATGTTTTATGAAATTCAAATCCGATGCTTGGAGCGAAAGTTATGACGAGTTTCCCAAGGTCACCTGTTTGAGATGGAATTCGGGAGCCTGCCAAAACCCTAACTTCCTCAGCTCATATCTCTGAAACTATGGTGACACAATATCTGAACTTTAGTCACGAGGTTCATCACGATTTTTGCTCAAATGGGTTCTAATTTCAGCTTCTAAATCATTGTAGAAACAAAGTTATAGTGAAAATTCCACGATGACCTGTTTGAAGCAACGAAATCCTAGAATCCAAAGCTCTCATACCAAATGTTATGAAACCAACTCACAAAATAGAAGAAGAGATAGATCACCGACTTCAAAATAAGCCTCTTCGAGGGGGAAACCTCTTTTTACATTACACAAATGAACAATTCTTGGATGATACAAATGATAAGACCTCCTTTCTATATATAGGAATCTAAGGGTTCACAATATAATCAGATCCTACATAACAATAATATTGTAAGGGAACAACAATAACAATAGTGGGCTTCTATGGGGCACAATAATAACAATATGGGGAATACATGGGCACAACAATACAATATGGGGGTTTCACTAATAACAATAAGGGGCTACACTAGTAGTATAGGGGCCTAACAGAAATGGATCTAGAGCCCAGAGAAAACTCAGTAGAGGACCATGTCATGATAGAAGCTCTCAAAGGAGTATATCTCAACTCAATAACAGAGGCATGGGACAAAAATTTCCTAATTGCTATACCTAAGGAATATATTCAAAAAATAGAAGGGGCATACCTGTTGCAAGAATAACTAAAACAAGCCATGACAAGGGAACGTTTGGAAGATAATGACTACAAAGGGACTCTATCAAACATCACAGGGGATTAGTACAACTCCAGAGGTCCAAGCCAAAAATAAAGAAAGAAAACCATAAGCCAACTCCTTCAAGAGTTAGGAGAAAGACTAATCAATGAGGGCAAGGTAAGATCTCTCACCCTAACTCCTCACATTTCTCAATGAATTTCATCTCATGGAACATCATAGGAATATATAGACCTGGAAAAAAGAGTCTCTTAAGAAAAAGAATATTGTATAGAAAACTAGATATAGTGCTCCTCCAGGAGGCTAAGCTCACTATGGAGAATGTGTCGGCCCTAGAAAGGGAATGTTGCAAAAGTTATAGCTAACTAGCCAATGAAACATCTGGAACATCCAGAGGGAAAATAATTCTATGGAGGAGATCACAATATGATTTGACCTCCTCAATAACAACTACAAGCTCAATAACTATTATTCTCAAAATCATAGGAACCACTGAAACTATTTGTGTAACCAACATCTATGGACCCCAAAGGCTGGAAGAAAGGATTTAAATGTAATATTATGTCATGAGAACCCTTGAGAACATACCCTATCCATTCAAAAACATAGGTGGGGAATTTAACATGATCCTTAACCTGTCAAAAAAGAAATGAGGCCTAAGGAAGTTGGACATAGA
This sequence comes from Pinus tabuliformis, assembly GCA_031772625.1. Taxonomy (NCBI): domain Eukaryota; kingdom Viridiplantae; phylum Streptophyta; class Pinopsida; order Pinales; family Pinaceae; genus Pinus; species Pinus tabuliformis. Next base: position 112,687,292 of record CM062806.1, read on the forward strand.
CTCTGAATATTTCCAAGAAACCATAGACAAAATGGATCTGGTGGACATGCAAATGGTGAATGGTATCTATACCTGGAACAACAGAAGAGGAAGGAATAGGTATATAGCCACAAGGCTAGATAGATTCCTTATCTCGGAAGCATCTACCTAACCTTTGAGGAAACTGAATGCAAAATTATACCCCAATTAGGATCAAATCACTGGTCGATAGCTCTGAATATTCACATCTCCACAACCCCAAAAAATAGTCCCTTTAAATTTGAAGCTTTTCGGCTTGAGAATCTAGATTTCTTAAGCAACAATAAAAATTGGTGGGACAACTCTCCAACTCAAACAAAAGTTAAAGAACATAAAAAAAAAAGAAAATAATGGAACACGGATGTCTTGGTAATATAATTATAGACAAAAAGCATTTGGAACAGAGCATGGAGGAGCTCCAGCAAATAATCATACAACAAGGTATCATAGATCAAAAGGAGGAGGAAACCAATCTTCAAAAAACATGGGAAGAAAGAGCCAAGCAAGATGAAAAACTTTGGCAATGAGAATCTAGGATTCACTGGCTCAAAAGTGGGGAAAGAAACTCCTCTTTCTTCCATCGCACTATGGTCCAACACAGGAGGAATAATAGGATCCTTAGCCTAATGAAAAAGGATGGAAGAATAGTTAAATCCCATGAGGAAATATCAGGGTAACTAAACAACTTCTACAACAAACTCCTTGAGGAGTCCATTGTTGACAGATCCCAAGCCATCACAGAAATCACCAATAACATCCCCACCATCCTTAACCAATATCACAACAAGATGCTCGTCAGAGAGGTTTCAATGAAATAAGTGGAGGAAGCGGTGATGGCTATGCCTTCGGGTAAAGCTCTAGGACCCGCTGGTTTCACCATTGAACTTTTTAAAAGTTGCTAGTCCTTTATCAAAGATGAGTGCCATGCACTAGTGGAGGACAATGGTACAGGTAAATTCTCAGTGCCCGAGAGAGTGGGTCTAGCTACAAACAAACAATCTATGGAAAATCTCCTTAAGCTAGAATCAATTAAGAGGGCCTACCTCTTAAAACGCTATTCCTCTTGGTGATGATCCTACTTCCACACTTCGACTATCTTCTGTTTCCTTCCTTCAAATACCTGAAACAAGCAAACAACAACAACAACATATGTGATAACATACAATATTGTATTCATATTACTTAATAGGTCAAGGAACGTTAAGCCATAAAGATGTAAAATGACATTTCATGTAAGAAATCAATCAATAGTTTCATTTATATAAATCAAAAATAGATTACAATCGGTCCCTTGACGTTACTGGTCTCCTCTGACATATCCAGGTTCCCACACTTCTGCTAGCACTTGATGGATAGCCCCAACAATAGAAGTTTTAAGGCCTCTTTCCCTATAGTTTCAAACCAAACCAAAAACACACTATTCTCCCTCAAACATACACTAGAAAGCTACAAGCTATAGATGACTTGCTGATCATTCAAATTCACTCCAAAACTAGTTTAGCTTGGGAAAATAGAGGTTGATATAGCTTGGATGGATGGGAGATAGTTCCTCTCATCATGGGAGAAGGTCTTATCTCTTGAGTTTGTTCCATCCTAATAGGGAAAAGGAGCCCAAACTTACTTCCTCAGCTCCATCCAGCCCAACCATCTACCAGACTTCCGTTATGAAGCTTCTAGAGCTGGAAGCTTCGACACCATATTTAAAAAACATGCCAAAGAGGATCGGCACCACTGGAAAAGGGCTCAGTCACTCCATATGGCGCTAGGGCTAGTTTTAATCTCTGTAAATCGGCACAAGGAAGAAACTTGTCAGTAGCGCCAATCTTATAAACTGGGATAAAAGGAATATTCTTGGGAAATGATGCAAAGGGGAATTATTCTGCTCATGAAGAGGGACATACTAGGAGTTTCTTCATGATGGGAAAGTATGTTAGGTTCATTATAGAGGTCCTCCAGGATCATGGATGGGGAGTATAGGGATAGTGAAAAAATGTTGTGTAACAGATGCCCCCCTAAAGCGTGAAGGATGAACCAGAGTGAGGGGTGAAATGCTTTATAAGTGGAAGCAGGGAACTAGAGTCTGTCATCAGAAAACCTGCAAGCAAGCATAAATACATATACATCACTGAAAACTATGAATAATGATACACGAATCGTGGTATGGGTGCAACCATCCAGAGAATGATCATGTAAATGGATCCAAGGCATGGGCACAACCATCCAATAGAAAGGATCATAACGAAACCAAGGTATGGTCGTAGCCATCCAATAATGAGAAGGATCACATATAACAACTCATGGTATGGTCGCAGCCATCCATCTGAAAGAGACATGTATATCAACATGATCATGTCACATCGCCTCACAACCTGGACTTGTGTAATCTAAGCCCAGGGTCTTGTGCTCCAAATGACCCGATCAAAGTACAAATCCTAACATGTGAATGAATGTATTGAAGTCAAACATGCTAGAAAATCGGTTGATTATCAATCAATGGTGTGAACCATTAACAAGCTTAAGAGAAACCACCAATAATGAAAATGGCTCTAAAGGTACCAACAACACAGTTCACATAATGTGAATAAAGGAACTGACGTTGAACACTCATGAAGTCACCCGATCGAAAGCCAATGATGTGAGCTTGTCGTCAGGCGTGAAGAACTTACCATTAGGGCATGCAAGCTCTAAGGTATTGGAAGGGAGTCTCTCAGCCAACTTACTAGATGATGCGCTGAAGTTGACAGGAAGAAACCACGTCGAAGGAGGGCCATGATGTATCCCACATAATCGACATGAGACAAAGAGATGCAAATGATTTTAGATGATACAGAGAATCAGGAATAAGTGTAACTGCAAAAGGACTAACTCTTGAACATATCAGTGACACGATTCCTGAGTTTGGCAGCTTTTGGATCCATAGGATCAGTGGTCATGATGATGTGGCAGAGATCAAGTGGAAGGAAAAACTAAATGGCCCAACCTAGTAAAGTCAATGATGAAAAGGAGGATATCCCATCCTGACACAAAGCAGAAAGTGTCATGTTCAAGAGTGCGCTGCCGACATGACTGATAGAATTTCCAAGTTACCCCCACCATTTCTGGCATGTACCCCAATCATATTTGATCGAAATATTGAAGGGGATAACATGTGCTAGCACTGTAAGTTCATCCTTCGGACGAATCTGACCTAGTAATTTTTAATGAGCCCTAGGAAGGAGAAGCTCACATTTATCATGGTGACAAATACAATGTCATTTAATGTTTTAATGAGTCCAACAAAAGTGTAACTCAATATCTTTTTCATGTTTAGAGAGTGTGAAATAGACACGGAAAAGAAAACTCCACATGGGTCCTTTTCGTACATTTTTGTCTCTTGAGCCCAAAAAGATAGAAAATGATACTTGAGAGAATCGCTTGACCATTTCAATCAAGGAGTACCTTTTTTGTAAATAGGTCATCCCAGCCCGAAAAAGGGGTAAACGTATACTGGGTGAACAACATTTCGCAACCTTTAACGAGTTCAAAACGACAAGAGCTTGGCAATATTTTCATGTTTAAAGAGTTGAAAAAGATCTTGAAAGAAGACCCCCCCATTTTTATTCTCTTTTACAAGTCAAAAAGGGATAAATACTTGGCGATCTTTTCATTTAAGTTTTACGAGTTGAGAAAAGAATTGAAACATGAGTCTAGTACCATCATCGATAATCCGTCACCTATCACTGCACGAAAAGGTAAATGCATTATCTAGCTTCTGAGGCAAAATAGGTCAAAAATACTTTAAAACCCTAATATCTCATGAAAAAATGAATAAAAGGAGGAAAAAGCAATTATTTTTTACCATTTACCACTTACCTTTGTGTGAAGAGCTTTTTACCCACTTGTGCCCTAATTTTCCTAGAGCAGATTGCGGGAGATCTGGGAGGCCATTCACCGAGCAGTCAGTCGGAGGTAAGAGCCAAGACCTTAAGCTCCATTTTCATACTTGTTTCACTTGTTTTTAACAATTTTTTGGATTTCATGAGGAGGTTTTGTCAAAAAAAATTTACCCTCGGTCGGCGTGATTTTCTGGCACGGAATCATGCCGATCGGGGGCTATGAAGACTGTCAAGCGCGCCGTCGGCACTACTGTTTTTAAAACAGTTGCGCTGATGCCGTGAACAATTATTTTTCACGTTTTTTCTAAATTTGTCCATTTGAATCCAAAGTTCTCTAGCCAAAGATGTTTATTGACTTGATTATATGGTTTTTGCAGGGAAAAAAATCACGAAAATTGGTGGATTGGAAGGAACACAAGCATGAGGATATTGACACTCGAGCAATGGCTGACCTAGATTGCTTGGATGCTTTGAGGAACTATGGGCTCCTCAAATTATTCTTTACACTAGGTCTATGGGCTCAATCCAAATTTCTACGGTATTTGATTAGTCTCTGGGACGTGAATCGGGAAATTTTCATGATTGGTGACCAAGAGCTGGAGTTGGAAACTTCAGACATTTCTTTCATCATAGGACTGTCTCGGAGAGGGGAACCAGTCAATATATATGGGTTAAGGCCGATTGGGGAAAGTATGGCCATGCTACTTGCATAACATTGCCCAAAAGCACTCATATCAAAAAGTGGAAAGTTCAAGATTATGACTATTCGGGATCTTGTGCTGAGAGTGTTACTGCTGAGCATCAACAAAGTGGTTGGGGCCCAAGTGTAGCATGATACCAACAAGTCAATGTTTCAATATGATATCGACTATACGACACCCACTATTTTCAACTGGGCGGAGGCTTTGAAAGTCAACATGAAGCACCAACTATCAAAAGCTAAGGCGGCAAACTTGAACCAGTTTTGCTATGGGTTTGTGCTAGTGACCTTCTTCCTGGAGTGGGTTCCGCTGTTCCACTACCAACTAGCTGAGGTGGAACCTCCATTGCCATGAGACCCACAGATGGTCCGTTGGAGTGCTTTGATGCCCAAGATTACCGGGGGCCAACATATGTCCTGTAAGCTTGCCTTTTTCTTGTGGCTACAATGACAACTGATTGTAGTGGAGGATTGGCCTTGCAGTGGTACCGATTTCTGTGGTGATCTGGATATGGCGCTCCCAGAGGGGGAGGATTATGATGATGGAGGTAAAAACAAACAATTCAAAGTTTTGATGCTTTTTTATTGTTTTTGAGATATATGTGTTCATGACATTTTGATTTTATGAATTCAGATGTTGGACTAGAATGCCCTGCTGGGATGTCCCAGATTTCCAGGCGCATTGATCGGCTGTTCGAGGTCGCTCCTTTTAAGGAGGGAAGCAAAAATGAGGAGGAGATCGCATGGAATCTCGAGGGATTGATACGTGGGATCCCAGAGTATGCCCGGATGGGTGATGCCCCATGCCAGTATCAGAGGCATACGGTGGGGGTATCCGATCAGATCCATCGATTGCTAACTCGTGTAGTCCGAGCAGTTACATGCTACCATGAGCATCATGATGTTTACCGCATAGGTCTAGCATTCCACATTTTTTAGGCTTGCGAGCCATAGATGTATAATTCCTGTGAGCCACAGATGTATTTTGAACACACATATTATTTTTTTGGGGTTTTGATGTATGAAAAACATTATCAACATATACATATATGCTATATTCCTTGCTTACTATGGTACAAATGTTTTCTATTTTGAGTTTTTACATGTTTCACAAATGTCTATCTAACACATAATTAGCTAATGCATCTCTTAATGTATTCATGTGTCTAGCAATATGATGATATATAATGTCGTCAAAATTTCTTTCCAGTAGATGAATACGTAGATACATTCTCAATATTTGAGGGTTTCTAATGGAATATTGCCCGTTGAGTTGAAGGACAACAAGCTGTGAATCAAGGTTGACAACCAATTCTCGGATAGCTAAGAGCGATAGCTTCTGACAACAATTTGATAATTGTGCTATATTCAATGATGTTATTAGTTGTTTGACCTAGACATATACCTTGAAGATAAATAAACTCACCATGGGGGTCATAAATGGCCCATGTTGCGGATGATAGATTTCAGGTACTACATCAAGCACCATCAGCAAAACCGATGTGAGGAGACACTGACATCTGCAAAGTAGGTAGAAACATAATAAGTAGGAAAGATGCTTACAAAACAACACACCAAACCACACTATACAAAAAGGTAAATAACACACTATTGTACAAAAGTAACCATGCAAGATGACCTAAGGATAGTACGTTTTGAGATAAAGCCCATTGGGGGCTTGTCTAAGGGATTTCCCTCATAGTCAATAAGTTCATAGGCCCCTTTCTGTAACACACATTTAACAATGTAGGGCCCATGCCACATGGGTTCGAACTTGCCTGCCCCTAGCTTATCATTAGCCTGATCATACAAAAGAACCAAATCGCCCTTGGAAAAAGGTTGAGGGGAGATAGACTAATCAAAATGGGACTTGACCCACTTTTTCTGTGCTTTGATGCCCTAAGTAGCAAGACGACGAGTCTCATGAAGTCATTCTAGGTACAAGAGACATTCTTCCTGAGGTGAGGTCTCAGGGAGAAGTTCGACAGCCAGCTTGAGGGATGGAATTTTGCACTCAATCAATAAAGTTGCTTCCAGACCGTAGACTAGCTGAAACGGTGTGAATCCAGTTGCGTCCTTGGTCGAGGTTCGGTAAGTCTATAGAGATGAAAATAGCATGAGATGCCAATTTGACTTGTGCATCCCAATGGTGCACTGAAGCATCGTAACCAAAACTTTGTTCACAACGTCAACTTGGCCATTGGCCTGAGGGTAATATGGGGTTGAGTCATCGTGGCACAAACCCAACGTAGAAGTCATCTTAGCCATCATGTAATATTGAAAATGGGAGCCATGGTTGGTGACAATGGCCTAAGGCACTCCAAACCTGGAAATAATGTGAGTGAATAGAAATTGAGTCGTCATTTTACCATCCGCAGAGTATGTGGGCATCGCTTCAATCCATTTGGTGAAATAGTCCACCGCAACGATAATATACCCATGCCCCCCGACTGAACGATGGTTACAGGTCATATAGTCGATGCCCCATTTGCAAAAAGGACCAATGGTAATAACGGGGTGTAGGTGAGCAGGTGGGGTGTGCATCTTACGCTGATAAAATTGGCACTCATGGCACTTGCAGACAACAAGGATGAAATCCTTGAAGATAGAGTGCCAAAAATAACCAACACGAAGGATTTTTTGAGCAGTACCATATCCTGATAGGTGACCGCCACATGCGGTAGAAAGGCAACCATTTAAGACTCTCTCAGCCTCCTCGAGAGTGAGAAAGTGACGAAGAATTGAATCAACACTGATGTGGTATAAAGTTTCTCCAATGATACGGTAAGGTTGAGATGGATGCCGAATGCATTGGCGATCATCCTTGGTCAATGTTATTGGCTTATAGGGGCCTGATACAAGTTAAAAGTTATTTAACCAAATAAATCCATACACTACTAGCCCTTTTGGCATCAGCCTGTGAACGCGGACTGATGTCTCACCTGAAGCAGTATGGGGGGATGTTGGAACCAAGTTTCCACACCCTAGAGATGTTTGTGATGTCGATTTAGTCCAACTATGCTTACCTTCATGCAGGTCACTTCGCGAATTATTTCAAACTTTAGTACCCTAGCGAAGTGTCACAATTGTCTCTCGTGCAACCCTAACCAGGGGCTGAGATGCTTTCATGCTGCTATGGTAGCGAACTACATTATTTCCTCAAACTACACAGCGTATCTTACTGATCTTCTTAACAGATCTTATTTAACTTCACGTAAACATATATTCTATCTTGCATTCACTTAATCAACACAATTATACACATTCGCACATCATATAAGCATTAAAAGTACAATTTATATCCAATGTAACAGATGCATAAAACAAGAAATAAATACACAGAAATGATAGAAAACTTATCTTTATTAATACTTCCGACTGTTACAGACTTGACTCACCCTGCGCACTTAGCTGCAGCGGTCCGCGCACTCAGCTGCGAACTACTAGGCCTCTGCGTAGTTAGCTGTAGAGCCTTCTCCTACTCTACGACCCAAAACTAGACTTTAATCCACAAATCTATCTCACATACATCATATGTTCATCTTTCATTATGCTATCAAACTACTTAGAGCCTTGCTCTATTTATACAATCCCATGTTCCGTGGACCATGGGTAGACCTCTACAGCTGATGTTACATTAAAAAAATTAAGGGCAGACAACCCTATGACTCATTTACAAACTATGCGCTTCGTGCCCACAAAGTGTAGAGTCTTTACATCGGAATTACAATCTTTGACCAAAATCTGGGCTCTAAGCCCAAAACTTCCCTTAGGGGATCCCACGTCCAACAGGCCCCCAACACAAACATTGTGACTCGCCCTCGAGTCACTTTGTTGGTGTGGATATTTTTATGCAAAGACCTCCCAACTTTGACTGGATCACTGCAAGTTTGACAACGCAATAAGCGACCACCTGCTATACTTCCTCTACGCGCTGTTCAGTGACTGTTATGGTTGAACTTCTGCCCTGAATCCTCTCTTGTGCTTCTTGCAAATGCTTGAGCTTTACTTCAATGGAGGTTGTAATGGTATATGCCTCATCAATCCATGACTATAGGCACACCTTCAAAACTGCTTCCTTATGCTGAGCAGCATCCACCTGCTCCTTGAGCGCTTTAGCCTGTTGCATCTTGGCGAGCCTCTGTGTGAGGGCAACCGTCTGTGTGGTCCATTTTACTTCATTGTATCTCTACTGTAGCTCATGTGCCTCTGTCTCTAGGCGTTGTATGTTTGGGTCCTCCTACACGGTGGTGAGGATCTCGAATGACTGCTCGAACAGCTTTGTGCAGTCTGTCACTGCACTGTTAACCACTACCATTGTTGTTGTGATCGCGGTGGCACGCTGTTCCTTAACCTCTAGTGGAGTTGAAGGCTACGCCTTCAGCTATAGTTCTGCTATCTAAAGGTTCAGCTCCAGTTGAACCCTGTCCATTTCTTCCTTTGCATTGCATACCCCTGCTGCTAACTTTTAGACGCGTGCCTCCACTGGTTCCTTTGCTTGCATGGCCAACTCCAAGACCATCTGGCAGGCTTCCTCCACCATCTACATAATTTGTCTGTTTTGTGCCACTACCTCATTGTGTTGCAAGCTCAACTGCTCAATGTTGATGCACTTCTCGCTCATTACCTAGAGCATGCGACCCTCCCTGGCTCATAGTTCTGTAGTGACTCCATCCTACAAAATATAGAGCATCTCCCGAGGGAGAGCAAACACGTTTAATTCGATTCCCTTCAACCCACTAACCATAGGATTTTCGGCCTCATTTTTTGTAATGAGTGCTCCATTTGGCAGCACTATTGTGTTGGTCATCCGGGCGCACAACATTTCCTCAGCCGCGGAAGTGCCTATTGCAAGGTTGGTTGACACTGTGCTAGCCTACGGAGTGCGCACCTACAACTCCTGTATCTACATCCGGAGAGCCCCCAACACCATCTGGTGTTGCTCCTTAAACTATTGGAGGGCCTTTGTGGTGACGTCCCTCACCATCTCGCCAATATCATGGAGATCCCCCTCATTGAGGGTGATTGAGTTGAGCGAAGTCTTTGAAGCCTTCAACTTCTTTCGCAGCCCTACCTGCTCTCTTGGGCGATGACGTTTCAGCTGGGTGGACATTGTCTATGGGTTTGCACCACCTTGTTCTGTGTTTGTTTCTAGCTCAGGCAAAGGCAACTTCTATCGTTCGTGGTCTTCGTCAATTGTCTTCTGCTTCTGTTCTACCAACTTTGCAATGTCGCGCGCTAGCTAGGTCTTAGACACTGCTTCTTCCTTCCTACGCTTTTCCACCAACTACACTATCCGTAGTTTTGCCTCTTCCTTCTTTTGCTACGTGGCGGACTTCTCTGCTTCCATCACGGAGCCAGTTGGAGCATGCCACTCTAGTGACCACGACTCAAGGACCGCAAAGATGACATTGTCGGTCGCCAAATAGGGTAACTCGCACCATGTCTTCATGGGGTCCTTCCACGCCCTGATGTAGACATGGTGGAAATCTTCCTTGAACTCTGCGAAGCTCTGCAGATTGTTGGAGACCGTGGGTGATAACCGTGCCTTGCGATTAATCCCCATTCTGATATTCATCTCCATGAGCACGCAAAAGATCTTGCTCTCCCTTATCCTTTGCACATCCCTAGTTGCCCATAGCGAAGCGTATTTCCCTACCTCCAGAAGGTCCTACACGATTGTCAGGAACTGGCTATCTTCGGGAAATTCCCATGCCACCAGTACTATCGACAACAGGAGCCATTCATAGTGAAAGGTTTTTCCCTGCTCCTGTGCCTTGCGACAGTTCTCAAGGAACTCACCGCATAGATAGTTTTCCCAGTTGAACTTGACCCCTTCTGCGCATTGCGCTGCTAGTGCAACCACCAACATGGGCACCTCATCTGCATGGCACTTCTGCATAACCTTCCCTTCCAATATTTGCGCCACGACTTTAACCGCAGGGTTGTTGATGCTGGAAATGGCATACCCTCGCTTCTTGTTCTCCAACTTAAATTTCTTCTTCATGGCCTCTGCGAATGGCCAAACCATCATTCTTTCCTTCAGAAAAGTACGCTGGATCCTCCCCTTTGCAAGAGAGCCGTGTAATCCTGTGAATCAAATGGTCTATGATGGGAATGGGCTCCTCTAGCCACAAGCACCCATCATGCAAGAAGTAGAGCAGCTACCTGATGACAAAAATGGTCACTGGGGCACGATGCAAATGTGGCACCCCGAGTAGGTTTAACAATCTTGCATTTTCTATAGCTCTTATCCATTTACACAGCTCCAACTCTATGATTCCGGCTGGTGCGTCTTTATTTTGGTGCATGAGCTGCGTGGTTGCGAGATGTGGGAACTTCTCGTGGTCCACAAGGTCCCAATCCTCAAATTTCAGCATGGGCACCCATCCCAAGTGTGCTCCTTCAAAAATAATGTCGTCTGGGAGTAGTGGAGTCTGCAGAGAGCTCTTGCTCTCATCTATATCTTTGGGCACCTTTGCTTTATCCTTCCACAGAGGAACATATGGGGGTAGCCTGGTGAAAAGGTCCGCACCCTGGGTTTCAACCTCCATTTCTACATCCTCCTCATTTACCAGGATTTCTTGAAATTCTTCCTCCTCATTGGCCTCCAAATTGATAGCCTTCCCCTTTTCTTCCATGGTAAGATTAGTCCTTAATGGATTCCTAGGCGATACGCGCACTGGTACCATGGCTTACTTGTCTTTCTTTGGTCTTGGTGTGCGTGGTGATTTATGGATTTCAGTGACCATCTCGGCACTATTTTGGGATTCTACTTTAGTAATCGCCTGCGTGGCTTCCTCACTGGTCATTGTTCCGGTATCCATGGCTTCTTCAGGGGCTGCCATAGTGCGATTCCATAGTTCTCTCAATTTCTTGGGCAATTTCTCTAGCAACGAATATGCTTTCAGAAGATTGAACAAGTCTTAGTTCATGAATGTTTGAGCACGTAACAACTCAGTTCTCAAATTTCCAAGTGTTATTTGCTGGACACCCCTTTGTAATTTATAGCGCCTTTTGAATTAGAATTCGACTATTCCCCCCACATTTGGTCCATTAATGCTCAATTAGTGGCATATTTTCAAGAATCTATCCCATAAAGTTCACCTTAAATGCCTGCTACCCACTCCATTTGGTCTCAAACTAAGCATCACATCATGAATAGTGACTGTAATGGTCACTTTCCAGCTAACCCTTGCGGCAGCACAACTATCCTTGCGTTGTCGCAGACCCTGTGACACTTTTCTACTGTGCGCAGTCCTGACATCGTGCAGTCCCTGGGCAGAGTAGTTTATAGTTCCATGCCTCCTTTCAGCTGCCTGGAGCACTAAGATTGTGCTTCCATCGGTTAGTCAGATGGCTGAGCCAACTGTATATGGCTTCAGATGACTACCATTTACCTTTCCTGGGAAATGTTCTCCATTTAACTTTACCAACTGCACCATGCCTCCATCTGTGATCTTAATAACATACAGTCCCAGCCAATGCATTCTGAGCTTTCCAGGGAATTTATCAAACTTACTATCATACAACAACACCAAATCATTCACCTTAAAGGTGCACAACTTAATATGTTGATCGTGCCATGCCTTTTCGCGTTGCTTTTAGATCTGATGGCGAAATCCATCCAAAAATCGTTCTTCTTCAAGCTCCTCCAACTGCACGAGTCTCTCCTCCAGGGCTCCACGATCCGTCATACCTGTGAGCACTACTATGCGTAGATTAGGCACGATGTAATTCCAATTATAACTTCTACTCCATAGACAAGCCTAAAAGGTGTCTATCCCGTCAGTTTCGTGCATGTCGTTCTATAAGCCCATAATATTGCAGGTACGCGCATATTCCAATCACTTTGCTGCACATTGCATATCTTGGTCAGCGCAGTCTCCAGTACTTTTTTAAATGCTTCTACTGTCCTATTAGCATGTGGGTGATACAGTGTTCTCTTCTGATGATACACCTGAATTTTTTTCGTGAGTGCGCTGATCATTTCGTTCAAGAAGTGTATACTGTGATCCCTCATCAAGATCTTAGAACATCCAAATCGTGTTAGTATGTGTTCAAACAGAAACTTTGTGTCATTCTCGGCCGTGCAATCCTTCACCGGCTGCGCTTGTGCCCAACGAGTCAGGTACTCTATCACAGTGATAATATATCTCGTGCCTGTCTTTTCTTAAGGTTTGATACGTCCTACAAAGTCTATTTCCCATTTTCCAAAAGGTTGCAACATCATTTGTGGGTTCAAAGGCCTTTTTTCCCTCCATGATGGCTTACCTATCCTTTGACATACATCGCATGCGTTGCAATGTGTTTTTGAATCCTGATGAAGGGTTGGCCACCACAACCCTATGTGGAGAATCTTCTGTGCAATTTCTCTTCCCGCATAATGTCTTCCCAACATTAAGAGCCATCTGTGAGCTCCCCCCCCAAAACATGTTTATTGAACATGTATTTCAGCGTAGAGTACATGTGCGTTCGCACAGGTTGGGGTTCTTTTCCATATGCCTGTGCCCACTTGGCCAGATGCATGCGCGGATCACCCCATCCATTGTTCTTGTCTGTTAGTCGCACCCTAGGCTTCCCAAATCATGTGTGCATCATTATCCTACATTCGCTCCAGTTGTCAAAGCTTCCTTTGTAGATACCTCACCATCTTGCAGGCGTAGCGCACAGTACCTAGTCCAATGCCTGGAAGCGTTGCTTTTCCAGCACCTCCCTTTCAAATGCATCCAAGAAAAAGTATCTACCTCACTTAAACCATCATAAGTAGGGAGATCTCTTAATTCTGTCGACATGCAGTGTAGCAACCTTGTCATCATATTACAATTTAGTGTAGTTACCTCATGTGATCGATTATGCTAGCGCTCTATTTCTTCATTAGAATCCGAAGTACAGGAACTCTCGCCCTCCCATCAAATCTGCCCATTCGTAGTGGGATCCACCCAGTCTTGGTCTCGCATCGCTATGTTATATATATAGTCCAAATCATCGTCACTTTCATAGTCATGCACCGACTCCATATAGCACGATCCTTCAGCAGGGTCTAGGGGTACAACTACGCACAGTGATTCCTTCTCAAAGATCATTTTGCGCTTCTTTGAATTAATTACCCCATTCATATTAGTGGCCCAATCAATTCCTAAGAGCACAGGGTAGGGATTGCTATCATCAACAATCTCTATCACTTCAAAGTCTGCCAGCGCGCTCCCTCCCTCAATATCCATAGTTATTCGTACAATCACCCCATGGGTATTATTTTCTACTGGTTCACCATAATTAGCTGAACTAGAGACCATTGGAGCATAGGTCTTCCCATTTGGTCCCATGTTTTTTCTATAGAACATTCACATTCGATCCCATATCTAGGATGACTTGATCCATTTCATATTCTTTGATTTGCATGGTTAGCCTCATTTCTCGTCCCATCCTTATCTTATGATTTACAATCTTCCGGACTACGTGCGGTTCTCCTGGTGCAGTTCCAATGCATCTATTGATGAGTTTCTCTAACCCTTTCACAGCCTTACTGCCGCACAGTAACTTCATACAAGTTTCTAGGAATGTTGTGTGCATAGATGGGTCCATCTCCGGCTCCAGTTTACCTTTGCTTCCTGAAGTGGAGGCATCAATGAAGCTTTTCTTAGCTTCCATGAAGGTTTCTTGAGTGCGCTCCAAATCAAACTCCACTCATTTTGCTGGAGCTTTGCGAACCCAAGTACTATCTTCTAGATGTTTTCCTTTGTCATCTCTTGTTGTGTTTCCACTTCGGAGCATAATGTTCACGTTTGGATCTTCCTTACGTGGCTCAGACCTCATCATCTATAGGTTCTGAGTCGGGGGAGGTGGTAGTGCTCCCTTGTCATGTATCCTAGCTATCGGCGTGGGACAACCTTCTGTCTCATGATCAAACAAGGTGAAATACAAACACCACGGGTGTGTTTGATTCATGAAATGGCGGGCATAATGTCCTGGCCCTTCGCAATTGTAACAAATCAACTGTCTGCAACCTCTTCTAGGTCCTTGTCTGCCTCAGCCTTGTCCACACCCCTGAAATCCAGTTCACGCCATTCCTGCATTTTGGTCAAGGGGTCATGTTTCAGTCTGAACTCTGTAGGTGGGGGTTCTATCCATCATCAACTCATAACTTCTACAAGTGCACTCATCGTGTCCCACCGACCTATAAAAGTTGCAAAAAAATTGTTGCGAATTTTTCGTATACTTCTGTAACAAGTGACGATTGTCTGTGGCATGTTTTCCAACTATTTGACAAATCACGCACCACAAAGTAAGCACCGCGCTAGGTCCTGCTTGCACTTTAGGCCTTAAAGGCATCAGTTATCCTCCTGCGAGATAGTTTGTGAAAACTGGGTAGTGGTCCTTGTCATGACCCTAACCCTTGCATTTCACGCACCATACCTCTTTGCGAACTTTTGTTCGAATCATCCTGTCTTGTTTCAGAATCTGCATTTCAAGGCATAAATTCTTCAGCTACACGTGGATCTGCTAAACTCCTAGGTTAGGATCTTTCATCGGGGTCTCATGTAGCCTCATCACAATCTCCAAAGCCTTTACTTGAGTCGTTATCTTCTGCTGTGATAGCACACTCCTTAAATGTGGTAGTAGTGAAGCTACAAACCACTTGTGATGTTGTCAATCTGTCAGATTCATATTAGCTTCGTGAATCATATATTTCAGCCTCAGATCTAGCTCCCAAGGAGTCTCTCTTGGTATATTTCTTTAAATCCTATGATCGATTGCGCTTCAGATTTCAGTCTGCTAAATTCTTTATTTAGCGTGTTTTGGATATCTGCGACTCCTGTATTTGGATTATCATTGGAGTACTTAATATAGTAAGTCAATGTGTGGTCCTACAAGGAGCTAACCAGTGTTGCTTTCTTTATATTTTCATCTGTAACTCCTTGTTCTTCCCATACATCCCTTACAATGAACTAGAATTGGTCCAGATCGTCATTTCCCAAACCTTTGAACATAGGAAACTTCACTGTGCTTTCCATATTGAATCACGACAGTGGTGGAGGTGGTACAAGTGAAGATGGAGGTGATAACAGTGAAGTTGGCAGTGGTGTGGGTGGAGGTGGTATTTGCGGAATTCTTTTCCTTATCAGATGGATGGCACTTCGCGGTGAGACCTTTGTGAGCTCTTCCTCGTCCCCTCGTGGAGGTGAAATCAAGGGGCTATTTTCTAATCCCTTATTTCCTTTGTTCCTGTAAGATTTTCCACTTCTTGTAGCACCGAACATCAAGGTAACTGCATAACCCTCTTTTTGTACAATAGCATTTTAATCCAAGTATTCAAAGACTCTACGTACTTACCTCGCGGTCCTTTGAGAAAGTGTTGCTCTGCCTTGCTGTAGCTAAATGAGGTGTCAACCATGAACTAAGTAACAAATCCTCCTATAATACAATCAAGCCAATGATCAACGACATGCACGATCTTATCCTCTGGTGCTTCCAACCTTCGCACTAACTCTGGGGTCCACACAATAGGACCGTCAAGCTTCCACCTTCCTTGGCTATTTGCTAGCTTCGCGATCCACTCGTATAGCTCAGTAGGGAAGGATGCGAAGAATATTTTGTGGATCTCTATGCATATGTAGCAGTCTAACCACTCTTCTTTTGACAATCACGAGTTCCTATTCTCGTGCGCTGTGAACTCGTGAATTCTTCTGTCCAACCAGCCTTCAATTTCTTTCTTAGTTGGATTTCAATGATACGACATTAGACATCTCTATGCAGATTCCGGTCCTGACAATGGAACCATTTGTTGGCTTATGGGGGCCTGACCCAGGTTCAAAGTTAATTAGCCAAGCAAATCCCTACACTACTGGCCCTTCGACTATTAGCCCATCGGAGCATGGACTGAAGTTTCACCCGAAGCAGTATGGGGGGATGTTGGAACCAAGTTTCCGCACCTTAAAGATGTTTGTGATGTCGAGTTAGTCCAACTATGCCTACCTTTGCGCAGGTTGCTTTGCGCACTATTCCAACCTTCAGTACCCTAGCGAAGTGTCACAATCATCTCTCACACAGCCCTAACCAGGGGCTGAGATGCTTTCATGTTGTTATGGCAGTGAACTGCATTATTTCCCAAAACTACACCGCATATCTTACTTATCTTCTGAACAGATCTTAGTTAACATCACATAAATAGATATTTTATCTTGTGTTCACTTAATCAACATAATTATACACATTCGCACATTATATAAGAATTAAAAGTGTAATTTATATTCAATGTAACAGATGCATATAACAGGAAATAAACACACATAAATGATAGAAAACTTTTTATTAATACTTTCGGCTGTTACAGACTTGACTTTCCCTGCGCACTTAGCTGTAGGGGTCCGTGCTCTTAGCTGCGGACTACTAGGCCTTTTTGCACTCAGCTGTAGAGCCTTATCCTACTCTACGACCCAAAACTAGACTTTTATCCACAGATCTATCTCGCATACATCATATGTTCATCTTTCATTATGCTATCAAACTACTTAGAGCCTTGCTCTATTTATACAATCCCATGGTCCACGGACCATGGTTAGATCTCTACAACCGACATTACATTATCAAAATTAAGGGCGGAGAACCCTATGACTCTTTTACAAACTATGTGCTCTGCGCCCACAAAGTGCGGAGTCTTTACATTAGAATTACAATATTTGACGAAAATCTGGGCTCTAAACCCCAAAACTTCCCTTGGGGGATCCCGCACCCAACAAATGCAAAGAAAAAAGTTGATGTCTGGAGATATACGATGATATCACTGTACTAGGGTTCAAGAGTGCTAATTAAGAAAATAATCTCGTCTTACAGTTGCTCGTCGACATCAGCAGGGAGAGAAACACAGGGAAGGGAGAAAATCAACTCAGCGAAGACCAGTGATTTCTTAGGTTTGGCAGTAGTGAACACCAAATCAAATTCTTGGAGGATAAAAATGCACTTCGAATACTTTCCCCCCAGCAACTGACGAGTTAGGATGTAGGTCATGGGATTGCATTCCGAAATCACAATGGTAGTGCGGAGTAGAAAGTAATGCCAGAAGTGCTGAACAACCTATACATCAGCCAAATCCAACTTCTCGACATGAGAATAGTGCATTTTGGTGTCAAGGAGATTGAGGCTGAGGTAGTAAATAACATGTTCATTGACTTCGTCATTTTCCTATACCAGCACCATAGTGATGGTACTAGAGGTTGTATCTAGATAAAGGAAGTAATCGGGATGATAGTTCAAGGGATGCAGCAAAGGAGTATTTATGAGGACAGTATTTAGGTCATCGAAAGACTTAGTAGCCTCATAAAAAAAAATGAGGTTCCTTGCTTGAGCAACTGGGTGAAGCCTGAAGCTAGCTCAACATAGTTCAGTACGAAATGACGGAAGAAATTTGCTTTGCCCTATAGACTTTGGAGTTGATGCAATGAAGATAGAGGGGGTAAATTAACTATGGCCTCGACTTTAAGAGGATCAAGGTGAATGCCTTATTTCGAAATGATAAAGCCAAGGAGTCATCCAGATTCGACACAGAAGACACATTTATGTGGATTAAGCCGAATGCTGTAGTGTCTACAACAAAGAAAAATTTGCCAAAGATGATCAGGGTGATCGTGGTGTTTACGAGAATGAGCAGGGAGATCATCCAAGTAAGTTTGAACAATGCTTTGAATGTTGTGGAATGCATAAGACATCACTCTTTGAAATGTGGTCCCTACATTCTTAACGCCAAAACGGAGATTTTTATATGCGAAGGTCCCCCATGGACAGATAAAGGTAGTCTTATCTTGATCACCCAATGCAATGTTTATCTGATTGTAGCCAGAAAAACCATCCATAAAGGAAAATAATTCACTCCCAGTACATTCATCAATGATCTAGTCAATGAAGGGAGTGGGGTAATTATCCTTAGGACAGGCACGATTGAGAGCATGGTAATCGATACAAACGTGAAAGTGCCTTGTTTCTTTGTCACCAGTACAATATTCGATACCCAATTTGTAAGAGGGATGGGATAAATAAATCAAGCTTTCAGAAGTTTTTCAACTGCACCCTTGATGGAGGCCACTTTTCTAGGGTGCATTGGACGAAGTTGTTGGCAAACGGGCTTCGCATGAGGATAAGTTGGAATCTTGTGCATGACTATACTTGGGTCACTACCAGACATTTCTTCATATGACCACGCAAAAAAATCTCGGAACTCTTGGAATAGATGAGTATATTGCTTGATCTATTCGGGAGAACAAGTTACCCTGATATGGACATTTTCAACGACACTAGGTTTGATAGAAATATCAAGTGGCGTCGTTTGGGTAATGTTACCCCTGTTCCCTTCTGACCAAACTTCATGAGTCATGATCGACATCCAAAGTGGTAGGGACGGGAACTGAGAAGAGAAATCCTCGAGACAAGTAGACATGACCGCCGAGCTAGGTAAGAACGAAGAACAATGATGAGTGTCCTTCCAAGGTACTTCCTCCAGAGACATTACTTCCATGATAGTTTCGTTCGAAAGAAAAGTATATGCTAAGGGATTGTGAGATTTCGAAGAACCAAGCCACGGGGATTGAGAATATGTATCAAGAGATGTTCTCAAAACAGGATGATCAAAGGATACTAAAGGTGAAGCCGAAACATTTTCCGCGTAATCAATTTTGGCGGGACTTAACAACATAACATCGCTGCATGTATCAACAAGATTTGGTGAAGGAATGACCCAAGGATTAGACTTGACCAAAATCATGTTGATAGAGGCAACATGAGGAGGTGGGAGAGGAAAGATGCCCATTAAGGAAGGATCTTTAAAGAGTCTTGCCCCCACACTCCCATAAGGAGCACCAATTTTCTTGATATATAGAAAATTGCCATCCGAGGAGGAAGAGGCAAAGAAGGACATTTGGTCGACTGTGACTATGTTCCCTTGACAAGGAAAACGAATCACACGGTAAAGGGAGGAGGCTATAGCATGCACGACATGGGTCCAACTCTGTCTGAGTAGAAGATTGTAGTTAATATTATCGTCAACGATCTCTACTTTGACGTGTACTGTATTTCCCTCCAAAGTAATGGCAAGGTTGGGAAGGACACAAAATGGTTGCGAATCGTGCCCGTCAAAAGCTTCCAGAGTGTTGGGGGACTAGTTCAGAGTAGGAGAACCAATTTCCTTCCAACAAGTGACCGACATGATGCAGGTAGAAGCACCTTCATCGATGACGGTCCTATGAATGGTTTTCTAATTTATGATCACCTGAATGAGAAATGAAATTTGATGAGGTAAATGTGGAACATGGTTTTCTAGGTTAAAACAGATGAGATTAGAGTCAGCTGGATCAATACCACCAATATGCAACAGTAACAATTTCTGCTGAGAAGGACAACTCTAAAGGACCTCGAGAGCAGACATAGCTGATGGTGCTTGAGCAAAATATTCAACAATGTTATAATGTTGAGTGGCTCAAGCGTTAGGATTGTACGAGGACTTCTGAAGCACACCTCGAGAAGGTGGTCGAATGGCAGAATCAGGATTAGGTCTCTCTATATGGAGAGGACCAGAATAGGATAGGGAAGAAGAAGAAGGGTTATCTTCTTTCTCTTTCCCTGCTGACGGGGTAGGAGTTTGATAATCTTTTGACCTGGTAGCCACGTTGATCGGGGTACTCATCATGAACACTTGTGAACCTGAGGAAGTAGATGACTGAGGCTGGTTTACCATTTGAGTCTGCTGGGATAGAAAGGGCTCTTTCAGGACAATTGGGGTCCCTTTGAGCAAATGACTAACTTCAAACCATCTGGGACAATCCTTAGTATAGTGATCCTCCTCACAGATGAGGCATGGATACTTGGGCTTCCGTTGGGAAGCATCACCAACAGATGTCTTAGGAGGACCCTGTTTTAGGGCATCGACTTTACCCTTGCCTTTTCCTTCCTTCTTTCCCTCAGAGGATTTATCTGCCGCGGTAGACTGGACAACGTGAACCTCTGAGGTTTTACCAGGGTCGGATGAATTGCAAGAAGAATCATTGGGAATTGTGTTGGAGACCGACTTCTATTTGGAAGAAGATTTTGCAGGGGTTTGAGTCACTGAACCAATTACTCCATTAACAGGAGGTGTAGCTGGAGACTTAGATTTTGTCAGATCAGATGGTGGTTTTGGCACATTAGGTAGCACATCATATAATGTGCCGGATTGTGAATAGACAAGGTATAGATACTAGACACGCGTTATGGCTTGTTCCTCAGTGATGCATCCACCCATAGCAATGTCCTCAGCAATTTTGTTGAAAAATGATTTGGTGAACCACTTGGTCAACAACTGATCAACAATTTCAAAATTAATCAGATGGCGCCTATGTCTCCATTCATGGATGTGATCAGAGATGTGGGTCATAGTTTCTTGCTTGAGCGATGTTAGCAGATGGGTGCTAGTTTCATAATGAACCGGTAGATGGAAATGTGTGAGAAAGGCCATGGCGAGAGTGTTAAAGTCATGATAGGTATTTCGAGGTAGCTCAATATACCATTTGGTTGCAACACATATAAGAGTTCATTGGAAAAGTTGAAGAGGAATGGAATCATCAACGTAGGAATTTGAGGAGCACCAAAGATGATATGTCATCATGTGTGCTTGAGGATCCTCTTTCACGTTTCCTTCAAAATTTGGACAATTGCTCGGAATCTTGCATGGAACTGGAGGCTAGTATGGAGAGTGAAGAATCAGGTCATTTGTGAGTCTAGACACATCTGGAAATTCCAGTGTAGCCAAGAACGACAATATGGTATTGAAAGGAATTTGAGGTCGATAACGGGGCCCAATTGGTGGGGCCCATCCCTGCTGGTAAGGATTTTGTCTCCATAGTGGAGGATTTTGTCCATAAGGCATTAGATTTTCCCCCATTGTAGGTCACCTTCCTCGTAGGGAGGATTTTGACCTTGAAAGCCTTGAAACTATCTTACCAGAGGCTGCTGATAAGAAACATATAGGTTAAAAGGCTATTGAGCCTACTGGTTTTAGACATATGGATTTTGTACTTGATGTCCCTGAGCATAAGGGTTTTTGACTTGCTGCCCCTGGACGAAAGTGTTTTGGACCTGCTGCCCTTGGATGTAAGGATTCTGCACTTGCTGCCATTGGACATAAGGATTTTGGACTTGCTGTCCTTGGAAAAAAGGAGGTTGAACATGTTTCCCTTGGACATGAGGATTTTGTGCCTACTACTGTAGGACTTGACCCTGGCCTTACCCTTGCAAGGGTTGACCTTGTTGATATGAGTATAAGGGTTGTTGCTGC
This sequence comes from Pinus tabuliformis, assembly GCA_031772625.1. Taxonomy (NCBI): domain Eukaryota; kingdom Viridiplantae; phylum Streptophyta; class Pinopsida; order Pinales; family Pinaceae; genus Pinus; species Pinus tabuliformis. The sequence goes on from CM062806.1 coordinate 112,709,184, forward strand.
CCAGGTTGACCTTGCCAATGCAAGGGATGACCTTGCAACTATAAAGGCTATCCTTTCAGCTGTAGAGGTTGACCTTGTGAAGGCATAGGGTGGGAGGATTGTGGCACATACTGCATTTGTGGCTGCATGGTTTGCTGCGAATGTTGTGAGAGTTGCCCTTGTAGTTGTTGTAGTTGTCCTTGCTGCAGCATCATCTGGCCTTGTTTCTGCATGGATGGCCCTTGCTGCAATGAAGGTCGACCTTACTGCTGCATGGATGGCCCTTGCTAGAATGAAGGTTGCCCTTGCTGCTACAGCAGCTGTCCTTGCTACTGCAAAAGTACTTGAACAGTTCCCGAAATGACATGTTGAAACTTCCCAAACTATATCTGGCCATACCAACATTGCGCGCGGCGGACGGACCAGGCTGAACATAAGGTCCAGGTTGAGGGATGTATGTCAGATTAGCCATCGCTTGTGAAACATATGGAACATAAGGAGGTTGGTAATGACCTTCAGACATATTGGGTTTCTGGTATTGGACGTGACTTGACCGAGACAGACCAACATTGGGCTGTTAGCACTGAACATTACTTGATCTAGTAGGACCACCAGGATTTGAAATGGCACCTGAAGAGGGTTGGTTAATCCCAACCATGTGAGGTTGTGAGCCACTCACATTGGTTATGCCAGACATCATAGAAACATTCGGACTCTGCCACATAGGTAGTGGCATAGCTTGCCTACTTACTGGAGGGATCGAAGAACTAACAGAGACATGACTCAAGATCGTCGGTTGAACCAGATGGGTTACTTGAACCAATGAAACAAGAGGATTTGGAATGGTGGGTTGCACTGAGATTGCAGTAACTGTATAAATCATCATTTGTTGGGAGGCCAGGTTCTGAATGAATGGACCTATGGTAGGCATAGCACCAGATGCCCAAATAGGGTTGTGATATAGTGATGAGGCAGTAGGCATGCCTGAAACCAACTGAGCTAAAGTCATGTAATTACACGGTAACTCAGGATGATCACTGGTCATAATGATTCCTGTGTAAGGGAAACCTTCAGGAGGGAAAGGATATTCCTGCTCCTCGATTGTGCATGGAGTGGAAACCTCTGAGAGACCCAGAGAGGATACTGGGATTTCACCTTCTGATTCCATAGGCGAAAATAGGCAGCGACGGATTACTGAAGATGTTCGAGGGGATAATTCCAAAGGAATACCCGGCTGATCATACAGACTGTATGGATGCTGAGGTGATATCACAATAGGATTGAAAAAAGGATTCGGAGGATTAACAACCAGTCCAAGCTGACCTTTAGAAGTCAACGGACTCTCGAGAGTTTGGATAAGATTATCTGGAGATTCTAGGCCAATGTCAGAAAGCAACCCAGTATCTAAAGGGGGAGGAAAAGATGACAAAGGTTGAATACTCAGAAAAATTCCAAGCTCAATACCTTGGTCCTCAAGCGACTGTGGCAATTCAAGGAAAGGATCCTCAGACAATCTTTTAGATGGAGGAGAGGAAGAGGAACTAGGTGAACTAGTTGGTTTAGCCACGATGATTTTATCTTAGATAACTAGAAAAGAGATTGATTTCAAGGGCTTTAAAATGTATTTAAAGGTATACTCACAATGTGGTCTAAAAACAACTAACAGAAGTGTTATAAGATCGTGGGAAACAATTTTTTAAGACGCAAAAACAAACTGGTACTCTTTCATGTTTTAAGAGTTGAGAAAGAAGCAAAGGTGACTCGATCACTTTTGGTTTGAAACGAGCTCGAAAGAACATGCACTCGGGTGATCTTTTATATTTAGGGAGTCAAAAATATCAAAATGACTACTCAGGATGATATAGGAAAAAAGGATTACCAGGTGACCATGAAATGTAGAATACCTCTCGGTGAACCAAGAAGTACGGGCAGGAAATCTCCCCGAATGCTATGTTCAGTGTATCATGTTTACAAGGTGGTAGACTCAACTTCGTATGGATAAAGGATTGCAACCTAGTGGGGTCTCCCTCTATATACTCAACAGTACGGGGAGCACAAGTTTGTGTTAGTGCTGTCTAGTGCCGAAGTGAACAAAAAGTATTAGGTTTTAAGATGCCAAAACATGACTCTAGCCTAGACCTTCTAAAATGTGATTGTTAGGTTTTAAATGTGCCTTATGTTAATTGAATATGTTTTAGAATTTATCTTGAAATTATGTCTCGATTTTTAGGCCTTATCTATGTGACTCGAAAAAACACCTATATGTAGCTAAACGAGGCAAGAGCCTTTCAATTCGTTGAATTGTCTACACTAAAGAGTGAAGAAAAGACACTCAAATGCAACAAAACAAGCAATTGAAAGCAAAATGAATTTTTCACTATTTCTCTTTTTGAAAACAAAATGATGAAAAAAAAATAAAAATCTTTCCAATTCCTAACTTTCCTATCAAATGCACTTCAAATTGTCCTTTCACTAGTAAAGAGAATTCATTTCTTTTCCAATGCAAGTGACGATGCAACTCTAGCCTTCAATGGTGCTAACTAATGTAGGATATTGATTCAACAAACTAGAATTATGTATTTTTCAATGAAATGACGGAATGAATCTTTCACAAACACTTCTCACTTCAATGATGCATTTCCAATACAATCAATCACAAAGGAAAAAAGAGAATTCCTTTCAAACCAGTGAAGTAAAATCCAACCAATAACAAGACGAGCAATATAATTTATGCCTGAAAAGAGATGCTCAAATGACAAACGAAACTTTTCAAACTTTTTAAATGGAAATCAAAGCAACAGAAGGGCTAATCAAACAAAATGCAAGGAGCAACTTCGACTATTGACTTGACTTTCTGAGCACACAAACAGGTGAATGGATGATGACCTAGATGCCCTAGGGATATAAACCATCCAAGTACTCAAGAAACCAAGTGGAGAAAATGCAAATAAACCAACCATAAAAACCAACCTAAAAGAGCTTTCCAGCCAGGGAGAACACAATCAACACAAGATGAGAGACAGAAATCAGAAGGACAAGACACACTGGTTATGATCTAGGGTAAACCCTGATCTTCACCTATAGGAATCAACGTGACTAGCTAACTAACAACAAGCACCAGAAGGGGGTTGATGCGATTGTTTTTGAGAAACTCACACTGATCGGGGAAACTGTCAGAAAAATAAATGTGCCGACTGAGAATTCAAGGAAAAAAATAAAAATTTTTAGAGGCTAAGACCACACTTACCACTGTAAATTTCAGGCTCAGAGCAATAAACTAGGAAAAGCAAAGAACACTAAAGGGAAACGATGATACTAGAAAAGTTCACACAAAATCATAAATGACAATCAATCAAACAGAAGGATTGGCTGTCTAGTAGGAGTCTCCAATTTGTGGTATAGGTAAATTCTCTGTGTGGACACAAAAAATTCCTCTAGCCTGAGAGAGTGGGTCTAGCCACAAACAAACAATCTATGGAAAATCTCCTTAAGCTAGAATCAATTAAGAGGGCCTACCTCTTAGAACACAATTCTGCTTGGTGATGATCCTGCTTCTTCACTCCAACTATCTTCTATTTCCTTCCTTCGAATACCTGAAACAAGCAAACAAAAACAACAACAAACGTGATAGCATACAATATTGTATTCAGCTTACTTAATAGGTCAAGGAAAATTAATCCATAAAGATGTAAAATGGCACTTCATGTAAGAATTCAATCAATCGTTTCATTTATATAAATCAGAAAGAGATTACAACTGGTGCCTTGACGTTGCTGATCTCCTCCGACATATCCAGGTTCCCACACTTCTGTTAGCACTTCATAGATAGCCCCAACAATGGAAGTTTTAATGCCTATTTCCCTCTAGTTTCAAACCAAACCAAAAGCACACTATTATCCCTCAAACATACACTAGAAAGCTATAAGCTATAGATGTCTTGCTGATCATTCAAAATCACTCCAAAACTAGTTTAGCTTGGGAAATGAGAGGTTTATATAGCTTGGATGGATGGGAGATGGTTCCTCTCATCATGGAAGAAGGTCTTATCTCTTGAGTTTGTACCATCCTAATAGAGGAAAGGAGCCCAAATTGACTTCCTCAACTCCTTCCAGTGCAACCATCTACCAGGCTTCCATTACAAAGCTTCTAGAGCTGGAAGATTTGACACTATATTTAAAAAACTTTCTGAAAGAGGATTAATGTGATTGGAAAAGGGCTCAGTCGCTCTGTATGATGCTAGGGATAGTTTTAATCTATGAAAATCAACATAAGGAGGAAACTTGTGAGTAGCACCAGTCATGTAAACTAGGATAAAAGGAAGATTCTTGGGAAATGATGCAAAGGGGAATTATTTTGCTCATGAAGAGGGACATACTGGGAGTTTTTTCATGATGGGAAAGTATGTCAGTTTCACTATAGAGGTCCAATAGGATCATGGACGAGGAGTATAGGAACAACGACAAAACGTTGTGTAACAAGGACTCAAGGATAAACAAAACAATTCTAGGGGCCGTGAATGCCATGTTCCTTAATCTCATCCCATAGGAGGAAGGGGCTGACTCTCCTGACTGATTCCAACCAATAGCCCTATGTAATGTAATCTACAAAATCATCTCAAAGTTGCTAGAAAACAAGATCAAGACTATTGTAGCTAAATCTTGCACCTGCAGCAAAAGTGCAGTAGGAGACAAAGAAATCTCCCTAGAGATAGCCTCTGGATTGATTGTAGACCAGTTCTTAGGACATCTTAAATAGAGGAGTGATTGTAAGTCTATATGTGAGGGGTTATCAGCACTCCAATTGTCACGTAATAAGGTAATAGGAGGGGCTTGGTTCAATAAGCCTTCATTAAGGTAGATTCAATCCAACTCATGGATCCAAATGCTCAGGGTATATTGGGCTGATATATAAGAGAAATGGTGTCTTCCTCTAATGGGAGACACATGGAAATGAGAAAACTTAAAACTGAAGTTGTAGTATTGGTGGAGATAAGGAGAGGAAGGAGGGAAATAGATGCATAGAGTTGTAACAAACAGAATCGTAGGAAACAATGTTCTAGCAAAAAGTGGAATTCGATGTATATGGCTATAAACAACAAAGAATCCTAAACCATGGGTTTCCAATGAAATGATAGAAATAGAGGAGTGAAAAAGAATGTTTCAGATCTAACATGACATGGGTATCATTCTCTTCCAAAAGATAATGTATATCTGGACTAATACCTGTGGTACATGTTAGTCAAATGCACAAGTAAATCTATAATTTTACAGGTACTGCAATACTAGAGAATAACACATATAGGTCTATGATAAGCACAACAACTCTCTTCTATGAGCAGCTAAGATAAATCCATAGATTGAAGAGGAAACAATTACATTCATTATACTATTTCAAAGGAAGAAAAGCACATATGAAATGAGATTACCAAGAGGAACATGCTGCACATTAGTCGTGCTTCGAATCAATAGGGAAACACCATTTATCTCAAAGGGTCCAAATAACTAGTCCATACATTCAACACAATATCAGTGAAGTGCCCATGAATAAACATATTAGAAAAAAATGGCATCACAGAACTCAGACCCTATGCATGAGAAATTTCGGGCCCATTGGATAATGTTGCTTTCCCCTATTTCTCAAAAGAGGGGAAGAGCTTGGGTTATAGTTAAAACAAATATCTTGGCGTGAGCTCCAGCTATTTGCTAGACTAGCTGTCTCGGTTGGTGTAAGGCTCTATTTCCCAAAGATTACAATTGGGTTTTGATACCTTCTTGGAAATAAACAAAATTAATGAACAAAAAAAGAAAATGGAAAGACGAAGGAGCATGTATCCCTCTATTGTTCCTGTGAAGGTCTCTAACTAAATAACAACATCTTAGCCATGATGCATTTCCCCTGCTGCTCAGCCAGTTTCTATCAATTCTGCCTTAAGTTCTTGAGTAGCTCATTCACTGAAGTAGGGAGCAGGTCAACTGTGAAGGCCTGTCATGAACTAGGAATCGAGTGGGTCTAGGTAGTTCTTTGTTGCGTGACCCATTGGAGCACCATGTCATGCCGTTAAGTCTTCCTGAGTCCCCCCACCATACTGATCTACTGGTGCGCCATACTTCATTCATTTCTTCAACTACAGACCCATACACCTTTAATTACTTGTATTGTGCTTTTGGGGCCTTGTTATAATTAGGGATTTTACCTTTGAAACATTACCTATCCATGGGCTATGATTCCCCTCAGCCCCCTTTGGTTTAGCCCCTTTCTTCTTTTCTTATCATACGACTGAGGGCTGCGACCAAGGGCTTAGCCTTCGGGCGATAAGGCCTTTAGGCTCCTGTCCTGGGAAAATTTTCCCTTTGTTACCTGGAATCCCGCATCCCAATGCTTGATAGCACTTTACCTTTAGCCCTTTCCCCTTGACACTTGCCATCGCCGATCTGCGGGATAAGGTGTTGAATGGACATGAGGCTTTTGAAGGGGACGGACCCGACATCCATATAACTCCAATGCATAAAATATCACGTCTGGGGAGTTCTCGCATATTGTAATTGCGGGTCGCGAAGGAACTTCGGCGGAAGAATGAACTTTGATGTGTGTGATCACCAATTTACGATCTAGGGGGGGTGACATCATCACTACCACGTGTAACCCTGTGAGTGGTGATACGTGTCCCCTTCGAGGAGAGAGAAAATGGCCCGCCTGACCTTGGTTTTGCATGCATTTTTTTTGTTAAATGACTTAGGCATTTCCCTGATGATCTAACATTGTATCACAAATCAGTGATATCAAAAATATCTTAAAGTTAGAACCTCACCGCTAAGGAGATCATCGATATGCGGGATTTACTGTGATACTTGGGATCGCGGGAAATGCAGGATTGCAGTATCACAATATTGTGGGAACTACGGGACTGTGGGATCGGGGTATTGTGGGATGCGAGATTGCAATATCGTGGGGCTATGGGACTTCAATATCGTGGGAATGTAGGATGTGATATGGCCATAAGCGGGATTATGGGAATGCAGGATTTGTTGTGATGTTGTGGGATAGCGGTACTGCAGGGTCGCTGATATGTGGGATGCGGGACTGTGGGACTTGTCCATTGTTGATATGCAAAATTTACTGTGGCCGGGGCCCTTGACCTGCGATATCCAATTTTCCTTTGTATTTGGTCCTTTCCTCCTCGTGTTCAAGGTTTTCTAAGGTTATATTTAATCTTCTTTAACTTTTGATCCAGAAGTCCATTTTTGGACTTCCATATACCGTTGGAAAGTTATCTCCGAGCACTGTGAAATGGAGGGGTCTAATTAAGCTCTGTTAGGATTATGTGGCTTGTGAAATGGCTTCAAATTCACTTTCCTTTTGCACTCTTTTCACCACCGCAAGCATATTTACCAGAGAGTGACAACATTGGCTCCTACTGGGGACAATGCCTTGCTATCAAGGTGTTGAGAACCTGTAGACAAATATCCTTCACCATTGGGCATGGACTTAGAAATATATGAACTTTGTAACTGATCTGAAATGATCATAAGTTAAAACTGAAGTAGAATTGATTATGCTAACTGTGAAATGAATGTTAATTTAAAGTGTTGAAACCGTGAGAACTGCTTGAGAAGAAAGGCTTAACGACAGCTGATAAAACATAAGTAAGATGAAAAACAGAAGTGAGAATAGGAAATACACAACAATACTAGACATCAAGATTGATTAAGAAGTTCATCCCTGATGGATTACGTCTCCAGGTTTGCTTTCAAGATGGGCGACCGCTTTATTAGGATTGAAACCAAAGAGGTCGATTACACTGCAATTTGACCAATTTGAATGTGCACGTAGGCACTTCTGGCCACTTTCTTCAGAAAGATCTCTAAACCATATTTCCAATGCCTGTCTCAGCTTCCAATTCCGACTCCTTATGTCCCCATTACACTGAAAACAAAACAACCTATATCCCTCCAAAACCTGCACATGAAACTCAAAACCACCCTCCTTCACTTCAATGAGAAAAACATCCTTTTAAACCCTGCAAATACATTCTAACATCCTCAAGCCAATTTTAGGAATGCATGAGATGACTCTAGGGTTTGTTTGGTCTTGGTCTTTGGTGAGCACCAGTATTGCATCAATAATGCTGCAACTCCTGGGGCTTCCTACTTTACTTTTATCAACCCAGTAGTTTGTAACAAACTTGGAAGCGACGGTGTTTTATGCACAAGTACTAGCTCTTACTGCAGGCTGTCACTTGGTCAGCTGGCGCAAGATCACTAGGAGCTCAAGCCAACCTCTATGATTTTCCAGAAGAAGCTTTTAACTGTGATGAAAGAAAGCTAACTCTACAAAGACTATTCTACTTGTAGAAAGAGAAAGAAGTCTGGAGTGTAAAGCAAACCCTAATTTTTCCAACTAACCCTACTTTTGTAGAAAAAGAGATGAAAATTGATGAAATGAGTGCCATTGACTACTGAAAAGGTAAATTACATCTATTCAAGCTATTCCTAGAAGAAAATGAGAAAAGAACATCTTTTTTCATTTTTATGTGTTTTATGTGAAATTGTTATGCATGTGATTTTTTCTATTTGTGACTGTGGCAGAGGTTTGGTGGTGATGGAGGGAATATTTGGTTTTTTCAAATGTGTCAGAAGGTGTGGAGGGGTCCTAAGAAGCCTCTGGTAAGATTTTGAAGACTTCCCCTGCAATCGGACTTCGAAAAATCATTCACAGGAAATTCTACAGGAGGCTGCAGGGGATCTATAGGAGGATGCTGAGAGCTATTTTTAGAGGTTTTAAGAGTGGAAAAATGGTGGGAAAGGGTAGCTGAAGACTATAGGGATGTGTTGAGGTGTCTGGGGCTTAACAAGGAGGATCAGGAAAGAAAATGATGGTTGGATTTGTTCAAATGACGAGAGGAAAGCTTATGGAAAAAGTGCAGAAATTAGGGCAGATTCGTGAAGGATTGTGAATGACTTGTGAAACCTGTGAGAAATGAGATGATGCTGGCTGCTCTATTGATGTATTTTGAGCTGAGGTGTGTTCTAAGATATCTGCACATCTAACTACCGAAACTGAGCAAGAAAAGAACTAGCTACACCAAGAAAACATAACCATATCTCTTGTTAAACTAATTTCTGACCTAGAAACATGAAGTGTTGAACAGTACCCTATGAATAGAAAAGCTTGCAAAGATATTTATTACAGAAATAGGAAATAATCTTGGAAAAATGAATCTGAAGCAACCCTTTAACTTTTCAAATCAAATCATCACACTAGAAATTGCATGGAAGAAGCAAAACTGTATTTTTGGTGGCAACAATGGTGCCTTGACCTCAAATCATGGTCTGTCGTGGCGGAAAAAGTCATTTGGGCTGACACAACTGACCTCCCTAGGAGTATAAACTCGCTAGCGACAAACAAGACAAAATGGAGTGATCTTTCTCTAAATCTACCTTTTACAACATGAAAAGTACAAGTGTTTAGGCTTACCTTATTCCAAAATGCTATTGTTGTAATCCGTTCTTGCCAATCCGGATGAGCTCTTCCTTCAAGTCAATTCCTGCAACCACAAACAATCAAACAATTACCGAGCACTTGTATTTCATATAATAAAACATAGATTCAACATGCAGACCAAGGAACACATGAAATAACTCATTAACATCAGCTATTGAGAAAAATAAACCAGTTTGTATTAATAACGGAACAAAGAAACTCTTACAACCTGGCCTTGGTGTTGTGCAAGTTCCTCCCAGGGTCCATCAAGTGTCTTCCTCTACTTTGACAAAGCTCACCCACTTCCAAGTAGAATCATGTAAAGACAATCTCTCCTCACAAAGGTTCTAATGGAAGACCTAAATCCTGCAGCATTTACCCAAAGAAAATGTATAGCTCCAACCTCTCCTCCTTCTGGCTCAATGCCTTTATTTATAGTGTTGTAAAGAGGTTATTCAGGTCCACTATCAATGGGATCATCCCCCTCTATGGGTGGGATAGCTCCCTTATTGATGGGATAAGTCCCCTCTTAATAGAGATACATGAACCAACTGGAGGCGCATCCATTTCATCAAACCGACCTCTAGAATGTTCTAGAAGTAACCACAAGTAACTTTCTCAAGATAAAACTTGCGCATTTTGCCTTTTACAGGAGGACGCACCTGTCCTTTAACATACAGAGCGTCTATGGACGCAGTTTTTGTGAACATGACCTGCGTCCCCGCAGGTAAGGCTAGAGAGGACCTGCGACCCCAGAGATAAACATAGTTTTTACAAGACTTTCTCTCTTCTTTGAGTTTGAGATGGATAACAGAGGCATAGACTTGCCTAAAAGAAGTCATCTTTCTAGATAATGTGTCGATGTCGATAGAAAGCGACTCGTTGCAGGCAAGCCTGCAACACGAAATCATTGTTCAAGTTGAAGAAATGTTGCTGTAAGGACTGACTCAGGGATGACAAGTATTTTGCAGATGAAAGTTTTGCTTGCAGACCTCTTGAACACATAACGACACGACAGATGGCTTGGTGACGAATAACTCAAAGTTAATCCCCGGAACCCGGTTAAAGACTTTCAAAGTGGTTTGATCAACTGTGAGGTAAAAGATTTCCCAACCCAGGTGAATGAAAAGTGTCGTGTTCAAGAGTGGTGATAAAGTTTCACTTGAGACAAAAGGTGACAAATAGGTTCATTCTTCTCTCTTTTCCCCCACCATTTCTGGCAAGTACCTCTTTATTTTTAACAAGCTTGAGGAGGATAACATATGCTTGGTTATAAGCTCATCCTTCGAACGAGTCCAACCTAGTTTAAATTCGAACCCTAGGAAGGAGTGGTTCGTTCCTGTTTGTAATTGAACAGGTCCTTTACTGTAAAAGTTTACCGAGTCCAGTATAGGAGAAACTCGGCGTTTTTCAATTTTAGAGAGTCTGAAAAACTTAAGGAAACTCCACGTTGAACTTTTTCGTAAGTTTGTGTCCCTCAAGCCCGAAAAAGTATAAAATAATACCTGGGGGAACCGCTTGATCTCGCGACCAAGGAGTACTTTCATAATAGTGTCGTCGACCTGAAAAGTAAAAAGCGATCAAAGACATGTCGTTTTAGTTCCTTATCGAGTTTGAAACGACAAAAACCCGGCAATCTTTTCCTGATTTTACGGTCAGAAAAGAGCTAAAAGGGGACCGTCTTTTAATTCCGTTTTAACGAGTGAAAAAGAGACACTCGGCAATATTTTCATGTTTTAGGAGTCAGAAAAGGGCTTAAAAGATGACTCTGATATTTTTATTCGTGAAAATTACAATTTCCCTCAAAATCCCTTTGTCCTGCACAAAAGCGAGACATTACTCATACCTGCTTAAAATAGGCAAAAATTCATCGAAAAACATCTTTTCATGGTAAAAAATGAACTCATTCACCCAAAAAACCTATAAAAAGACCTTTTACCATGTCATTTTTACCGTTTGACTTTGGAGGTTGAAAAAGGAGCTTTTGACAAGAAACTTCCCGTGGTCGCTGCGGAAAATCTGACCGTCGGAATCGAACGCCGCTTCACCGAGGTATTTTACACATCCCACTCTTCATTTTTATCCGTTTAGTTTTTTGTTTTTGGTCTCTGTTTCATTTTTTGGGGAGGTTTTGGGTTCAAAATGCGCCCCTCGGCGGACGCAGGTGACCTTCGGGTGACCTGCGTCCCCCGACTTTTTCTCACACGGGAAAAAGGTCGGGGGACGCAGTCAGCCTTCAGGCAAGCTGCGTCCGGACGCCCTGTGCTACAAAGCCGGGGTGCGTCCTCCGCAAAGGGCGCATTTCAAAACCCCAACTCTCTCAAAAAACCACCAAATTTGCTCAAATTAATTTCTAATTGACTCTTTTGATGTGCAGGACCTTAAACATGTTAGACTGGAGAGAGAGAGAGCACGTAGAAGACGATGAAGCTGCGATTAACCACCAACCCTCTTTGGATGCCTTAAGAACATGTGGATTGTACAAATATTGGACCATACCGGGCATGAGGGGCCAGGTAAGATTTTTGGAATGGCTGGTTGAGCGATGGAACGTTCAGGATCAATGTTTTTACATTGGAGGGCACCAGCTCGAGATAGAGCCCTCGGATGTATACTTTCTCACTGGCTTGCCAAACAGAGGTGAGCAACTCAACCTTGCGGGGACCAGGCCGGGTGGCCAATCCCTTGATGATCTCCGCGGGGAGTGGTGCAGACCAGGGACTCGCCATAAAAAAGGCGTGGAGATAAAGCACATCGCTCTGGCGGAACTTAGAGTTATTGCATTTACGGTCACCAGGATTTGTGGCGCGGCCGCCTTGCACATTGCCTCCGGATCCCAAATGCGGATGGCAGTTGACTGTTACCAAGGCACCATCTTCAACTGGTGCGAAGCTGTGTCGGCTCATATGAAGAGCCAACTAACCAAGGCAAAGAACGGACGACTAAAGACTTTTGGATATGGGCCTATAGTCGTGAGCTTTGCCTTGGAGAGAGTTCTTATGCTGATCCCTCAGCAACTCACTGTTGATGACTTGGGTCCTCGGGAGCCAAAGCTTGTTCGATGGGTTGCGGTGATGGCCCGGCATCCTGACGAGGGTGCTACAGTGGTTCGATTCTCGGACAGTTACTTCGACTGGCTAGAGGGCCAGCTTTTTGTGATACAAGACTTTCCATATGCCGGAATGGATTTCAGAGGTGATCCGGACATGGTTCTTCCACAGGGAGAACAATGGGACGACAGAGGTACTTTCATTTTCACAAGTTTTCTAATTATGTATTTTTTATTTTTCATATATATCGTCTCAAAGTAACAGTAAAATTTTAAAAATGCAGATGTTGGACCACAGCGTCCAGCCAATCTCCGGCCTTACGACAGACGACATCCAGCTGCACCGGCACCGGCCCCACAGGACGCGGCTGCGGACGTACTAGCTGAGTTGGAGCATGACCTAGATCGTCTCACGGTAGACATACCTGAGACTTCTATGGACGATATTCCTATCAGGCTTCAACGTTTTGTAGTCGCGGTCCCTGGACCGTTTAGGAGATTTCTGCGCAAGGTAGCCCGCGCAGTGGTGTCGTACAGAGAGCATCACCAGTGATTGACTAGTCACTTTTTGTAGTCACATGTGACATTTTTGACTTTTTGTACTATCATTTTGCCGATCATAAGGTGTGTTAAACCTATGATCGAAGACGATGTATATATTTTTGGACACACTTCTATCTATATCTATATATCACTATTATCGGCTTATCTTGTTTAACATGTATGATGAAATGTCTTTAAATTTACTTGCATGATTATTATAAATGTCTGTCCAACACTCGAGAAGCAATTGCATCTGCTAATGTATTCAGGGACCTTGGAATATGTTGATATTCAATGTAATCAAACTCACGTTCCAAGAGACGGACTCTCAAAAACAACCTTAACAACACAGGATTTCTAATGGCATAAACTCTATTAAGCTGTAATACAACAAGTTCAGAATCTAACCTCACAATCAAACGTCGAATTCCAAATGAAATAGATTCGGATAATAATTCAACCACTGCACTGTATTCTGCAATGTTATTCGTTGTTTGACCGAGGCTTACCCCATGCATAGAAACTAACTCGTCAGAGGGTGAATAGATAACCCAAGCTGCGGAAGAGATATTCCGTGTACTACGACAAGCACCATCAGCGAATCCAATGTATGTTTGGAGAGGCGTCGACATCTACAATATCAAGAGTAAAACCAAGATAAGCCGGGATAATGACGAAAACCACACTTGCTAAACTAAGCACACTGACTAAACTAACACACTTGCTAGCTAGAAAGGAAATCTAACCTATCTAAAAATTTCTCCATCCATCATTTTAAGCATAATACCTCTTTAGGTAAAGTCCATTTCTGGGTTTGCCCAAAGAGTCCCCATCAAAATCAACTAACTCATAAGCCCCTTTTGCTAGCTTTCGCTTTACAATGTAGGGCCCATGCCACATGGGAACGAATTTTCCAGCACCTAGCTTATCATTCGCTTGATCATATAATAGTACTAGGTCTCCTTCTGAAAAACTTCGAGGAGTTACATTTTTATCGTACTGGGCTTTCATTCGTTTTGCGTGAGTCTCGATAGCTAAAGTAGCGTCACGTCGAGTCTCATCTAATTTAGCCAAGTATACCAACCGTTTCTCCTCTTCGGAAGTAGCTGGAAGTAATTCGACAGCCATTTGAAGTGATGGGATTTCGCATTCAATAGGTAACACAGCTTCTAAGCCATAAACTAGCTGGAAAGGGGTGAAACCTGTTGAATTTTTCACTGAAGTTCGATATGCCCATAGCGCCGAAAATAACATGTTATGCCAATTCGTTCGATGGATACCAATGATCCGTCGAATCATGATGACTAGAACTTTGTTGATTGACTCAACCAAACCGTTGGCTTGCGGATAATAAGGTGTAGAGCTATCATGGCGCAAACCAAGCTGGCTTGTAAGCTCAGTCATCATGACGTTTCGAAAATGGCTCCCATGGTCAGTAATGATTGCTTGTGGGACACCGAACCTAGTTATGATATGATTGAATACGAAAACTGCAGCTGTCTTGCCGCTTGCGTCGAATGTAGGCATCGCCTCGGCCCATTTTGTAAAATAATCAACCGTGAGGATGGTATACGCATGCCCCCCGGCCGAGTGAGGGTTACAAGTAATAAAGTCAATGCCCCATTTGGCGAATGGACCAGCGGCAATTATAGGGTGGAGAGGAGCAGGTGGAGCGCGCATCTTTCGATCAAACACTTGACAGTTGTGGCATGTTCTGACGGCAAGGATACAATCTTTAAACATAGACGGCCAGAAATAGCCAGCGCGCAACACCTTCTGAGCTGTGGCATACCCAGACATATGACCGCCACATGCTCCAGAGTGACAGTCATTTAAAACTCTCTCAGCCTCGTCGTGAGTTAAACAACGTCGAAAAACTAAGTCTGCCCCCCGGCGATAAAGTGTATCTCCAATAATTTTGTATTGCTGGGATCGAAACCGAATTTTTCGACGGTCTTCCTTGGAAGCTTCAGGCCGAAAGGTTTGGGTCTGGAGATAGATGATTATATCCCCATACCACGGATCTAAAGTGCTAATAAGAAACAAAGATTCGTCCGCAATGGAATCCTCTGCCACAGTCTCTGTGTCAGCACTCGGGAAATCACACATCAACTCCGCAAAAACTAAAGATTTCTTAGACTTGGACTTTTCGAATTCCAAGTCGAACTCTTGCAGGATAACAATCCATTTAGAGTACTTGCCCCCTAGCAGTTGTCTTGTCAAAATATAAATCATAGGGTTACAATCCGAAATAACCGTAGTTTTGCGAAGAAGAATGTAGTGACGAAAACGCTGGACAGCTTGAACGGCTGCCAGGGCCAATTTCTCCACATGCGAATATTTTAACTCAGTGGGATTTAAGGTTCTACTAAGATAATATATCACATGCTCTGCTCTGAATTCATCTTCTTGAACTAACACCATTCCAATGGTGGAATGCGAAGCTGCGAGGTATAAGAAGTAGTCCTGGTTGTAGTTGGGAGGATGCAATAACGGTGCATGGGTCAACGCGTGTTTAAGTGCATCAAAAGATTGTTGGGCAATCTCGTCCCAAAAGAATTGTGCGTTCTGTTTCAACAACCGTGTAAAACCTTTAGTGACCTCGGCGTAGTTTGGGATGAATCGGCGTAAAAAGTTCGCTTTCCCTTGCAAACTTTGGAGTTGGCGCAAACTCGAAGGAGGAGGCAATTTGATGATAGCCTCGACTTTCGAGGGATCGACGCGAATGCCGGCTTTTGAAACAACAAATCCCAGCAATCGACCTGTTTTTATACAGAAAACACACTTGTGGGGATTCAACCGAATTCGATAATGCCTACACCTCATAAAGATTGCTCGTAGGTGGACAAGGTGATCAGCTCGATGTAAAGAATGAGCAGGCAAATCATCGAGATAGGGTTGCACAATGTGCTTGATATCATGAAATGCATAGGACATCGCCCGTTGAAAAGTGGCCCCGGCATTCTTAAGTCCAAAAGGCAATTTGCAATAAGCAAATGTCCCCCATGGACAAATGAATGCCGTTTTTGGTTGATCGGCAGGTAGAATATTGATTTGATTATAGCCTGAGAAACCATCCATGAAGGAAAACATCTCACTTCCGGCACAATCATCAATAATTTGATCGATATAAGGCGTAGGATAGTTGTCTTTTGGACAAGCTCGATTGATATCCCTATAGTCGATACAGATTCTTATTGTTCCTTGTTTTTTATTGACGGGAACAATATTCGATACCCAATCCGTTAACGGGATCGGATAAATGAAACCTGCTTTCAACAGCTTTTCGACTTCTGCTTTAATCGCAGCCGCTTTTCGAGGGTGAATCTGACGCAACCGTTGCCGAATGGGTTTAGCATCCGGGTAGGTCTTTATTTCATGAATAACAATGGCAGGATCAATTCCTGGCATTTCCTCGTAAGACCAGGCAAACACGTCTCGGAATTCTTGGAATAGGGCCTTGTAAGTTTGGATTTCTGCTTCAGTACATGCGGCACCTATATGAATGTTCTCCTCGATTCCGGGTTTCACTGAAATATCAATGGGAATGGTACGAGAAATATTCCCTAAATTCAGCTCTGAATCAGAATGTTTCGTTGGATCCTGAGCGTCTTTGACATATTCAGAGGTAAAGATAGATGAAAAATCGTTTTCAAATGCATCATCCTTAGGTAAAAACGAAGATCTGTGATGGAGATCTTCCCATGGTAGATCATCTACACTTAGGATTTCGCGAAGTTGTTCGTCAGATGACACTTCTTCGGGAAACGTTATCCGTTCTAAGGGTGAGGTGAAAAATGACTCTTCACTGACCACATTCATTTGGTCGGTTTCGGTTGAATGAAAATCGGTAAAAGACATAAGAGCTTCATAAGAAATCTCATACGGACTCAACGGCATAACATCACCGAGTGAGTCTAGCTCAGAGTCAGAGGGAACATACCAAGGATCATCATAAATAATGTTTTCTGACGTGATCATATGAATCGTTGCAAACGAAGGGTCTGCATTGAGTGGAGGGAGAGGAAAAGTTCCCAGTAAACCGGAATCCTTAACTAAACCTACACCAATGTCCCTATAAGGGATTGTCGTTTTACCAACATGTTGAATACTCTCTAAAGAGGCTGGATCGGATGAAAAGTATGTCAGCTGATCAATAGTCACGATCTTACCGTTATGTGGAAACTTAATGACTCTGAAGACCGATGAAACGACCGCTGTCATAGCATATGACCAACTTCGACCCAAAAGAAGGTTGTAGTCTAGAGGGGCATCAACCACTTCCACATCCAGACTAACGGTTTTACCTTCGACCCCTATAGGCAATTCTTGTAGAATACCAAACGGACGGAACCCACGGCCATCAAAGGCCTTAAGGATGGTGGGGGATTGGTTCAACGAAGGAGAACCAAGCGATCTCCAACATTGAATCGACATAATACATGTAGAAGCTCCCTCATCAATCACAGTCCGATGAATAGGCCTGTTTTTGACTATCACTGGAATTTGGAAGGCCATTTGATGGGGAAGACGTGGTGTACTATTTTCTAGATCAAAGATCATTAGGTTCGGGTCCTGAACATCGACAGCTCCGATAGCTGACAAAAGCAATTTCCGTTGTGCTGGACATGATTGCAACACTTCGAGTGCCGACATTGCTGAAGGTGAAACAGCTAAGTCTTCAACAATGTTGTAATTCTGGGCTGCTCTCGCATGTGGGTTGAAAGCAGACCTTCGAAGTACACCCTTGGCGGGCGGCTTAATCACTAAGTCTGGGTTAGGTTTTTCGATCTGTAGTGGATCGGAACCAGGAGTTGAGGTTGATGGGTTAGAGTGAGAAGATTCTACTTCCTTACCATCAATAGGAGCCTTACTACCATAATCTTGCGATCGAGTCGCAATCCTGACATGAGACATCATCAAAATGGGTTCTTCACTGGCATTCGAAGAAGAACCTATCATCTTATTTTCCTGCTCGGGAAATGGATTCTTTAACACAGCAGGAGTGGGAGAACCTTTAACTATTTTCACTACCTCGGCCCGATGAGGGCAGTCTCTCGTAAAATGATCTTCTTCACAAATGAGACAAGGATAACGAGGTTTGCGCTTTTCGTCATTGGTTTCCGATTTTTCTGTTTTCTCCTTTGGAGCCTTGTCTGCTTTGGTCTTCTTCTTTCCTTTCTTCTTTCCACCGTTTTTTGGTTTGGCCGTAGATGACTCTACGGCGTGAATGTCGGCGGTGAGTTCAGGAGAAGACTCTCCTGTCGGAGAATCAGGCAAAGTGATAATTGGAGTAGTTGAAGCCTTGGAAGACTTCTTCTTGCTCTTCGTAGTCACGATACCAATCATACCATCAGCGGCATGAGATCCTGAAGGAGCAGCAGCGATTTGGTTTGATTTGGGAAGATCCGGTATTTTCTCGTGTAACGTACCCGACTGAGTATAAACTAAGTCAAGGTACTGTGCTTGAGCAATGACTTGCTCCTCAGTAACTACTCCGGCCTTAGCTACATCTTCAGTAATTCGTGGTAATAATGATTTTACAAACCATTCAGCTAAGATTTGGTCCGGGATAAAAACTTTCACTAATCTCCTTCGACGTCTCCACTCATGGATGTGATCAGAAATGTACGTGGATGTCGATTGTTTTAGCGAAGTTAATAATTCTGTACCATTATCGTATCTGACTGGTAACTGAAAATGAGTTAAGAATGAAGTAGCTAACTGGCTAAAGTTGTAAAAAGAAGCCCGTGGCAACTCAATGTACCACTTGGCTGCGAGACCAATGAGTGTACGCTGGAAAAGACGTAAGCGGATGGAATCATCTGAGATGGAATTTGATGCACACCAGAGGTGGTAAGTCATCACGTGATTAGACGGATCCTCTCCAGACTTACCTTCGAACTTGGGTATATCGCTGGGCAACTTATTTGGCATTGGCGGCCAGAACTGTTGATATTGAATTGGATCGTTTGTTAGGCGCGTCAAGTCGGGTAAATCTAAAGTTGCAATAAAGGGTAACTGCCAGTTAGGATCTCTAAAATTCTGAGTCACAATACCAGCCCCAGGAGGAGGATATCCAGGATAACTAGGAACAGGAATCGCATTGGGGATATTATATCCTCCTGGAAAACCAGGATTAACCGGACCGTACTGGGGTTGCTGAGGTTGTTGATAAGTGTATCCAGGATACGGTTGATACTGGTAAGCCGGTTGTTGGGCAGCTTGCGCAGGTTGATACGGTCCCTGGTACGGAGGTTGAACAAATTGAGGTTGAGTAGTAACAACCGTACTTGTACCAGGTAGTCCTACAGGCATCTGGACTGTGGTTTGGACTGTAGGTCCAGACAACGGAACAGATGTCTGAGGAGTGGTTACAGAGACTGTAGAAATTGGAGCTGCCGATACTCCAGAAGTAAGCATGGTAGATGAAGCGGTAGTTGCTGCAGCCGTGTGAGGTGGAGTACCAGGTGCAATTGGCGGCTGAGTAACTACCGAAGTTACAGGGGTCTGAACACTTGACTGGACAGGATGCGGTTGCTGGGGTGGACCAGGAACTACAGGTTGTCCTGCTTGAGGTACCGACTGTTGCGACATCTGTTGACCCTGTGACGAATCCCATGTTAACATTCCAGGGTATTGACTCGTAACAGGTTGAGGATACTGAGATCCATAGCCGTATTGAGGATAGGGTTGATAATTGTAAGGTGCAGTCCCATATGATTGCCCTTGAGGTGGTTGATAACCTTGACCAGGGTATTGACCCGTAGGTTGATAACCTTGAGGTAAATACGAGTACTGGGGTTGACCTTGACCTTGGGGTTGGTATCCTTGAGGTTGGTATCCTTGGGGTTGATACCCTTGGGGTTGCCATCCTTGAGGTTGCCATCCTTGAGGTTGATATTGATACTGAGGTTGATTTTGGGGTACATATTGAGGCTGGGGTTGATACCCTTGAGGTTGCCCCCCAGTCACGAATGAAGTACCTTGAGGTTGCCCCCCAGGCGGTAATTGGCCACCTTGAGGTTTACTAATGGGAGTTGAACCTGACATCATATAAACATCACCTATACTCAATGGTACATTACCACTGTTTCCAACTAATAACCCATGATCAATGGGTTGAGGAGATGCTCCCGCAAAAGTACCAGAAAGTGATTGATACCCAGTAGGAACAGAAGGACCGCCATGTAAAAATGATTCGGGACTTTGTGAAAACACAGATGACTGATCAGACATATTTACAGGAGAATGAATTCCTCTAGGTGGAAAAGGAGTACGAGGTGTAGAAAAACCTACTGAGTTGTCTAAAAAATTGTTTAAAGCAAGGTACCAAGGTTCACTTCTAGGAGGACTGTAAAAGATGGACTCACGCTCCCTCAGATCAAGGGTAATTATATCTTCAGAATCAGAAACGCCTATTTCTTCCTCTGGAACAAGTTCTTCTATAGCAATTAATCCAACAGGAAGATTTTCGGTGATAATTCTTTCTATTCTTGGTGAATCAGGAACACTAGGAGTTGGAGTAACAGGTTCTGAAATTTCAGGTTCTTCGCCTGTTTCACTGGCAGATGAAAAACTACCAGCAAGCTCGGAAACTGTAACAGCTTCGGGATTGTAACCTGTTTCTAAACTTTGGTAATCTGGATGGACTACCAAGGAAGATTCTCCTTCTCCCGGTGATCCTACTCTACTGCCACTAGGAGGAGTTACAAGGATCTTTAAACCCTCTAAATTACTGGGGTCGTCTCGAGGAGGTGAACCCCTAAGTTCACGGGATCTTCTCAACAATTCGGCCACAGAAACAACTTCAGGGGACTGGCCCGCAATGCGACGGGACCGTCTCGGTAATTCCGCCACAATTAATGATTTTAACTACAACACACGAAAACAAAGTAAAAAATTTCAAATCAAACCACCTAAGTCTTCTAAAGAACCAAACAAATTTGAAGCATACGCCTAAATAATCTAGAGTGTCAAAGCACACACAAACAGTATCTTCCGGACCGAAAGCGCTAGTTGGTGATTAGGCCCAACCTCGCAGGATTCAGTACAGAAATGGTGGGTGGAACAGTTACGCCGACAACCTGCTTAATGAATAGACTGGACCAAGTACCTCCACTTTAACCGTCTCGAAGTGAAGCGTACCCCCCAGAAAATCCAAGTGAGTATAGCCGACGTCTGCTCCAGGTACAGTGGGACCTTCCCTCCACCGTCACCTTGGGTAGAATCCTAGATATTATGGCCACTAAGGTTACCAATCACAACAATTACACCTGGGGGAACAGTCTAAACTCCGACAGCACGCAAGGGCAGAGTAACAAGCTCCAATCCCCTTACCGGCTCCTTGACAGTAATCCAAGGTTTACCGATAAGTGACCCCTGGCTCCTCAACAATGGTTAATCCGAGGTTTACCGTTTTTAATACGTACTGCCTGGCGTCGTTCCCAACGAGGGAGGAATGATCCCCTCACTGGTTCGGACACGAGCTCGTGCTTCTCCTTTAAGAGGAGCTTTCCCAGAATGTAACTGAAACAATTGGATTTGTTCTACTCAAGATAGACTAACTGTTTGGTTTTGTAGTCTTGGAGACTTAAGTACTCACCTACTCCAAGACCCTAGCCTAAGCTATGTTGGTGCTTCAGAATCCTAAAAAATAAAAGTTACTAGTTCAATTTTAATTTAAGCGTTACTTTTAAGGTTGTTCTTTAAGTCAAAAGGTGATGGAAGTGAAACTAGTGGTGTGTTGACTCGACTCAAAACCACTACAAAATGCACCTAGGATGATTTATCCACTACTTTTGCTTTTTCGATGAATTGTTTTAAGTAAAAAGTTGAGAGAATGCAATCTTTATAAAAACAACTTCTTAATTGAAGACAATCAAAGAAACAATTCGATTTTCTTTTCCAAGCATAAAAACATAACTTCTCTTTACATGCACGAAAAAACTCTTTTCTTCTTTGAAAAAACAAAAAGCTACTTGAAACAAGACTTTTAAAGAAGATGTTTTTGTATTTTTCTTTTAATAAAGTAAATAAAACTAATATAACCAAAAGCAATCTTTTAACAACTATCAAAATCTATGAAAATTCACTCATAAGCAAACTAAAGGCAAATTTATTCTAAGCAATTCTAACAAGGTCAAAACTAACAATGATTATTCTAAGGTGTTTTACTTGATTATGAACGAATCAAGGACTAGCTTATCGCAGAACCAAAAACTAGTCAAAACAAAATTCTAATCTTTTTGTCCTTTTTGAAAATGGAAATCAATACTTTAAAAACAAGCAATGCGAAATTTGACCCAAAACAACTCAAATGACAAGTTGCTCAAACAAGGAGACTTTACGACAGGCTCAACTTCTAAGAAGGTTGACTAACCAGAGATATCTAAGGCTGGACAACTTTCTAAGCTCAAAGTCACTACAGAACCTATTCAAAAATCAAACCCTAGGTCTAAACTTCGTTGAAATCCACTAAAACACTCAAAGCTCACAAAACCAGTTCAGGTGAGAATTCTTGACAGGGTACTAAAGGATCTGGGCAGAAAACACTAAGGAAAAACAAAATCTAAAAGTAATTTAAAGCAAAAATGGAATTTTCTTAACTTTTACAGGAAGACGCAGGCCACCTGTTGTCACAGGTGCGGCCCCGCACTGCGCAGTCGACAACAGCGCGTCCAAGGACGCACTGTGCAGCACACAGAGACTGCGTCCTTCTG
The DNA here is from genome assembly GCA_031772625.1 of Pinus tabuliformis. Taxonomy (NCBI): domain Eukaryota; kingdom Viridiplantae; phylum Streptophyta; class Pinopsida; order Pinales; family Pinaceae; genus Pinus; species Pinus tabuliformis. The sequence continues at coordinate 112,731,957 of CM062806.1, forward strand.
GAAAAAGGAAGAAAAACTAAAGCCAACTAAATCTACAGCTAAACCACCCAAATACTAATTCCCACAGCCAAAAACCAGAAAATAAAAATGATTTTCACAAAGCAAAGTTCATATAAAGGAAAAGACTTATCCATTAATGGATTCCCCAGCGGAGTCGCCAATTTGTCGTGGCGGAAAAAGTCATTTGGGCTGACACAACTGACCTCCCTAGGAGTATAAACTCGCTAGCGACAAACAAGACAAAATGGAGTGATCTTTCTCTAAATCTCCCTTTTACAACATGAAAAGTACAAGTGTTTAGGCTTACCTTATTCCAAAACGCTATTGTTGTAATCCGTTCTTGCCAATCCGGATGAGCTCTTCCTTCAAGTCAATTCCTGCAACCACAAACAATCAAACAATTACCGAGCACTTGTATTTCATATAATAAAACATAGATTCAACATGCAGACCAAGGAACACATGAAATAACTCATTAACATCAGCTATTGAGAAAAATAAACCAGTTTGTATTAATAACGGAACAAAGAAACTCTTACAACCTGGCCTTGGTGTTGTGCAAGTTCCTCCCAGGGTCCATCAAGTGTCTTCCTCTACTTTGACAAAGCTCACCCACTTCCAAGTAGAATCATGTAAAGACAATCTCTCCTCACAAAGGTTCTAATGGAAGACCTAAATCCTGCAGCATTTACCCAAAGAAAATGTATAGCTCCAACCTCTCCTCCTTCTGGCTCAATGCCTTTATTTATAGTGCTGTAAAGAGGTTATTCAGGTCCACTATCAATGGGATCATCCCCCTCTATGGGTGGGATAGCTCCCTTATTGATGGGATAAGTCCCCTCTTAATAGAGATACATGAACCAACTGGAGGCGCATCCATTTCATCAAACCGACCTCTAGAATGTTCTAGAAGTAACCACAAGTAACTTTCTCAAGATAAAACTTGCGCATTTTGCCTTTTACAGGAGGACGCACCTGTCCTTTAACATACAGAGCGTCTATGGACGCAGTTTTTGTGAACATGACCTGCGTCCCCGCAGGTAAGGCTAGAGAGGACCTGCGACCCCAGAGATAAACATAGTTTTTACAAGACTTTCTCTCTTCTTTGAGTTTGAGATGGATAACAGAGGCATAGACTTGCCTAAGAGGGTAGCATGACTGTTGATTTTGAGCCATACTAACTGTAAGTAGTCAAGGTGACATTTTTTAGTGTAACATGGTCCCAGGAAGGGAGAAAGGAGATCAAGGTTTGTCGTTGGCCTTTCTGAATCTTAGCCTATCATTGTATTGACCTACTTCAGCAATTGAAACAAAAGCAGCTATGCAAATCATCAAAAGAAACCTATTCTAAACAAGGTAAAATGAATCTATGTAATAGAAATTAACTCATGAACTGAAGCAAAAACATATAAGTACAAAGAAAGAGGAGCTGGGCAGCTTAGGTTGGGCCCTAACCCAAGAGATTTAGCCCTCTGAAAGAGATCAATGCTGGCTCAGAAAATGTTTCATCTCCATTATCAAAAATAAAAGTCACATTACATAAACTATCCACAAAAAGGAAGCTTGAAAATGAGCTGAACAAGAGCTACACAAAAGTGTGAAAATTTGACTAATATTGGCTAAACTACTGAGGCTCTAAGCCCCCCTATTTATACAGGTGGAGTCCCCCAACATCCCTCCCAAATTCAAGGGGCTCAGCTTCCCAGAACTAGAGATAGAGAGCAGTTCTTCTTGACTTGCTCGGCTACCCCTTGGATGCATCGATGTGGCTGTTGGTGCTCGAAGTTTATGATGGAGGATTCAAAGTAGGGAGTCATAAATGAGGGGGACATCCTCCTACAAATCCTCTCCCTTTTTTTCCTCAAATATTGGCTGCCAAATGCTCATTAATCCTTTGACTTTGTCCAAAATTGACCAAAAATCTGCATAAAGCACACATTAGACTTCATGGCATAATGACTAACCCAATTCACTCTATTAGCATAAATATAATTAAAAACATGCAATAAACTAATGAAATGGTGGATTAAGCTAAGTTAGGAGGAAAAATGAGCTCATATAATTACCCATTTATGGGGCTCATCAGTCTTACCATGTTTTGACACCTAGGGATAAGTTACATGGTGGTTTAATTAGTTTTAAACCAAAATTGCAACGAAAACCCACAAATAAACTTTATATTAAAGCAAAATCATAAACAGTTTGCTGACCAGGTGGAGGGGAGGCAGTCAGCATGTGACTGCCATGGTCTAACCACAGGCTGCCACCTTTGCAGTCATCCTCCAGCAGCTCCGGCTAACAATGCTTCGTTAGTTTTAGCATGTGAACACGTTGCTTCCGACCGTCGCGCTTACCCTGGCGGTTCCGACGCGGTGACATAACCTCCGGCGGTTCTGGTTGTGATTTGTTCATATGCTCAGGTTATGGTTAGGTGGATACCTGCGCGGTTAACTCTAACCTCTCCACTGATTATAACCCAATGGTTAACCTCTGGCTCTGTTCACACGCCTTCTACCACGGTTGACTCCCCGCGTGGTTAAGGCCTGCGGTTTAGGATTTATATTATGTTTTGAAATGTTTTTTAATGTGTAGTGTTTATAACAAGGGCCGAGAGGGTTTAAAATTAGGGTTTATGTTTTAATACATGGTTTGAAATGTAGTAATACATAGTTTGTAATGTAACAAGGTTTTGATAGAGTTTAGGACTTAGGATAATGTATTTAAAATACATTTGATTTGATTTGTAATGTTTGTTACAATAGGTTTATGGTATTTAATGTATGGTTTGAGGTTTAGGATTAGGTTTATTTTAGATTTGAACTACATTTATTTTAAAAATAACCCATTTACAACTAAATGTCACAAAACAACATTAGCGACAAACTTCACATGATGACAAACCCGTTGATGACCAAATCCTGCAAAATGGACGACAACCACATGTCGTCAACCATATTCTGCAAGACGGATGACAATCACATATCGACGACCAAATCTTGGCGGTATTGATGAAAACCACATGTCAACAACTAGGTTACAAACCATCTCACCATGACAACCATATACATTACCGGATAACCTGAACCATAAACATCACTGTCAAAGTTGGCAACACCAGACTAAACGCTGACGATGACACTGAACCCGTGTAACTGATCTCATGAGATCCTCCTAGATCAATCTTCTCCACTTGAAAGATTTTGGAGCACAAAATTTTGACGTAAACAAATAGTTGATGAGGGTAGAGCTCCCTGACTTTCCACCTTGCCCTGATGATGTACTAATAGATTCGATCAATCACCTGAAAGTGATGACCCTGATGATGTTGACCATGGCGCATTTTGAATTGGTAACCTGTTTCATCCATCTGCAATATGAACAACTTGCGATGATGGTTAAACAACCTATTATGAACATGGAAATTGACTTCTTTCCACGAAATACCATGAGTTAGTGATTCATAATCATCTTTAAGAATAGTCTCTACTGGATATTGTTCAATACTATCGACATGTATTAATATTCTATATTGCAGAATGATAGGGACAATCAAAGATATTCTTGACATCAAACCAACTACTTGATTTGCTATACTTTCCTTCTTCTTGATTACTAAGTGAACTTGCTGCATTAGACCCATCAAACTGTAACATGAAAACTCCTGCAAGTTAGTTTGATTTTGAAAGTATTGAAATGGCTATTGATTTGTTTGAATCACTATTTCTTTGTTCGTTAATTGATGTTTCCATTGATTAGCACTTTCCCTTATTGCATAATTTTCCCTTAGATGTATTGGACACTTTGACACTGCTTTAGAAAAGGCTTTGAGATGAAAACAAATGGGCTTCCTCTCCACTTGAAAAGAGGCTTCCAAACTATTTGAAACATGAAATGGTGACACAATAGAAGAGAAATGTAACAATGACTTCCCCAATACTGATATGCATCCTTGTAACTGATAACTTCAAAACCTGGATTGAATTGATTCACTCTAACATTAGGAAGAGGAGCATTAGGAATCAACTGTAATTCATGTTGTATTCCCTACTTATGAGTAAGATGTTTGGTTTATTTAAATAGAACTGGAAAATTTTATGCCTCTTTGATCAAGCTATCTTTAAGGTGAGACTCATAACCCAAACAAACATCATGTTTTTTCTTATGTTGTTCCTTTACACACATGATTACAAATATTTTATTTGAACTTATTAATCGCTTCATCTTATTAGTAACAACTAAATTCAAGTGATTTTTTTATTCATGTGCCCTGACAATAAATTCAACCCCATCTTTTTTAAGGTGATATTTATGCTCTCTTATGTCAAACACTGCATCACACTCATAAAGATAAGGACTTCCTAAGACAAATCCACATATGTCTACTGGAACCACATCTAATTCCACTTCATCAATGTAATTAGCTTTAATGGAAAATCTTAATCGACACTGCTTTTTGAGTTTTATCCAAGTTGATTTATTTAGCCAGCCTAATGGGTAAGGTCTTGGATGATTCCGGGTCTCCAAACCCAATTTTTTAACTAAATAGCTAGATATTAAATTTACCTATGATCCACTGTCAAATATTGTATTTATCTTTGTGTGCTTAGAAGTTACCCTTATGTTAAATAATTCAACTCTTTTATCCTCATTTGAAGGATTTATGTTTGATGAAGATGCAATAGTATTTGAAGTTGAACCAGTGTCAGAAGTTTTACCTATCATAACCATGGCAGTTATCCTCCTTTCATCACCTGAATATGAACCTAGATCTTGCTAGACTGCTGCAATTGCCTTCTTTTCATCCTTATCCTTAAGGAACTTTTTGGGCTTAAGTTCTGGATGAAGTTTCCAACACTTAGATTCATCATGACCGATTCTCTGGCAATGAGAACAAGTAGGTCTTTCCTTCTGAGCTATCGCTGATTTATTTCTCTTCGAATTTTTATTCCCCTTACTGTCATTGGAATCTTTGATTTCCAACTCTTTGGATGATTGTGATGAAAACTTGAATGGTCTGCCACCCGATTCAATATGTATGGCTTGAACACACACTTCATCAAAATCATCAGGATTAAACATCAATAATGTATGCTGCAAATATGAATGTAAACTACCGATGTATTTTAATAAAGTTTCATGTGTATCCAATGAAATACCGAGTGCCAATGCTTTCTTTCTAAACTCCTGAGCAAGCTCTTGAACATTCTGCCCTTTACCTTGCCTCAGATGCTGCCAACCAATAACAACTTGTTGCATGTATCCTAAAGGATAGAAATGTTTCCTAAGAGCTTTTAAAAACTTAGACCATGAAGAGACTACTTTTCCTTTTCACTTTACATCTATTTGAGTTTTACTTTCCCACTAGATTAAAGCTTTTCCCTCCTTTCTAAGTGTAGATAACTGAATTTTCATTTTATCGTTAGAAATGTTCTGAATACAAAAATACCATTCTAACTGCTTAATCCAGTTATCTAGCTTTTCAAGATTCATTTCACCATCATAAATAGGCAATTCAAAATTTACATCAAGTTTCAAAAGAGATGTTTTCTTAGGTTTCTTTTCTATTTTAGGTTCTGCACTAGAAGAAGACGAAGAAGAAGAAGATGATGATGGAGATGATGGAGGTTAAGGTTGTTTATCAACCTTTCCTTTACCTTTTTCCTTCTTTGATGTCTTTGAAGAAGAAGCTGCATCTCTCGCATTCTTGTCTTCATAGATTTCTCCCAACATTTGCTGCATATTCAAGATTGCTTGCTGAAACTATTCATCACTCATCTTAGTTTCTGGATTTTCACCTGCATCAGATCCTGTCACGGTCGACTTAAGAATGACTCTTCGATTTCCAATCTCTAGATCAATCTGCTCAAGGATCCATTCTCCACATTGCAAATTTGACCTGGTTAACATTCAATGGAAAATTCCACAAATGCAACTTGCACTGATACCAAATTATATGATCTGAAATGATCATATGTTAAAACTGAAGTAGAATTGATTATGCCAATTGTGAAATGAATGTTAATTGAAAGAGCTGAAACCGTGAGAGCTGCTTGAGAAGAAAGGCTTTACGACAGCTGACAAAACATAAGTAAGATGCAAAACATAAGTGAAAATAGAAAATACACAGTGATACCAGACGACAATATTTATTACGGGGTTCGTCCCTGATGGGCTACGTCTCTGGGTCCTCTTTCAGGATGGGCGACCACTTTATTAGGATTGAAACTGAAGAGGTCGATTACACAACAATTTGACCAATCTGATTGTGCACACAGGCACTTTTATGTAGGTTTTAACCCTGTACAGAAATTACCTTCATACGAATTCTAAAACACATAAATTAAACAATGTGAGAGCATAAAACATAAAACACATATACACAAAGATTTTCCCCTGCATCCCAAAATCGGGACTACTAGCTTGATTTTTCATTATGTTCCTTTCAATGTTACAATACATATTTATACATGCTGAAGGATCCAATACCATGGACTGAAAACCATCACGTCCAAAACCATGGACTGAAAACCATCACGTCCAAAACCATGTGTGAAAAACAGGCACAAAACCATAGGTAGGTCTACCCAACCTAATATAGGGTCCAAACCAAAATTTTCTAGGGCGCTGCCCCAGACCCCATAGAGTGGGGTTACCTGCACCCCTCAAACCCCCTATGACTCCCCCCGCTACGTAATCGGCACAATGAAGGGGGGCTCCGGCCCCCTTCTAACCCCCAGTTAACTACGTGGTTTAGTTGTGGAAAGAATATAACACAACCCAACATTCTCCCACTTGTTTTTTTCTTTCCACAGGGGGCCACAAGAGAGCTAAGTCATTTATCCAGCCCTACAATGCCCATCGTTTCTCCAAATCAAGAGAACTTCTCAAAGCTCACAAATTTTGTCAATGCATCTGCAGTATTCTTCAAAGTGTCCACCTTTACCAGCAACACCTTTTTGTCTTCTATCATATCCCTCACAAAGTGATAATGAACATCAATGTTCTTTGTCTTTGAATGATATGCAGGGTTCTTTACCAAGAAAATTGCACTTTGGTTATCACAATCTATCCTTATAGCTCCCTGCACTAACCCCATACTTGAACACAATCTCTGCAACCAAACTGCTTCCTTGCTTGCATGAGTGGCTACCATGTATTCTGCCTCTGTAGTTGATAGTGCCACTACAAAATGTTTCTTACTCATCCAACTAACTGCACCTCCAAATAGGTTAAACACATACCCACTTGTAGATCTTTTCTGATCCAGATCTCCAGCCTAGTCTAGATCAACAAAGCCATGAATATCCAACACTCTATCCAATCCTAGTCTTCCTTGGTAGCACAAACCATAATCACTAGTGCCACGCAAATACCTAAAAACCCGCTTCGCTGTTGTCCAGTGCTCCTTCCCTGGTTTTGACATAAACTTGCTCAATAGTCCCATTGCATGTGCAATGTTTGGTCTAGTACAAACCATCGCATACATCAGGCTACCAACTACACTTGCTTATGGAACACGGGACATGTCCTCTTCCTCTTCTTGTGTTTTGTGACACTATTCAGTAGAAAACTTTACACCTACAGGAATAGGAACCTTCATCGGTTTACTATCCTGAATATTAAACCTTTGCAATATTGTCTTGACATACTTCCTCTTGTTTAACTAGAGCTTCCTTTTTGTCCGATCTTTTTTCATTTCTATGCCCAAAATATAGTTTGCAGCACCAAGATCTTTCATGTCGAATTTGGAGGACAAATGGGTTTTCAAATCCTAGATAATTTCTTTGTCATTTCTAACCTACAACATATCATCCACATACAAGACCAGATACAAAACATGGTTACCAATTAATTTAAGATACACACAGTGATCTGCTTTGCTTTTGGTGAAGCCAAGTCCCCGTATAAATGTATCAAATTTCTGATACCACATCCTTGGTGACTGTTTTAACCCATACAGAGACTTCTTTAACTTGCATACCGGTTCTTTCTTACCGTTCACCATAAAGCCTTCAAGTTGTTTCATGTAGATTTCATCTTCCAGATCCTCGTGAAGAAATGTTGTCTTCACATCCATCTGTTCTACCTCAAAATCAAAAACAACAGCAACATATAAAAGTAATCTAATAGAAGTTACCTTGGCAACATGAGAAAAAATATCAGCAAAATCAATTCCTGACACTTGGGAATAACCTTTTGCTACCAACCGAGCTTTGTATTTCTCCACATTTCCTTATGCATTTTTCTTCTTCTTGAACACCCATTTGCTTCCAATGGGTTTCCTTCCAGCCGATAACTCCACCAGATCCCAAGCCTCATTTTTGTGCAAAGATGCCATTTCATCAACCATGGCCTCTTTCTAGAGTTTTCCCTCCTTTGAATCTACTGCTTCCTTCACAATTCTGGGATCATCATCAGTAATAGATAAATCAAAATTTGAATAGAAAGCAGATGGACTAGACTTTCAGGCTGCCTTCTTTCTCGAACTAATCTTCTCACACTCGGAGTTTGTGGCTCTTCATCTTCTGATTCCTCCTCTACTGTAGAGTCTGATTCTTCCTCCTTTAGCTCAAAATTTATCTTCTCAGGTTCTTTTGGTTGGACTTCATGTTTAATAACATCTTTCACCTCTCTGAACACCACATCTCGGCCATACACAACCTTCCTTGTTACTGGGTTCCAAAGCTTATAACCCTTTAAACCATCCTTATACCCAATAAAGATGCACTTTTCAGATTTACTATCCAACTTGGTTCATTTCTCATTTGGAACATGTACATATGCATCACATCCAAATACCCTCAAATGTGAAAGAGAGGGTTTCTTACCAGTCCATACCTCTTGTGGAGTCTTATCCTCCAACGATGATGAAGGTGATCTATTGACTAGGTAACATGGTGTCTCCACTGCCTCTACCCAAAATTCCTATCCTAACCCGACACCAATGAACATGCTTATTTCCCTTTCCATCAATGTCTTGTTCATTCTTTCTGCAACTCCATTTTGCTGAGGTGTATAAGGAGTAGTCTTCTGTCGTGCTATAACACACTTCTTACAGAATTCTTCAAATTCCTTGCTGCAAAACTCTCCACCATTATTTGTCCTCAGCACCTTTATCTTCTTCTCTGTCTGGTTTTCCACCAGAGCTTTACATTCTTTAAACCTGTCGAAGACTTTAGATTTCTTCTTAAGGAAATATATCCATGTATTCTTTGAGAAGTCATCTATAAATGATACATAGTACACAGACTTACCTAGTGATGGAACCTTCACAGGTCCAAACACATCATTGTGCACAAGCTCTAATATCTGTTTCACCCTCTTACCACCAGAGGGGAAACTCAACCGATTCTTCTTCCCATACACACAATTTTCACAAAAATTAAAATCCGGAGAGCTATTACTCATACCTTCTACCACACCTTTACCATGAAGTATTCGAAGGCCCTTCTCTCCAATATGTCCAAGCCTTTGATGCCACAGCATGGTCTTCTCTCCAGAGACCACTAGATTTTCAACTCCACTTTCAGGAACCACAGAACTGTTGCACCCATCAACAACAGTGCTACCTTGAAGCTTGTACAGAGTTCCAGTCCAAACTCCCCAGATCAATAACAATGCTCCTCAAACCATCTTGCAGTTATCTTTCTCGAACACTGTTTTTACACCTGCATCATCCAGCTTGCTTACAAAAATCAGATTTCTGGCTAATGCAGGAATATGAAGAACACCTGGAAGTGTTCTAACCCTTCCACCTTGCAACTTCAACGTTACTTTTTTGTGACCAACGATTCTAGCCTTCCTATCATCCCCTAAGAAGACATCACCACCATCATATTTTTCATATTCTCAAAACCACTCTCTATGGGGATTGAAGTGAAAGGATGCACCTGAGTCAATCAACCATGCCTCATGATCTACATGTGTACTTGAAGAAGCCAAGTACACATCCCCACCTTCATCTGAGGTGGTTTTCGCCTCTATAGAAGGAACATCATCAGATCCCTTTCCTTTATTAGGAGCTTTAGACTTACAGTCCCTTTTGAAGTGCCCTTCCTTTCCGCATTTCTAGCACACCACCTTTACAGGTTTTCCTGGAGATTTAGATCTCCCACTCGATAACTTATTTTTGTTTCTATTCTGGGATCATCCTCATACAGAAAAAGTATCACCATTCTGGCTCTCCATATTTTTCGTCTCATCTCCTCCGTTAGTAAGGCTTAGACTATTTCATCAAACTGCAAGGCAGTTTCATTGCTACGTATTGCAATAACCAGACTATCCCACGAATCTGGTAGAGAACACAACAAACTAGTGCATTTATCTTCATCTAGAATTTTAATATCAATAGATGCTAACTGACTTACCACAGTATTAAATGCGTTCAAATGCTCTGTCAACGAGTCTCCATCTTTCATCCTCAGGTTATACAGCTTTTTCCGCAAGAACAATTTATTCACTAGAGACTTAGATTGGTACAAAGTCCCTAACTTGTCCCACAAAGCCTTCGTCGTAGCTTCCCCTGATACATTCAGCAATACTGAATCTGAGACATGCAATTGTATTGTGCTCTTTGCCTTCCAATCTAACTTCTTCCATTCTTCATCGGACACTCCCATTGGTTTAGTACCCGGATCTACCACGATCCACTGATCTTTATCCACCAACAGATCCTCCATCTTGAGATTCCATAACTCAAAACTCTGACCATTAAATTTCTCGATCTCTATCTTTCCACTGTTCACCATCTTCTTTCACCACCAGAATTGATCTCGTAGATCTCCCACTGAACAGGGTCTACCAGAGGCTCGAGCGAAACCCCTTAGCAACAAAGGCATCCCCTTGAAGCCAAAATAAATCTAATACTAAATGTAGGTTTTAACCCTGTAGAGAAATTACCTGCATATGAATTCTAAAACACAAAAAATAAACAATGCGAGAGAATAACACATAAAACACATATACACAGAGATTTTCCCCTGGATCCCAAAACTGAGACTACCAGCTTGATTTTTCATTATATTCCTTTCAATGTTACAATACATATTTATACATGTCAAAGCATCCAATACCATGGACCGAAAACCATCGCGTCCAAAACTATGGACTGAAAACCATAGGTAGTTTCGCCCAACTTAATATAGGGTCCAAAAAATATTTTCTCGAGGCACTGCCCCGGACCCCGTAGAGGGGGGCTACAAACCCCCTGGATAGGGGGGGCTACCTCCCCCCCTGTGACCCCCCAGCTGCGCAATTGGCGCAACAAAGGCGGGGCTCTGCCCACCCCCCCCACTCTAACCCCCCGGTTCACTACGTAGGGTAGTCGTGGAAAGAATATAACACAACCCAACATCTGGGCTCTTCTTGAAAGTTTTGCTGCTGGGAGTCTTCTCCCCATTTATTGGTAAACAATCCCTTTTTGACCCCAGTGATCATATCTTCCTCCTTTGAATAACACAAATCATGCTTTAGAGGAGAGTCTTGGTCTTGTTCTCCAGGCGAAAGATGAGCATTGCAAACTAGAGACTCTTTGTTGACTTCCTGTTGGGCTTCCTCTTCTTATGCAACTTCCCATGACTAGAAGCGTCGTGGCTCTGCATCACTTGACTCTATAGCAGAGTCATATTCATCATGAGAAGGGGAAACATCACATTCGGTCGAATTAGACACTTGAGGGTTTGTTGGCTGCTCGACGAAATTCCCTTCTTCTCTTTCTTTCTCAGTGGGTGATGCTTCTTGATGCAAGAATGTGTTTTCTTAGAGTGGAGCTCCACAAACATCTTTAGTAGGTTCCTCAACATCGAGAATGTCTTAATTGTTAAAATGTGCTTAAAAATATTCAAATAGAGCATTTTGGGGATATAGCCTTTTGCAATAGTGATTGAATTCCATATGGAAACTCTTCAAGGAAGATATGTTACCACGAGGTATCATATTAAACCAAATTCTAGTACCCCCCTCTAAAGAATACATGAACAACTTCATTTTCACATCTTCAAGGGAGATACCTTGTTTTTTCATGCATTCATGAAACTCTTTGAGGTGCTGGTCAAGCCTTCTCTTTGTGCTCCCACTGAATCTAGGAAAATAGCTATCCCACTCATGAAATGAAGGGACATGATGGGGAGAATCAACAATAGAAGAAAGATCTAGTGGGGTGAATTTGTTGACCAGGAATGCAAGAAGGGCCATCTTGAAAACCTCCCTATATGAGTGATTTCAGCTTCTAAAGCAGGGAGAGCTTTTAGTTGCAGCAAAATTAGAGTGAGTATGGGGCTGCTTCAAAGCCAGGATGATCAAATAGAGATATGGATAGTGGAGTCGCCAGGATGTTTACCATAAATTTGACAGGGGAGTTGCCAAGGTGAGATATCTTCAACCCACACTTCCCTTTCTCATCTAACAGAAGAAACGTAAAAAAGTTTCGTACCCAAAGAAAATATTCTAATCTATTCCCTAGAAACTGCGCCAAAAAGATGTTGTAGCTAAATCTTGCACCTGCAGCACAAGTGCAATGGGAGACAAAGAAAGCTCCCTAGTGATAGCCTCTAGGTTGATTGTAGACTAGTGCCTAGGACATCTTAAATAGAGAATTTATTGTAAGGTTATATGTGAGGTATGTGAGGGGTTTATCATCACTCTAATTGTCATGTAAAAAGGTAATAGGAGGGGCTTGGTTCAATAAGCCTTCATTAAGGTAGATTCAAGCCAACTCATGGATCCAAATGCTGGGGGTATATTGGGGTGATATCTAAGAGAAATGGCCTCTTCCTATGGTGGCTGACACATGGAAATGAGACATCTTTAAACTGAATTTGTAGTGATGGTGGAGAGAAGGAGAGGAAGGAGGGAAATAGATGCATAGGGTTGTAACAAACAGAATCCTAGGCAGCAATGTTCCAGCAGAAAGTGGAATTCGATGGATAGGGTTGTAAACAACACAGAATCCTAAACCATGGTTTTCCAGTGAAATGATAGAAATAGAGGAGTGCAAAAGAAGGTTTCAGATCAAACATGACATGGGTATCATTCTCTGCCAAAAGCTAACATAGATCTAGACTAATACAGTCATACAGGTTAATCAAATGCACAAGTAAATCTTTAATTTTACAGGTACTGCAATGCTAGTGAATAGCATATATAGGTCTGTGATAAGCACATTTACTATCTCCTATCAGCAGCTAAGATAAATCCATAGATTGAAGAGGAACCAATTGCATTCATTATATTATTTCAAAGGAAGAAAAACACATATGAAATGAAATTACCGAGAGGAACATGCTGCATATTAATCCTGCTTGGAATCAATAGGGAAACACCATTTATCTCAATGGGTCCAAATAACCAGTCCATACATTTAGCACGATATCAGTGAAGCTTGGTGAGCTCCAGTATTGTAGCAATAATGCTACAACTCCTGGGGCTTCCTGTCTCTCATTTTATCAACCCGGTAGTTCGTACAAACTTGGAAGCGACGGTGCTGTATGCACAAGTACTAGCTCTTGTCGCAGCTATCACTTGGTCAGCTGGCACAAGTCCGCTAGGGCTCAAGCCAACTTCTATAGGCTCACAGAAGAAGCTTTATGAATGATGGATGAAAGCTAACTGAAAGAAGACTAATCTAGTTGCAGAAAGGAACTGAAAACCAACAACGCATAAAAACCCTAGCAAACCCTAATTTGACTAGCTAAGCCCTTACAATGCAAAATTGTGAATGAAACTTCTACCAATGATGCCATTACTTGCAGTGAACTGAAATACATGCATCTAAGCTAGTTGTATCTGAAAAGACATGTTCTTGTATTTTTTTCATTAAGTGAATGGAGTGATTGTGATTTTGTTCTTATTAGGGTTTGGTTGTGCAGAGGTGGTGCAGAAGGAAGGAAAGCTTGGGAAAGGTTGGGGAGGCTAGGAGAGGTCCCAAGAGATCCTTAGCATCAGTCCACAGAGGTTCCTCACATTCAGAGGCTCAGCAACTGAGTGAGTGGCCTCCTACAGGATGTCTGCAGGGGATTCTACAGGAAACTCAGGGAATCCTATAGGAAGTCTGTGCAATTCTACAGGATGTTTGGCCGTGGAGGTTTTGAGAGATGGTGAAGTGTTGGAGTGGTGTGGGAAGATAGGTGAGATGGAGATGGAGCTGGTGATGGCTCAGGAGCAGAGAAATCAGATGGAGGAAGAGTGCATGCAGTGGTTTGATGGCTTGGAAGGATGGGATCAACGAAAGGTTAGGTAAATGAACCTACGTGGCAATAGATGAGTTGGAGGATAAATGAGCTGGACAGAGGCCGAGTAGGTGGATTGAGGAGAGATCAAGAAGAAGAAGAAGGAAGTGGAATGATATGGAGCAGCGTAAATGAAACAAATGACTTATGCACCAAAACAAGAATTCATTAACCTATGATAACTGTGCTATAAACTCAAATGAACAGCGATGTAAATTGTGAAGAGAAGTGTGCATGAAGCTGTGATGAAAGCGTATGACTCAAGATTGAAGTGCATGGAAAGATCTATCATAACCGTGACTGTGTTGCAGCGTTCATAGAAGTAAAGGACTGCGTTTCTTTTTGGTGGTTGGTTATGGACTGCACCCCAATCCCTAAGAGAGATGGCAGTGAGCCTTAACAACCTTTTGCTGGAGCTCCAATAGATTATATCTATCCTCTTCTAACCTAAGCAACTGGAAACAAATTCACCATAAACGAATCCTATCTAAACTCATGAAAAAGACTAAATTAACAAACTGTAAATTCGAATTGCATGTTAAAGTAAAAACTCAAAGTGCTGGAACGAAATGCAAACAACATTACAACACCGAGGAGATCTATTGCTCTCAGGTTGGGCCCTAACCTGAGAGCTATAGCTCCTTGAGAAAACTCAGAACTAGATCAAAATCTGCCTTCTTTATTCATAACCAAAAATCTGATGTCATGCCAAAACTGGCTTACAAAAAGAACTAACACAGAGCTGTGCTCAAAAACTACAATAGTAACATGAAAGTTTCAACAACCTATCAAAGGCTACGGCCTCTATATTTATGCAAAAACGATGATCCAACAGGTGTCCTTGATTTGAGGAGCTCGGCTGTCCAACTGAAGTTTAAACTGTTGATCCTGTAGGATAGTTATGACTGTTGTTCCTGTAGAACAGTTATAACTGTTGTTCCTGTAGAACAGTTGGCTGCCTCTAAGCTCAGTGGGGAGATGGATTGGAGCTCGGAGCTATGGTGGGAATTACGAGGAAGGTCCCCAAGACCGTGGACATCCTCTCCTAAAAACCAACAGTGCCACCTCATTGTCTCCTTGTCTCCTTTTTCGTGGTCTTTGCTCCCTTTTAATGCCAAGACCTGAAAGCATCATGCATTAGTCACGTAGATAAAATGTCTACCCTTCTTCCTACAAACAACACGAATAAACTAAGAAACGCATGCATAAGCAATAAAAAAATGAATGGTTTGAGCAAAGCAAGTAGGCCAAATGAGCCCAAATTATACCAAAAATTGGGGCTCATCATCACCCCCCAGCTAAACTATTTGCTCATCCTTGAGCAACTTAGTCCAAGTCCTCATCCTTCATTGCTTTCACTGCTTCCCTTGCATTCCAAGGCTCTGTGGTAGTGTCCTCTCTGTAGATGTGAAACCCTGCTTTCCTGTTCACCTCTTCCCATTGTTGACTGTCATCCTCCTTTGTATTGCCTTCAATCAATCCTAGCAGTAGTGGTGGGCTGAGTTTAAGGCCAATCCAGCTGGCCTGGAGGCTTTGCATGGATTTCTTGTAAATGTCAACCCTTGCCAAAGCTTCCCTCATCCGGATGGGGGTATGGTACTCTCTGATTTTCAAGCTGTGTGCCAGGGTATTCCATCTTCTTGCACATTCTTGGGCAGCACTTTCTCCCAACAACCTTTCCATGTCTTCAAAGTGGGCTATGGCTTGGGCCTGTTGGTCCATAAATCTCAAGGAAGCTGTGGGATCTGTAGCCAACTGTTGGTGGGCTGAGATGAGTGCCACCGGATCCTCTAGATCTGGTCGAATAAACAGTGGCTCACTCACTTCTCGTTTCATGACCGATTTTGCTTCAGCTGCTCTCTGATCCTCATGGTTTAACCATGAGGCGAACGCCATCAATTTCATATCACCCAGGGCAACATTGGGATCCCATGAGACTTCATTGGGCAAAGCCAAGTTGTGGAGGTAAAAATCTGCTAATTTGGCTTTGTCTTCTGCCGAGCTAGTACTGCATAATTCAGAAAATTGTTGTGGGTTTTGGATATGTGAAATACCTCTTTGTGCCAAGGTGTTTATTTGGAACTGCAACCATTGATCTTTTAGGAACAATCCATAGGATTTTGAAGGTGTTCTGCACTGAATTGCCTCCATGGCCCAACTGGCCATGCAGGCCAATTGCGCTTCCTTTTGTTGCAGCTGTTCTCTTAGGGCTTGCACTTCAATTTTTGTTTGTTGTTCTGCTTCCTGTAGAAGTTTCATTGGCCCTTCAAGATTGGTGGTTAGCTCCTTTTTGCTTTGTTGTTCATTTGTGATGTCCTTGGAGGATGTTCCTGCTCCTGCCCTTAGTTCCTGTAGCTGCAATCTTAACTTCTGATTTTCTTCCTGTAGAAGCGCATGTTGGCAACTAGCCACATGTTTTGCCATGGTGAATTCACTCCTGACCTCCTTGAGTTGCTCCTGTAAAGGGCCTATGTCCGCCACACCCTTTGATTTGGCGATCTGCATCCATGTGTGGGAACAGACTCTTTCTTTCTCTAGTTCAAAAAATAGAGGCACAGTAAACTTTTGTGGTATGATTTTGCCCGCCTCTAAAAAGGTGTAATATGAATTCAGATTGGGCGAAGGGCTAGGTTCTGGTATATTTTCTCTTGCTATCTCTTTAGGCGGTTCTGCCTCACCCTCCCTTGGTGATGAGAGCCCTTCTCCTTCCCTCTTTTCTGTTTCCTGTAGCCGGGCCAGAGTATCCTGTAGAACATTTTCAGCTTCCTGTAGCTGAGTTTTTTCTAACTTTTCCTGCCATGTATTTTTCTTTGGACTCCCCTTCTCGTAGGTGACTGTGATCTTGGAGGGTGATTTTTCCTTGGGAGAAGCAGGTGTATCTTCGATGACAATCGGGCTGCCGGATTGAGGTGGTGGCTTGCCCGTCTTTATCCTAACGCTTCTTCGAGCTTTAAAGTACAGAGGGGTCTCCCTCTTCCTCTTGTCTTTTTGCTTAGGTGGCGTGCTGAGGCCAGCTAATACAGCTGCTGCTTCTCGTGCCAGAATATCCACCTTCTTCTCTTTGGGTTTTACCTTTTCGGGGCTTCCTGTAGAAGCCTGTTTCTGCAATTTCGGGCTTCCTGTAGAAGCCTGTTTTTGCAATTTCGGGCTTCCTGTAGAACCCTGTTTCTGCAATTTCGGGCTTCCTGTAGAAGCCTTGGTATTTGCTTTTGGGCTTCCTGTAGAAGCCTGCTTCTCAATGATCTTCGGGCTTCCGGTAGAAGCCTTTGATTTTGTTTTCGAGCTTCCTGTAGAAGCTTGTTTCTGCTTTCCTGTAGCCACAGGTGTCTCCTCCTCTACTTGCTTGCCTGCCTGAGTTTTGCTTTTTGCTTTGATTGCAGGTGCTGTTGAGGTACTTGGGCTGACGTGGACCACCTCAGCCTTGTCCATTCTGCTTTTCATCCTCTTTTCCCTTGCTGACAAGATTGGTGTGCCACCTTTTTCTTTGTCCTCCTTTTCCTCATGCTTCTTCCTTCGTTCTTTCTTCTGTACTGTTGTCAGGGTCTCTTGGCCTTCTTCTTCCTGTTCCTCGGCCACTGCTTCTTGTTTCTCACCGCTGGAGGAACCCGTTTCCTCGATCAACATTTTAATGTCTCCATCTTTTGTTAAATTCCGGAAGGATTCCCATGAGAGGGGAACCTTATATGAATGCAATGCATCCTCCACAAGAAGCTTGATTAACCCATGGTGGGCTATCTGATCAGGTATGCCCTCTCTTAGCTTTGTAGCACACTCCATTAGAGACTGCAGGAGGTAATAAGGGATGCTCAGCTTTTGTTCTACAGGAAGGTCAATTCGGTGCCTCAACTCAGTGAGCAGCCGAAAGTGATATGCATATACGATGCTGAAACGGCCCTCACAAGTGATATATTTCATGATGTGCAAACTGACTTCATTCCAAAGTGGCAACAGGCTCGTTCTTCATACCCCATTTTTATCCTCCGAGAATTCTTCCTCAGGTGGGAAGAACTCTTTCTTTGCCTGCTGGCTCAACTTTCTCTCTTCTTTATCCCACGGCAGACCCATAGGAAGTTCTGTGATCCGACTGATGTGTTCTGGGGTGAGATTGAGGCTTAGACCTCTGAAGTTTACTGTGGCCAGTGTCTGGGATTTAGGCTTCAGAGCCTGCAAGAATTCTTTGGCCACTTCATCATCGTAACCCTACAGCTTATCACAAAAAGGCATCCATTGTGCTCTGGTGAAGAGCTCTACCACTGCCGGGTTTTCCCTTAGTTTAGTTGAATCAGTGGGTTCCTGTCTTATAAACCCACCCGGCATGATGAACACGGTGGTTTTAATCAAAGGTGGCAAATGCAAAAGAGATTTGGTCTATTAAGACAGAGCATGCATATAATCCACAAAATTCAACACAGTCTACTTCACATCCCGTAGAACGATAGCATAGGCACAGCAAATAACAATTCCACCAATATCTTTATGACCCGACTGTGGACGATGGTCTTGCCACTTTTACTAACCAGTTGCATGCAAAGTTCAGGATTACCTCTTTAATTGGCCACCTTTTTGCGTGAGGCACCCACTTCCCTGTAGAAGACTGCGTTCCTGTAGACTGCGTTCCTATAGAACTGCGTTCCTGTAGAACTGCGTTCCTGTAGAATTGTGTTCCTGTAGGAGCAGTGCGCAATTCTCGGGGAGGACTGTAGTTGGCCCGCGTTCAAAGTGTGGTTCACCGGCGTTCTGGTAGCCAACAGCTCAGCGTATCAAAGTGCAGAGGAGATCAGAATAGCCACCCGAGTTTGAAGTGTTAGATGATAAATGCATGCGCATGATCTAGCCGATTAGATTTTGAATCGGCGCAATCCATGGCGCGGTGGATGAGCTGTCCCCGCCGGACCGTTGGGCGACGTCATCCATCATTCGCCTGCGTATTCACTTGCTGCCGCATTCATTCCCACAGATTTGCCACCGCCTTTTCCTGTTAAACTCATGCTTCTGACGAGAGTGTTCTCACGTGCATGCCGTTCATTCTCTTTGTCGTGGCCGCCACCCAAACATCCAATTACACTTTAACTAGCCGACGTGGCCAGTCGACTAGCCATACGGCCGCTCAACCATTCAATTTTACGCTATGCAAACGATTTCAAAGTAAGATTCATGTGATTTGATGGAAGGAAGGGTTGAGACACTTACCTGTGTGGCTGCACACGATTTTTCCAGTTCTTGGACGATGGTGAGTGGATCTACTTGCTGCATGCGACTTACACAGACCCGGAGGCTCGTGGTTACAGGCTGCCAACGATGGAGTGGATGTGTTGCTTGCATGCGGCCGCGTTTCATTTCAGATGGCGGTGTTGTGAATGGTATCCACTCGAGCAGGTTGAACTGTTACAGGATTCCCGCGAGGTGTCTCGTAACAGTCCTTTCTCCTTGGGTGCATGCTGCACGACGGAGGTTCTGGCCTTTCAATCACGTTCCCGGAGCTCTTGATGCCTGCGGTATGAGATCCCAGCATTTGCTTAACTTTGAGAATGGCTCTTCCCGTGAGAACTCATCGATCTTCTTTGTTGGTGCAGGGAACTTGGTCGCATGTCGACAAGGATGGTGGAGCAGGGTAACAACAATGTGCAAAGGTGCTAACAGAGGCTTGCATGCATCCAAACCAATCCATAGTCGCTAAATCTCCTTTTAAGATGAATTCTGGCCGTCCAAAAGTCCTACAGGAAGTTTCCTGTAGAACACAGAGCTTCCTGTAGAAAGTTCGGCCTTCCTGTAGAAAGACTGTGCTTGCCTGTAGAAAATCCGCGCCTTCCTGTAGAAAGACTGCATCTTCCTGTAGAAAGACTGCATCTTCCTGTAGAAGATTCAAACCATGATAAAATTGCACATACCTTGAAAAAACATGGGTACTCTTGGAGGAGGTGCTGATGAGGTTCCTTGACAGCATGATAAGGACCCTGGGCTTGGAGTTGAAGGCTTCCTCTCCTCCATAGAACATCTGCAACCTGCATGCAATTTTACCATATGTTGCTTATTGTTTTTTTTTTTTTTTTTTTTTGAAAGATAACAGGGGCGCCTCAAAGAGGTTTTCACCCATGCCATCTGCCCTGAGCGCCTCAGAAAGGTTTTCACTCAAGGATATTTTGCAAACCTTTTTTCTTTTTTTTTTTCTGAAAGACAATAGGGGCGCCTCAATGAGGTTTTCAGCCAAGGATCTTTATTATTTTCCTTTTTTTTTTTTTTTTTTTTATGTCCTTCAGGGTATGCCAAAAGCAGAGGCAGAACCCTTCTCTATGGCCAATACAGATTTCTCCATAGTCTTGATGAACTCTTGTCTTGAGAGAGGTCTCCTGTAGATCTTCAACCGATGCCCATTGACAAGCATGGGAATGGATTCCTCATCAATGGTTCGAATGAGGACAGATCCATTGTCATGGCATTTCTCCACTGCATATGGTCCTAGCCATCTGGTTCTCAGCTTCCCCTTGAAATCTTTGTATCTGGAATCATACAACAAAGCCCAATCTCCCGGCTGAAATTGCTTTTCATGGAGATGTTGGTCATGCCACACCTTTCTCTCAAGTTGAACCACTTCTGAGTGAAGGAGGGCCTGCATTCGGTGCTCATCCAGGCCATTCAGCTGCAGTAGCCTTTCTTGTTGTGCATGGCTGAGATCTAGGTCCAGCTGAGCTGCCATCCTCAAGGTGTTGTATTCAAACTCAATGGACAGCAAAGCTTTCTTCCCATAGACCAGCTCATACGGTGTGAAGCCGGTGGTGGTCTTCCAAGTGGTGTTGTAAGCCCATGTGGCTTCAACCAGGCGATCTGCCCAGTCCTTTCTGTTGCTGCTCACCACCTTAGTCAAGATCCCTTCTAATGCTCTATTGGTGACTTCCACCTGCCCATTTGCTTGAGGGTGATAAGGGGTGGAAGTCCTATGCTTGATCTTGTGATGAGCTAGTACATCTTCAACCAGGTTGGAGGTGAACTGGCTCCCTTGATCGGTGACCAGCTCTCTTGGATAGCCAAACTTATAGAAGATGTTTTCTCTTAGGAACTCGGCCACCTTTTCTTCTGTTGCTGCTTTGATTGCTTTGGTCTCTGCCCACTTTGTCAAATAGTCAGTACACACAATGATGTAAGACCTTTGCCTCGAAGAGGGGTTGATTGGTCCCACAAAGTCCATGCCCCACTTCTCAAATGGCTCAAGAGTCACTTGAGGTTGGAGAGGCATCTCATCCCTTTGGGTCGGTTTCCCCATTCTTTGGCATTGGTCACACTGACTGACATATCTTCTGACATCTTGATGGAGTGTGGGCCAATAGTAGCCTGCCTGCAGGATTTTGAAGGCAGTTCTCTTTGCTGCAAAATGTCCTCCACAAGGCCCATCATGACAAGTGAGGAGGATATCAAAGACTTCCTCCTCCCTTACACAACGCCTTAAGATCTGATCGGGGCCAAGCTTGAACAGATTGCCCCCGATCCAAGTAAATGAGGCACTTTTTCTGATGATTCTGCTCTTCTCCCTAGAAGATAGGTGTGGAGGGAACTGTGCTGAAACAAGATAGTTTGCTATATCCGCAAACCATGGAGAGAGTACTGAAATAGCAAACAGATGTTCATCGGGCATCTAGTCATCCACTGTTCCATCCTCATCTGCAGACAAATCCAATCTAGATAAAAAGTCAGCAACAACATTTTCTCTTCCTGGTTTGTCAACAATGGTCAAATCAAACTGCTGCAATAAAAGTAACCATCTAATAATACGAGCATTCACATCTGGTTTATTCATTAAATATCTAATAGCAGCATGGTTAGTATGTACAAAAGTCTGGTAACCAGTAATATAATGTCGGAACTTGTTTAGTGCATGGACCACAGCTAAGAATTCTTTCTCGGTGACAGTGTAATTCAGCTCAGCTTTGGACAAGTTTTTGTTAACAAAGTAAATGGCATATGGAAGTTTTTGCTCAACTTGTCCTAAAGCTGCACCTATGGCTTTGTTCGAGGCATCAGTGTGGATGTGGAAAGGTAGGGCCCAGTTTGGACCTCTCAGGATTGGAGCTGACACCAACTTGTCCTTTAATTCATTTAAAGCCCTCTGACAATCGTCAGTCCATTTAAACTCCACATCTTTTGCCAACAGACCAAACAATGGCGAGGCTAGCTTGCTGAAATCTTTAATGAATCTCCGGTAGTATCCTGCTAATCCCAAGAAACTCCGGACATCCCTAACCTTTTGAGGAGGTGGAACCCTCTTGATGAGAGCAATTTTGTTAGGATCCACCTGCAACCCTTGGCAAGAAATGGTATGGCCTAGCACGGTCCCTTCAGTCATTAGGAATTCACATTTTTCAGGACTAAGGGACAAGTTCATCTCGGTGCATTTGGTTAGGACTTTTCCCAGGTTGGACAATGCTTCCTGGAAGTTGGCCCCATAAGGAGTAAAGTCATCCATATAGATTTCTACTGCATCATGGACCAGCTCCGAGAAGATGCTCAAGACAGCTCTCTGAAAGGTAGCAGGAGCATTGCATAGCCCAAAGGGAAGGACTCGATAGGCAAAGGTACCCCAAGGACAAGTGAAGGTGGTCTTATCTTGGTCTTCCGGGCTGATTTGGATTTGGTTGTACCCGCTAAACCCATCCAGGAAAGAGAAGAACTTCTTTCCTGCCAGTCCATCCAACACTTGATCTATGAAAGGTAGAGGGAAATGGTCTTTCTTGGTAGCTTTGTTCAGTTCTCGGTAATCCACACAGATTCTCCACTTCCCATTTTTCTTGGGAACCAACACTAGAGGGGACACCCATTCACTATCTGAGATGGGGTAGATGAATCCGGCATCCAACAGTTTTTGCAATTCTTCCTTGACAATGTCCTTAAGGGCTGGATTCATTCTCCTCTGAGGTTGCCTAACCGGTTTACAATCCTCTTTGATGTATATATGATGGGTACAGACCGAAGGATGGACTCCTTTCATTTCCTTATAGCTCCAAGCAAAAGCATCTAGGTGGTTGGCCAACAGACTACACAGCTCCTTTTCCTGGGAAGGAGATAGGGAGGAGCTGATCTTCAATGCTTTCTCAGGGCCAAACTCCACATTCTTGACTCTGGGAGTAACAGGGTTGGTTGTACAAAGGTCCACTAAGGTGCTAGCTTGGGCATCCTCCACCAATTCCTCTAAGGGTAGTGCACTGGAAGGTGGATTCTGGATCAAGGTCTCGATCAAGTCATCCTCGGTTGGGGGATCTCTTCTAGTGGTTTCTAAGGTGCACAGAGGTGCTGAGTACACCTCGTCTTCCTCTCCTTCTTCCAACCAGAGTGGTAAGTCATGCTCTAAGGAGGGTTGGGCAGGAGGGTATAGGACTAGCTGCTTGGACATAGGACCATTTTTGATGGTCATGTTTCCTGCACGACAACTTATGTAAGCATCTGCAGTAGCTAACCAAGGCCTTCCCAAAATGAGAGGATATCCAATAAGCTTTGCCTTTGGTTGCAGAACCAGGAAGTCTGCAGGGTATTCCCAAGAGTCAATAGAGACCAAGACATCCTCCACAATCCCTTCAGGAGTCACGGTGGACCGATCTGCTAATTGCAGTACTGTCGAGGTCTTCCTCAAGGAACCCTGAAGATTAAGCTTAAGCATGGTATCCCTGGTCATCACATTAATGGCAGCCCCCAGATCAATCAAGGTGTGAGGTATAATGGTGCCATTGATGTGGACATCTACTACAGGACTTCCAGGATCTAAGTACTTTGGGCAGATGACTTGTCCTAACATAAGGTCAGACAGTTGTCTTATGACATTGATAGTTGAGGCATCTTTCTTCCGTCTGCCTGGGTGTTTGAAACACTTCTCCTTAACCAGTTTGTTGTATATTGGCACATCCTTGATGGCTTGGAGAAGTGGTATTTTTACACACAACTGCTTGAGCTCACCCAGAAGCTCGTCCTCCTCTGGGTTGGGTTGTGTGGTGGCTGTTAGTCTCTCAGGAAAGGGTGGACTAGCCCTTGGTTCACTTTCCTGTTTATCTTCCTCATCCTCTGGGGGAGGAGGTTGGCGATCTGGTAGAGTCTTCCCAGATCGAAGATTGATCTCCTGGATCTCCACAGCATAGGTAGGGCATGAGGTCTCCCCAGTGTATACCTGTTGGGCCTGTCTATTGTTGGGGTTCGGGTTCGGTTGAGCAGGCATTTGAGGTTGCCTTGGAGGAGCAGGAGGTATTGGCTGAGTTTGAACTGGTGGTGGAGGCAAGATGGCAGGAGGAGTGTTATATTGGGGCCTCCACCCCGACTGAGGTGCATTCCATTGAGGCTGTGGCTGGGCATGTGAGTGATATGAATGAGAAGTGGGTTGAGTGGGGTACTGAGGTGGATAAGACCATGGAGGAGGCATAGACCATGAAGGATGAGCAGGGGGACCCCAGGAAGGCATAGGAGTCGATTGGTTGGGGCTGTAATAAGCTTGAGATTCCCCTTGCATCCCCTGCTGATAAGGTCTAGATCCCTGTGGCCTCCTTTGGTTAAGGTAGTAGAGAGGCTCTGTGGGAGCTTTTGTCCCTTGGTACATGGCTTTAAACCCAGGTAAGGTTGGACACTGATTTGTGGGATGGTCCTCCTCACAAACGAAACACACTTCAACCGAATGTAATGGACATTCGTTCTTAGGGTGTCTCCTTGTGCACCTAGGGCAGAAGACAGCCAAGGCTCTCTCAGCTTCTTCTTTCTTTTGCTGAATCCTAAATGTGTCAAGCTGCATGGCAATGGTCTGTCTCACCTCACTCTTAAGATCTTCTAATTGATTTACAAGCTCATGTTTGGAGAAAGGGACACTAGTTGAGAGGTGGTTTCCTCTACCTCGTTTCCGAGCTGCCCTGGAGTGGTTTCTAAACACAGTCTTGATGTCCTCATAAGGCAGTTGGTAAATGTCCCCCCCAGCTAACATGTGAAGGGTATCTAAGAGGTCTTCAGGGACTCCTCGGAGCAGGACCAACTTGAGGGATTCAGGGTCAAGTGTGCACCTGGCCCGCTTATAGCTTAGTTGGAACCTCTCCTCATAATCCTCTAAGGACTCATCATTTCCCATGGTCATCCGAAAGATCTCCCCCTTTGTTTCCTTGGACCTACAGTAATCCCGGTACTTGGTGTTGAAAGCTTGCTGCATCTGAGCCCAAGTGGTGATACTATTCCCAGGTAAGCCCATGAACCAGCGTAATGCTGCATCCTTAAGAGTGGAAGGGAAAAGTTTCAACTTTTGCTCATCTTTAGTATAGTCATAGGTTCTACAAAGGACAGCAAACTCAAACAGGAAGGTATCCGAATCTTCAGTGGTCTCCATTGGTCTCTCGGATGGGAAAGGCACCTTCTATTCTCTCATCTTCTCCTCTATTGTCAGCCATAGCTTCCGATGGAGTGGTCTCTAACTCTTCTTCTACTATAGGATCTTTGGATATCTCAGGATGTTCACCTATAGGTTCTTCTGGGTCACTGTCACCAAAGAAGAGAGAAGGGTGACTTAGTGATGTGGTGGGGGTGTTTGGTAGGAATTTGCCTGATCTATCTCGGTTCCTACGAGGCATGAAATGGAAAAGACTTTCTTTTTCTTTTGATTGCTTTTGCTTTGCTTTTCTTTTGGTACCTGCAAAACTGAGACAGATTGATCTACAACTAACTATGAAAGATGCAGAATTAAACTGAAAGCAGGAAAGAACTATTCTACTTTGCTTAAAGGAAATTGCAAGAATGGAAATGCTAGTCTACGCTTGCAGAAAGGAAATGCTAATCTAGGAAAGCAGGAAATGCTAATCTAGGAAAGCAGGAAATATTAATCTATGAAAGCAGGAAATATTAATCTATGAAAGCAGGAAATATCTATGCTACTTTTGCAGAATGGAAATGAAGTAAACTACTTAGCAGAAGGTAAGAGTAAGAAAGTAGAAGAAAAGCAACAATTACTAATACTCTGATGCTTCCCCGGCAACGGCGCCAAAAAGATGGTGAGCTCCAGTATTGTAGCAATAATGCTACAACTCCTGGGGCTTCCTGTCTCTCATTTTATCAACCCGGTAGTTCGTACAAACTTGGAAGCGACGGTGCTTTATGCACAAGTACTAGCTCTTGTCGCAGCTGTCACTTGGTCAGCTGGCACAAGTCCGCTAGGGCTCAAGCCAACTTCTATAGGCTCACAGAAGAAGCTTTATGAATGATGGACGAAAGCTAACTGAAAGAAGACTAATCTAGTTGCAGAAAGGAACTGAAAACAAACAACGCATAAAAACCCTAGCAAACCCTAATTTGACTAGCTAAGCCCTTACAATGCAAAATTGTGAATGAAACTTCTACCAATGATGCCATTACTTGCAATGAACTAAAATACATGCATCTAAGCTAGTTGTATCTAAAAAGACATGTTCTTGTATTTTTTTCATTAAGTGAATGGAGTGATTGTGATTTTGTTCTTATTAGGGTTTGGTTGTGCAGAGGTGGTGCAGAAGGAAGGAAAGCTTGGGAAAGGTTGGGGAGGCTAGGGGAGGTCCCAAGAGATCCTTAGCATCAGTCCACAGAGGTTCCTCACGTTCAGAGGCTCAGCAACCGAGTGAGTGGCCTCCTACAGGATGTCTGCAGGGGATTCTACAGGAAACTCAGGGAATCCTATAGGAAGTCTGTGCAATTCTACAGGATGTTTGGCCGTGGAGGTTTTGAGAGATGGTGAAGTGTTGGAGTGGTGTGGGAAGATAGGTGAGATGGAGATGGAGCTGGTGATGGCTCAGGAGCAGAGAAATCAGATGGAGGAAGAGTGCATGCAGTGGTTTGATGGCTTGGAAGGATGGGATCAACGAAAGGTTAGGTAAATGAACCTACGTGGCAATAGATGAGTTGGAGGATAAATGAGCTGGACAGAGGCCGAGTAGGTGGATTGAGGAGAGATCAAGAAGAAGAAGAAGGAAGTGGAATGATATGGAGCAGCGTAAATGAAACAAATGACTTATGTACCAAAACAAGAATTCATTAACCTATGATAACTGTGCTATAAACTCAAATGAACAGCGATGTAAATTGTGAAGAGAAGTGTGCATGAAGTTGTGATGAGAGCGTATGACTCAAGATTGAAGTGCATGGAAAGATCTATCATAACCGTGACTGTGTTGCAACGTTCATAGAAGTAAAGGACTGCGTTTCTTTTTGGTGGTTGGTTATGGACTGCACCCCAATCCCTAAGAGAGATGGCAGTGAGCCTTAACAACCTTTTGCTGGAGCTCCAATAGATTATATCTATCTTCTTCTAACCTAAGCAACTAGAAACAAATTCACCATAAACGAATCCTATCTAAACTCATGAAAAAGACTAAATTAACAAACTGTAAATTCGAATTGCATGTTAAAGTAAAAACTCAAAGTGCTGGAACGAAATGCAAACAACATTACAACACCGAGGAGATCTATTTCTCTCAGGTTGGGCCCTAACCTGAGAGCTATAGCTCCTTGAGAAAACTCAGAACTAGATCAAAATCTGCCTTCTTTATTCATAACCAAAAATCTGATGTCATGCCAAAACTGGCTTACAAAAAGAACTAACACAGAGCTGTGCTCAAAAACTACAATAGTAACATGAAAGTTTCAACAACCTATCAAAGGCTACGGCCTCTATATTTATGCAAAAACGATGATCCAACAGGTGTCCTTGATTTGAGGAGCTCGGCTGTCCAACTGAAGTTTAAACTGCTGATCCTGTAGGATAGTTATGATTGCTGTTCCTGTAGAACAGTTATAACTGTTGTTCCTGTAGAACAGTTGGCTGCCTCTAAGCTCGGTGGGGAGATGGATTGGAGCTCGGAGCTATGGTGGGAATTACGAGGAAGGTCCCCAAGACCGTGGACATCCTCTCCTAAAAACCAGCAGTTCCACCTCATTGTCTCCTTGTCTCCTTTTTCGTGGTCTTTGCTCCCTTTTAATGCCAAGACCTGAAAGCATCATGCATTAGTCACGTAGATAAAATGTCTACCCTTCTTCCTACAAACAACACGAATAAACTAAGAAACGCATGCATAAGCAATAAAAAAATGAATGGTTTGAGCAAAGAAAGTAGGCCAAATGAGCCCAAATTATACCAAAAATTGGGGCTCATCAAAGCTCCCATGAATAAACATATTAGAAGCAAATGGCATCACAGAACTCAAACCCTGCGGGTGAGAAATTTCGGAACCATTGTATAATGTTGCTTTCCCCTATTTCTGAGAAGAGGGGAAGAGCTTGGGTTACATTTAAAACAAATATCTTGGCCTGAGCTCCAGTTGTCTGCTAGACTAGCTGTCTTGTCCAGTGTAAGTATTTGTTTCCTAAAGATTACAATTGGGATTCAATCCCTTCATGGAAATAAATAGAAATTAATAAACAAAGAAAGGAAATGGAAAGAGGAAGGAGCAGGTTTCCCTCTGCTATCCCTGTGAAGGTCTCTGGTCAAGCCAAATCTCAATCGTGATGCGCTTCCCCTACTGCTTGACCAGTTTCTGTCAATTCTACCTTAGCTACCTGAGTAGCTCATTCACTGGAGTAGGGAGTGGGTCAACTGTGAATGCCTGTCGTGGACTTGGAATGGAGTGGTTCCAAGTAGTCCTTTGCTGCGTGATGGAGTGGAGCACCATGCCATGCCATTAAGTCTTCCTAAGCCCCCCCCCCCCCCAATACTAATCTACTGTCGTGCCATACTTCATTCACTACTTTAGATGTCGACCCATACGCCTTTAATGCCCTATATTGTGCTATCAGGGCCTTGCTATAATTGGGGCTTTTATCTTTGAAACATTACGAATCCACGAGCTATGATTTCCCTGAACCCCCTTTGGTTTAGCCCCTTTCCACATTTCTTATCATATGATCGGGGATTGCGACGAGGGGCTTAGCCTTCGGGCATTAAGGTCTTCAGGCTCCTGTCCTAGGGGCCTTTTCCCTTTATTACTTGGAATTCTGTATCCTGACACGTGATAGCACTTTACCTTTAGCCTTTTCCCCTTGACACTTGCGATCGCCGATCTGCGGAATAGGGTGTTGAATGAGAGTGAGGAATTTGAAGGGGATGGACCCGACATCCCTATAAATCATGTGTATAAAATATCGAGTCCAGGGAGTTCCCACATATCACAATCGTGGCTTGAGAAGGAACTTCAGTGAAAGAATGAACTTCACTATGTATAATCGCCAATTGCTGATCTATGGGGGGGGGGTGACGACATCGTTGTCATGTGTCACTCGAAAATGCAACTATAGGATGCTCGAAAATGCTAAATTTGAATGCCACGTGTCCTCTGTACTGGCACGTCACTTCTGTACTACCACATAATTTATGACATCAGTTTCCATGTCATACATATGGGCCAATGGGATTGTGTCACGTGGCCTCTTCGAGGAGAGAGAAAATGGTATGCCTAGCCTTCGTTTTTCATGCATTTCCTTAAATGATTTAGGACTTTCCTTGATGATCTAACATTGTATCGCAAATTGGTGATATCACAAAGGTCTTAAAGTTAGAAACTCACCACCATGTCAATTGCTAATATGCGGGATTTACTGTGATACTGCGGGATTGCGGGATCTTGGTACGTGGGAACTATGGAACTGTGGGATCATGATACTACAGGAACTGCGGGATCAAGATACTGTGGAAACTGTGGGACTGCAAGATCGTGGTATTGAGGGACCTACATGATGTGAGATTGTGATATTGTGTGACTGTGGGACTGCAATATCGCAGGAATTCGGGATGCAATATGGCCGATATGCGGGATTGCGAGAATGCGGGATTGGTTGTGATGTTGCTGAGCGCGGTACTGCGGGTTTGCTGATATGTAGGATGCGAGATTGCGGGACTTTTCCACTATTAATATGTGAGATTTAATTTTCCCGGGGCCCCTGACCTCTGATATGCAATTTTCCTTTGTATTTGGTCCTTTCCTCCTTGCTTTCCAGGTTTCCCAAGGTTATCTGTAATCTTCTTTAACTTCTAATCCAGAAGTCCATTTTTGGACTTCCATATACCATTGGGAATATCTTTTCTAGAACTTTGCAATGGAGGGGTCCAATTAAGCTCTGATATCATTTTTTGGCTTCGGAAATGACTTCAACTTCACCACCCTTTTTCCACTATTTTCACAGATGCAAGCATATTTAGTAGTGAGTGACAACAAAGACTATACTATGCCTTCTCATCTTGACCAACCAAGCAGGATATGTGGAAGGCAAAAAAAATCCTAGATAGCATTATCCTCTCTCATGAAACTATTCTCTCCCTCCAGAACCTCAAAAGGACTGACATGATGATGCAATTGGGCATGGCAAAAGCCTTCGACAAAATCAACTGGCATTAGATGCATAAAGTCCTCACAGCCTTTGAGTTTCACTAGGATTACAGTGAATGGAGCATCGCTCTTGTATCGCGAGCCTTCTTCCCTATACTGGTCAATGGTTCACTCTCCAAGCCATTTTCCCCCTCAAGGGGCATCAGGTAGGGAGACCCTCTATCCCCCTTCCTCTTTCTCATAATGGCAGAAGGATTAAGTAAAGCCCTCCAAGATGACAGCATTAGTAACAACCTCATTAGCGTTAAGCTCCGTGACTTTGCCCCAACCTCCACCCATCAAAATTCATTGATGAAACTCTCTTGATGGGAATCTCCATTGCTCGTAAAATCATTTTCCTCAAACGTATCCTAAGCCTCTTCTCTGAAGTGTTAGGAACCACTATTCACCTTGCAAAATAAAAAATCTTATTTTTTAACACCCCATTGTCCATTCAAAGAAATATCACAAGATATTAGGTTTTTAGAGGTTCTCTCTTCCCTGAAGATACCTAGGGGTCTCCCTCACTGATAAATCCTAAAAAAAATATAACTGGGAGGACCTACTCAATATACTGCATAAAAAACTCTCTCACTAGACCTTTCGATCCCTCAATTTGACAGGAAGAGTTGTATTAGTAAAATATGTCCTTGCAAGACATGCCTCTCTATATTTTCTCCACACTATATGATCCCAAATCAATCACAAATTCCATTCCCAACATTCAAGGAAGCTTCTTATGGAGAGATTCAGACACAGAAAAAATGGGCCCTTGTGGGGTGGGACCAATTATGCAAGCCAAAGAACATAGGTAGGCTCAGCATTAGAGACCCATATTTTCTGGAAAAAGACCCGAGGGATAAAACTTGGTGGCAATGGATGGAAAACCTTGACACTCCTTGGGATCAACTTTCAAGAGTGAAATACGTGACTAACCTCTCCAATAGGAACCTTATTAGGCTCACATGAAATATCAAGGGAACGAAAATATGGAACCAGGGATGGAAAAATAAAAGCATCATTTAAGAACATAACTTCTGGGAAATGGTAACAGGGAAAACACCCTATTTTTGGAAGATGCTTGGGAACAATTACCATTCCTTGAAAATGATCAACATGCAACCCTTAAAAGAACAATGTAGGCAAAGGGGAAAGTTCAATTTTCCCACTATTGGAAGCCCATCACGCTTGAAGCTCATTGGAGAGAATGAATCGACATTCATGACATGTTAGGTCCCTATAATACTAGTGTAGCCTCTTATTTTTATTAGTGCAACCCCCTTATTGTATTGTTGTGCCCATTTAGTCCCCATATTTTTGTTATTGTGCCATATAGAAGCCTAATATTGTTATTGCTTTTCCCTTACATTATTATTGTTATGTCGGCTCTGATTATATTGTGACTCCTTAGACTCCTATATATAGAAAGGAGCTTTTTTAATTTATATAATCAAGTAATTCTTCATTTGTGTAATGTAAAGGAGGTTTCCCCCTCAAAGAGGCTTATTTTTCAGTCATTGATCCATCTCTTCTTCTATTTTGCGAGATGGTTGCATAACACACAACTTCTGGGAAATTGGTAAGAGGGGAACCACCCTCTTTTGGGAAGATTCTTGGAAACAATTACTAGTGCTTGACAACGATCAACATGCAACCCTTCAAAGAACAATGCAGGAAATGGGGAAATTTCAAGTTTCCCACCATTGGAAGCCCATCGCGCCTGAAGCTCGTTGGAGAGAATGGTTGTAAATTTAGGGGTGGTCTCCCTTACCAGAAAATTTTTATTAGCATTCTTTTGGAAAACTCCTCCAGGGGCAGAAAATTCAAGTTGACCAAGGGGAAGACAAAATAAGGTGGGGGGAAAAATCAACTGGGCTCTTTAACCTCAAGGAGGCATATGGCTACATAGAAAAACATGATCAACTACAACAAGAAAAAAGATGGAAAACTCTCTAGGGGTGAGAAATATAGTCCAAAATTGACCTTTTTCTCTGGCTAGTCATGCGCGATAAAATTCTCACATGGGACAACCTTTGGGGAAGGGGATTCACTTGTGCATCTATATGTCCTCTTTGTGAATCATAGGAGGAGACTACTAACCATATTTTGGGCATATTTGACTATACCAATAAGATATGGGACTGGGTGGCTGATATTTTTCGAACCATCAACAGAGACAAGGCCTCAATTTAGACCACTCTTGATAAATGGTGATCTAGTATATCCCCCTACCCTGTAGTCGATCAGGCTTGAAATCTCATTCCAGGAACCATTTTTTGGGCCATCTCAAAATAACACAATGGAAGAACATTTAAGAATGTAAATAGGCTCTGGGAAAACCTTCTTACGACCATCAATCACAACGTCCGTGAAACCATCACCATATCCAAGCTTCCCATTGTCCAAGGCCCCCTCGTCCAGTGGACCCGCGTATTCTCATTATTCTGGATCTACACCACCCTTTACAAGCCACCCCTAACCCTGCAAATTATTTTCCAAAAGCCCCTAGTCACTAGTCATCCCCGAAGAATAATGTGATAAAAATGAACTATGATGGCACGACTAAAGCAAATCCATGGGCAACAGGTTTCGATGGTGTTTTTAGAAACACCAAGGAGAAATTCTATGGATCTACTTTGGGAATCTTGGGACTACTACCAATAATGCGGCATAGCTCCATGTAATGGAGCATGATATGGCCATCACCAAAGAGAAACGCTTCAACCCCCTGATTTTCGAAGGAGGCTCGACGTTGGAAGCTCTAGATGCCCAGAAACTCCAACAAGGTTCCGCAGTAAGCGAGATAATAGAAAAATGGCACTTGATCAAAAATCTTCACCGTATCCATCACCACATCAAAGACCTCAGTGAGCTCCACTTCCAGGTGGTTAGAAGGAAAGTGGATGGCTTGATAGACAAGCTATCCAATGAGGGTGCAACTGGAAATGACAAGTTATAGTCCATTGCATGGGGGGGCCTGTGGGGAGGGTCCCTTCAACCAGGAATGTGAGGCTATAAATGAAAAGGATAATGAAGGAAATAATCATTATTAATCTACCACAGGACAATATATCTAGCATGCTCCGATGGTACATTCTCCCTAACCTCACCCCTAGCATCAATTCCAACTATTTGCCCATGGGACTTGACATCGAATCGTACCTCTAATTTTCGAATACCGACCCTCCAACCCAAGCACTAGTAATATCCCCTACACCACTACAAAGGATAAGTACAAGGATCTTTCCATCATTAATGGCATAATTATCACCACCTTCCTTCTCAACCTCCCCATCTCTCAGCTCCCCTATGAATACCCCAGGCCTGAGGCTCCTGACCATTACTCCCATCGCGCTTGAGACCCCTTATTTATTCCTTCCATGCCATTTCTCTTCACCCTTAGCCCAGCCCATCTTACAATACCCTTATCACCTCCCCCACAAATATGGCCCCTTGCCAAAGCACTTCTCCCTCCACCAGCTGTTGTAGAGGCAGGAACAAGGATCGATGGAATCAAGCTAGCATGTAGTCAAGAATGAGAGTTGAAGCGGTAGCAAGGCAGGCCTCCCTCAATTATAACAAGATTGTGTAGGTTTTAAACCTCTACAAAAATTACCTGCATACAAATTTTAAAACACAGAAAAATAAAAAATGTGAGAGCATAACACATAAAACACATATACACAGAGATTTTCCCCTGGATCCCAAAACTGGGACTACCAGCTTGATTTTTCATTATTTTCTTTCAATGTTACAATACATATATATACATGCCGAAGCATCCAATACCATGGACTGAAAAATCATTGCGCCCAAAACCATGTGTGAAAACCATGCACAAAACCTTAGGTAGGTCCGCCCACCTAATATAGGGTCCAAAAAAATATTTTGCCCGGGGTGTTGCCTAGGACCCCGTAGAGGGGGGATAACCACCCCCCTCAAACCCCCTGTGACCCCCCCACTGCACAATGAAGGGGGGGCTCTGCCCCTCCTCTAAACCCCCCCCCTACACAATCGGCATAATGAGGGGGAGCTTCGCCCCCCCTCTAACCCCCCGGTTAACTAGGGTGACTAGTTGTGAAAAGAATATAACACAACCCAACATTATCCCACTTGTTGTTTTCTTTCCATAGGGGGCCACAGGAGAGCTTAGTCATTTATCTAGCCCTGCAATGCCCATTGTTTCTCTACACCAATAGAACTTCTCAGTGCTCATAGATTTTGTCAATGCATCTACAATATTCTTCAAAGTATCCACCTTTACCAGCAACACCTTTTTGTATTCTATCATATCCATCACAAAGTGATATTGAACATCAATGTGCTTTGTCTTTCAATGCTAAGCAGGGTTCTTTTCCAAGAAAATTTCAGTTTGGCTATCACAATCTATTCATATAGCTCCCTGTACTAACCCCATACTTGAACACAATCTCTGCAACCAAACTACTTCCTTGCTTGCGTTAGTGGCAGCCATGTATTCTGCCTTTGTAGTTGATAATGCCACTATAGATTGTTTCTTACTCATCCAACTCACTGCACCTCTAAATAGGTTAAACACACACCCACTTGTAGATATTCTCTGATCCAGATCTCCAGCTTAGTCTACATCAACAAAGCCATGAATATCCAAAACTCTATCCAATCCTGGTCTTCCTTGGTAGCATAAAACATAATAACTAGTGCCACGCAAATACCTGAAAAATTGCTTCACTGCTGTCCAATGCTCCCTCCCTGGTTTTGACATAAACCTGCTCAATACTCCCACTGCATGTGCAATGTCTGGTCTAGTATAGACCATCGCATACATTCGACTACCGACTGCACTTACATATGTAACACAGGACATGTCCTCCTCCTCTTCTTGTGCCTTGGGACACTGTTCAGCAGAAAACTTTACACCTATAGGAATAGGAACCTTCACGGTTTACTATCCTACATATTGTTGGCTTGATGGTGCCTGACCTAGGTTTAACATTAATTAGCCAAACAAATCCCTACACTACTGGCCCTTTCGGCATCAACCAGTGGACTGCAGACCAATGTCTCACCCGAAGCAGTATGGGGGGATGTTGGAACCAAGTTTCTGCATCTTGAGATGGTTGTGATGTCGTTTGATTCCCTCTATCCCTTCTTTCGTGCAATTTTCTTCGATCTAGGGCTTGCAAGACAAGCCCTCTATTCCAAACATCAATACCCCTACGAAAGGGTACGATCGACCTTCGCGTAGTCTTAACCTGCTACTCAGGTACTTTCACGCTGCTATGGCAGCATGCCATGCTGATTCCCCAATTTACTCTAAGCGACTTGCTTATCTTATCTAGAAATTATAGTTAACACCGCATAAATGGATAATCGTTAGTGCATTCAATTATTCAATGTAATTGCATTCATTCGCACATCACATAGGCATAATAAAGGAAAATCATACATAAACTATGGAGATGCATCAATAGAACAAAGAGACGGAAATTGCAGAATATCTCTCTTTATTAATATCTTGTAAGTGTTACAAGCTTTGTCCACCCTGTGCACACAGCTGTAGGGGTCCGCGCACTTAGCTGCGAAGTTCTACGGTAGGCCTCTGTGCACTCAGATGCAAAGCCTCTACCTACGCTACAACCTAAGACTTATACTTCTTGCTTCAAAACTACTTAGAGCTTAGCTCTTCTTATACAATCCCATGGTCCATGGACCATGGGTAGATCTTTTACAGCTGACTTTACTTTACAAAACTAAGGGCAGACTACCCTTTTTGACACATGACACCTTTGCACTCTACGACCACAAAATGTGGAGTCTTTACATTTTTATTACAAAATTTAACTCAAATATGAGATTTTAGCCCCAAAACTGCCCTTGGGGGATCTCGCTCCCAACAGGCCCACAACACAAACATCGTGACTCGTCCTCGAGTCACTCGGTAGGAGTGGAGATCTTTGCATGAAGCTCATCCAGCTCAACCTGCATAACCGCTACCTCGGCCGTGCACTGAGTTGCCGCCTACTTTGCATCTTCCACTATCTTCTTAGTCATTGCTCCTGTGTTGTCAGCCTGAAGATTTTGTTGTGTCGCTTGCAGAGTCACAAGCTTGCCTTCAATATTTTTTGTGACAACGTAAGCTTCCTCCAGCTAGGGCTTTAGTCGCGTCTTCAGTATTGCTTCCTTGTGCAGCGCTGCATCCACCTGTTCCTTCAGCTGCTTGGCTTCCTGTATCTTGGCTAGCCTTTGTGTGAGCACGACGGTTCGCGCTGTGCCCTTAACTTCATCGTATTGCTGTTGTAGCTTGCACGCTTCCATCTCCAGCCTCTATATGTTTGGGTCCTCCTGCAAGCTTGTCAGGACCTCAAATGATTAGTTGAACAACTGTGTGCAGTCTGCTACTGCACTTTCCACCACCGCTACTGCCTCTGTGACAGCGGTTACCTGTTGTTCCTTTACTTCTTGCGGTGTTGAAGGCTAGGCCTCAACTGTAGCTTTGTAATCTGCAGGTTCAACTCCAACTGAACCCGTGCCATCTCAGTCCGAGTGTCGTGTACCCCTGTGGCCAACTTACGGATGCAGACCGTGACTGGCTCCTCCTTCAGAATGGAAAACTCTGGGACCATTCTACATGCCTCCTCAACGATCTACATAATCTTCTTTCTTTGGTTGGTCACCTTGGCCTCAGTGTCAATGGCAGCATTTCTCTATAGGGCCATTTGTTCATCATTGATCTGCTATTCGCTAATCCCTTGGAGGGTGTGGTGCTCTCGGGCCCTCAGTTCTGCAATTACTCCATCCTGCAAGAGGTGGAGTGCTTCATGCGGAAGTGCTGCCAGGTTCAGCCCGACTCCCTTTAGGTCACTGACAGTGGGCTTGTCAGCCTCATTTTCTGTTATCAGTGCTCCATTCGACAACACTATTCCATTGGAAGCCTTCGTGTGTAGCATATCAGCAGCCTTTGAAGTGCTAATAGCCAAGCTGGTAGACACCGTACTAGCCTGCGATGTGTAGGTCTGCAACTCCTGCAACCTAGTCTGGATGGCCCCTAGGATGATCTATTGATGTTGTTCAAATTGCTGCAGGGCCTCCACGATGACATCTCTAACAGTGTCACTGATATCATGTAAGTCACCCTCCATCAATGTGATAGGGTCCAATGAGGTCTTCATCACCTTGGATTTCTTTTGGACCCTCCCTTCTCCAGCTCTCTTGGGTGCTTAATGTGGGTGGACGTCTCCTGAGGGTCCGTGCCATGTTGTTCTGTGTCTTCCTCTTCGGTCTCAGGTGAAGGCAACCTCGCGCCTTTTTCAAATCCACACTCTGTTCCACCTGTCTTCTTACTTGCCTACTTTTCTGCCTATTCTGCCTGGGCCTTATCAATGGCCTCCTTTTTCCTCTTCTCAAAAATACCTGAAAACTCGTTTCACAGCAGCAGCAAGAGCACTTTCTTTTTTGGGACCATTTCTTGCTCTTAAATAGAAAAATCCTTGAGTTTTCCCCCTCCTTCAAGCTCGTAAAACTATGAAGAAGGGATGAGTAGTTCTTTTCCCTCTTTTTCTCGCTCACTAAACTGAAAAAGATACCTTGAGTTTTCTTCATTTGACTCATTAAAATTTTTGATGAAGGTATTGAGTTTGGCGTCGCGTGCCTCATTAAAAATTCATGACGAAAAACGAGTTTAGTCCATTGCCTCGTACTCGTAACAAAATGAGGTCGACAACTATTGAAAATAGGTTTCTCTTTATCCGGGTTCAATAGATTAACTTACGGAAAAGTAACTGATCCAGGTATACTATTAACCTATTGTCGCACCCGGTTAACAACTATGACAAAGGGACCACCATGGAGTCTCGCTTTACAAACTTTTCAAACTCTCTAAATATGAAAAGACCACTGAGTTGTCTAGTCTAGACTCTTTAAATTACACAGACAAGATATAGAGTTGTTCTTTTTACGATACTTTTTTAGACTCTTAAAACATGAAAAAATCGACGAGTTTGCCTTTCTGGACTCGTTAAACTAATTAGATAGGGCAAAGAGTCGTTCTTTTTGCGATCCTTTTCAGACTCTTTAAACATGAAAAGATCGATGAGTTTACCCATCTAGACTCATTAAATTAATCAGACGAAGAAAGTGGACAATACAACTGCATTCCGTATTAGAAAGCATATTTTGGCAACAGTTGTTCCCTTGAACATGGCACTCCCTTAGATAAACCTTCATTTTGATGGCCTCTCAATATGAACCCTACCAACCTATGAGTTTTTAGCCTATATACCCTGATGTAATTGCATCTCCATATCCTAACACTCTGTAGTTTTCATGAGTTTAGTGCTGTCTGGTTAAAACTGTTGTCGTGCCTTCTATTGTTCAAGGGTTCCCATTTGTTTCCTCTATCAACTGATCATACATATCCTTTCATCATGCCCTCTATTGTTTAGACCCAAATGCTCAAAAGATTCTTCAAAAAACAAAATCATTCTTGTCAGGTTTCATGTCGACTAATGTAGGACATGTCATTGCCTACCTTTCAACAAGTTTCTTCCGATCGACTTCAACACCCTATCTAGGAAGATAACCCAGAAACACATTCAGTGCCTTGGTACTTGCAGACATTAGTGGCAGGTTACCTTGTGTTTGATCAAGGCTTTTCATTATTGGCTCCTGGTTAAGCGATTCTACGAGTGTTCGACAACAAAGAAATCTTTCACACTCGCCAGTTTGCATTGTGCATCTTGGAGACCATCACCATTATCAGTGGCCTTCCTCGCATCTGTTAATGGTCTCCATATTGAGTGGTAATCAGATGATTTCGTGCATGTTCGACATCAACACATATTTTTCACATGTATTGATCTATGTTGTTCGGTGGAGCGGAAATCAAGACCTTGGGTAGAGGCTTGCATCATTCAGCCTTGTTTCCTCTCCCAAGCTGTAGATATTGTTTTTTTGGAGAGAGTTGTTTCAAGATGATTCTATTATGACTCTGGATCCACATTATGCTTATCGGCGACCAACCTTGTTATATCTCTTAAGAGAAAATTACTCTGACATAGCTACTAAGCATGGGAATGCCCGACTCAGGACATGATTTTAGTAGTTTATATATATGTATGTTGTTGTATCAGGTTTTCCCTTGCCGCCCAAAGCTTCTCTCTCTAAAAATTTTGACAGAAAATTACAGTTTTAGTAAATTATTTTGGCCATCGTCTCTGCCTCTGATCTCACACTTTAGGGGGCATTTGTTATAGGACAAAATGACCTCCTCATCAACTCATAGGTGAAAGAGAGCATTACTGAAGCAAAGACCACAATTGCAGGCCTTGAATCCACACTAACGCTGGTTTTGCACTGCTAATATGCTTTATACAGCTTGTTACCAAGCATAGAGGAGCATTAGTCACCCTACTAACTCAAGTTGTTAGACCAAGAGGAGCATTAGTGAAACTAAGAGATGTTCAGTGGGTCAAGCCAATGAATTTGCTCACAAATATCTAGATATTTATCCCTAAATTTGCTCAAGAAAAGCAGGGAAAGTCCCAAAAATCGAATTATTTGGAGAAATTCCAATCTGAGAATGAAGGCAAATGGGAAAAAGCTTGAAAATAGGGCAGGTTCATGGCTTTTTCCCTAATGAACTCTAGGAGGAGCTTGGCACCCCTAACTCAATTGCTACAAACAGTGAGAGGGCCATTG
The DNA here is from genome assembly GCA_031772625.1 of Pinus tabuliformis. Lineage (NCBI taxonomy): Eukaryota > Viridiplantae > Streptophyta > Pinopsida > Pinales > Pinaceae > Pinus > Pinus tabuliformis. The sequence continues at coordinate 112,772,188 of CM062806.1, forward strand.
TGAAAGGGGTCAGAGCATTTGAAAGGATAACCCACTAAGCTGTTGTGAATTGTCATATACTTGAAGAAGTGAGCTGAAAGAGAGAGACAGAGGAAGAAGGGGCGATGGAAGGTTGATACAACAGATGGTTGTAATCACTCTTCCATTATAAATATAGAACTACACTTGTGTTCCCTACTCCATAGTGTCGGTAACATTGTTCATTGAGTTGTTCATTTCGATACTTGTCGAGTTGAGTAGTTTAAGTTGTATACAAATATATGTTCATTTTGCATTCTTATATTAGTTTTCTAGATTGTATGTTGTGATCGTGTTTACCTTTCATTTGTGCAGGAATTGTCTTGGAGCTGGCTTTGGAGGAGTTCTTCTTGGCTGCATTGAGATCTCCAGACAAATCTAGAAGGAGATTTGAGGTAAACACTCTTTCCATAATTGGTTAACTGATATTTGATAGATGAAAATGTGTATAACTTGGTAGCTTCTGCAGATAATCTTACAGTCTGTGAAAGGTCTTGGGAAGGCCTTTGAGGGTGGTTTTCATTCTCCATACACCGTGCATTTTACCTCATAGCACTTCTGCGCAAGGTCCTTCCATGCCCTGATTGATACTCGATGGAAACCAACTTTAAACTCAACATAGCCCTATAGGTTGGCATACACCGTGGGAAAAAATTGCGGCTTGTGATTGATGTCCATCTTGATATTCATTTCCATCAAGATCCAAAAAATATTGTTTCACCGAAATTGCTGTGTGTCTGTGGTCGCCCATGGCGAGGCATACTTCACTGCTTCAGGGAGGTCTGGCAGGACTGAAGGGAATTGGCTATCCTCTGGTAGCTCCCAAGCTACCAGCTCAATTGATAGTAAGAGCGACACATAGTGGAACATCTTGCTAAGCTCTTGTGCTTCGTGATAGTTCAAGAGGAACTCTTTGCGAAGGTAGTCCCACCAGTTAAACTAGACTCCTTCCGCACACTGCTGTGTGAGCACGACGACAGGCACCGAAACCTCATCGACGCGGCACTTCCGCATCACCATCCCTGTAAGGATCTACATGGATACCTTCACAGTGGGGTCGTAGATGCTGGAGATAGTGTACCCATGTGGATTCTTCACCAGCTTGAATTTTTCCTTCATTGACTCTGCGAGAGCTTGCTCGCCACCCTTGCCACCGAAGATCATTGCTGGATTCTCACCTGTATACGGCAGGCACGTTATTCGGTGAATCAACATATCTGTGATGGGTATTGGCTCCTCCAGCCACAGACACTCATCATGCACCAAGCACAACAGCTGCTTGATGACCAAAATTGTCACCAGGGTGCGGTTATAGTGCGGCACCCAGAGCAGGTTGAGTAATCCTGCCTTCTCTACTCCCTTGAGCTACTTTCATGGCTCCAATGTGGTCATCCCCATATTCATGTCTATGATGCAGTGCATCAACTGCTCGGTCACCAGTTGTGGGAACTTCTCGTGGTCCACCAAGTCCCAGACTTCAATATTTAGTATCGACACCCATGCTAAATGCGGATCGTCGAAAGAAATTTCATCTGGTAGCAGAGGGGTTTGCAGGGGTGTCTTACTCTCATCAATGTCCTTTGGGACCTTGGACTTAGGCTTGCGTGGAGGGACATACTCCGAAAACCGCGTAATAGGGTCCGCACCCCAGGCTTCAACCTCCTCTACTTTCATGCCCACATCCTCATCGTCCATCAGGATGTCTTCGATATCCTTTTCCTGTGCTTCTAGGTTTATAGCCTTGCCTTTCTCCTGTGCAGTGGGCTTTGGTGGGTTTCTCCTTGGCGACGCATGCACCAGTATGGTAGGCTGCTTTCCCTTCTTATCCTTCACGGTTTTCTTGGTTGGGGTTGGTTTCGATCTTGGTGTTCTTGGTGATTTAGGGACCTCCGCCAATACTTCAGCTACTTCTGGAGTAGCTACTTCTGCCTCTTTTTGCATTGCTTGTGCCGGCTCTTCTACTACTTGCTTTGTATTGATAACTTTTGGGGGTGCTGAAATAACACTCTCTAACAATGCTCATGACGTCTCAGGCAAGTTCGCAAATGCAAGACCTTGTTTGAAAGCCTCAAAGAATTCTCGGTCCATAGGTTTTTGAGAGCTCAACAACTGAATACTCAAAATGCCAAGTGTTTCTTGCTAGATAACCACTTGTAATTTATAGGGAATTCTGAATTCAAATCCGACCATTGCCCCAAAAATTGGCCCATTAATGCCAGATTGGTGGCATATTTTCAAGGATCTGGCCCATAAATTTTGTCTTAAATGTCAGTCACCCACTACATTTGGCCTCACTTCTATCGTCTTTTCATGAATAGTGACTGTAACAGTCACTTTCTAGTCGATCTGTGCAATTTATCCCTGGGTAGCGCAGCTCCCTCCGCACTGCTGTGAACCCTGTGACACTTCCTTGCTTCTCCAATCACGCATCTCCTCAACTCAGGAAATTTAGTTTATAGTCCTGCGCCTCCTTTCACCTTCCTGGAGCACTAAGACTGTGCCACCTTCATCTAGTCACATGGTCGGACCGCCGGTGTATGGCTTCAAGCGACTGCCATTCACCTCTCCTGGGAAAGGTTCTCCATTTAATTTGACTAGCTGTACTGCTCCTCCATCGGTAATTTCCTTAATGACATAGGGCCCTAACCAGTGCATCTTGAATTTCCCTGGAAATTTATCAAACTTACTATCATATAGAAAAACCAAGTCATTAACCTTAAATGTTCACATCTTAATATGTCGATCATGCCATAACTTTTCGTGCTGCTTTTGGACCTGTTGGTGAAATCCAGCTAGAAATATTTCTTCCTCCAGTTCATCTAGTTGTGCTAGCCTCTCCTCTAGGTCTCCATGATCCATCATACCTATGAGCTCTGCTATGCGTAGACTAGGAACAATATACTCCATACGAATTACCACTTCAACCCCATAGATGAGCCTAAAGGGGGTTTGTCCCGTCAACTTCTTACATGTCGTTCGACAAGCCCATAGTACTACAGGTATGCGTAAGTCCCAATCACTTCACCGAGAATTGCAAACCTTGGTCAGTGCGTTTTCAAGCACTTTGTTGAATGCCTCCATTGTCCCATTAGCCTAGGGGTGATAAGGTGTGCTCTTCTGATGGTATAGCTGAAATTCCTCCGTTAGCATGTTGATTCTCTCATTCTGGAAGTACATACCACGATCACTCATCAAGATCCTCGGACAGCCAAATCATGTCAATACATGCTCAAAGAGGAATTTTGCAGTGGTTGCGCCTGTGCAATCCTTCACAGGCAGTGCCTCCACCCGATGAGTCAAATACTCCATTGCGGTGATAATGTACCTTGCTTCTATCTTTCCTTGTGGCTGAATGGTTCCTACAAAATCTATTGCCCACTTCTCAAAGGGTTGCAATGTCATTTTTGGCTTCAAAGGCATCTCATCCCTTCGCAATGGGCTGCGAGTCCTTTGACACACATCACACGCCTTGCAATATGCTTTTGAGTCTTGATGGAGGTTTGGCCACCACAACCCTACGCGTAGAATCTTCTGCACGGTTGCTCTTCCTGCATAATGTCCTCCCACGGTGTCCCCATGAGTTTCCGCAAGGATGCTGCTTCCTTCAAACTCAGGTACATACCATCGCAATATCTCATTAGTCCCCATCTTGTACAGATGCCCAACAATGACAGAGAAATCTGCCGTGCGCACCACTAATTCCTTCTTTTGCTGGAAAGTGTATCCTTTTGGAGCAGTTCCTATTGTTAGGAAGTGTATTATATCCTTGAAATGACCATCCACGACGTGCACTGCAAATAGCTATGTGTCAGACAATCCTTCTTCCAAGTTAGTAGGCTCCTCCCCTGGTTCGATGCACGACAGGTGGTCTAGCCCCACGTTCAGTTGACCAGGCTTCACAAAAACTTCAAAATCATACTCCTGGAACAATAAGATCCACCTGCAGATTCTCCCCCCCGCCCCAACACAGGTTTATTGACCAAGTATTTCAGCGCTGAGTGATCCGTATACATCTTAAAATGGCCTCCCAGCAAGTAGTGCCTATACTTCTCGAGCACATACACCATAGCTAGCCCTTCTCTGCTTTGGATAATCTTCAGCTTATGAAGGCAATAGGATGGTCCAAGCCTTCTCTGCTAGCCTGTGTTAGTACTGCTCCCAACACTCTACATGACGCATTGACATGTACATGGAACTCCTTCTTCCAATCCAGGAAGACTAGAATCGGTGCGGTGACCATATTTTCTTTTAATATATCCAAGTTATTCTTACAGTCATCATTCCAATAGAATGTGACATCATTCTTCAACAATTTCTCCATAGGCGCGATGATCTAGGCATAGCCTTTGATAAACGTTTTGTAATATCCCATGTGTCCCACGGTAGCACGCAACTGCTTCACACTCCTTGGTGCTTCCAAGTTCAATATTACTACTATCTTTGCAGGGTCTACCATTAGTCCCTGTCTACAAACCACATGCCTCGATATGTTCCCAAAAGGAGCACAAAACAAACACTTATTGAGACTGAGCGCGATCTGGTATCTTCGACAGGTATCCAGCATTAGGCGCAAGCTTGCTACATGGCGTTTTACCAGCCCAAATATAGTCTAGTCGTCAAAATATACCTCCAGGAACTTATGAATAAATTCCTTGAATGAAGCAACAACTACACGCATAAAAATCGTAGGCACATTCTTCAATCCAAATGGCATTACAGTGTATTGAAAGCAACCCCACTCTGTTGCGAAGGTTTTCTTGTTCCTATCCTCCAGTGCGATTTTGATCTGGTGGTACCCAGAGAACCCATCAGTGAAGGAATATGCTTCCTGGCCACCTACATTGTCCAACACTTTATCAGTGAATGGAGTTGGGAAAGGATCATGTATGCAAGAATCATTTCACTTTCTGAGATCTATGCATATCCTTATTCCATCCTTCTGCTTTTTCTCTTGTACCACCATTGGGCTTATCCAACCAAATTCTTCCACAAGCTCAATGATGCCTGCCGTGAGCATCTTGTCTAGCTCTAAGTGAACCTTATCCTTATATTTCGGATTGAGATGGTATGGTCTTTGCTTAACCAGCTTTGCATCGGGCTTCAATGTAATCTTCATCATTCCTAGGTCCCCGATTATCCCCTTCATATCGGTAAACTTGGTAGGGAATAAATCCTGGTATTCATAGAGAAATTCAATGACTTTGTCCACTATCACATAGTCCCAATAGTCTCCAATCTTCATGAATTTGGGTTCTGCCTCCGTACCAATGTTTACTTATTTCATTTTCGATGGTATGGTTATATTAGGGTTCTCGATGTGTGGTCCTTTAACCTCGCGGTGACCTTCTGTTTCCGGAATGTTAATCTTTCATGGATCCTCATCTTCTTCTTCAGTGGTCACGTTACAGCATTCCAGTGCATGACTTACCTAAGTAGCCCACTCAGGCTAAATCAAGTCCAAAGGATCCTGTGGGATCCGAAAGATAGCTGCTTTCACTTCTCATATCGCTTCATCAATACAGTCAAATCCATCTTCAAAACTGAATGTCATCACAAAGCCCTCGCACAGAACATCCCATTCACCTATACCATGGTGGAGCTCTATTTCCACGTACCAATTCATTGGGACAACATCCAGGGTATGACAAAATAGGTTCACCCACTCAGGTTGGGGCTTTTCTCCATAAGCCTGGGTCCATTTGGCCAAATGCGTGCGTGGATCATCTTTCCCATCATACTTTTTTGTCATTCATATCTTAGGCTTCCCGAATCGCGTTCTTATCATCATCCCACATTCGTGCCAATCATCAAATCTTCCTTTATGCGTACCCCACCATCTTGCGGGCGTAGCATGTAGTGCCTAGTCCAATGCCTGGAAGTGCTACTTTTCTGGTACCTCCCTTTCAAATGCATCGAAAAATATATCTACCTCATTCAAGCCATCATAAGTATGGAGATTTCTTACCTCTGAGGACACACAACGTAGTGATAGGGTCATCATGTTACAGTTCAGCGTAGTCACTTCATGTAACTGATTCTTCCAGCGTTCTAACTCTTCGTCAAAGTTCGAAGTGCAGGAACTCTCATGATCCCATGTAATTCGTCCATCCACAGTGGGATTCACCCAATCTTGGTCTCGCGCTTCTATCTTATAGGTACAATCCAGATCGTCATCACTCTCATAATCACGGACTGGTTCCGTATAACACGATCCTTTAGCAAGATCTAGGGGTACTATTATGCATAGTGATTTCTTCTCAAAGGTCATCTTCCACTTCTTTATATTGATTACTCCGTTCATATTAGTAGCCCAGTCAATTCCCAGGAGCGCATGATAGGGATTGATGTCATTCACTATCTCTATTACTTCGAAATCAGCCAGCATTCTCGCACCTTCAATATCCAAAGTCACTCCCTGCAGCCACCCCATGGGGATGATCTTCTACTGATTTTCCATCCTCAGCTAAATCAAAGACCATTGCACCACGAGTCTTCCCATCCGTTCCCAAGTCTGCTTTGGTAGAACATTCACATTTGACCCTAGGTCTAAAATAACTTGATCGATTTCATACTCTCCTATCTGCGCGGTCAGTCTCATCTCCTGTCCCGCTCTTGTTTTATGCTTTCCAATATTTCATACTATGCGTGGCTCAACTGGCGTGGTTCCAGGCATCTATTGATGAGCTCTTGTAACCATTTCACAACCTTACTATTGCACAGTAACTTCATACAGGTCTCTAGGAAAGTTGTGAGCATAGAGGGGTCCATCTCTTGATTAGGCTTATCCTTGCTTGCTGAGGTGGAGGCCTCAGCGAAGCTCTTCTAAGCTTCCATGAAGGTTTCACGTGTGTGCTCCAAATTGAACTCAGCCTCCTTCGCTGGAGCCTTACAGACCCATGTAATATCTTCTAGTTGTTTTCCCTTTTCATCTCCCATTGCGATTTCACTTGTGAGCACTATATTTATGTTTGGATCTTCTCCACGTGGCTCAAACCTCATCATATGCAGGTTCTGAGTTGGCAGAGGTGGTAATGCCTCTTTGTCGGGGATCCTATCTATCAACGTAGGATAATCTTCCATTTCATGATCAAACAATGTGCAATACTTGCACGACAGGTGTGTTGGGTTCATGCAATCGTGGGCATAGTATCTTGGTCCTTCGCAATTGTAGCAAATCAATTGTCCTCGACCTCTGCCTTGGCCTCGTCTGCGTCCCTGAAATCCTATCTGCGCCATCCCTGTGCCCTCGTCAGGGGGCCATGTTTCAGCCTGAACCCTATAGGTGGGGGTTCTGTCCATCATCAATTCATAACTCCTACAATTACGCTCATCATGACCTACCAACCTACAAAAGTTGCAGAACAACTGTTGTGGTGTCTGTACAAACTTCTGCAGCAGACGATAGTTATCCATGGCATGTTTTCCTGCTACATGATAGATAGTGCACCATAATGCAAGCCCCGCACTCGGTCTTGCTTGAGCCTCTGGCCTCGAAGGCATTAGTCCCCCTCCTACAATGTAGTTTGCAAAGATTGGACAATGGTCTTTGTCATGACCCTAACTCTTGTATTTCAAGTACCATACCTCTTCGCACACCTCGAGTTGAACCATCCTCTCCTATTTCAGACTTTGCATCTCAAGTCACAAATTCTTCAATTGCGCATGGATTTGTTGAACCCCCGGGTTTGGATCTTGCATAGGAGTTTCATGGAGTCTCATTACAATCTCTAAGGACTCCACCTGAGTTGTTATATTCTATTGCAATAGCGCGCCCCTTAAGTTTGGCAGTAGCGAAGCCACAAACTACTCGTGATGTTGTCCATTTGTCAAATTCATGTTGGCTTCATGGATTGTACACTTCAACCTCTGATTTAGTTCCCACAATGTCTCACCTAGTTGCTTCACAATCTCCTTGAATCCCACAATTGACTGTGCCTCATATTTAGGCCTATTGAACTCTCTATTCAGTGTTTTTGGATATCTGCCACTATAGCATTCGGGCTATCATTAGAGTACTTGATATACCAGGTTAGCATGCAATCTTACAGAGCACTAACCAGTGTCACCTTATTTATATGATCATCTGTAACACCTTGAGCTTCCCATACAATTTTCACAATGGACCAGAATTGGTCTGGGTCCTCATTCCCCAAGCTTTTGAACAAAGGTGGCTTCACTAAATTCGCCATACTGAACTGCGGTGGAGGTAGAGGCGGTACGGGTGAAGTTGGAGGTGATGGTGGTGAAGTTGGACGTGGTGTGGGCGGAGGTGGTATTCTCGGGAATCCTTGTCATATTAACTGCATGGCACTTCGCGGAGAAACCTTTGCTATCCCTTCCTCATCACCTTGTGGAGGCGAAATCAATGGGCTATATTCAGGACCCTTTTGTCCTTCATTCCTGTAAGTTTTTCTGCTTCGCGTAGTTCTGAACATCAAGGTAGCTGTATAACCCATTTTTCACACAATAGCATTTTAATCCAAGTATTCAAAGATTTCACGTACTTACCTCGCAGTCCTTTGGAAAAGCGTTGCTCCACCTCGCTATAGCTGACTGAGGTGTCGACTGTGAATTCAGTCACAAATCATTCTATGACGTGATCAAGCCAATGATCGATAGTGCAGGCGATCTTGCCCTCAGATGCTTCCAATTTCTGTATTAGTTCGGGGTCCAAACAATAGGACCGTCAAGTTTCCACCTCCCTTGGCTATCTGCTAACTTCACGATCCACTCGTATAGCTCATTTGGGAAGGAGCTAAAAAATATCTCGTGGATCTTTGTATATAGGTATCTGTCCAACCACTTCTCCTTTGTCATTTGTGAATTTCTATTCTCTTATGTCGCGAATTCGTGGATCTTCCTATCTAACCAGTCTTCGTTCTCCTTTTTAGTTGGATTCCAGTGATACGACATCACACATCTGTTATGGAGATTTCGGTCTTGGCAACGGAACCATTTGTTGGCTTGATGGAGCCTAACCCAAGTTCAACATTAATTATCCAAACAAATCCTTACACTATTGGCCCTTTCAGCATTAGCCTGCGAAGCACGGACCGAAGTCTCACCTGAAGCAGTATGGGGGGATGCTGGAACCAAGTTTCCGCACCCTGAGATGGTTTTGATGTTGTTTGATTCCCTCTATCCCTGCCTTCGTGTAGTTTGCTTCACTCTAGGGCTTGCGAGACGAGCCCTCTATTCCAGACTTCAATACCTTCGTGAAAGGGTACGATCGACCTTTGCGCAGTCCTAACCTACTGCTCAAGTACTTTCACGCTACTATGGCAGCGTGCCATGTAGATTCCCCAGGTTACTCTAAGTGACTTGCTTATCTTATCCAACAATTATAGTTAACACCGTGTAAACAGATAATCCTAAGTGCATTTAGTTATTCAATGTAATTGCATTCATTCGTGCATCACATAGGCATAATAAAGGAAATTTATACATAAACTATCCAGATGCATCAACAGAACAAGGACATGGAATTTGCAGAAAATCTCTCTTTATTAATATCTTCCAAGTGTTACAAACTCTGTCCACCCTTTGCACACAGCTACAGGGGTCTGCCCACTTAGCTATAGAATTCTACCCTAGGCCTCTGCGCACTCAGCTGCAAAGCCTCTACCTATGCTACAACCCAAGACTTTGACTTCTTGCTTCAAAACTATGACTCTATTACATTGTGTGTCTTAAACTACCGACTTTACAGCCAACTTTACTTTACAAAACTAAGGGCAGACTACCCTTTTTGACACATGACACCTTTGTGCTTCGCGACCACAAAATGCTGAGTCTTTACATTTTTATTACAAAACTTAATTCAAACATGGGCTTTTAGCCCCAAAACTTCCCTTGAGGGATCTCGCTCCCAACAAATATTAAACCTCTGCAGTATTATCTCAACATACTTCCTCTAGTTTAACTATAGCTTCCTCTTTGCTCGATCTCTTTTAATTTCCATGCCCAAAATATAGTTTGTAGCACCAAGATCTTTCATGCTGAATTTGGAGGACAATTGGATCTTCAAATCCTGGATACTTTCTTTTTCATTTCCAACCAACAACATATCATCCACATACAAGACTAGATAAATAACATGGTCACCAATTAATTTAAAATACAAACAATGATCTGCCTTGCTTCTGGTGAAGCCAAGTCCCCGTATAAATGTCTCAAATTTCTGATACCACATCCTTGGTGACTGTTTTAACCCATACATATACTTCTTTAACTTGCATACCAGTTCTCTCTTACCCTTCACCGCAAAGCCTTTAGGTTGCTTCATGTAGATCTCCTCTTCCAGATCCCCATGAAGAAATGATGTCTTCACTTCCATCTGTTTTACCTCAAAATCAAAGGCAACAACAATAGATAAAAGTAATCTAATAGAGGCTACCTTGGCAACAGGAGAAAAAATGTCACTAAAATCAATTCCTAGCACTTGGGAATAACCTTTTGCTACCAACCAAGCTTTGTATTTCTCCACCTTTCCTTCTGCATTCATCTTATTCTTGAACACCCATTTGTTGCCAATGGGTTTCCTTCCATCCGGAAACTCGAGTAGATTCCAAGCCTCATTTTTGTGCAAAGATGCCATTTCATCAACCATGGCCTCTTTCCATAGTTTTCCATCATTTGAATCTAATGCTTCCTTCACAGTTTTGGGATCAGCAATAGTAATAGATAAAGCAAAATTTGAATAGAAAGCAGATGGACTATACCTTTCTGGATGCCTTCTTTCTCGAACTGATCTTCTCACACCCGGAGTTTGTGGCTCTTCATCTTTTGATTCCTCTTTTGCTGTAGATTCTGATTCTTCCTCCTTTAGCTCAAAATCTACCCTTTCAGGTTCCTTTGATGGGACTTCATTTTCAATTACATCTTTCACCTCTATGAACACCACATCTCTGTTGTACACAAACTTCCTTGTTACTGGGTTCCAAAGGTTATAACCCTTTAAACTATCCTTATACCCAATAAATATGTACTTTTCATATTTACTATCCAACCTGGTTCTTTTCTCCTTTGGAACATGTACATATGCATCACCTCCAAATACCCTCATATGTGAAAGAGAGGGTTTCTTACTAGTGCATACATCTTGTGGAGTATTATCCTCCGATGCTAATGAAGGTGATATGTTGACCAAGTAACATACTGTCTCCACCACCTCCACCCAGAATTCTTGTCCTAACTGGGCACCACTAATCACGCTTCTTGCCCTTTCCATCAACATCTTGTTCATTCTTTCTGCAACTCCATTTTCTTAGGTGTGTATGGAGTAGTCTTTTGTCGTGCTATACCACACTTCTTACAGAATTCTTCAAATTCCTTCTTGCAAAACTCTCCACAGTTATCTATCCTCAACACCTTTATCTTCTTCTCTGTCTGATTTTCCATCAGAGCCTTAAATTCTTTAAACCTATCAAAGAATTCAGATTTCTTGTTAAGGAAATATATCCATGTATTTGTTGAGAATTCATCTATAAATGATACATAGTACACAAACTTACCCAGTGATGCAACCTTCATTGGTCCAAACACATCAAAGTGCATAAGCTTTAATATCTATTTCACCTTCTTACCACCAGAGGGGAAACTCACCCGATTCTGTTGCCCATATACACAATTTTCACAAACATCAAAATCCAGAGAGCTATTAGTCATACCTTTACCATGAAGTATTCGAAGGCCCTTCTCTCCAATATGTCCAAGCCTTTGATGCCATAGCATGGTCTTTTCCTTAGAGACCACTAGATTTTCTGCTCCAGTTTCAGGAACCACAGAACTGTTACACCCATAAATAACAGTGCTACCTTTCAGCTTGTACAAAGTTCCAATCCAAACTCCCCACATTAATACCAGTGCTCCCTGAACCATCTTGCAGGTATCTTTCTCGAACATTATTTTTACACCTGCATCATCCAACTTGCTTACAGAAATCAGATTTCTCGCTAATGTAGGAATATGCAGAACACCTGAAAGTGTTCTAATCCTTCCACCTTGCAACTTCAACTTTAATTTTCTGTGACCAATGATTCTATCCTTCCTATCATCCCCTAAGAAGACATCACCACCATCATATTTCTCATACTCGCATAACCCCTCTCTATGGGGAGTGAAGTGAAAGGATGCACCTGAGTCAATCAACCATGCCTCATGATCTACATGTGTACTTGAAGAAGCCAAGTACACATCCGCACCTTAATCTGAGGTGGTTTTCGCCTCTGCAGAAGGAGCATCATCAGATCCCTTTCCTTTGTCAGGAGATTTAGATTTACATTCCCTTTTGTAGTGCCCTTCCTTTCTGCATTTCCATCACACTTTACAGGTTTTCATGGAGATTTAGATCCCCTTCTAGATTTAGATCTCCCACTCGATGACTTATTTTTGTTTCTATTATGGGACTGTCCTTGTACATACAAGGAATCACCATTCTGGCTCTCCATATATTTCCTTCTCATCTCCTCTGTCAGCAAGGATGAGACTATTTCATCAAACTACAAGGCAGTTGCATTGCTACCTATTGCAATAACTAGAGTATCCCATGAATCTAGTAGAGAACACAACAAATTGATGCACTTATCTTCATTTGAAATTTTAATATCAATAGATAATAACTGACCTACCATAGTATTAAATGAATTCAGATGCTCTGTCATCGAGTCTCCATATTTTATCGTCAGGTTATACAACTTTTTCCATAGGAACATTTTATTCACCAGAGACTTGGATTGGTACAAAGTCCCTAACTTGTCCCACAAAGCCTTTGCTATAGCTTCCCCTGATACATTCAACAATACTGAATCTGAGACACACAATCATATTGTGCTCTTTGCCTTTCGATCCAAATTCTTCCATTCTTCACTGGACACTCTCGTTGATTTAGTACCTGGATCTTTCGCGATCCACTGATCTTTATCCACCAATAGATCCTCCATCTTGAGTTTCCACAACTGAAAGCTCTGACCATTAAATTTCTCGATCTCTATCTTTGCACTACTCACCATCTTCTTTTTCACCACCAGAATCGATCCCCCATATCTCCCACTGAACAGGGTCTACCATAGGCCTGAGAGAAACCCCTCAGCAAAAAGGGCATCCCCTTGAATCCAAAAATGCTCTGATACCAAATGTAGGTTTTAACTCCGTATAGAAATTACCTGCATATGAATTCTAAAGCACAAAAAAAAAACAATGCGAGAGCATAACACATAAAACACATATACACAAACATTTTCCCCTGGATCCCAAAACCAGGACTACTATCTTGATTTTTCATTATTTTCTTTCAATGTTACAATAAATATATATACATGCCGAAGCATCTAATACCATGGACCGAAAAAACATTGTGCCCAAAACCATGTGTGAAAACCATGCACAAAACCATAGGTAGGTTTGCCCACCTAATATAGGGTCCGAATAAAAATTTTGCTCGGGGCGCTGCCCCGGACCCAGTAGAGGGGGGCTAATCACCCTCGTCAAACCCCGTGTGACGCCCCTATTGAGAAATCGGTACAACAAAGGGGGGCTTCCCCCCACTCTAACCCCCCTATTAACTAGGGTGGCCAGTCGTGGAAAGAATATAACACAACCCAACACATTCTCCCCCAAGAGGGTCAAGAGCGCATCTGGGAGATAGAGAATTAATCGTCGCCAAACTAGCAATGAGGATATTAATGCTCAATTGGCATGGATTCTTGACCCAGTCTTCACCAGGGATAGGGAAAATATTTACAATCGAACCATAGAGCTCCCGTGGCATTTTAAAATAATTATGGGTCTATTGCTTTAGGAGAAAAGTTAATCCACCAAAACCTTGGAGGCCAAGCTGGACATGCTCAATGACAAGTTCACAGTATACATGGATATCGTCCACCATAGGCACTTCATCACCAAAAAATGTCGACATTATGCCCTGCTTAAAAGGAGAATGGCGACTACGCAGGCTTGAGGTGATGACACTCTGGCCATTAAGTAGGAGACAGGGGGTGTTTCAACCAGTCACCCTGCTTTGGCTAATTCCCTTACTGGTGGTACTCCAGAGAAGCCAATCATGCTGGAAGGGGACCCCTCGAACTAAATGGTCTAATGAATTATGTTTCCTTATTGTCTTGGTTCTGTGCCTTCTGTGCTAGTCCTTTTTGGTTTTGGTCACAAAATGTCGAAACATATATAATTGATAAGAGAAAGGGTCACCAGACATAGGATGCAACTTTCATCAAGCTTGTTATAGTCCATGGCCATACCAATTTCATCACCCATTTTTTCCAAATCCTAGAAGAAACCATTATTTTTAACAACATTCAAACTAGGATGAATTATATGTTATGTAACCCTGGCAGAAAGCTTAGAAAAGATATTTTCTGCCAATGGTCAGGGCTTGAATCTAACCGACCATTTGAGCTCACAAATGATTTTACTCATCAGTTTTATATAATATAATGCAGTTCCTACCTACTTTCAATAAAAAATGAAGGGCAAAAATAAAAATCAAATGTGAAAGACAATTTTAAAAGGAAACCTATCATAAAAAATTACTTCATGGGTAAAAGTGCCCATCAAATTTATACCTTTCTCCCTATGAAGGCATGAAGAATTATAATGACAATGCTTGAATACAATAGAGCTAGTACAACAGAAAGATCATAAATTTAACTTTATTGAGGTCATTTTGGTATGTTTTTATCTTTGTGGAAATTTGAAGAACATCCAATATATAATTATTTCCCATAGAAAAACTTGTTAGTAAATTTGGTTGTTAAAAACTTATTAATTTAATATATAAAATTAAGAATGCTACATGAATATCAATTCAAAATATAATGAGCTTTGTAGGGCAGCATAGTTGTTACTATAGTGTAAATTATGTTTTTAGAAAGATTACTAATTGATATATAGAATGAAAAATTTATTTTCCTACTAAGGAGAAAGGATTTGGATATTTTTTGGTGGGTAGTAATTGCTAGTAAGTATGCACATTTACATTTTTTACTCCTACTTGAAAGTGCTAAATAACACATAAATAATAGTCCCCACAACTATAGTGTAAATTATGTTTTTTGAAAGATTGCAAATTGATATATAGAATGAAAAAATAATTTTCCTACTAAGGAGCAAGGATTTGGATATTTTTTGGTAGGTAGTAATTGCTAATAAATCTGCACATTTACATTTTTACTCCTACTTGAAAATGCTAAATAACACATAAATAATGGTGGATAGTAATATATTTATTTAAATTTTGTTCCTATTCATTTTCTATGGAAATACTTTAAATTATGATGGGATGGTAAATATATGTTTAAATGAGTACCCAAGGATTTTATTTTTAGTTGCTTTTCCTATGAATCTTAACCATGAAAAATCATTGTAAAAATATCTAAAAATCATGAAAGAAATATTGCAAAAACATCCAGAAATCATCGTCTAAATTGGCATTGCATTGTGCAAAGGCTGCAAAATAATACCATCAAATTATAGTCTAATCAAATGTTTGAAAAATAATTTTTTCAATAATATTATAAAACAAATATTTGTTTTTCAAATTTAAACATTATAACATGCATGGATGAATATTAAACTAAATGCATTGTACTCCATAGTAAAGACTAATAAAATAAGAAAAATAATCATTACGATATCATTCATTATCATTTTATTAAACAAGCACGATACAATGAAACTTAAAAAAAAATAATCAAATAAATAATAATAAAGTAAAAATTATTATTTAATCTACTCATTATACTAACGTCGTTGAATTCAAATGCTCTTTGTTCACCTTTACAACTCCATGCAATTATGGAGCAAATGCAAAGACAAATCTCAAACCTATCTGCTAATCGTATAGTAACAAATAGAACTTGGAAAGAACTTGTGAGTTACAGGTCTATAAAATATTACAAGTGTACACATATTATAAGTAGATTGGCATCTACGGAGTTAAATATTGGAGAGGAGAAATTTTAAAATTATCAAAATTAAATATATATTTTTAATTAGGATAAATTTTAAATGTAATTAAAATTAAATATATTTTTTTATTAAATTATTATAATACTTCATCATTAAAGAATTAGTTATAAAAGTTAAAATAATATCAATTTTATAGTATATAATTAGCATTTACACCAAGAGGTGCAAAGACATGCAGATAGAAGTGTAGACGAATGTAGAGTTACACATAAGTATGGCTGCAGGAAACAAGGATGTGGAAGTGGAAGACATGAAGAATCAGGAGTTGAGGAGTGGGGGAAATGGGAAGGAGTTGGTAAAGTAGAGGACTGCATAAAACAATTTGCAAATATTAAACTACAAATCTTTAGAATATTTTTGGAAATCCTATTCAAATTCATAAAACATATCAAAAATCCTTTACAAATTCCATGTTTTTCAGCTACTCCAAATATATTTCAATCCTCCTTTTCCACAAAAAATAGAAGTAAGTATTTGTCCCTTTTCCTCCTCTTTTTTTTTTTTTAAATTTATATTTGGAAAGTGTTGGTTCAATGTATTGCAGGCTGCAGAAACACAAGAAAGCTTTGATTCCATTGTAAACATATTACGCATTTGTTTGTGGAGAGATCCATGGGACGTTGATCACAGATCATGGTTGGTTTGAGTAGAGACCCATCTCCTTCTCCAAGGGCCTATTGTCTACAGATGAAGTAACCATGAGCAACATAACATTATTGAATATAAGTAATACAAGAAATAAATGTCAAACTGTACTCTAACTGTACTCCTATAAAAACAATGATGATAGTGGATACACTTAGCAAAGTAATGCTAAAACATAAAAATCTGTTTTGCAGGACATTATTTGAAGTGTAGCGAGTACAGTAATATAACAAATATTGCACTAAGAGTGTCGAAGTAAAGAACCTAATTATCTGTGTTATGTTTGTTGTCCATATTGACAACACATTGTCAACATATTCATGATTACAAAAAACATGAATGTGATGACTCCTGAAGGTAACACCTCACAAAATATAGATAGCAGAAGCCTCAAATCAATAACATATTTAATATCTATCTTCCTTGTCTTGTCTTTTGTGTTTAGATCACGCCTCAAATCAATAACATATTTAATATCTATCTTCCTTGTCTTGTCTTTTGTGTTTAGGTCACACAGACATGCAGTTGCCTATAACATTTTGTACAATTGCAAATAAGAGGAATTTTTGTAATTGATTCTCGAAAACTCATTTTGCTTTGTTTATAAGAATGCAACAAGCTATAGGTAATGAAGGAATGTAGTGGGGATGTAGGACAACTAAGGCACAACATATGAGAATCCTGGAATAATAGCTTAGCATTATGCAAAACATGTGTAGATGTTTTCTCATGCCTAATTTTATGTTATGTAGAAAATGTACGACACTATAACATTGTACAAACTGTTGTATTTTTTAGCAGTTAATTAATATATAATATTTCCTTGTCTACATTTTTTCAGATATGAATTACAAAATTGTTTATAAGAAATTCCAACACATTGTTTAATCTATCTACCTGGAAGAAATGTTTAGAAAATAGGCACAACATTATGTAGTTACATGATGGAATTTGCACTGGAAGAAGAGAAAAATATATGGCATTGCATTAAGATAGTAATTAATTTGGTTCAATTTTCCACCCGAATAAATATGCTACTATCCCCTAGAAAATTAAGGCCATAAAGTATGAAATTTGATAGGTTTTATTAGGCAATGTGCTATGAGTACCAACATACTTCTGATCAGGGAAACATTTCCAGGTAAGATAAAAACATAAATCATTAGTTCCACATTCCTTGGAGACCATTTCTCAAGACCAAGAGTGAAAACCAATTCCCTTTTTCATTTCATATTCTGTATTATATAATATGACAATACATGTATAGTTCTTGTAGTTATCTATTTAAAATTCACAAAGAAGCCAAAAGTCTAGATAGGGAAATCAATGCTAATGCAACAAGCCAAAATCCCATTCCTGCCATAGCTCAAATCCCACGAATAATGAATGAAATTCACATTGAAACATCTACAATTATAGGAAAAATTATTAACATCACTTCGAAGCTAATATGAAAGATCTAGTTAAAGGAACCGCATTAATGCACCGACTAAGAATAGTTCTAATACTGCTGAGTATCTGCACTGAGTAGCTGTAGTAACCTCTTTTTCTATCTTGATTGGTAAGGCTTCCAACGTTAAAGCATTCATTTGTGCATCTATTGAACAACTGGAATATCTATTTTTTTATACTACCCGTCTTGAATACCTATTCTATTGGTTTCCCTGATTCTGTCCAGTATAAAAGAGTGCTCGTCACTTGTCTAATCGTTGTGAAGCATTGTGCAAGCATCTTCCCTAGTTTGAAAATTTATCCCATCATGTTTTCAATTCTAGGATCCAAGGTAAGGAGGAGAATTATCATGTTTTGTAAATTAATGAGGTGTGCTCTACTGTCTAAAAGTATGTTGGCTGGTAGTAGGCATAGAAGGTCTAGAACTAGTACTAGGTGGAGGCGTATGACTGTGAGGATTACTTCTTCCACTATCTGAACTGGGCCCAACTACATCCAAGGTCACATTGTACCCCATATCTTTTAACATATTGATCATCTCTTCTTCTACTGGAAAGAAAAATTTATAGCCTGCTATAAAAGGTCCATATTCTATAATAATGGTACAAGTGTATTTTCATTCTAACAATAAAGGAAGTTTCAAAAGGTATACAATGTGATCTATAATTGATGGCAAAATCCAACAAAAATTTAAAGCATTTGTCAGTTTTCAACCAACGACAGGAAGAAATGCCTTCATAATTTAGGCATCTGACCTCATGCAATGGCTGAATCCTTTAAATTAACTATTTCTCATGAATTGGTAATGATCCTTAATATACTCTTCTAGGTACAAATTACTAACTTTAATTTCATCTTTTGGGAATTCACTCTGAACCTTTGCCAAACATATTATAACATAATTGGAAACCAGTAAGATACCTTTTTATGGCTTTCAATCCCTCCCAAACCTTAATAATTCCCTAGCATGCAGTCTCAATGAAACGAGTTTTTCCCAAGTGTCTGTAAATATCTTATTGCAAGCAGATAACTTTAGCTGAAATATCAAATATAAATAGATATCAATGGAATCCATAAGAGGTTAGTATTCCCAACTTCCAAGCTCATCCCACCTGAGCAACCTTTCGTAATTCTGAGAAAAATATATCTCCTCTACCATGCCAGCAACGTCAATCCATATTATAATAGTTGAGGCATCTACCTAGACAAATACTTATCTAAAAGGTTTTATGTGACCCCGCGTCAGAGAGGGATCGTCTGATTCAATACAAAGATCTTTCAAAGAACTGACATACTTCTTTGATTTTGACGGGCCTGAAATTTGTTTCAAATTGGAACTTTTATGAGGAAACATGGAGCCTTTAGTGGACTTGTATGGGCTTGAAATAGCCTCTGACAAAGGAAAAAAATAGCCTTTTTGTTCTATATGAAATAGGCTCTGAGTGAGGAGTTCAGGCCTCTTCTTTGGAGTAGTTAGTGATCTGAACTTTGCTTTGGTAGACTTTGTAGATGCCATCTAGTTGGGAATTATAGGAGAGCTAGTAAGGCTTTCATAATCTCTCATAGAAGATGTACGTTCCAAGCCTCTATT
Source organism: Pinus tabuliformis (assembly GCA_031772625.1). Taxonomy (NCBI): domain Eukaryota; kingdom Viridiplantae; phylum Streptophyta; class Pinopsida; order Pinales; family Pinaceae; genus Pinus; species Pinus tabuliformis. The sequence goes on from CM062806.1 coordinate 112,791,875, forward strand.
TTGGAGTACTCAGTGATCTGACCTTTGCTTTGGCAGACTTTGAAGATGCCATGTAGTTGGGAATTCTAGGAGAGCTCATAAATCTTTCATAATCTCTCATAGAAGATGTACCTCCTACACCATTAGAAGAGTTGTATCTTGCTTTTTCTTACCTCAAAACTTTGTCATCGCTCTTTGTTTCTATCCACTTCAATGACATCTTGTTCGGTATGGAGGATTTTGAAATGAGAGTAAATGGATCATATTTTATGGTACCAATGTTGGTCAATTCAGCATTACGCTGCTTTAACTCTATATGTGAAGTTTTTTTTGTCCAATATCACAAATAATAAATCATTCATTTTGTGATTCATTTTTCTCCTGTAAATGATGGAAAATATTTCCAACAAAATTTAAATATTTTTATTGTATGACTAGGACAAGCAGGTCTGTAAGCAATGTATGGCTTGAACATAATCATTTTATGGAACTAGTAAAAGACAATTGGAAGAATTATGAAGATCTCATAAATAAAAATGTCAACTAGGAATTTTTGACACATTAAATATGTGGAAGTTAGGTTGGTTGCATGGTCCATGGAAATATATAAATGTGTATGGCTAGTTGGAAAACATGTTTCCTCCCTGTTGTGTCATGTTTTATGTACACCTTCAGAATGTGTACACATTCTATTTTGGAATAAAATGTGCTCTTTTAAATTTGTCTAATTGGAAAAACACATGAGAGTCACTAAATTAAGAAACAACACAGAACTCATTTTAAGGAAAGTTGCAGGAACTATTGAAACTACTGAATAAGCCAACCATAAGAAGGAGCCAAACATACCATTACATTTATAAGTGCCAAATTCCCATTTAACATTCTATAGCCATCAAATACAAAAATGTATAAATTAAATTGACTATGTTACAAGAACATCAAATTTACATTATATAAATACCTTGCAACTTACCTCAAAATGAGTTCGAATCCATGACAATGGTCCAAAAAAACTTCAAATCCTTCCACAAATATTTTTTCTTGCAATCAGTTTCTACGAAGAGGAAGAGCTCTACAAGAATAAGTCTCTTTGAAATCTGATTTCTTTGAGGATGTGAAAATAGAAGCATATACTTCCTTCGATGCATGGGCATGCACATGATCTATTGCTATGAATTTGTTCAATGTAACTTTGGCCTTGTCTTCATTCTTTCCATCTTCAATCCCTACTTTCTTCACCCTTCCTCTTAGCATGGATTCTAGAGACCAAATATATAGACAACCCTATAACATTGCCTTTCTGCACAATTTTGTCGAGAGGGATCCCATCTGCAAGTGCATCCCCATTCTTGGTCTTTTTTTGTTTCTTTTTCTTTACCTTAACCCTATCCTACTCTATTTTCAACCTCAGTGTTGCAACTTCCTCATCATTTCCACTGATGAAAATATTCTCAGTCTGAGGAAAGGAAACATGGCAGAAAAGACACAAGAGAGTCATTGAATTCAGAAACATCAGAGAACTCATTTTAAGGAAAGTTCCAAGAACTATTGGAACTATTGAATAAGCCAACCATAAGGAGGCAAACATACCATTACATTTATAAGTGTAAAATTCCCATTTAATAGTCTATAGCCATCAAATCAAAAAATGTATAGATTAAATTAACCATGTTACAAGAACATCAAACTTACATTATACAAATGCTTTGAAACTTGCCTCAAAATGAGTTTAAATCCATGACAATGGTCCAAAACAAAATTAAAATCCTTTGACAAATATTTGTTCTTGTAATCAGTTTCTACCAATAGGAACATCTCTACAAGAATAAGTTTCTTTGAGGATGTGAAAATAAAAGCATATACTTCCTTCGATGCATGGGGAGGCCCATGATTTATTGCTCTGACTTTCTTCATTGCAACTTTGGATTTGTATTCACCATTGCCATCTTCAGCCCCTACCTTCTTCTCCCTTTCGCTTACCATGGATTCTAGAGACCTTATCTATATATTTCCCCATTCCATTGTCCTTATGCCAAATTTTGTCAGGAGGAATCCCATCTACAAACACATCCTTGTTCTTGGTCTCTTTCTCTTTATTTTCCTTTACCGTAGCCCTGTTCCATTTTCATCCTTAGTTCTGCAACTTCCTCCTCATTTCCACTGATGACAATATTCTCAAACTCAGAAAAGGAAGAATGATAGATAAGATAGGATGTGTATTGAAACTCCATTAAGTTCTTTTCATTGAGCACATGCTCACTTCGCACGAGCGCAAAAAATATATATTTTCCATTGAATTCAAGGCTGGTGATAGGGAACTAAAATTTGGTTTCAAAACCATCATGGTAAACCCTTACACCTAGAATTGGGTCAAGATGAATGGTGATCATGTCCTTTAAACACCTGATATGGCTAATCTACCTAGATAAAGTCTTGTCCAATAAATCCCTAACCAGAGACTCATTGAAAACATTCCCCAAGCGATCAATTGTGCATGGGGGTTTCAGGGCTTCTTGGGGTAGTGTTGGAAATAATACTGAGAGGGGGGTGAATCAGTATTATCAAGTTAATAATTTTATTTGCCAAACATATTTGTATACGCTACTTCAGCTAAGTGAACCAGTGTGTACACGTGACTATACTTAAGGCAACCAACGCATATGTAAAGAACTTTTGAATTACCCAATTTATCATGCATTGAACTTTAACGAGTATATCAGAGATTTATTAGACAGTGCAGAAAAAACAAAATAAAGCATCACACATAAAAAACAAACATGAACACCAAGATATAATGTGGAAACCCAATGTGGGTAAAAACTACCTACTGCTGTCGTCTCTATCTTCTTTTAATAATAAGAAAATCTATTTACAATTTTGTACTGGTGCATAATCATACCAGTATGCAGAGTTCTACCTGCAGAAGGCTACAACCTTCTCTCGTTCTCCAGCTTCTACTAGAAGGGAGCTACAACCCTCTAGCTCTTGTACTAGCCGATATGTTTAATAGTACGTAGGTGTTGACCTACAGAAGGCTACGACCTTCTTTCTTCCTTTCGGGACCACGTTTCATAAATTTTTAGACTCGATCCATCAACAACATCATAATTCAATCATCAAATACATCTACATCAACAAATCACTAAAACTCAACCACAATTGAATCATAACCCATCGTCAAATCACAATCAATCTAATCATACAGAATACTATCACCAGAATACAGTAACTAGAGCCCAAACCAGAACGCAGAATTCTGTAGCAGAAAACAAGAATAGCTGAAACATACTTTCTGAGGTATACACTACTTCCATGTGTCGAACCTACGTGTATACACATTTTTCTCAAACCCAACCATTATATACATATGAAAATACTAATTCATAATTCTGCAGTTATTGCAGACTTCAATTATACCCAGATCATAATATTTTTTGACTAACACATGCGTTAGTATTCAGATCTAGACTATACATGATTAAACCACATAAAGATAATTCACTTCAAGCCTTAAGATCCCGATCCATCTTTAGATCTTATCCTTCATCAACCACTAAGGTTCATCCTTGGTTCAGATCAAGCACAACACCATAAGCCAATAACCTACATACTAGATCTCACACTTCATCAGATATTCGATACTTGCACACTTGGCCTAATGATATTCTCCTCATTTTATAGTTTTAGGAGTTTCTCAATACCATGGACCACAACCACTTAGGACCAATACCTTGGACCAAATACTTGGGGTCAATACCTCGGAATAGATACCTTGGACCAATACCATGGATCAAAATACCATGGACCAAATAACTCGGACCAAAAACTTGGTTTTCCAAGGTATACACACTTTTCCTTCTGTGAAAGTGCGTGTGTATGTATACGCTACTTGTGGTCATTGAACCTGTGTGTATACGCAGCTTGGTCAAGGTGAACCTGCGTATACCTCTCTTTCTTCATTCTGTGTAGATTGATTTGTAATTCTTTGTTGATACCATACTGTACTGTGATCTTTCATCTGAGTGAGTTGCCATCAAGAACAACACCTATATCATAATGCCAACAATCTCCCCCTTTAGACTTGATGGCAACAACAACACCAAGTCACTCTCTGCCTTTGACATCAAGGGCAAAAGATCATGCTCCCCCTGAGTACATGTTGTTTTCTCTGAAATGATGGAATGTACTGATTGAGATCCCATGACTAAGTCCATGCTTCCCCTGAGCACAAGCGAAGTCTGCAAAAAGATTTTCACGACTCTATGCATACATCACCAATGACCTTCCTATCACTAATGACTCATACATACATCCATCTCCCAACCAAGTGGGGATATACCAAATTTGACTCATCTACCCAACCAAGTGGGGATATACCAATTGTTTATACATGACAGAAACAAGAAATATTACATCATCCATCCCATGTAAAGTGGGGATATAAAGTACATCATTTGTCCAAGAGGACCCATTCAAATGTTTGAGAAGACATATCACACCCTAGACTTTTACATGACTTGAGCAGCCAATGGTATAAATATCTGAAGGCATAACTGGAATCATCAACCATACAGGGGGTTTGAGGCGTACCCGTAACCCCACTTTATGGGGTTAGGGGCAGCGCCTCGGAAAATTTTGGTTTTCGACCCTATGTTAGGTTGGGCGGACCCACCTATGGTTTTGTGCATGATCTTTGCACATGTTTTTGGACGCGATGGTTTTCGGTCCATGGTATTGGATGCTTCAGCATGTATAAATATGTATTATAACATTGAAAGGAACATAATGAAAAATCAAGCTGGTAGTCCAGGTTTTGGGATCCAGGGGAAAATCTCTATGTATATGTGTTTTATGTGTTATGCTCTCGCATTGTTTATTTTCTGTGTTTTAGAATTCATATGTAGGTAATTTCTGTACGGGGTTAAAACCTACAAATAAGAAAAAGATCGCTCCTTCAGAGGAGCAGTCAACAAATTAGCCAAACCCAAAATAAAAGGCCAATATGCCTACTGACGATGGAAAGGATAAACCCGCCACATTTCCTTGCAAAATATGTGCTGAAGACCATATGACCTATCGTTGTCCGCGTCTTCAGGAATGCACAAAATACATTGCTAGAAAGGATACTGGCCAGACCCCCGCTGTCCTAAAAAATACTTTCCCTGCTCAGCAGCAGCAAAACCTTATTGCAAACCAACCACAACCCTCGTAAGGGGGCAATGATGGTTCACAACATCCTTTAGCTAGTGAAGGATCTTCTACCGTTTTCACATTTGAAATGGTAGATCTACAAACACGAGCCAAATCTTATGGAACTCATGTCGCTCATGTAAAGGAAACTTCCTCAAGTCCAAACCCACCACTGCCCAACGATTTGCATATCGAAAGGCCGGTTGTGGACCTTGTAATTTGACCCCTAAAAGGGGCACTTCGACGCACAAAGCACATTACATCTGCACGTGCCGCCCAAAACTACAACATTGTAGAATATTTGGCACAAGCGTCATCAGCTATGTTGGTGCTCGAAGTATTACAAACATGCCCAACACAATGGAAAGATTTTCTTTCGGCTATTGGTGGTATTGACCCAAAGGATTCCATTCTTGCTATTTTCAACATGGAAAAGTGTAAACCTCCCCTTTCTCACAAACTTGCATTCCAGGTGCATATAACTTTGAAAGGTAAAGGTATACACAGAACTGTCATCGACGAAGGTGCTTCTACCTGCGTCATGTTGGCTTCATGTTGGCTCACCCTAGGTTCTCCAACTCTAACCCCACCTTCCAACTCCCTAAAAGCTTTCGACGGCCACACTTTCATCCCAAAAGGATACCTAGCCAACTACCCCATCACTTTGTATGGGAAAACGGTAATTGTTGACATAGAAGTCATAGAAAAAAAACTCGACTATAATCTCTTGCTGGGTCGTAGTTGGGAATATGCCATGACGGCCATAGTATCTACTATCTTTCGCATCATCCTATTTCCATTGGATGGAAAGGTTATTACAGTAGATCAGTTGCCTTTCTGCACCCCTAATTATTCACCATTACCAAGTGACTCTGTACCCCTAGTAGGAGGTGGAACTGACTGCTATGTCAGTTTAGGTACTGGTCTACTAAAGGCTTCTTCCCTCATGGGTTGTTTTCCTATTCAGCTGCCCAATGTTTCACAGACGGTCAACATGCTTTCATCTATTCCTCATGAATAAACCAATCCATGGATCCTACTATCTCCTTCAGACATTGACACATATGGAGAAAAAATGTCGTTGTCACCAGCTGAATCAGCCTGCCAAGCCATTCAATTTGCATCCGAATCTTCGGTCACTTTGGTTTCGGCCAACAGTACCACTACCCCTCCCATAACCTCTCCTTCTTTCGATCCACTCAATCATTCCTACCTATGGACGAAGCTATTAGAGAGATCACGAGTTTAGAAGAGCGACCTTGGGAGGAATTGAACCGTCGTGTTTCGATATCTGATTCGGATACGATACCTCTTCAAATCCTATCACCTGACATACCAGAAATCATTTCCTCACCATATACGACTATCCACACTATCGACTCAGAAGGAAATAGGGCAGTATTTCAAAAACATTGCTCATCGATACTTTTGTCATGACAGGCATCATGGAAAACATACAGATTGGAGCCAATCACAATCCTAAGGAAATTGTGAGCTTCACCTACCCGTTTAGAGACTTCCGCGATGTTTTTCCTTGGTCTTATGAGGAAATGCATGGCATAGACCCTTCTATTGTCAAGCATGAGATCAAGGAATATCGAGCATTCTTTTTCTGGTATTTTTCTTGCTCATTAATTTGAAAAAACCTCGAGTCTCCTTCTTCAGGCTTGTTAAACTACCATGAAGAAGATTGAGCATTCTTTTTATGGTATTTTTCTTGCTCGTTAATTCGAAAAACCTCGATTCTTCTTCTTTGGGCTCGTTAAACTACTACAACGAAGATATAGAGAAATTTTTAAGATATTTTATTTCTCTTTAAAAAATAAGGAACATCTCTGATATTTCATCGTTGTGCTCATTAAATCTATACGACGATGCTCTAAGCAACTCTTTTTTGATCTTTTTCCAGCTCACTAAACTAAAAACGACTAAGGGAGTATTCTTTTTAGGCACTTTTTTCTTGCTCTTTAAACTGAAAAACTCCAGAGCTTTGTTTTTAGGCTCGTTAAACTTTATAAAGATGACCTGAGCATTCTTTTAGGTACTTTTCTCGCTCGTTAAACTGAAAAATCTCAAGTTTTTGTTACCGGGCTCGTTAAAAATATACGACAGCAGCAAGAGCACTTTATTTTTTGGGACCGTTTCTCGCTCTTAAATTGAAAAGTCCATGAGTTTTTCTCCTCCTTCGAGCTCATTAAAACTATGAAGAAGGAATGAGCCATTCTTTTCCCTCTTTTTCTCGCTCATTAAACTAAAAATTATACCTTGAGTTTTCTTCATCTGACTCATTAAAAATTTTGATGAAGGTATTGAGTTTATCGTCGCGTGACTCATTAAAATTTCACGAAAAAAACGAGTTTAGTCTGTCGCCCCATACTCGTAACAAAATGAGGTCGACATCTATTGAAAATAGGTTTCTCTTTATCCGGGTTCAATAGATTAACTAACGAAAAAGTAACTGATCCAGGTATACTATTAACCTTTTGTCACACCCGGTTAACGACTATGACAAAGGGGCCACCATGGAGTTGCTCTTTACGATCCTTTCAGACTCTCTAAATATGAAAAGACCACTGAGTTGTCTAGTCTGGACTCTTTAATTACACAGACAAGATATAGAGTCGTTCTTTTTACGATACTTTTCAGACTCTTAAAACATGAAAAAAACGACGAGTTTGTTTTTCTGGACTCATTAAACTAATTAGATAGGGCAAAGATTCATTCTTTTTGCGATCCTTTTCAGACTCCTTCAACATGAAAATATCGATGAGTTTACCCGTCTGGACTCGTTAAATTAATCAGACGGGGAAAGTGGACAATACAACCGTATTCTGTATTAGAAAGCATGGTTTGGCAGCAGTCGTTCCCTTGAACATGGCACTCCCTCAAATAAACCTTCCTTTTGATGGCCTCTCAATATGAACCCTACCATCCTATGAGTTTAGCCTATATACCCTGATGTAATTGCATCTCTGTATCCTAACACTCTGTAGTGTTCATGAGTCTAGTGTTGTCTAGTTAAAACCGTTGTCGTGCCTTCTATTGTTCAAGGGTTAACCATTTGTTTCCTCCATCAACCGATCAAACATATCCTTTCATCATGCCCTCCGTTGTGTAGACCCAAATGCTCAAAATATTCCTCAAAAAACAAAATCATTCTTGTCCCGTTTCATGTCGATTGATGTAGGACACATCATTGCCTACCTTTCAACTTCAACACTCTATCTAGGAAGATAACCCATAAACACATTTAGTGCCTTGGTACTTGCAGACATTAGTGGCAGGTTACCTTGTGTTTGATCAGGGGTTCTCATTATTGGTTCCTGGTTAAGCGATTCTACAGGTGTTCGAAGACAAAGACATCTTTCACACTCGCTAGTTTGTACTGCGCATCTTGGAGACCATCACCATTATCGGTGGCCTTCCTCGCATCTGTTAATGGTATCCATTATTGACTGGTAATCAGTTGATTTCGTTCATGTTCGACATCAATGCATATTTTCACATGTATCGATCTATGCTATTCGGTGAAGCAGAAATTAAGACCTTGGGCAGAGGCTTGCATCATTTAGCCTTATTTCCTCTCCCAAGCTGCGGATATTGTTTTTTGGAGATAGTTGTTTCAGGATGATTCTATTATGACAACTGGATCCGCATTGTGCTTATGGGTGACCAGTATTGTTATATCTCTTTGGAGAAAATTACTATAACATAGCTACTGAGCATGGGAGTGCCTGACTGAGGACATGATTTTAGCAGTTTTAAATATATGTGTTGTATCAGGTTTCCCGTTCTGCCCAAAGCTTCTCTCTCTCACCTTTTGACAGGACAAATTACAGTTTTAGTAAAGTATTTGGCCATCGTCTCTACCTTTGATCTCATACTTTGGTGGGCATCTGTTATATAACAAAATGACCTCCTCATCAACTCAGAGGTGAAAGATAGGATTACTGAAGCAAAGACCATAATTACAAGTCTTCATTCCACACTAACACTGGTTGCACACTGAAAACCTTCTTTATAAAGCTTGTTACCAAGCCTAAGGGTGTGTTAGTGACCCTACTAACTCAAGTTGTTAGACCAGGGGTAGCGTTAGTGAAACTAAGGGAAGTTCCAAGGGTCAAAGGAATGAATTGACTCACAAATATCTAGATATTTGTTCCTAAAAAGACTCAAGAAAAGCAAGAAAATATCTTAAATCGACCTATTTTGAGAAATTCTAATCTAAACAGAGGCAAATGGGAAAGAGCTGAAAAGAAGGGTAAGTTCATTCCTTTTGCCCTAGTGAACTCTATGAGGAGCTTGGCAACCCTAACTCGATTGCTACATGAGCAGTGAGAGGGTTATTGTGAAAGGGGTCAAAGAATTTGAAAGGATAGCCTACTAAGCTGTTGAGAATTGTCTCATATCTGAAGAAGTGAACTAGAGAGAGAGAGAGAGAGAGAGAGAGAGAGAGAAGCGGAAGAGGCAAAGGAATACTGATACAACGGATGGTTGTAATTACTCTTCTGTTATTAATACATAATTGTGGTTGTGTTCCCTACTCCATGGTGTCGGTAACATTGTTCATTAAGTTGTTCATTCGATACTTGTTTATATGAGTAGTTTAGTTGTATGCAAATATATGTTCATTGTGTATTCATATATTGGTTTTCAAAGTTGTATGCAGTGATTGTGTTTGCCTTTCCTTTGTGCGGGAATTGATTTGGAGCTGGCATTGAGGGAGTTCTTCTTTGTTGCATTACGATCTCCAAACAAATCTAGAAGGAGACTTAAGGTAATCCTCTTTCCATACTTTGTTAATTGATATTTGTATATGAACATGTGTATAACTTGGTAGCATCTGCAGATAATCTTACAGTCTGTCGAAGGTCCTAGGAAGGCCTTTGAGGGTAGTTTTCATTCTCCATACACCATGAATTTTACCCCATAGCATTCGGTGGAGGATAGTAATGCTAGATAGCTTGAGGATTCTGTAATAGTTCTTTTGGTTTGTACACTTGCCTCTTTTTCCCCTATAATTTGAGTTTCTAGATGATTTTTCTAAACATACCTGGACGGAGTCTTTTCTTCTACCATTATCTCTTCTTCTAGTGCTTCATTGGTTTCTTCTTCAGAATCATTGTGATTTGATGTGGGAAAATAATCCCCATCTTCTTCATTTTCATAATCTTTTGTTTTTATCTGTTTTGGATTTTTGCATGCTTCATCAACTACAACATCAATACTTTCAACAATTTTCCCAAGTCTTTTATTATAACATTTATATCCTTTACTTCGGGAAGAGTAATGAAGAAGAATACCTTCATATGTGCTAGGCTCAAACTTACCAAGTTTTTCATCAGTCCTTTTGACATAACATTTGCTTCCAAAAACTTTAAATTATTTTATTGTAGGAGTCTTACCATACCAAAGTTCATGTGGAGTTTAAGTGTTGTTTACCCGAACACTTGCTTGGTTGAGAATAGTTTATGGCGGCGAATGTAGCTTCACCCCAGAAGGTTGCAGGAGTTCCAGATTCATCTAGCATAGCTCGAGCCATTTGTTGAATAGTTCTGTTCATTATTTCTACCACTCCATTTTGCTGAGGAGTCCTTGCGGTGGAGAACCGCCTTTTTATTCCATGTTTTTCACAAAAGTCAAAGAATTCATCTGAGGTAAATTCCCCTCCTCGATCAGATCTGAGGCATTTGACTTTGCGATCTGATTCATTTTCAACCAAAGCTTTGAAGGCTTTGAAATTTTCAAATGCTTCATCTTTATGATTTAGAAGACCTATCCAACACATTCTAGAAAAATCATCAATGAACAAAATAAAGTATTCTTCTCCACGATGTGCCTCTTTCCTTGATGGTCCACATTAGTCAATATGAACAAGTTCAAGAGGCTTACTAGCTAACCCTTCCTTTTCAATGAAGTGAGATTTAGTTTGCTTACCGAATTGATATGGTTTGCATATTGTATTTTCAGGAATGTTGATATCTGGAAGATCATGAACAACCTGGAATTTGCATTCTTTTCTTATTTGAGAAAAACTTAGATGTCCCAATCTTCTATGCCATAGCTAGTTTTCATCATTTTTTCTTAGATAGCACTGTTGTTGTCCTCCCTTGAGTATGTACAAGTTATTTGGAGTTCTTTTTCCTTTTATCATAGTTTCTTCTGTATCAAGCTCACGAACAACACATCCATTTGATAGAAACACCACTTCATTTCCTTGATCACACATTTGACTGACACTCAACAGGTTATGCTTTAGACCATTTACATACATAACATTCCCATATTTAACCTTTTCTTTTAAGAAAACAGAGCCTTTACCTTTTATGACAGCGGGAGTGTTGCTTCCAAATGAGACATTCTTTTCCTTTTCTAAGGCATTTGTTAAACACACATGGACAGCAAGAGAGATATGAAAGATAAAACATGAGAGTGCAATTTTTATTAACAAGAGATATACATTTATAGTACAATATGTGACCGTTGGGTTTCACATCCCAAGGTCTCTTGGATTGTTTTGTCTATTCGGCTTCCACACTAACCCATTGAGGATTAGGTATCCAACATTCCCCCCCTTAATCCGAAGGGTTATGTATGAGTCCAAGAAGAGAGTTGTAATAAACAATGTGCAAAAATGCATGGCAGCACTAGGCTCAATGTGCTCTCTGAAATGTTGGTATAAAGGGCGGTGGTTTAAGGATGACCACCAACACTGGAATGCGTAGTGTAGTTCCCGGAACTCTTCCAAAACTGGCATGAAACTGAAGTCTTCTACTAGAGGAAGTGCTCCTATTGTTTTGAAGAGGGAAACCTTCAACCATGAAAGGGAGGTCTCACCCCGTATAAAAGGGAGAACTTCAACCTGAAAAGGGAAGCCTCAACCTGTGATGGTTTAAGGTTGACCAACAACTCTGTAATGCTTAATGAAATTCCTGGAACTCTTCCAAATCTGGCAAGAAGCTGGTGTCTTCTGCTAGAGGAAGTGTTCTCAATTGTGTCCCTGGAATTCTTCCAAAAATGGCAAGAAGTTGAAGTCTTCTGCTAGAGGAAGTGTCCTAGATTACCAATTGAAGGCATGTTCATGGACATCTTTGTTTCTGGCTACAACTCTGAAACTGGTGTGGCAGGTTGTGGCTCAGGCTCGCTTGATGTGGCTTTGAAGCTTGTAGATGACCATCATTTCCCCCCTGTTAGATACAAGGTGAGAAGATGGAGAAAAACCAACTGCAAGACTGTTCAATACTCTGGAACAAGTTCTGACATGTGTTTAGAATATCTTCTTGGTTGTTGATGCCCATTGCCAAGAAGCGATCCATCCATGATGAATCTTTGTTCTTGCAGGACGTTTGTTTCTGAAGAATCTGTGTGAAGAATGGGTGGTTTTATGACAGTTCTTACATGGATGAACATCAAAACAATGATCTTTCAAATGGCCAACTCGGTCACAGTGTTGGCATTTCACAATCTGTTATTGTTGTTGTTGTTGTTGTGGAAGAGGGGCAGAGTCTAGAACAGCTGGAGGTGAACTGTCATGAGGAGCAGGTGAACTGTCATGAATGAATCCAGCACTCTGAAACTGAATGGGCTTGGCGTAGTCTGGAATATGAAAGGACAAGTCCTTGTCATATCCAAGACCAGTTCTGTGCTTGTTGTGGACAAGCTATTCCCAATGTCTGATGATGGGCATGGGAAGTGTAGACTGAGTTTCTGCATCTGCATGTACAATGGCTGCTTTATTGGGCACTGGATCTGAATGAACTTCAACAATATTGTCTTGCTATTTATGGGAGTCTGTTTCATTGTTCTGAATAGGTTCAGAATGATGACTCCTCTGTTTTAATTCTTCTTGCTGTAGCTTTGTCTCAAGCTGCAAAAACTCAATATTCTCCTGTGCATTTTGTAGACATATTTTAATATTGAATAAAGAGGTTTTGTTGATCTTAACCATCTCATCAACAGTGGAATGTATTAGAGTATTCAACAACTCTAATGCATTATCAAGTCTGGTCATTTTCTTCATCATCTTATACATTAAAGAAACTGATCACAACTATCAACCAGTGAAGAAGAAGCAACAATCATTCACAATTCAATGTCACTACAATATCCTTTATAAATGTCAGAAAATGATCAATGTGCAACATAAAGGTTTACAATCAGCCCACCAAACTCTTTATGCAGCAGTGGAATCAAGGAATCAATGTACTATAATGAGTTTTGAATACAATGCTACACTGGAGCAACAACAACTGCAAACTTGATTGGATCCTTCAAATACTCGTTCACTCTTCAACGTATATCAACACTTCAGTATCAACTAATGAGAAGAATATACAGCCACACAAACAGCCTCTAAATGACATCCAAATTGTGACAAACTCATTCTGGTATGGTAGAAATTGACCCAGAATACCAACAGACCAACCAGCAGCAATATATTAGGTAACTCGGTAACTATGTTTGAGTTCCTCCAAGTACCACACACAAACACTTTATAATTCGGCTTTGCTTGTGGGTAAACTAGGGAACCAATTAAAAATCAATCACTTACAGATTGCTTGAGTATGCCTTCTTTTGCTAACCTCTATTTGATGCTTGCCAAACGCTATCTGAAGCTTCTTTTGCTAAGGTTACATTTCATGAAGCCGTTATACTGCTGATGCTCTTTGCCCCTGCCATCCTTTGCAAGAAGACACAAGTCTGTTGCCTCAAATCTGCATTACTGCTAAAGCTAGACTGCTGCACATCTAAATGGGCATATAAAACTTCAGCGTAAATGTAATTTGGCACGGAAATATATATGACAGGACGCATGTGCGTTTGGTAACCAGAAAGGATGGGTGTGATTGGTAGCCGAAATAGGAAATGTTAAAGCAAAAAATGGCAGATCTGTCAAGCTGAGTTCTGATCCAACATATCGAATATGCTACCATACAGATGCATCATTGAGCGTAATTTCATTTCCAGTTCTTAAAATGAGTAGCACAGAAAACTATGCGTGGTTTGAGTTATGATTGATTTCTGTAAGCATTCTTTGAGAACTTTAAGGTTTGACTTTACTCAGAAAGAGACAATTACCATAAGCAAGACGTGCTAGCACAAAATGAAGAATGCTCTCAAAAGGAGTCCATGATCCCTTCCAAAACACATCTCCACGATTCCACTGCGCCACGCTCAGCACATCTCCATGCATGAACAGCACATCTGTTTTAATACATCGGTTATTTTTTTTTTTTTAATGAGACAGCGTAGTATTCCAACAGTGTAGTATTCTGGCACAGCGTAGTGGATAGGTGTGATGTCGCTGGAGGATGGCAGTATATGGGCAGTAGCGCAAGGGCTTAGTTAAAGATGCAGACGGGCTTCAAGAGAATCTGGTGCAACCATCTGATTCGGTTTCTCTTTCTGCGGAGAAACTGAGCACATCTAAACCAAACTCTGATACCAAACTGCGGTTGCTCTGATACCATTTGGTTTGTTCGAAGGATGCCACACAAGTAAATCGGAGTCCACAACGGCTGAATCTTTGGCTTCCAGAAAAACGAAAAAATGACCGGTTCTGCCTTTTGGGGAGCCTGCCTTCTCTTATTTATTTCGAATAAATGAACAGTGACAACAGCCAACAACGACTCTCAGGTTGTATGAAATTTAAAATCGATAACATCCAAAGAGCACCGACCTATTAGAATTTGCTTCGTATATGAATGAATGAGTGTGACTTTGCTTCGTATATGAATGAATGAGAATGACAGTTTGACACAGGTGATGATTATATCACGCTATTTCCAAACCTTGGTTCTCGTTGCCATTGAGTGATTCAGAAGATTATGTTAAGGAGAAAACGCCAATGCAATCAAATTTGTCAGTTTAGATAGAAGAATCTCAACCATTGGGAACACCCATGAATGGTATCTCTTTTGATGTAAGTGCTACAACGGAAACAATAGAAAGCAATGTAACATACAGTGAACTCAAGGAACTGTGAACAGAATGGGAGCTGATCAAATATGCGAGATGCTAGATGGACAAGAGCCAAATAGATGATGTCGTCTTGGTCGGGGGTTCGACTATCACTTTGTGCAGGAATTCAAAAGAAAGCACAGAAAAGACATCAGCGGGAATGCCAGAGCTCTTCGCAGGCTGAGAACAGCATGTGAGAGGGAAAAAAGAATGTTGTCTTCTACTACACAGACAACGATTGAGATTGATTCTCTATATGAAGGAATTGATTTTTACGCCATAATTACTCGAACTCGCTTCGAGGAACTCAACATGGATCTTTTCAGGAGAAGTATGGAGCCTGTGGAGAAATGTATGCGATCGATGCACATTCGATTGTTAGCTGGAATTGTAACAGTTATTTCCATAAAGACTGTTAGAATTCCAGGAGTGTAGGTCACACAGGCGCAGGTAGGATAGTGCGTTACATAGAATATTGCAGAGTATAAAACCACTATAATTTTAGGAGCAAAGATAGAGATGATTTGAGCGCAGAGAAATGTAGCAGCGTATGGGAGCCAAAAGCAGTATCTTTACACAGGATATCAGGTTTGACAGAAAAGGTCAGACAACTGACAAGCAGGTAATAGTAGCGTATTGTACGGAGCAGGCTTTGTATGGAGTAGCGCTTTTAAATGGAGCGTTTATGGACAGAGAGCACAGGTAATGGCAGACAGAGGTCAGGTAATGCAGAAGAGAGTCTTAAAATAGCCAGAGTCAGGTGCAGCATATACAGTGCCATAGGTCAGGTAGAAGAGGCAGTAGATTTCTGGTAGACAATGAATTAATGGAGCGTTTCAGGTAATGGGAAGAAATGACATATATATAGAGACCACAAAACAAGTGGCTCAAATTGGAGCAGGACCAGCAATCGCCCGCTCTGATACCATGTTAAACACACATGGATAGAAAGAGAGATATGAAAGATAAAACATGAGAGTGCAATTTTTATTAACAAGAGATATACATTTATAGTACAATATGTGACCATTGGGTTTCACATCCCAAGGTCTCTTGGACTGCTTTGTCTATTTGGCTTCCACACTAACCCATTGAGGATTAGGTTTCCAACAGCATTATATGAGTGAAGTTTTTCTTTGTCACCTGTCATGTGTTTTGAGCATCCACTGTCGATGTACCACTGATTTTCTTGTCCTTTTGCATACAAGGTTATACCACATCTTTCTGTTTGAGGTTCTTTCCTTTTCCATATCTTGGTATTTGATGAAGTTTGCTCCTTTTGAGATGTTTGCCGAAATTTGCTCCTGCATTCAGTTTCTTCATGGCCAAAGTTGTTACAAATTTAGCATCATATTTCATTTTCAAGAAGAGAAAAGTTATTACAGGATATTTTCTTGATCCCTGTCACATTCCTTTGATTTCGTGCTTCTCTAGTCGTGATGGTTTTTTAAGCAACACATTCAGCAACTTTGTGTCCAAAATTATGACATGAGAAACATTGACCATTAAAGAAGTTCCTTCGATTATCAAATCTATTGACCTAGTGATTGTAGTTTCTATTGATATTCATCTTTGGAGAAAGTTGACTATGGTTTACCTGAGGTTGGTTGTGGCTTCTATTCATCCTTGAAGAAAATTGAGTTTGATTTACCTAGTGATCTGCTTTATGCCTTTGCTAACGATTGTCATATTGTTCGTTGTTCTTTGCTGCATCTAGATAGCTTTTAGTGGTAGTTGACGGCTTCTGTGATTGAGATGCTTCTTAAGTATATCCAGGACCTGTCTTTATCAGAGGAGAATGCTACACTTTGATAATTTCATTTAAGGTTTCCGATCCTTTAGGAAATCTAAGATTGAGAGATTTCTACTTCTCAAGATCCTTTCTTAGACCCACAATTTCACATTCTAGTTTTTCATTGTGTTTTTCTTTTTCATCAAGTTGGTATGTCAAGGTATCTATAATCATATTCTTTTATCTAAACATATTTTGAGTTTAGAGATTTCTTCATGAATTTCATCTTCCTCTAAAGCATCCCAAAAATTATCATCGTCATAAGCCATTAGAATTCTATAGTCATTACTATTTTCATCTTCATCACTATTTGATAAACCATTGCTATCTTCATGAGTATAGTAACTCATTTTACTTGCAACTTGTTTTCTATTCCATTTTTCATATTCCTTCCCTTTATCAAATTTATCTTTATGAGGACATTGGCAGCATAATGACCGACTCTACTATAGGCAAAACATTTGAAGGGAGTTTACCTCTAAATATTACGGAACCCCGTTGAAGCTTCTTGACAAAGTTTACTTCATCTTCTTCTTCTGAAATATGTCTTTATTCATTGAGTTCTTCCTTTCCTTTTGCTGAAGCTTTAAATGCAACTTCTCTCATATCTGATGGACCTCCTTTTCTCATCTCAAAGGAAGTTAAGATTCCATGAAGCTGTGTCATAATGATAGTCTACAGATCATATTTTTCTTCTATGGCAGACACTTTTGATTCAAATTTAGCAGACAAGGATCTTAAAACTTTCTCAACTAAGGTAACTTCCTTTATATATTCACCCAGATTCTTCATACAATTGAAAACCTCATCTATTTGTACGAAGTAACTAGCTATACTTTCATCATTGTGCATATTAAGAGTTTCATATTGAATTTTGAGAGTTTGAAGTTTAGCACATTTTACCTTAGAGTCTACTTCGTAGCTCAAAATCATTTTGTCCCATATTTCTTTGGCTGATTTGAGATGCATAACTTTGACAAACTCTAATTGTGACAGACTTCCCAATAATGTATTGACATCCCTAGCATTGGTTTCATATTGTGTTTTACCTGCCGTATCTGTAGGAATTGCTGATAGAAATGTATATCCTCCTTCCACGATTTCCCAGACATATGTTCCAAGTGATTGTAGATAGGTTAAGGTTCTTATCTTCCAATAAACAAAGTTTCTCCCATCAAAGATTTGCTGATGGATACCACGCTTTCTTGATTACTCATGATGATGGATCTCCCTTCAAGCGATCAAGCTTCTTCTGAAGGACCTGATCTGATACCAATTGTTGGAAATAATACTGAGAGGGGGGCTGAATCAGTATTATCAAGTTAATAATTTTATTTCCCAAATAGATTTGTATACGCTACTTCAACTAAGTGAACAAGCGTGTACACGTGATTGTACTTAAGGCAACCAACGTATATGTAGAGAACTTTTGAATTACCCAATTTAATATGCATTGAACTTTAACTAGTATATCATAGATTTATTAGACAATGCAGAAAAAGTAGAATAAAGCATCACACATAAGAAACACACATGAACACCAAGATATAAGGTGGAAACCCAATGTGAGTAAAAACCACCTGCTACTGTTGTCTCTATCTTCTTTTAATAATAAGAAATATGTTTACAATTTTGTACTAGTGCAGACTCATACCAGTATACAGGCTTCTACCTGTAGAAGGCTACAACCTTCTTTCATTCTCTAGCATCTACTGGAAGGGAGCTACAACCCCCTAGCTCTTGTACTAGCCGATATGTTTACTAGTACGTAGGTGTCAACCTAAAGAAGGCTACGACCTTATTTCTTCCTTTAGGGACCATGTTTCATTAATTTTTAGACTAGATCCATCAACAACATCATAAATCAATCATCAAATACATCTGCATCAACCAATCATTGAAACTCAACCACAACTGAATCATAACCCATCGTCAAATCACAATCAATTTGATCATACAGAATACTGTCACCAGAATATAGTAACCAGAGCCCAAACCAGAACCTAGAATTCTGCAACAGCAAACAGAAACAACTGAAACATACTTTATGAGGTATATGCTACTTCCATGTGTCGAACCTATGTGTATACGCGTTTTTCTCAAACCCAACCAGTGTATACATCTGCAAATATTAATTCATAATTCTGCAGCTATTGCAGACTTCAATTATACCCAGATCATAATATTTACAGACTAACACATGCATCAGTATTCAGATCTAGACTATACATCATCAAACCACATAAAGATAATTCATTTCAAGCCTTAAGATCCCGATCCATCATTAGATCTTATCCTTCATCAACCACTAAGGTTCATCCTTGGTTCAGATCAAGCACAACACCATAAGCCAATAACCTACATACTAGATCTCACGCTTCATCAGATATTTGATACTTGCACAGTTGGCCGAATGATCTTCCCCTCCTTTTATAGTTTTATGCCTTTTTCAATACCATGGACCAAAACCACTTAGGACCAATACCTTAGACCAAATACCTGCGGTCAATACCTCAGACCGGATACCTTGGACCAATACCATGGATCAAAATACCATGGACCAAATACCTCGGACCGAAAACTTATTTTTCCAAGGTTTACACACTTTTCCTTCTGTGAAAGTGCATGTGTACATATACGCTACTTGTGGTCGGTGAACCTACGTGTATATGTAGCTTGGTCAAGGTGAACCTGCGTATATCTCTATTTCTTCATTCTGTGTAGATTGATCTGTAATTCTTTGTTGATACCATACTGTACTATGATCTTTCATCTGAGTGAGTTGCCATCAAGGACAACACCTGTATCATAATGCCAATAGGTAGAGCGTAGGTTCTATGTTTTCAAATTATAGTTTCATTGGGATCAACTTTGTTTTTTTTTTTTGCATATATTTTTAAATAGAAATCTTAGACTCGGCACTAGTATCTCTGGCATCTTCGCCACTGTCACACCTAGGTATCAACTATATAATAGAATATTAACAAAAATATAAGATAAGTCATTATATAATCCCACTAAAATAGAATGTCCCAACATGTACAATGACATGACAACTCCTAGACATGTGATGTGCTGAATAAAATTCAGTTAGGTAAGTGATTTGTATAGAATAAGTCCTAGTTTTACCACATATTGACCTTCACCAATATTTATCTTCTCAACCTTGCTTCCTTAAATGACAACATATGTGCATGGATGGAGAACTGGGTAGTGTGATGTGGATTTTTGTGATTTACATTTGACTATATGTCAAGGCACTCATCAACATTTCATCAACAAATGACAACAAATACCCATGGAAAGACTATTAGGGAGGTGAGGTATGGCCCTCTCTTGGAGTGCTTGTTAGGTGAGGTATGACCCTTCATCTTCTAAGTGTTGGTTAGGTGAGTGTAACAACCTCATCCCACATCTACCCAAGCAAACGGCCAACTGAGGTAAATATGTGACAAGAGGTTATTATAATGGGATTTAATCTCCTAGGTGACCTTAAGGAAGTGGAATTGACAGAAACAAATAACACAAACATTCCACGTCAACAAAAAAACTTCGAAGATCCAACCCAACCACTCATGTAACCATCTCCTAAGACCAAATGAAGTTTTAGACCACTAAACCCTCATATTCTCCCTTGATATGGACAAGCATGCATCCAGGAGGCTCTGGACGCTCCCACAACATGGGTATGCATGTGTCCAGGGACATTTCTCCTCATACCAGTGCCCACGACTCCATGATTTGTGGCACATTTTCAGGCCTGGAGCCCAGGTCATTGGCCAAAACTCAATGATACCTTCGGAAATGAATTTACACAACATAACAATGATGCATTTTCAAAGACAATGACAAGGTCTAAACTGGACCCCTACTAGCCATGACAAGAAGTTTTTCAAACATGTCACAAATATGCAATCTACAGGTCTAAACACCATAACTGAGCATAGGGGTGTCATACTTATCTAAGAATTGCTAAGAAGAATTGTTCCCTTATATCATTAACTGCATTATCATCTATTAGGTCATAGATACATTGTTCATTCATTTACAAATCAAAACATGAGGAGAGCCATACATCATCACTATAATAATACATGCTTATAACCAGCATGATAAAAACATAAATACCAAGGATACATCAACCATAGAATCCACATACAAACCAATACATTTACACATAAGATACCAAGGAAATAACCTCTTATTAATGAATGCAAAATCCAATCCGGGATGGGACTACCACGTTCCACCCTATAATAGAATGGATGAGCCAATTCTCTCTTCAGCCATTCACCATGTGCCATATTCTAAGCATGCATGTGGGACCCAAACCAAAAGAACCATCCAAGGAATCCTGAGCCGAAACCACCTCACCCTCATCAGTAGAAACCAAGATTTACCATAATCCATCCAGGATCACTATGCCAAACAATAAAAATGTAATAACATGCTTTACCATGATCTCCACCAGATCACTATGCCAAAGCGAGCATGGATGCCACCAGATTTATCCACCTACATCGTGAGGAATTTTCCTGTCTCCTAGTCTCTTAGGCTTTACTGCAATCCACACCAGATCACTAGTCCCTAACCGGGACCCACTCTCCAGGCTTTACCGCATATCCCATCTTGGGATTACTAGGCCTGATGGAGAGCACCCACCTCCAGGATTTACTGTATATCCTGCCATTCACCAGTCAAGGATTCATTGGCCCACTGAGACAACACAAAATCTAGCTATATCGTAACCCACTGTTCCGTTTAGGGGTTTCTAGGCCATGTGTTTTATTATTAAGAGATCCACCTCAGTTAGCTTTGAATCCATCTAGAAATCTAGGTCAACTAAAACATGAGGGCACCATCACACCGTGGTTATCTAGAAATGACAGGGCTAGGCTGAAAACACTGTCACACTTGGCAAAACCCATGCCATAACAACAAAGAACCACATGAAATACCATGCATGCCAAATCTAGCAAGGAAAACACACATGAAAATAGATACTTGCAGAGAAACCCACTGTAGCTTCTTGATCCTGATATTCCTTACTTGCTCCTTCCTTCCTTTTGCCTTCTTTGCCTTTATTGATCCACTGCCAAAGTGCTCCAAGAAAAATCTAAGTGTCCCAGAGTGAGAGAAAGAAAGAATAACAAGAGAGCTCCAAAACTGAATTGACAAAATGTTACAAACTGATCCTCAAAAGCCTTTTTATTAATTAGGCCTCTATTTTCTTCATTTTCCATTATTTTCATTCAATTTCCTCCTCACATGCAAATTGTGACCTTTCACCTCCCTTTTCTCCTAATTTTCATTATTTTCATAAATAAATGTGCCAAAAATGCCATTTTTCCTTTCCAAAGTCTTTTACATTTCCTTTTCCAATTTCCTTAGCTATAATAAACCAATGAACACCCACACTAGGATGCCTTTCCCAACATTCAGCTTGTAATAAGTGTCCCATCAATCGTGGTTATTATTTTTTTCCTTTAGTAAATTTTATTACATTGAATTTTCACTAGGGCTATTATAGAACCCTCCCCCTTGTGGGACACCATCCTCAGTGTTTGGTGAAATGTTTTTCATTGTTGTATGTGTTTCCTCATCTACTATAGGGAATCCAAATGAGTTATCTCCTTCCCTATTTCCTCTACCTCCTCCATTGTTACCTCTACCTCCTCCATTGTTTCCTCTACCTCTCCCTCTACCCCCTCCTCCAAATAGTGAAAATTCTCCATCTTGTTCTTCTTCTGCCATAATATTTTCCTCAGAATCTTCTGGTTCTTCTATTAATGGCTGATGAGAGAGAGTTTCTACTTCTTCTTCTTCACTAGGTATTCCTACTTCTTCAACTACAATAGGCTCCCTTGTAGAGGTGAAAAATGTTTTCTCTCCTAGGTCTGGTTTAGTAGATGAAGTGGGAGAATCTTCTAACTGAGTTTTTGCCCCTTGAATTCCAGGAATCCTAAGGCCGGGAGTATGAGTCTGGGATGGAGGTGTGTCCTTTCTAACCCTTGGTGGACTAGGTGGAGTTGTGAAAATTGAACTTCTGCCCCTAGCTATAAATCTACCCCCAGAATCTCTTTCTCTATGCATGTCATTGTTTTGTTTTGTTGTTTTTTGATTTTTTTTTTTAATGAATGTAAGAAGTAAGGCTACCTAGTTACACTTCCCTAGCAATGACACCAAAATGTTTAGTCAATTTAGTGTCCTAAATTGCTACATAAATTATCAATCCAGGTGTCGTAAATTGATGAAGTGTAGTGCACTATATGTGCTAGATGACCCTTCCTTACCTCAGTATTTTCAAGTTCATGTTTGTTTTGGGGTTTTGTTGTTTTGATTCCTAATGTTCTGCAATGTAATCGAAATCTTAATCTACTGTTGCTAAGAACCTAGAGAAATGAAGTGAGTGCTTTTAGGCCAAATTTGGACTTAAAGTTTTTAAACAAGAAAGTGAAAAACAGAGCTTCTCTTCTTGCTATTGTGATTGTTCCCAAAACATGAACTGAAAGGACTCTTAAAACTACTATCTACTCAATTACAAAACCAAAACTTAAATGAGAAAATGGGACTGCAGCTATCTATGATAAACTAAAAATGAAATACTGGAAACAAAATTACTTCTGTTGTCTGATCTACTTGCAAAATTAAAGCTTAGTGAGAAACTGAATATGGAACTATAGTTAGACTAAGTGAAAGAAACAAAAATGAAATTACAACTATTCTGTTTGTGAAGGCAAGACTGTTTCCAGGAAAACTAGTGTCTTTTCGATCTGCTAGTCCCACTAGGATTGGTAGCTATCCTAGAAACAAACAATCAAAGCAATTTGCAATTTCCTTTATGTATGATAGATAAGAGAGAAGCAAAGGGACCAACCTAGATCTTCCGCTTGACTCCTTGCTTGATTCCTCTCTCCCTTGATAGAGCTTGCACCTCTTCTCCTACTTATCCCGCTCAATGAATACCTATAGAGACAAAGTAACAAAACACCATCAAAGCATCTCGATCTATTATATCATAACCAATGCAGAATCAGAAATACATTGAACATACAATAACATTCACAAATACACGATTGTATGGAGGAAAACTCAAAGAACTTTATTAATAATAGAAGGGAGAATTACAACCCAGTTGTTTGATCCAGCATCATCCTCCCAGCATCAAAGCCCTCTTCACCTCATGAAAAGCAAGATCACCCAACAATACAATGCCTTTTCTCAAAGACAAACTATCAGCACTTCCTTACAAATTACCAAATTCTAGCCTCTAGATCTCTTAGATGAGGGATCCATTTATAGATGTCTGCAAGGGTGTGAGTCATCTCTGGGTTTTTAATTAGTTTCATTCCACTTGTTTTTCTTGGTTCCACTTGGAGATTTCTTGGATCTCTTACTCATCCCTGTGCGAATTCAAAGAGGCAAGTGTCATATGAAAAGTTTCTGGAAGATTCCATGAGCATCCACTTAGCAAACTGTCTTGGAAATTTGTCCATCCTCGCTCATCGCACCCTATAAAAGGCCTCTTCAGTAT
This sequence comes from Pinus tabuliformis, assembly GCA_031772625.1. Taxonomy (NCBI): domain Eukaryota; kingdom Viridiplantae; phylum Streptophyta; class Pinopsida; order Pinales; family Pinaceae; genus Pinus; species Pinus tabuliformis. The sequence continues at coordinate 112,816,330 of CM062806.1, forward strand.
GCATCACACCTGGTTAGTGTAGAAGTCAGTATGCATCACACCTTGACAGTGGGGCAGTCAGTATGGTCCAGTTTTGGCTAGTTCTGAATGGTTTTTCAGTTGGAACTTTTGGGGAATGATGTATTCAATTGACTATGATCCTTTAGGGTATGAAACAACACTTTTAGGGGTTAAAGAGCCCTTGGTTTATTGACATATGAGATTGGGGTTGCAGTGCCCGAATATGTCTATAACAGTTTCCCCCTAAAGCATGAAGTCGTAAATCTTTTGATATCGGGTGAAATGCTTTATCATGAGGATCCGAGGTATTCGAACTGGAAGGTGACCTATATAAGATAAAATACATTACATCATCATCATATTACTTTCATGATCTGGCTGAGTCGGGCATTCCCATGCTTAGATTTATAAATTCATTTTCATGTACATAGGATAGATAATTGTCTGCTGTCACAGACTGGTTCTTCATATGAAGAGTCATCTTCCCTGGCTTAGATGACTATCTGTGCAACTTATGTGTACATTTTATGTCTTTATATCCCCGAATATATCGCAGCCTGGATGGATGAAACTAGATCCAGGGTCTTCAAACTCGTTCAATCCTCGCTTGATGTACAAGTTGATCCATGTGAAAATATGTCCTGAAGTCAAACATGGAAAGACATCGCATGATTACCAGCCAATAATGTAAGCTGTTAATAGGTGCGACAGGAATCACCGATAATGATAACCACCCTCAAGGTACTACAGTACAATTCACGTGGTGTGAATATATGATCCGATGTCGAACACCATGCAAAATATTTCGGTCGAAGGCCATTGATGTAAACCTGTCGTCAGAAGTGAGAAACTTGCCATTGAGGCATGCAAGCTTCAAAGAACTGAAAGGGTTGTTTCTAAGTCAACTTCTTGGATAATGAGCTGATGTCAAAAAGAAGTGACCCATCATAGGAGGGCCTTAATGTATCCCACATCTACGACACGAAACGAAGCAAATGATTTTCTGGAGGTGAAAACAATCTGATGATACAAGGTTCAGGAATGGTGGTCATGAAAAATGGAGGGTGAAGGTATTGTAGTGGATGAGGCATTGACTGGATGGTGAATTCTCTAAATGACTTCTCTTGAACATATCGGCGACACTAAGATGGATTGGTAGCATTAACCCCAAAAGATGGATGGTATGGAGGACCAATGGTGATATGAACGGTGAACGGAATAACCCAACCTGACTCAATCATGGCGATGGAGTGAAAGTGTCATGTTCAAGGGCGACCTGCTACCAATAAAGTTCTTCAAGTTTTCTTCCCTTTTTCCCCAGTCATTGCTGACCAGTACCTCTTTATTTTTGTCAAGCTTGAGGAGGATAACATATGTTTGTTCTATAATTTTCCCTTCCGGCAAACCTGTCGCTATGTTTTAGCGAGTCTAGCGACAATGAAATTCGTTCTTGTCTGGGTGCACAAGTTTGTCGCTATTGTTTTAACGAGTTTAACGACAAAGACAACTCGGTCCTTTTCATGTTTAAAGAGTTTGAAAAGGGACGAAAAGAGAACTCCAGTAGTTATTTTTTGTAGCATAATCCCTTTAGTCCGAAAAATATTAAAATAATACAAAAGGGATGAGTTTTCGATAACTTTAGCGAGCCAAAAAGACAAGCGTTCGATCTTTTTTGTTAAGATAATCCCTCAGATCCGAAAAAGATTAAAATACACAGGGGGGATGGCACTTCCAATCACTTTATCGAGCTGGAGAGGACAATAGCTCAACAATCTTTTCATATTTAGTGAGTGTGAAAAGAGTTTAAAGTGGACTCGTTTTTTGAGCAACGAGTGGTATCTGGGGTAGCAACTGGTTCCGGGTAATCTTGGAACTTCTCAAAACATGGTGATGTGAAGAGGGTGGCTAACAAGACCACTCGTCGTAGTTGTTCCTCAAAATGGTAAAAAATCAAGTGGAAGTGTATGATCGGCCAAACGGATGGAGGTTGTGGCAGGAACACAAGCAAGGCTCAAAAGGCTGATGTAATGGTAATCACAAAGGTCATTTACCAAAGGTGGGTTCATTTTTTAATGAGCTTGAACTCTGGGGGAACATATGCTTAGAAGGTAGGTTCATTTTTTACCAAGCTTGAACTTTGGGGGAACATATGCTCATTTGGCAGGTTTATTTTTTAACGAGCTTGAACCTTGCGGAAACATTGCTCATTGCCTTTTTACGTAGGCTAGAAATGACCAAACTACAAAGTTAAAAAAACTATTAAAGCTAAGGAACTGCTGAGGTTAGGTAGGATGGTTTTATCAGCTCATTTAGACAAAACCCTTCCATTCCTTCATCTGCAGAATAGACGAAGGTGAATGGTGTGTCGAACCAATCACCTGACCTCAGGAGTTAAAAAACTAAAAAGCTAAAAAATATAAAAAGCTAAAAAATGAAATTGGTCATTTTTTTCTCGCATAAAATGGTTTGCATGCCCCCAGGCATCAAAAAGAGAGTCTCCAAGAAACTTACTATGGTTAAGCAAGATGATTTTCTGTCAGTGGTTAGACAAAACACTTCCTGCACTTTGTCCGCAGAATAGACGAAGGTGAAAGGTGTCAGAGAGCAATCACATAACTCACAGGGAAACTTATTTTTTCGGCTAGGTACATCCACCAAATAGACAAGGGTGCATGCTCCCTAAGCTTTGTTTCATTCACCAGACTACTCGCGGTAATTAGGTGGACGAAATGAAGGTTGAAGAGATAATCTTGATGCAAAAGGACCATTTAGAAATGATGTTTGACCTGAAGCTGTATTTGAACTGGGGAATGAAAGTTGGTCAACAGTGACAATTTTTCCTTCATGCGAGAAACGCATCACTCGAAAGAGTGTTGAAACAATAGCTTCCATGTTGTAAACATAGTCACGTCTGAGGAGTAGATTGAAATCTAACGGTCCTTGGACTACCATCACGTTCAAGTGAACGGTTTTCCTTCTCAAAGTTATCGACAACTTGGGAAGGATCCCTAATGGTCGAGTGGTTCCCTTATTAAAGCATGAAAAATTCTGTGTAACAGGCATAAGTGATGGAGAACCAAGCACTTTCCAAGCAGTTGAGGAAAGGATACTCACTAAAGCCCCTTCATCTATGATAGTGCCAGACACGATCATTTTGTAAACTTGTACTATGATTCGGAATGGTACATTATAAGGAAGGTGAGATCTTGCTAGTCGATTCCAATCAAAGGAAGCAATTAGACTGCTTGGAGGGGGTACCGAATAAACGGGTGAAATAATCCCTTGAGTAGCGGGAACTGGGGGATTCTCTTCCTGTTGTGAAGGAACGGGTGGATTGCCCCCAAGTTCATCGGACTCTGAATTGACAAAAAGAATTTGAATAGTATCGTTCTCACTCTCTTTGGGAATGATATCATCTAAAGGTGGATCTTCTGAAGGCAAAACTGGGTCGACTGCCATTTCGACCTGTTGACTTTGGTCTGATGTGGACTCAGAAGGTTCACTTTCAACGATAGGTGTTTCGACCAACGGTTCAGTTAAGTCAGTCGAATTTTCAACTAGTAAAGGACTTGAGGTGAGTTTCTTGTATCCAGATGGAAGTCACTGTGGTGAAGTAGGATAGTTATGCAAGACTCTTTTGGCCTCATCCAAAAAAGGACAACGGGGAAGACGATGGTCCCCTTCACATAATCCACATGGAGTTCTGACCTTTCCTTTCTGTCCAGGAATTTCATTTTCACTAGTTGATGGTGTGCTGTCAACATGATCACCAGAGGTTGATGACACCGGATGGTGCAAACGGGGAGACCATTCTCTCAAGATCCGCAGAATGCAAGGACAATCTCAATGAAAATGGTTTCCTTCGAAAATTAGATAAGGATATTTTGGAGATTTAATGTGCAGATTTTCACCAGATGATTCATGGTTGCCCCCTTACTTAACTGGCTTCTTCTTTTTCTTCTCCTTTCCTTTCTTCTTCTTCTCAGGCATTTGGTTACTAGCATCACTATTTTCACCAAGCGAAGATGAAGAAGGGGAGGGAGAAACAAATGAAGAGGAAGGTGAGGGGTCAATTTTAACATCAACTGGATTCTGATTCGATTGCTGAGGAATCACATTATTTTGAACCACAGAGGTTGAGAATAGCCATACTGGCAGGCCAATAGTAAGTCCCGGAAGGGACAAAGTGGCCATATGAGGTGCACCAATATTTCCCCAAAATGTAAAAGGACTAGGAATCCCCTCCAAAGGGATTCCTTGATTGGTGGACTCCATTATCTCAACCTAAGATCAATGAAGGAACAGGGATATTATTCCGAATTTAAATAAATTTTAATGAAACATTGACACAACTTTGCTTTTTCAATTTTTAAGAGTTGAGAAAAAGCTAAAGATGAATCTAGTCCCCTTCGATTTTTAATGAGCCTAAAGTGACAAGTGCTCAGATGGACTTTTTCTTTTAAGGAGTTGAAAAGGAACGAAAGTGACTACTATGGAAATTTAGACAGACGGATTACCAAACCAATCGCAAAACTGCAAAATACACCTTGGTGATAAATTAAAGAGTTACCAAGGACTTATGTACGACAATCAATCTTCCCGAATGCTGTGTTCAGTGCATTGCGATCGATAGGGCGGAAAACACGGCTTCCTATGGATAAAGGATATAAGCCTATTATGGTCTCCTAATATATACTTGACGGTATGGGGAGCACAATTCCATGCTAGCACTTGTCGTATCAAAGAGGAGGAATCACCCAACCTTTGATGAAAATGATAGTTACTAGATTTTACGACGTCGGAACACATCTCTAGCCTAGACCTCTAGATGTGTTGCGTTAGGTTCCAAAGCGTTGTTAAGTTCATTGAAATTTATTTTAGAGTTGATCTTGCTTAGAAGTTTGTCTTTCAAGGTTCACCACGTGATGTAGATGTAAAATTCCTAAATATGCAATCTAAAATGATAAACAATCGTTGTTTATTTTTAGCAATGAAAATCCTAGCTACTAAGGAAAGAAGGTTACAATTCTTTCAAACAGAGAGCAAAGAGCACACACTAAATGCACATTTCCTAAATCATTTTTCGCACACAATCTAAATGCAAATGCAAATGCATGTATTTGTTTTTCGTTCCCTTTAATGTGAAGAACGCCAAAAGGAAAAATAAGTATAGATCTGAAATATTTTCTTCAAAGTGACATTTCGACAATTTATCTTCAAAATGAAAGGAGGACTTTTCGATTTCGAATAGAGAATGCTTTCGACACTTCAAGATATCAACAAATCAAATCAAATACATGACAAAAAGTTCAATCGACTATCCAAGGAAGGAAGACTCAATGACACTTCTTTTTTGATACAAAATGACAGTTACGACACTTTTTTGTACCAAAACGACAGTTCGATTTAAGAAATTTTTAGACAAAGGATTGTAAATGATGGACAAATACATAAAAACATTTACTAGTCCTAATCAATGGAGGCTGGTCTATGTAATGCAATGAGGCTTCAGCAATGAGGTACTGTTCATAAGCAGCAAAACAACTAAAGAGAGCTGAAAACAAGGACAAAAAACCCAAATTTCAAGGAGAGAAATAGGACTACTCAGTCATTGCACCTGTGCTTCACAGAAACAGGGATGCATTTCACCTACTACACTTGAGAAGTGCAATGCATACTAGTTTCTAGTGACAGGCAGTGTGATGGGCCAGGGAGCGCAACTGAGATGGGTTTTGGCTCAAATTTGCAGCTGATTTCAGTGAGTTAAACTGAGCTATTATGGACAATAAAGAACAAATTACAGGGGTATGATCTTGGGAGGTTATTGAGCTACCAACAAGGCATCTAGAATGCTTGTAAGTCAGATGTTCAAATCATAAACTAAACCGGAGATTGATTGAAGCAGCATTCATCTACTTTGCAATTGCAGAGCAAGAGCAGTTCGAAGGCTATCTGGCTAACTTTAGGCTTCATCTATAGTTTATAAAACAAACAATCAACAAAAAACAAACAAACTATTTGATCCCTAGTGGAGTCGCCATTTTGTTTCCGGGAAAACTAGTGTCTGTTCAATCTGCTAGTCCCACTAGGATTGGTAGCTATCCTAGAAACAAACAATCAAAGCAATTTGCAATTTCCTTTATGTATGATTGATAAGAGAGAAGCAAAGGGACCAACCTGGATCTTCTGCTTGACTCCTTGCTTGATTCCTCTCTCCCTTGATAGATCTTGCACCTCTTCTCCTACTTATCCCACTCAATGAATACCTATAGAGACAAAGTAACAAAACAACATCAAAGCATCTCGATCTATTATATCATAACCAATGCAAAATCAGAAATACATTAAACATACAATAGCATTCGCAAATAACAACATTCACAAATACACGATTGTATGGAGGAAAACTCAAAGAACTTTATTAATAATAGAAGGGAGAATTACAACCCAACTGTCTGATCCAGCATCATCCTCCCAGCATCAAAGCCCTCTTCACCTCATGAAAATCAAGATCACCGAACAATACAATGCCTTTCTCAAAGACAAACTATCATCACTTCCTTACAAATTACCAAATTCCAGCCTCTAGATCTCTCAAATGAGGGATCCATTTATAGATGTTTGCAAGGGTGTGAGTCATCTCATGGTTTTTTATTAGTGTCATTCCACTTGTTGTTCTTGGTTCCACTTGGAGATTTTTTGGATCTCTTACTCATCCCTGGGCGAATTCAGAGAGGCAAGTGTCATATGAGAAGTTTCTGGAAGATTCCATGAGCATACACTTAGCGAACTGTCTCAGACATTTGTCCATCCTCACTCATCACACCCTACAGAAAGCCTCTTCAGTATGCATCGCACCTGGCTAGTGTAGAAGTCAGTATGCATCGCACCTTGATAGTGGGGCAGTCAGTATGGTCTAGTTTTGGCTAGTTCTGAGTGGTTTTTCAGGTGGAACTTTTGGGAATGATGTAATCAGTTGACTATGATCCTTTAGGGTATGAAACAACACTTTTAGGGGTTAAAGAGCCCTTGGTTTATCGACATATGATATTGGGGTTGCAGTGCCCAAATATGTCTATAATAGTTGCCCCCTTGCATCCTTGTATGACTCAATCTTCTTTAGAACACCATGTAATCTGACCACATCTCTAATGAATACCTATGCTACATCGCTACCTGAGAATGTAGACTTCACTGGAATGAAGTGCACAACCTTTACCAACTTGTCCACAACAATCATGATGGAATCATGTTGTCTCACTATCTTTGGAAATCCTATGATAAAATCCATGGAAATGACCTCCCATTTCCATTCTAGAATCACGATCGGTCGTAGAAGTCCACCTGGAAGCTTACATTCTGCCATCATCTGTTAACAATCCAAACATCTAGCCACAAACTCTGCTACAACCTTCTTCAAATTCAACCAATAATATAATTTCTTCATTGTTATCAGCATATTTTGATAGCATGGGTGACATGAATATGGTTTCACATGAAACACCCTATTGGTGTGGGGTCCCCTAGGTCAATTTTGGGGCAAAAGACCAAGTTTTATGTAAAAAGATGTAAAGTATCCATAAATTGTGGTTGTGGAGCACGTATATAGTTAAAGAGTCAAAAAGGGTTTTACCCTTCTTTATGTAACTTGAGTCAAATTTTTAAAGATTTACCGATGGTCCGCGGACCATGGGATTGTATAAATAGGAGTGCCTTAGGGATGTCTAAAGAAAGGAATGAAGTTTGGCTACGGGAGAAGTCTAGAAAGTTAGCGCAGAAGAATAGGGGGAAATGATTTGCAACTGAGTGCGCAGAGGCCTAGAGTAGAAGTCTGCAGCTGAGTGCGCGAACCCTTGTAGCTGAGTGCATAGGGAAGTCTTGAGTCTGTAAGCTTAACAGAATATCAATAAAGAAGATTATTCCAGAAATTCCTGTGTTTATCTCTTTACTTCTGTTATGAAAGAATGCGCGTTATGATGTGATGAATAAGTGTTTTATGAAATAATGATGTATTAATGTGTGATTTTACTTAATCTATATTATTTTATGAATGCAATTAGTGTTAAGTGTTTACACGAAGATCATATTGTTGTTTGTTAAAGTTATCTAACACTTAAGCAGATCTGAGTAAATACTGGGTTAAGAGTAATCTATAATGCACGTAAGAAGCTAATTGACCTGTCCAAGGTCCACAAAACCAATCGTAGACCTTCACAGAGGTTTAAAGGCCGATTAAGAGGATTTACAGCGATAAGCCATCAAGTCTTATCGGTCTGCATGAAGGAAGATCTACGTCGGAAAAAGAAATCAAACTGATCTCTAGGTACAAAAAATTGGTTCCATCATCCCCCCATACTGCTTCGGGTGAGACTTTAGTCAGCGCTCTGCGGATTGATGCCAAAACGGCCGGTGGTGTAGGGATTTGTTCAGCGCAAATAACTCTAAACCTGGGTCAGGACCCACTAAGCCAACAAATGGTTCCGTTGTTGGGACCGAGATCTTCATAACGAGATGTGTGATGTCGCATCACTGGAATCCAACCAAAAAGGAAATTGAGGATTGGTTGGATAGGAATATCCACGAATTTGTGGCGTAGGAAAATAGAAATCTATGCCTGACAAAAGAACAGTGGTTGGAAAGATATTTATACATAGAAATACACGAGATTTTATTTTTCACCTTCCCGATCGAACTATATGAGTGAATCGCTTAATTGGAAAATGACCAAGGAAGGTGGAGGCTTGACAGTCCAATAGTGTGGACCCCAGAGTTCATGCAGAGGTTGGAAGCTTCTGAACATAAGGTCACGTGCATTGTTGACCATTGGCTCGATCGTGAAAAAGGAGGGTTTGTGACTGAGTTTGTGGTTGACACCTCAGTCAGTTAGAATGAAGCAGAGAAACGCTTCTGCAAAGGACCGCGAGGTAAGTATTTGAAATCTTTGAATACTTGGATTAAGATTTTTTTGTGTGAAAAACGAGTTATGCCATTGCTTTGATGTTTGGGGCTATGTGAAGTGGGAAGTTCTTCAGGGATAGATGATCCATATTTAAACAGGACGCAATAAATTACAGAGATAACCATAAACACAAAGATGCAGTGGAAATAATGCTTCATTTCATTAATGTAAAATACTGAGATATGTTTACAAACAGAAAATGGAAATAAACAGCTAGGGTGATGGTAGCTTATCTCTGAGAAGAGATGTGGTGGCTACATGCCTCTTAACTATGTTAAAATGAGGCTCGAAGGCCTATTTATTATTGAGAAACAATTGAAAACCCTAAACATCCAAAAACCTAACCCTAGAAGATGAAACGCCAAACTGTGGGCCCCGTTTGGGTAAATTGGTACATCAACTTCCCGGGGTCGTAACTTTGGCATACGATCTCCGTTTAACGCTGTTAAATAGAGATACCCTAGCAGATTGGAGGTTATCTATATAGATAAACACACATTCCACACAGCCATGATGCTAATATAAACAAACTCTATGATGAGAGGCGTACCTGGGGTCCTACGTTTGAGAAGCTCCAGCCAGGGTCCAAACCCTCTTGGAGTTCCTTTTGCTCCTTCAGCCTGTAAAACAATTAATTCCAGAAAGTACAGCAGTATATGGACCAAGCATCATAAAGAAATCATCTTCATAGAATATTGAAAGGTAGTTAGTTACACAATTAAAACAACCATTCATATGAGAATCATAACATTGACATCATAAACGTGAAGAAGATTTATTTCAGGAACAAAGACAAGTGTTTCTTTTATTATAAATAACTAAAGTACAAAAAGGAACAATTTCACCTGAGTCGTCCTTTCGTAGGCTCCAAGTGGAACCGTCCTCCGGATTTGTCCAGTCTCAAGCCTTCAACAAACGCCTTCCATGACTTACTCCATGATATCACAAGTAGTAGATAGACATCATCACACAAGGAAACAAGGGTTTCCTGTAAATGGGGGGGAAGTGCAGGAGGCACAAGGATCTTTAGACTTGGTCAGGGAAAATCTCAGCAAAGTGATCTTTCTCTCTCTTCTCTCCTCCCTTAGGCCTTCCCATTGAAGCCTTTTTACACTTCTCCCAAAGTAGTTTTTTAGTTGGGAATTCGTTGGGAACAGTTGGGCCATGGGCACTAATAGGTAATTGACAAGTGAAACCCGTGATCTCCGCCCGAAATTAAGGAGATTTAATTTTTTTTAAGTGTTTTAAGACATATACGTGGGTTGGGTATACACATACCCACGTACACACGTGTTTAGCTCAGGGAAATGTCACGTATAGGGAGTAAAACATTGTTTTTTTAGTTTTGGACTAGGTCTGGAAGGAGGGGTTGCCCTAGGCCATGAGTGCAGCATCACAATCCTCAAGAGTGAGATTTGGAGCTATAACAGATGCCCCCTAATATATGAGGTTAGAAGGGGTACATTATTTCCGAAATGTATTAAGCAAGTACATGGAAAGGAAATCTGTCAAAAACTGAGAAGGACTTCACTAGAGTTCAGCCTGCCAAGCCACAAAAGGAGATCCGAAAGAAACACTGTCTGAGGTGGGCATACCCATGCTTAGAGAAAGTAAAACATGTCCGCATATCAAGTACAAGTGGATCCACTAAGTATACAAGTATAAAATACTGGAAAATACATAATGGATCATTTGATCATGATCGAACAAGTACATGTCTGAATATCACATATAAGAATGTCAATGATGCTGAAGGATGAAGTGGATCACTGATATCAAAGACTGATCCCAAAAAGTACCAAATGAACATGATGGAGTAAGATGGTACTACACTGCAAACTCAGGTGCCAGCATATAGAATGTCGTCATGAATGACTGCAACATATAAGGTGGAGTGGTATCAACTAGCAGCAACAGGAGTAACTGTCAAGTGAACCAATGAATGCTGATACAACCTGAGGTCTTCACTGACCACTGTGGTACATTTCTACAGCATGGGAATAAATGATCTGAATTCGACCATGTGAGAAATCGTTTGATTACCAGTCATTGATGCATACCGTTAACAAACGCGAGACTACTCACCGATAATGATAATGAGCGTCAAGGTACCCAGTACAATCTAACAAGTGTGAATAGATGAGTTGAAGTCGAACACCTGTAAGAATCTATTAATCAGGAGACAATGATGGTTTCCCACTGTTGATAGCGAAGGATCTGCCACTAATGACTGCAAACCCCAAGGTACTACCAAATGGACTCTAGATCTTTGCCCCAGAGCAATGAGTCATAGTCGATAGGGAAAGATCCGCTAAAAGGAAGGCATTAGGGCATCCTTCATCAATCTAGTGCGAGTGTAACCCGTAGGCCAATAATGTGGAAGGAATCGGACGAAAAAGATGTAGTAACCCAACCGAGGTATGTTTCCGACGTACACAAGATGTGGCTAGCGCACGACAGAAACCCTCTGAACCAACCAATAATGAAAGCTGACACAGAGGCAAGGTATCCACCAATAGGGTCAAATGGAAACCAAGGTACTGCACGAATCGCAATGTGTGATAATGTAAGCTAATGTCAAACACAAGGGAAACCACTCAGTCAAAGACCCATGATACTGATCGATGCTGAGCACAAGGTGACCTATCAGTAATGAAAATAGGGCCAGGGTGCAGCTCTAGGCCTGTCCTCAAAGTAAGATGTCATCGTCGATAAGGACAAGACCTGCCAGCAAGAAGTCAATGGGGACCTTCTCAAACCAGCACGAGTAAAGGACCAATATATCTGATGTGATGATAGACATGATACTAACAACCAGGGATGGCCGACTGAAAAATGAGTCAAGAGACACCGCAGAGAGGCCAACTCAGGCTAACTTCCCTTGAACAAAAGCACGACTCAATGTGACTATGTGGCAGCATATGATGACTCTGTATAAGTTCGTTGTGCAGGAGGCACGAACGAACCCTCCATATGATTGGAAGAGATAACCAATCGGGGGAGAAATGACTCAATAACAAGGTTAAGGCATACCTAAGTCAAACTAAATCCCACCCAAACAGAGGAGACTTTGTTTTGAGTGCTTTGTTCAAGGACGACACGACTGACTCTAGCTGCCAACAATAAATGGAAATATTGTCCCGTTCTCGCTCTTTTTTTTGGAATATATAATTTTTTTTGTCTTTTTCTGTTAAGCTAGAAAAAGAATAAAAGAATGCTATAGTACAATGGAAAGAACGAGTGTCGATGAAGCAGATGATCTAGTTCCTGGGATTGGAACAATCCTATGCTCAATGCAGGGAGGCGAAAACTGGTCAAAGACACTCAAAGGTGTGTTCCTTCCACGGGTCAAGGTGTGTCAAGTTGCAGAAGTCAAAGGTATGCAAGTTTGATTTTGTAGTCATCATGGTCAAAAGTTGGCTTAAACATGAGTCCAAGTGAAGCCGGCTCAAGGCCAAAAGGTGCAAGTGGTCAAAATGCAATGCAGTAGTACAACTCAACACAAAGGAGCCTCTAGGGTATAAGGCTAGAACGAAGCAAAGAAGCAAAGAGGAATGAGTCTTCATCGCATAAGTCATGGCGGGACTACAGAGGACTCCCGAGCCTACTCAGATCGGAGCAGCATGGGCAACAAATGTCAGTGAGGTGCTAACTATGATGCCCATGAAAAGGATGGATCTACCATCATGTCATGATTAAAAAATCGGCGAGTGAAAGTGGTTTACGAACCATAACACGATGGGATCGACCCTATGGCAAGTGTATCGACAAATGGAGGCTAGTGTGCATAATGCAACGGAAAAATGGCTTCCCTAACCTATATGCCAGTGAGAAAATGATACCTGCCATGACGGGTCAGCAGTCATGGAACCGTCTCGAAACTGTTGAAAAAACATCCAAAATGTCCTGAAAATCAAACCATTCTCGACATTCCAAGCTCCCAAGTTAAAAGTTACATGAGACCAAACAAAATCAAATTTTGAAAAAATTTTGCATTTTCAAAGCCTATAAAAGAGTTTTTGGACTCACCATTTTCACCATTTGTGTTTGAGAGTAGAGGAGTGGAGCAAAAGGAGCAAACTTTCCCATACGCCAAATTCAACCGTTCAGATTCTTCCAAAATCACCAGGTAACCCTTATACTTGTCTTGTTATCGATTGTGACTGGTTTTAAAATTTTTAATTTATGTTTTACCGTTGAATTTTTTGCCAAAAATTTCACCGCGGCGTATACGTGGGTTGGATTTATGAAACCCGCGTACACGTGGGCCCTACACGCGACTGTGTGTAAATGGACCCGCGTATACGCCGCGAACATTTAAAACAAAAAAACTAATGGTCTAAATTAATTTTTTCTTCAGGATGCTAGTCACTTGGCGAGAAAGAGAGCATACCGTAGTGGATGATGAGGTTATGAATGATCCCAATGCTTTGGATGCCTTACGGGGATATGGTTTGCTAAAATTCTTCAAAATTCCAAATGTGAAAGCCAACACACGCCTGCTTGAGATGCTCATTGACTATTGGAGTATCGAGGATGATGCATTTATGATTGACTAGATGCCACTCAGGATAGAAGTGGAAGATATTTATTTCATCACAGGCCTTTCCCGAAGGGGAGAGGTAGTACATTCCCGGGGTAGGACACAAGGCAGTCTCTCGATTGAGGACTACGTACAGATATATTGCTCAAGACATCCAAAAAAAGTTGGAAGTCAAATTTCAATCACACATGTGGAGAGTTTATCGTTGAGGATAATCCTGTTCACTATAGCTAGAGTGAACGGATTAGCTTCTCTGCACCAGGCATCACGGCTAACCATGAGCTTGGCGGTAGACTGTCTCACCACCGTATTTGACTAGTGTACTCCTCTTCTGGCTAGCCTGAAAAGATAGCTTACTTCCATCAAGAGAGGGCAGACCAAAAAATTTGGATATGGGACTATTTTGTGTTCTTTCTTTTTTGAGAGGGTCCCTGCACTTCGTCCTAGAGTACCAGTTTCAATCAGCACCCCACGAGATCCACGAATGGGCAGGTGGGCTGACCTAATGAAACGTCTAGGAGGTGGGGACGTCCCATGGACTGCATTTGACGATGACTTCTTCTCCTGGTGGGAGCAGCAGATCATTGCCATAGATGACTACCCTTATGTTGGGTTGGACTTCCGAGGAGATCTCGATCTAGTATTACCACCGACCGCAGCATGGGGTGACATTGGTAAGTGTTTTTTGATTTTTTATAATTTTTTTGGATTTTTCAAATATAATAATGAATTTTGAAAAATGTTTTTGATAGGATTCAAATGACTAATAGGATGATCATGTTCCAGATATTGGGCCGGTACGAACATATGAGTTCCCACGGCACAGACGTCATGGCCGAGGGGCCGAAGAGGCAGCTGCAGACACAGAGCGACTACTTCACACAGTTCAGCGGCACTTGGTGAGACTGACTCACGGAGTACCGATGGCAGTCGTAGAGGATCTTCCTGTAGATATGCAGCGTCATGTGGTTGGCATGCCACGAGACTGGGTCCGCACTCTTAGGCATGTGGGCAATGCAGTAATTGCCTACTTAGCTGCTCATCCTGAGCCGGGGCGTTAGATATACTGAACATGATTATGGGCATTTAAGTCCCAATTTTGTATATTTTTTGGACAGATCTATGTACACTCGAGATGTTTTATGATATATATATACAGTTTGACTTTTTGATGCTTGATTTTATTATGATGAATGATTGATATGCCAGTCTAATGCTTGATTAGCGATAGTATCAGCTAACCAATTATGAGATCTTGGAATGTGCAAATAATTAATATAAGTAAATGATCTTTGCAACAAACTCACCCTTAAATACTGGTGATATAAACATGGATCCCTTACCCGATAAATGTTATTCAATTGTGACACTATCAATTGTGAATCAAGATAAACTACCAACGAGTCAATTTCGTGGGAAATTGCCTCGGATAGTAAATTAATGATGGCAGTATACTCAACCATATTATTTGAAGCAGGACCAATGCATACTCCCCTTGATACCATCAACTGACCAATTGGATAGTAGAGTACCCAAGCTGCGGAAGCGAGATTCCGAGTGTGTCGACTAGCACCATCGACGAATCCAAAATAGACCAAGTCATCCATCAACACCTGCCAAAGCAGGCCAAAAAGTGTTGATATCAAAAACTCTCGATAATATATGCACAAATATACAAAATTTACAAAGAAGCCATTGCCTAGTTGCTACTTAAGCAAAGTACTTCTTGAGGTAGAGTCTGTTTCAGGGCTCCGCCAACTTGTTTCCTTCAAAATCGATTAACTCATACGACCCTTTTTCTAAAACTCGTTTAATTATGAAGGGACCGTACCACATAGGCTTGAACTTACCTGCCCCTAAGGCATCCTTATCTTGATCATAGACCAAGACAAGGTCGCCTTCAGAAAAGACTCGAGGATGGACAGCTTTATCATACTGAGTTTTAACCCTTTTCTTATGAGCCTCATTTACTGTGGCAGCATCTCGACGCTGCTCATCGAGATGTTCCAAATGAAGGAGGCGCTCTTCGAGACTAGAAGTCTCTAGAAGGAGCTCAACGGCTAACTTAAGAGATGGGATTTCACATTCGATAGCTAAGATAGATTCCATCCCATAAACTAACTAAAAAGGTGTAAAACATGTAGCAGTCTTTACGGAGGTTCGGTATGCCCAAAGAGCCGGATACAACATAAGGTGCCAATTGGACCGATTTTTGTCAATTGTCCTTTGTAAGATCATCTTAAGAGTTTTGTTCTCTGCCTCGACCTATCCATTGGCCTAAGGATAATAAGGAGATGAATGTTCCTATCGGAAACCTAATTTAAGAGCCAATTCAAACATTAGTTGATTCTGGAAATGACTGCCATGGTCAGTGACAATCTCTCTCGGGATACCGAACCTTGAGATAATCCGATTAAAAAGGAACAATGCCGCTGTTTCACTATCATTTTTATAAGTGGGCATGGCCTCAACCCACTTTGTGAAGTAGTCTACGACCACGATAATGTACTTGTGATTCGTTGTTGAAGGCGGATTACAAGTTGTAAAATCAATACCCCACTTAGCAAAAGGACCGACAGTGACAATGAGAAAAAGTGGAGCTGGATGTGTGCGCATCTTCCGAGTATAAATTTGACAGGGGTGACAACGTTTGACCACTTCAACACAATCTTTGAACAGCGATGGCCAAAAATAGCCGACACGCAAGAGACGCTGAGCTGTAGCAAGCCCTGATAGATGACCACCACAAGATCCACTGTGGAAATCATTGAGCACTGACTCTGCTTCCTCTAAGGTTAAACAACGTCAAAGGATTGAATCAACCACTTGACGATATAATGTATCACCAATGATAACATAATTTTTAGCCAGGTGACGTAACTTCCGGCGTTCATCCTTAGAGAAAGTAGAGGGAAACTTCGAAGTCTAGAGATAGACAATGATATTTCCATACCAAGGGTTGAGTGAAGAGATGAGGAATAAATGTTCATCGGGAAAACTTTCCTCATAAATAGTATCCTCTCCACAAGGCAGCTCGGAAATTAGCTCAGCAAAAACCATAGATTTCTTAGACTTAGCGGACAAGAACTCGAGATCAAATTCTTGTAAAATAACTATCCATCAATTATATTTGCCCCCAATCACTCGCCTACTGAGGGAAAATTGAAATGGATTGACTGCTGCTATGACAAAGGTTTTTCATAGCAAAATATAATGGCGGAGCCACTGGATAGAATGGACAGCTGCCAAGGCCAACTTCTCAACAGGAGAATAATGAAGTTCAGGACCTATCAAGCCTCGGCTCAAATAATAAATCACATGCTCTGTGAGAGCATCGTCTTCCTAAACGAGAACCATACCAATGGTTGATTTTGCTGCAGCGAGATATAAAAGGAAGTCCCTACCATAATCCGGTGGACTCAAAAGCGGGGTAGAGACTCATGCCTTTTTCAAAGCATCGAACAATCGTTGCGCAAAGTCATCCCATACAAATGGAACTCCTTTCCGTAGCAAATGCATGAACACTTTAGTGATCTCGGCATAATTCGCTATAAACCGTCTTAAGAAATTAGCCTTCCCTTGAAGACTTTGAAGTTGTCGAATTGAAGACGGGGGGAGGCAACTGAATTATTGCCTCTACCTTGAAGGGATCTACCCTAATCCCTTCATTTGACACAATGAACCCTAATAACCGACCGGACGTAACCGCAAAAACTCACTTATTGGGATTCAACCGGATCTTATAAAAATGATATTGTTCAAAATCCAATTGAAGATGACTAGGGTGATCAGTTCTCTTTCGAAAACGAGCAGCGAGATCGTCCAAGTATGCTTCGATGATATGTTTAGTGTCGTGGAAAGTATATGACAAGGCCCGCTGGAAAGTAGCTCCAGCATTTTTAAGACCAAAAGGCATCTTTCTATATGCAAAGGTACCCCAGGGACATATAAAAGTTGTCTTATGTTGATCTTCAGGATGGATAGAGATTTGATTATAACCGGAAAAACCGTCCATGAAGGAAAAAATCTCATTACTCGCACACTCGTCAATAATCTGATCAATGAATGGCATGGGGTAATTATCTTTTGGACAAGCCTTGTTTAGGTCCCTAAATTCGATGCATACTCGGATTATTCCTTGCTTTTTATCCACAAGGACTGGATTAGAAACCCAATCGATAAGAGGAATAGGGTATATAGAACCCGCCTTGAGCAGCTTCTCTACTTCAGTTTTAATGGTTGCTGCTTTCTTAGGATTAACCAGTCGAAGCCTTTCACGAACTAGTTTTGTGTTTTCATATGTCTTGATCTCATGTTGAACTATATAAGGATCAATGCCAGGCATTTCTTCATAAGACCAAGCAAATACATCTCGAAATTCCTTGAAAAGGTCAGTGTAAGTTTAAATTTCTTCAGGGGAACATTCAATTCCGATGAAGAGATTCTCAATCACGTTAGGGTTCCTAGAGATGTTTATAGATATCATTTTTGAAATCACCAACATATTATCTTCGGCATGAAAGTGTGCTGGAGCCAAAGGATTTGATACC
Source organism: Pinus tabuliformis (assembly GCA_031772625.1). NCBI lineage: Eukaryota > Viridiplantae > Streptophyta > Pinopsida > Pinales > Pinaceae > Pinus > Pinus tabuliformis. The sequence goes on from CM062806.1 coordinate 112,834,382, forward strand.
GTACAAACATCACTAGTAAAGAGCTCGAAGAACCTAGATTCTACTTCCTGCAATGGAGGAAGAAAATATGAACGATGGTGTAAGTCTTCCCAAGGTCGATCTACACCCATCATTACTTCTAGGATTGCTTCTTCAAAAGGTAAAACCGTGTCTAAGCAGTCCAAGGCAAAGGTAGAATCAAGGGTCCAGGCTAGGGCCACATCACCATCCAACTCCTCCTCAAAAAAAGGAGTAGAGTGGTTGTCTGCAGAGTTAACGATAGACTGATATCTAAGCTCAGCTGCAGACATAGGGAATGCCATTCCATTGACTTGTCCTTCAGCTAATGTGGTCGTAGGTGAAGGCAAGGTCCAAGGGTCTGAAAAATAATGAGTTCGGAAGAACTCTTTTCGAGGAGACTCCTTAGATGATGAAACGACATTGATTCTAGCGATAGGAGAGGGAAAATCAAAGGTACCCATCAATGAAGAATACATCCCAACTCCTAGATTCTCAGTAGGCGGATGAGGGTTATCCACTAAAGGAACAGTAGAGTCAGAAGTTGCTTGAAGATTGACTGGACAATAATCCAATTGATTGACCTTAATGATTTTCCCTTCATGAGGAAAGGAAATGACACGAAACAGAGTCGAAACAACGACGTCAATTTCGTATACAAAGTTCCTTCCTAAGAGGAGATTGTAGTCTAGGTTAGCATCAATGACTTCTACTTCAAAATTAATGACCTTCCCTCCAACACATATAGGAAAGGCCGGGATAATCCCATGTGGCTTATGAGAATGCCCATCAAATGCAGTCAGGAGGGTAGGTGAAGGAACAGCCGAAGGCGATCCAATGGCCTTCCAGCATGACATCGACATGACTCACGTGTGTTATAGACATTTTTGTGCCTTACAGCATGAAGCATGAAATGTCAATAATCTAAGGGATCCAAAGTCCCTAAACATGATGTTCCTACCCCTAGAGGAACAAGGTCAGCAAACCACAGCTCTGAATATCAGTTCTCCACCTGAAAACACTCAAAAACAAGCAATTCTGGAATCAATTCAACTGCTCCACTAAGCAACTGCGCTGAAAGTCAAGGGCTCCATGGTGTACCTGCGTTGAAAGTAAAAATCAATGAAGGCCACCTACGCTGAGCGAGATTGGACAAGTGGCACAGTGAGTCATTGCTCAGGAATCTTCCAAAATGACACTTGGATCAGGGAATTCGCCTTGTGATGAGTAAGAGGTTCTGTTTCTCCAAGTGGAAGCAAGATCCTCCAAGTGGACTCATGAACTGAAGATTAACTGAAGAGAGAGAGGACACAAGGCAGCTACACATCAGTTGCAAGCTGACTCATCCTTTCTCAATTCATCTATATATGGAGCTCTCTCCTATGAGCTCTGGAGGCTCGAATTTTGTGCAAGTAAAGAAATGTTGTTGGTTTCATTATAGAACTATTGGGTGATTGCTTGAAGGAGGTGAAGAGGAGATTTCTTTCTGCTGGGAGGTGTTGCTGGATTGGCCCTCTTATGGTTGTAACACTCTTAGAACTTTACTTCTTCCATTAATAAAAGCTATTGAGGTTCTTCTATATGCATTTGTCTCAATGATGTATTGTTATAATTGTGTATTTGATTTATTCTGATCCTTGAATCAGTTATGAATGTATGCTTCTTATAGTTTCCTTCTCTTGCTATTTTGCAGGATCACATTGTAGCTGGGCCAGTGAAAGAGCAAAGAGCTGGAAGCAAGCAGCAAGGAGAGAAGATTGGATCAACCATTAAGCGCAAGACAACGGTTAGTGGATCCTTTTCTCCTCTTTTGCTTTCATAAAGAAGAAAATCTCAAATAGTTTTGTTTTCAGTTGTTGCTGAGGAACTATCACCCTTAGAGTGGGATAGGGTCATCCGAATCGGATACTTTTCCCTACAACAAATTGGCGACTCCGCTGGGGATCGTATCTTGTTTGTTGTTTGTGGTTTTTTGCTATTCATTTCCTAAACACAGGGAGTACCGAATCGAAAAGCATTTGAATCTTTCAAATGCGAAGTAGAGGGCAGCTACTCTAGCTCAGTTTCTGGGCATGTTTATGATTTGAAGAGCTGATCCACAAGGACTCTTATAAGCTCTTAGTGATAGCTTTTCATCCTCCTTGTCATCCCTTAGTGTGTACTTGACTGATAGCTTCTGATTTGGCCAAAAACTGTGAATTTTTGAGCAATCTGTGACCCGGAAACTGAGAAAACGCAAGTCTCGTTTTCCAGTGCAGGCTGTACACAGGCTACCTGCACTGCAGCGCAGTTCCCGAAAGGGCTACCTGCGCTGAAGGTCAAACAGGCAGTGTATTACCTGCGCTGATCCAGTTTTGCCTTGTGCTACTGGGGTTTCCTCCTGTTTCTTGCCCTGTTTTCACTATTGTTTTTGCAGCCAGTTACCAGTCCATGTACCTATCTGAAACCATCTTTCTTTACCACTATTCCGCCTCGGTTGTATAAAGAAACTGTGTTTGTTCTTTGTGTATTTCTTACATCATTTACAGTTTCCCATAACGAAAGTGAACTAGTCTTGCTGTGACCTCTTAGATCTAAACCTGTGATAGGTGTTTTGCTGATCTTAAGAGTGAGTTTGTTTGCTGTTCATAGCTGTGATTGAGCTTTTGCTTTCGTCATATGGTTTGAATTTACATATTTCTAGTGTCGAAACAAGTAAATCTTAAGGTGTCTTTTGATTTTGGACAAGCTTGTTTGCTTTCACTTGAAATTGAATTCAAAGTTATACAACAGCTTTCTTTTTGTAATACATCAACATTAAGAAAGAGAAAAGAAATACTTGCATTGTGCATTTTGCATTTGACAGTTTGCATGCTGATTTAGGAAAAATTGCATTAGTGTGTGCTCTATGATCTGTGTGAAAAGATATGTCTTTCTTTTCCCTCAGTAGTTAGGATTTTCAAAGTTAAAAGATTATAAAGCTTGCTTATCATCTTAAACTGCATTTAGGAATTTGTACCAATACATCTCGTGGTGATCCTGAAAGTCAAACTGCTAAACAAGATCAACTTAAAATATATTGAATGAACCTAACAATGCTTTGTAACATAACGCTCACAGTAGAAGGTAGAGACGTGTTCCGGCATCATTAAACGTAGTGACTGTCGATCTCTACGAAGGTGGGTGATTCCTCCTGAGGGACGATAGCACTAATACGGACTTGTGCTCCCACGTACCGTCGTGTATATATTGGGAGACCCCTATAGGCATTTATCCTTTATCCTTAGGAAGCCGTGTCGGCTGCCCTACTGATCGCGATGCAGTGAACACAGCATTCACGAAGATCGACCACCCGTACCGTAAAACGTATTCTGTGGTTTCGCGAAAGGTTTGGCACACCCTCTGCCTAGATCTCCAGAGCAGTTTCTTTTGGCCCTTTTCAAACTCTATAACTGAAAAGGTCCAACCGAGCATTTGTCACTTCGGGCTCGTTAAAACATCGAAGGAGACTAGAGTCATCTTTAGCTTTTTCTCGACTCTTTAAAACTGAAAAAGCAAGTTGTGTCTTAAAGCGTCTAATAAAATTCATTCAATACGGAAACATAATTCCTCTTTTGTATTTTAGTTGATCGAGTAATCCGCAACCGTGGAAGAAAGTCAATTGAAACCCCGTCGTTCGCAAAGACTTGCGAGTCAACCGTCTTTGTCTCCGGAATCGAAAGTAGTACGGACAAAGCGAGCTCGTTTAACCTGTTCGAAATCTCCTTTGAAAGTTAGAACACCTGTTCCAACCACAACTGAGATTGCGGTTACTCCAAGCATTTCTGGAACCCCTGCCTCTTTTGAAGAAGTTCAACAGCAACAGAGGGACAGTAACACTGATCCTAGTCTGGGGGCAAATACTTGTCTAACTGAACCAGTTCCATCAGTAACCGGTCCAGAGAGTTTTGTTCCTCAAACAACTGCCGCTGTCGAAACAACCACTTCTTCGGCACCAGAAATATTTTACGGACCTGACGGTCTTCCTCTTCCACCTGGTTTGATTGCAATAGAGGAAATTGTAGAAGACCCGCAAGCAAATACTCCAACTCATTTTGGAGTAGGTGTCACTCTTTTTCCTTCTGTATCAGAAGTTTGTCCATCACCAGTGGAAGTTCCTGTAGAATCGCTAGGCAATTTATTGGATAGACTTAAAATGTCTGAGCAACCGTCGACATCAAGGACTGTGTCAAATGACACAGCGACGGCAGAACCCCCTGCCGCCATTCCGACAATGTTTGCCGGTGTACCATCTGTCCCAACTAGCACTCAACTGCTAGAAGGGGTCCATCCAGGGACTATCTCGACAGTATGGTCTGTTCCAGTTTGTTCCTCCGGAGTAATATCCGGTAATTCTTATGTTGAAACTAGACAAATTGATCCTTATGGAGGTCAATTTGGGCCATCCAGTCCCCAAGGGCAGACCATACCCTTGAGTTCCGGATTGCTACCGCATGGGGGGCAGTATGCCTTTTCATTACCCCCTCCGGGAGGGTACCCATACGGCAGTTCTCAACCATATTCAGGTTTAACTGGAGTTGCAACAAGTGGTTGGGTACCTATGCTACCCCAACAGCCAAGAGTTGTATATTCTATGCAACAGTGTATACCTGTGACGAGCATCCCGACGACGCCTGCTATTGTAACAGTGTCGCAAGTTCAAGCGATGCCTGTTGTGTGTCAACCTCAAGTTGTAATGCAACAGCCCCTTGACCCTGGGACACAACCACAATCGCCAACTGCCGGGACATCACAGGTACAAACGGGTACCATTACCTCACATCTTGGTCCGTCGGTTAGTATGGCACAACAGAACATGGCCTCACAGCCATGGATGGTGCAATACCAACAACCACAATTCCAGCAGGTGTACCAGGGATCTGAGCAACAGATCTTTGCGAATAGTGGGCAACCGTATATTCAAAACGGATTAAATCAACCACTTTACAGTGGCCAAGCCCACCAACCATATCAGTCATATCAGCATCAATTGCATTATGCTAGTATGCAAAGGCCTACTGCTCAGGCGATTCCATCGTATCCTGGGTACGCCTCACCAAACCTGAATCAACAGTTACCATTCGTGGAAACTCTAGAATTACCAGATTTACATCGTTTGACGAACGATCCAATCGCCTATGCCCATTGGTGGCCAGCGATTCCTCATAAGCTTCCTTCGGACATTCCTAAATTCAATGGAAATCCTGGTGAAGACCCGTCGAATCATGTGATGACTTTTCATCTATGGTGTTCATCAAATACCTTGAATGATGATTCGATAAGGCTTCGCCTTTTCCAGAGGACATTGACTGGTCCGGCGGCTAAATGGTATATTGAGTTACCTAGAGCTTCTTTCGACAATTTCAGTTCCCTAGCCACGACTTTCTTAACCCACTTTCAATTACCTATTAGGTACGAAACTGGAACAGAAATCTTAACCAATTTCAAGCAGACAACGGCCACACATATATCTGATCATATACATGAGTGGCGACGTCGTCGCAGAATGGTAAAGACTTACGTTCCGGATCAGCTGTTAGCTGAGTGGTTCATAAAGTCGCTTCTTCCCGCTATAACGGAAGATGTGGCCAAGGGAGGGGTCGTAACAGAGGAGCAAGTCATTGCTCGTGCACAATATTTGGACTTAGTATATACTCAGTCTGGCACACTCTATGATAAGATACCTGACGCCCCCAGACCGGAATTCTCAATCCCTCCTCCTCCTGGATCGAATAATGACTCTCATGCCGGTGATGGTGTGATTGGCACTGCAAACGCAAAGTCGACAAGGGATTCGAATAAGAAATCCCGTAAGACTTCGAATCAAAATGCAAATCGAGAAGTTCTTGCTTCGGAAGTAAATGCCGTATCAGCAGATAAAGGCAAAGAAACCAATCAACCAGGAAGCAAGAAGAAACAAAACAAAGGGAAGAAGAAGAAACAGGATGAGTCATCCCCTGGAAAAAATTCTTCGAACCCTCCTGGGAAAGGGAAACAAAATTATCCATGTCTAATATGTGATGATAAGGATCATAACACAAAGAATTGCCCATTCAAAGCTGAGTTAAAGAGGTTCTTTAAAAGTTCCCAAACCTCAGCTGTGTTAACTGATCCATTTCCCAACCCAGGTCAAAATATGGTTGATAGTGGAAATGCTTCCCCGTCACAAGTGCTAATGTTATCGATCTCTAAGCAAATTGATGCTTTGATTTCAACAAGGAGCAAAGATTACGGGAATCCACCGGAGTCGGACGATAAAGGTAAAGATCAACCTAGTAGTTCGACAACAACTTCGGCAGGAGTCGTACCCCCCATCACGCATGAATTAACAATAAAACCGCCTAAGGGAGTAGTACACAAGTCGACATTTAATCCTCGCGCCAGGGCGGCGCAACATTATAACATAGTGGAAGATTTGGCCCAATCGCCATCCGCTATGTCGATTCTTGAGGTACTACAAAATTGCCCATCCCAAAGGCAGGCGTTGTTATCAATAATTGGTGGAGTGGATCCTAAGGATTCCAATCTTGTATCCTTTGATCACAAAGGATATGATCCTCAGTTACCAGCGCAACTAGCTTTCCTTATTCAAGTGAAAGCACTCAACAAAACTGTTCACAGAACAATTATTGATGAGGGGGCATCGACATGTATCATGTCGATGAGTTGCTGGAAAACTCTCGGATCACCAACCTTGTCGCGATCTTCGACAACATTAAAAGCATTCGACGGTAGGACGTACACCCCGTACGGTATCCTAAACAACTTGAAGGTTGAGCTAGGAGGAAAAACAGTAGAGATTGATGTAGAAGTCATTGATGGCAATCTTGACTATAACATCCTACTGGGAAGACCATGGATATATGCCATGGCAGCTGTAGTGTCGACATATTTTAGGAAGATCGCATTCCCGTTTGAAGGAGGGATTACGATCGTCGACCAACAGAACTTCCTCCCAAATGGTTCACAAGTTACAGGAAGCATTCCCATGATCCATGGGAGCGACCATTCAATTCAAGATATCGGAGTAGGCCTATTGAAAGACCCCACCATGATGGGAGCTTTCGCGTTGCCACCTCCTATTCATATAGGAAATATCCCGTTTGTAGCAACATGCAACATGATATCTTCTTTGAAGGTCGCAGAAGACAGCCTCGTCATGGATCATCCAATGGTTTTTCCCCCAAGCCCGATTGAAGTATTGTAGCAATCAATGTTTCAGGCGTGGGAGGCAAACCCAACTCAACGCTCGTCGAGCGTTTGGGTAGATAGGTCTAGAGAATATGGTACCCCATTAGATCCTTGGTCGAAAGTGCATGGGACTGACGAAGGAATCTTACAATCAATGTTGATTGAGGGGGCACCATGGAATGATCACCACCACCGTTCCCTTCTTCCGGAGTATGAAGAAGATACTCGGCACGACCTATACCACCCTTCAGTTTTTGAATTCCTAACAAATACTATAAATACAGTGGATTCCGAGTGAAACCTGTCCAATATTGAAGAGACTATAGCCATAAATATCTCGACAAAACTTGATGTTGTAGAGAATATTCATGTCGGCAAAAGTTGTTCCCCTTCAGAACTGGAAATATATGGTGCTCTCTTTCGCGAGTTTAGAAGTGTCTTTGCATGGTCATATGATGAAATGCCAGGCATTGACTCGAGTATCGTTGAACATGAAATTAAAATGTATCCTGATGTCAAACCAGTAAGACAACGGCTTCGACAGGTACATCCTAAGAAAGCCGCTGCCATTAAGGCAGAGGTTGAGAAACTTCTCCATGCTGGATTCATCTACCCGGTTCCTCTAACCGATTGGGTATCGAATATTGTCCCTGTTATGAAAAAACAAGGGACGATAAGAGTGTGCGTCGACTATAGGGATGTAAACCAAGCTTGTCCGAAGGACAACTACCCTACACCCTTCATCGACCAGATAATTGATGAATGCGCCGGATGTGAAATCTTTTCCTTTATGGATGGATTTTCTGCGTATAATCAAATAAATATCCGCCCACAGGACCAGTCAAAGACTGCATTTATTTGTCCGTGGGGCACATTCGCTTACCGAAAATTACCCTTTGGTTTAAAGAACGCAGGGGCGACGTTTCAGAGGGCAATGAATTATGCCTTCCATGACATCAAGAACATCGTTCAACCATATCTCGACGACCTTCCGGCTCATTCGCAAAAGCGGACTGATCATCCGCAGCATTTGAGAGCAATATTTCTACGCTGCCGACACTACAAGATAAGACTCAATCCACACAAATGTGTGTTTTGCGTCGGTTCTGGTCGTTTACTTGGCTTTGTAGTCTCTAAAGATGGGATTCGTCTCGACCCCTGCAAGGTTCAGGCAATCATTAATTTGCCTTCACCTTCAAATTTGCTTCAGATTCAAAAACTCCAAGGGAAAGAAAACTTTCTGAGGAGGTTCATTCCAAATTACGCAGAACTTGCTAAGGGTTATACTCGGCTTTTGAAAAAGGATGTACCTTTTGTCTGGGACCAGGTGGCGCAAGCTTCCTTTGATGCTCTGAAAGATTGTCTAGTAAGAGCATCATTAATGTACGCCCCAGACTATCAAAGAGATTTTAACCTGTATCTAGCTGCAACAGATACGACCATTGCGATGGTTTTAGTTCAAGAAGTCGATGGAATTGAACATCCTATCTATTATTTAAGTAAAAACTTAAACGATACAGAAAGTAAATATTCTTATGTTGAAAAACTAGCGCTTGCAGCTGTTCAAGCGATTCAAAGGTTTCGACATTATGTCCTCTTTCGGAAAACTACCATTTTTTCAAATTGCAACCCCATGACTTATATACTGTCGCGACAGTTGCTGGGGGGCAAATATTCAAAATGGATAGCAATCCTTCAAGAGTTTGATCTGGAATTTGTAAAATCCAAATCAAAGAAAGCTCTAGTTTTCGCAGAATTATTGTGTGATCTCCCATCATCGTCCAACGATGAAACATCGGAAGAGTCAATCGTGGACGAAAGTTTGTTTCTGATATCTGCAACCGATGAGTGGTATGGAGATATCATGGTTTATCTCCAAACCCAAAGGTTCAGGACTAACACCTCTCGCTCCGAACAAAAACGTATACGATACCAAGCAAAAGACTACATGATCGTCGGTGATACGCTTTACCGCCGTGGTGTCGATACAGTTCTGAGGAGGTGCCTTACCCATGAGGAGGCCGAAAAAGCCCTGAATGATTGTCATTCAGGCGCGTGTGGGGGACATCAGTCTGGATATGCAACAGCACAAAGAATCTTACGAGAAGGATACTTCTGGCCAACCATGTTCAAAGATTGCATAACCGCAGTCAGAAGTTGCCATGCTTGTCAAATCTTTGATAGCAAAACCAGACGACCACCCGCTCCTTTACAGCCGATAGTTGTTGTTGGGCCCTTCGCCAAGTGGGGCATCGATTTCATGCAATGTAACCCCACCTCGACCGGGGGGCATGGGTATATTATAGTCGCTGTTGACTATTTTACCAAATGGGCCGAGGCGATGCCTACATTGGATAACACTGGTGAAACAGCTGCCCTTTTCTTTTTCAATCATGTAGTCGCCAGGTTCGGCGTACCACAGGCTATAGTTACGGATCATGGGTCGCATTTTCGCAATCACATGATGGTCGAATTAGCTGCCAAGCTAGGGCTATCTCACGACAGCTCTACCCCATATTATCCACAAGCTAACGGACAAGTTGAAGCAATCAACAAGGTCCTCAAGCGTATGTTGCAAAGGATGATCGGGGTTCATAAAAGAAGGTGGCACCTAATCCTGTACTCAGCCTTGTGGGCTTACCGAACATCGGTAAAGAACGCAACCGGGTTCACACCTTTTCAATTGGTGTATGGCCTGGAAGCAGTCTTGCCAATCCAGTGAGAAATTTCGTCGCTTAAACTCGCAATTGATCTCCTCCCCGGAACTTCAGAGGAAGAGGCTCGTTTCTTGGAATTAATCCAATTGGATGAAACCCGTCGCGATGCCGCTTTGGCTAACGAAGCCCATAAGAAACGAGTCAAGGCTCAGTTCGACAAAAATGTCAAACCCCGTGTCTTCTCAGAAGGTGATTTGGTCTTGCTTTATGACCAAGAATCCGATAAATTGGGAGCAGGTAAATTCAAGTCCTTATGGATGGGCCCCTATATTGTTAAAAGGGTGTTAGCAAAAGGAGCCTACGAGTTAATGGATTACGATGGAATTCCACTGGCGTAGCCCCGTAACGGGCTGTACCTCAAGCGTTACTATGCTTAAATAGTAACCGGTATGCTTTTGTTGTATTTTGTTTTCGCTAAAGTATTTGTTCTGGTCGAGTGATCTACCTTTTTCATTTGTTGCAGATGTCGAACCTTCTGGATACATGTGTTGGATATGCCGACGGAGCAAGTCATAGTTCGCGGAACCTATCCTCCGCAGCCTGGGCCATTTTTGATCCAAGCGGTGAGTTAGTAAGTTTCAGAGGTGTATGTATTGGGCAATCAACGAATAACATCGCTGAGTATAGCGTGTTGATAGAACTACTCTCTGATGCCATCACACGTGGCATATGCCGACTAATTGTTAGGCTAGACTCACAGCTCGTAATACGACAACTCAATGGTATATATTCTGTTCGCAATCCAGCTATTTATCGCATGTTCCTAAGAGTAAAAATCTTGGAAAGACGATTTGATTCGATTCAATATCAACATATTTCAAGAAATTTAAACACATTAACTGACTCATTAGCAAAACTATGTGTTAGATAGACATTTGCAACATTTATAAAAGGGACATATCATCAAAGATTGTACATATGGATCACCCAAATCAACCAGAATAAAACTCTAAAATCAAAATACATATAAGTTGTTTATAAAGTTCATACATAATGTTCTGTAACCAAGACAAAATTGGTCATATGACCTAAAAACTTAAAATATGCTAGGGGGCACCCTAGCCTAGTGATGCTCCTGATAGTACGCCATGGTCTGTGCAATCATGCGCAGAAGGCGAGTCCATCGTCTAGGCACACCGATAGTATGCCGCTGCATCTGTAAAGGTAACTCGTCAATCTGTACATCCGGAAGACCACGAGTCAGGCTCTCGACCTGCTCCTGCACAGCTGTAAGGGTCTCGGTATCGTCAAGGTCGCGAATAATAGCTCTCCTAGCAGGCTCCTCGGCCGGAACAACGACGGGCGGTCTCAGACGAACTACTGGATGAACGGGACCAACATCTGCAAGCACACATGAGTTTTAATTAAAGTCTTGATAGAATAAAACACAAGAACATTATGAATGAAAACAATGAACAGTGATATGGTCGAAATTCTTACCAGTAGCATCCCACTGAGCACCGCCTGGCAGTACCAAATCCGGATCACCCCGGAAATCCATACCAACATATGGGTACTCGGAATAAGCCATGTCCTGGCGATCGAACCACCTAAAGAAGGTAGCAATGAAAGAAATCCGGGATTGACCAGCATGCCTAGACATGTGATCAACCCATCGCTGCATGCGTGGCTCGGTAGGAGAGGGCAATCCGAGATCAATGTACTGGGGTTGCATCAAAGGGATTTTCTCCAAGGCAAAGGCAGTCAGAATCGAACCAAAGCCAAAGTTCTTCAGCTTCCCGTCCTTTACCTTGTTCAGTTGACTTTTCATCTGAATAAGCACTGCATCACACCAGTTGAATATTTTCGGTTGGAGACACTCCAAGGCGTGCTGCATATAAGACTTGTTGGCAACATGTAGAGATGCGCTCCCGGCCATCCTACCAATAGTATATAGAATGGACCTGAGAGGTCTGCTAGTAATATCACGGATAACCACCTTGTCGTCTACACTCGGCCGGGACCCCTCCCTGCAGTACTGGCGGACATAATCTCTCACGGAATCATTCCCCCGAACTGTACCAGACAAAGAAATGGGGGCACCCCGTCTTGACAAACCAGTCAAGAAGTAAATGTCTATCACGGTCAATGAAATAGGTTTGTTCCTGATCTGGAATACTTGGTTAACAGGATCCCAAGCATCAAGAATATACTGCAGCAAAGGAATCTGTGCTCTCATGCTAGAGATACGGAAAAACTTCAGCAGGCCACAATCTCGCAACGCGCTCACCGTAGCAGGGTCATGGAGGGCAATCATATCTTCTTCTTCATGTTCTCGTTCTTGCCATGTTAGGGCCATCTTGATCAAGAATCCCTGCAAAACAAACAAGAGAATGAGTAAGCTCCTGAAATTGATGAAAAACTGGCGAAAATTTCATCAAAAACTGTGAAAAATTACTGTTTTTATGCCCCAACGCAGGTACCTAGTGTAATACCTGCGCTAAAGGTCAAGCTGCCTTCATGCAGCTTGACATTCAACGCAGTTTTCGATATGGGGTGCCTGCGTTGATAAGAGAACGCTCTGGCAAAACCCCAGGGGCTCAATAGGACAGGAAAACAGGCACAAAATTGGAAAAGGAAACCATGAAAAGAAAGAGCTAAGGTTTAGCTCCTACCTGGTCCAGACGGCGCCGAAAATCGTCCGCAGAATCTCCCGGAATCAGCTGATGAAAATCAAGGGGAAAGAGGCTCCTCCAAAGCTCCAACAAGCAAAATGCAAATGAAATGGTAAAATGAGAGGTAAAAACACTTTTTATTTGCTTTTTACGTAGTTCAAGGTAAAAATTAATGTGTTAATCTCATTTTCAAGTAAATATTACTCATTTCTAACTAGTTTGTTGCAGCAATTTGAAAATGCAGTACTATCAATGAAAAGAGAAAAGCTAGTTATGGTAAAAAATCAAAAGTAAACCATATTAACGAGCAGTTTTAGCATAAAGTTCATGCTCGTTAAAAAATAAACGCAAGGTCCGAGCAGTTTTAGCGTCATAGTTCATGCTCGTTAAAAAAAATAAACATAAGCTTTTGAGCAGGTTTAAGCTCGTTAAAAAATGAACTGCCCGGTAAATAACCATTAAAAAATGTAACCTTTGACAGCCATATAAAAGCCTTGGTCGTTTTTTGCTGTAGCCATCACCTCCACCGTTCATTTGGCCAATCGTTCATCTCCATATGATTGTTTACCCATTTTGAGGAACATCTGCGAAGAGTGATTTCACCTAGCCATCCTTGTGACACTGCCGTGATTGGAAAATTCCAACCTGTACCTGGAATCTGCTGCTATCCCTGTTTATCACTCGTTCCTCAAAAGACGAGTCTTCTTTGAGCTCTTTTCTCCTAACTCATAAAATATGAAAAGTTTGCCGAGTTTTGGCCTTCCAGCTCGTTAAACGACCGGAAGAGTTATCCCTCCTCTAGATTTTAATCTTTTTGGACTTGAGGGATTATTGCACAAAAAGATCGAGCGCTTGTTTTGTTCGGCTCGTTAAAAGTACCGAAAACTCATCCCTTCTGTATTGTTTTATACTTTTTCGGACTTAAGGGATTAGATGACGAAAAAGGAATTTTGGAGTTAACTTTCTGTACCTTTTCAGACTCTCTAAAAATGAAAAGGACCGAGTTTTCTTTGTCGTTAGACTCGTTAAAATGATTAAATAGCGACAAACTTGTCTTTAGACGAGAACGAGTTTCCCTATCGCTAGGCTCGTTAAAACATAGCGATGGGCTTGCCCGAAGGGTAGGTTATAGAACAAGCATATGTTATCCTCCTCAAGCTTGACAAAAATAAAGAGGTACTGGTCAGAAATGACTGGGGAAAAATTGGGAGAACCTCAAAGCTTAATGGTAGCAAGTCGCTCTTGAACATGACACTTTGTCCTCCGTATCACATCGGGTTGGGTTGTTTCATTCACCGGTCTCATCACCATGGTCCTCGCCACACCATCCATTTGGGGTAATGCTACCGATCCATCACATCAGTGTCGTTATATGTTCAAGAGATGTTGTTCTGCAAGAGTCAACCGTGTCCCATCCACTGCCATACATTATCCTTCATCCATTCATGACCGCCACCCTGATTCATATATCACAGTTTGTTTTCACCTCATCACAATCATTAGCTCCGTTCCGTGTCACTGATGTGGGATTCATTAAGGCCCTCCTTTGACGGATCGCTCCTTGTCGACATCAGCTCATTATCCAAGGAGTTGATCTAGGAACAACCCCTTCAGTACTTTGAAGCTTGCATGCCTTAATGGCAAGTTTCTCACTTCCGGCGACAGGTATACATCAATGACTTGCGACCAGAAGATTTTGCATGGTGGTCGACGCCAAGTCCTTTATTCCCACCATGTGAATTGTACTGTCGTACCTTGAGGGTCATCATCCTTATCGGTGATTCCTCTCGCGCTTGTTAACGGTTTACATCATTGACCGGTAATCAAGCGATGTCTTTCCATGTTCGACTTCAAGAAATTCTCACATGGATTGACTTGTACATCGAGTGAAGATCGGAAGAGATTGAAGACCCCGGATCTAGTTTCATCCATCCGGGCTGCGATATATACTCAGGACATAAAGACATTTGATATGTACATCATTGCAGCAGATGATCATCCTTCTCAAAGGATGATAATTTCAGCAGAGAATTATCAGTCTACCATCAGACGATCGTCTGTTCTATGTACCAAAATGAATTTATAAAGCTGAGCATGGGAATGCCCGCCTCAGCTAGATCATGAAAACAGAATGAAAAATAATGTATTGTATTGTATCTTATTACAGGACACCTCTCAGCGATTGAATGAACTTCGGATCCTCCTAATAAAGCATTTCACCCGATAAACGACCTCATACTTTAGGGGGCATCTGTTATAGACATTTTTGTGCCTTACAGCATGAAGCATGAAATGTCAATAATCTAAGGGATCCAAAGTCCCTAAACATGATGTTCCTACCCCTAGAGGAACAAGGTCAGCAAACCACAGCTCTGAATATCAGTTCTCCACCTGAAAACACTCAAAAACAAGCAATTCTGGAATCAATTCAACTGCTCCACTAAGCAACTGCGCTGAAAGTCAAGTGCTCCATGGTGTACCTGCGTTGAAAGTCAAAATCAATGAAGGCCACCTGCGCTGAGCGAGATTGGACAAGTGGCACAGTGAGTCATTGCTCAGGAATCTTCCAAAATGACACTTGGATCAGGGAATTCGCCTTGTGATGAGTAAGAGGTTCTGTTTCTCCAAGTGGAAGCAAGATCCTCCAAGTGGACTCATGAACTGAAGATTAACTGAAGAGAGAGAGGACACAAGGCAGCTACACATCAGTTGCAAGCTGACTCATCCTTTCTCAATTCATCTATATATGGAGCTCTCTCCTATGAGCTCTGGAGGCTGGAATTTTGTGCAAGTAAAGAAATGTTGTTGGTTTCATTATAGAACTATTGGGTGATTGCTTGAAGGAGGTGAAGAGGAGATTTCTTTCTGCTGGGAGGTGTTGCTGGATTGGGCCTCTTATGGTTGTAACACTCTCAGAACTTTACTTCTTCCATTAATAAAAGCTATTGAGGTTCTTCTATATGCATTTGTCTCAATGATGTATTGTTATAATTGTGTATTTGATTTATTCTAATCCTTGAATCAGTTATGAATGCATGCTTCTTGTAGTTTCCTTCTCTTGCCATTTTGCAGGATCACATTGTAGCTGGGCCAGTGAAAGAGCAAAGAGCTGGAAGCAAGCAGCAAGGAGAGAAGATTGGATCAACCATTAAGCGCAAGACAACGGTTAGTGGATCCCTTTCTCCTCTTTTGCTTTCATAAAGAAGAAAATCTCAAATAGTTTTGTTTTCAGTTGTTGCTGAGGAACTATCACCCTTAGAGTGGGATAGGGTCATCCGAATCGGATACTTTTCCCTACAACAACGTGGAAGCTCCTTCATTAATAACGGTATGAAAAATGTTAATCTTCCGATATGTAGATTTTATTTGAAAATCCATATGATCAGGGAGTCACTTTTTGACATTTAACATGTCGAAAGTGAGCACTAAAGAGTTAGTTGGATCAACTGCCCCAATTGCTGACAGTAAAGCACTTCGTTGAGTTGGACACGACTGGAGAACCTCTAAAGCAAACATGGCACATGGAATCTGAGCCAGATCCTCAACAATGGAGTAATTTTGGGCGGCCCTAGCATTAGGATTGATAGTCGCGCGTTTAGTGGAACCTTTCGGTATCCGTGGTATAGTCTCGATAGGGGGTCGCTCAATATGAAGGTTAGTATTTCCGGGAGCAGCTTTGTCCTTGGAAGTTTCGGCTTCACCATAATCACGTGACCGAGTGGCCACATGGACATTAGAACCCATCATGAAAACATTTGATGATTTCTCCCCTTCCTGGTTGCCCCCTGTGGAGGTACCCAGATTTGAAGTCGTGCCAGCAAGCAGTTGCTGCCCTTGGGGAAAAGGGTTGGTTAACACAGCTTGAGAACTAGAAGCCCCTTGCTACCCTAACAAGCGCTAAGCGTCTTGAATCTTTGGGCAGAGATGAGTTAAATGGTCTCCACTACATAACTTGCATGGAAACTTGGCTTTCTTTCTAGACTCATTTCTACCACCACCAGCATTATTGCCGGATTTATTTGCGTCAGCCTTCCCATCTTGACTCTTTTTCTTACCTCGTCCTTTCTTTTTTCCATTGGAATTTTGATTTCATTTGGGGTTATCGGATTGGATGACATTAATCGAAGAGGGTTAGGAAGACGAAGGGTTAGACGATGTGACCTGGTTGTTAGGAGCAGTTTGCAAAGAAAACTGCTACAATTGGCTCAACAAGTTCACCATATTTGTGTCTACCGATCCAAGGATACCATCCACATGGGGACTTGGCTTCGACTTGGATATATCAACCTTAGACCCAGGAGCATCTTGCAAGATTTTTTGTAGGATCCCAGACTGAGAGTAAATCAATTCTAATTGATGGGCCCTAAAAATAGCTTGCTCCTCAGAATAGACTCCAGACATGGAGACATCCTTAGAGATTTCAGGTTGTAAAGATTTCAAAAACCATTCGAGACAGTATTCTAGAGGGATTTTGGCTTTAATGAGCCTCTTTCTCCGTCTCCATTCCTGAATATGATTAGAAATGTGAGTTTCTGTGTCCTAACGAAAATTGGCTAGAAGTTCAGTTCCAGCATCATAACGGACAGACAACTGGAAATGACTTAAGAAAATATTAGCTAAGTCGATGAAAGATGTAAAGCTACTCCCTGGCAACTCTATGTACCACTTGGCCGCATTACCAGTCAAGGTGCATTGAAAAAGTCTCAACCTAATCGAGTCATCAATAAGGGAGTTTGATGAGCACCACAAATGGAATGTGGTTACATGGTCGCCTGGGCTTCACTGCCCTTCCCTTCGAATTTTGTAATATCCGAAGGGAGTTTGGTTGGGACCAGAAGCCTGTCAGGGTTGTATTTGATTGGATCGTTTGTTAATTTCATGAGATCTAGCAAGTTCAAAGTTGCCAAAAAAGGAAGCCTAGGAGGACCTTGGGGATTCCACCCAGACTGGGCGGAGCTCCCAAAGTTCTGAAAATATTGGCCTGGATTTTGGAAGGCACCAGGCTGCCCGAAGTAACCAGCAAAACTAGATAAACCAAAAGGCAAGCCTTGTGATCCAGCAAAACTCGGAGTTTGAGCAACTCCGGCCGAAAAACCTCCATAACCGGCAAAGCTCCCTCCTAAAGGATTATAAGGAGTTGATAACCCTTGATAAGGATTCCACGTAGAAGCTAAGGGAGGAATACTTCGAAATGAACTAACTGTGGAGTATGGCCTATTCCCTTGTTGGCCGAAAAATGGATTCCCAGTTCCCATGCCACTAACCGGAGGGTTAGTCCAACCTTGAAAAGGATTGTTGCTTTTTCCTAAAGAAGAAAAAGGAATAGATCCAATTGTTGGGTTGGAATGTGGTATATGACCACTTCCAAAAGGAAAAACCTGAAATGAAGCTGATCCAGCCATCATAGATGTGGAGGCACTAAATGGAACTGACAGAATACCCTGTGAATGGGTGCCAAATGGGAAAAATCTAGAACTAAAAGCATTGGTTTGGGAATTTCCACTCGTAGAAGGAATGGAGGTAGACCCAACTAGAGATGTGCTAGAAAAAGACCCAAATAGAGAAGTAGAGGGGATGGAGATAGTTCCTCCCCCTTGTACTGATGTTGGAGTTTGCATAGTTGTAGCACCTGTAGTAGAAGCCATGCTTCCAGTAGTGGTCATCGATGGTAAGTGCGTAATGTGACCTGGACTTGACAGTCTATGCGTCGGAGTCCCAACATATCGTAATACTTCCGGATAACTAGAAGGTAGCGGAGAATTTGGAGCCGCTAACAACTCTGGGAGTTCTTCTACCTCTATGTTACTTTCCATTTGAAAGAGAACTCGAGAAAGAACTGGAATGTTCCTCTCTTGTTCTGTGGAAGTACCAAGCCTATCTTGAACACTAATGCCCTCGAGAGGAGGATCAATCCCCGATGTGTCAACTGCCACGGGATGAAATCCACCTGCAGTATTACCTATGTGCCTTCTAGGAGAAGGCTCTAAACTTGGTGGTTAAAGACCATGAAGTCTTCGAGACCGTCTAGGTGATCGGTCAGCCACTTTGAATTTTTTATTAAGATCTATTTAAAGACTCAAGAAAAGATGAAAGCTAGGCCGACTAAGAGCATAGAGCACACACTAAAAAGTCCCTAAAAGATGTCAGCTAGTCAAACAACTTCCAAGTATTTCCGCTCCGGGTGATGAGGACCGGACACCAAAATACGAGAAAGTGGAGTAAGGGGCCTTCCGAAGATAGTCTGGGATAATGACGGCCCAGTCCTACCAGCGAAGGTAACAGAGGAAGTTACGTTGACCTCCTAACAACAGCCTGCGCCAGTGCAAGCCCCCAAGCTTCGCAAGGGTGCCCTCCAGTAGTACCATTGAGAGTAATACAACGTCGACCTCAGGTGCCACAGGATTCCCCTCTACAGCCACCTGTGTAGATCCCTAGGAGTAGCAACTAGGGTTACCAACTCGTGTTAGAAGCCAGGCAGAATAGTCTTGAGGTAAGATCTGACAAGTAGGAGAGGGGGTATCTCTCTTCCCTGTCTTCAAAAACCCTCGTGCTTAACTCCCAGATCCAGAGCTTTCTTGGTCTCCCTAACGCTATTGGATTTTCACTCACTATTCAAACTCCTATGTTTGACAGTTTAAATGGCCTTGGAGAGTTTTCTCTCCACTCACCTAATCCAAGGCTCTAAAATATCCTAAAACTTGTTGGTGTGTCTAACTTGACAATTATAAAAAGTTCTAGTATATTTTAATTAGCACTTGTTTTTAAATAGGTTGTTCTTTAAGTCAAGGGGTAAGCGAAAATGAAACTAGTGGTGTTTTGACGGAAAATAAATTAATAAAAACAAAACTATATGCAAATGCACTTGTTTTGTTTTTCGATGAAAGAAATTTCTACTAGGTTCAGAGGAACTTCAAAGAAAACAACACATTTTTCTTTTCTTTTCTTTTACTCAAGCTTCACACTCACAAAAATTAACAAAACTATGGATGCCTAAAAAGATGCACAAATTTACCCTAATGCAATAAGTACATGCTGATGCAAAACTCAAAACTACTCTAAATCAAGAAATGAAAGTAACTTGTTTATCAATTTTAATTTGCCACTTAAAATGTTTAGATAGAATATAAGTTATTAATGCTCATTTCGTCCAAACACTAAAAGCAAGTTTCAAGACAAACAAAAATGCACTTTCACTCAAAAAAAGGAAACTAAATGAAAACAAAGTTCAAGAAAGCAAAACCAAGTTTTCAAGAAGTTTTCTTCAAAAGCAAAACAAAAATGACTTTTCAAAAGTGCTCTAAACAAGGCTAAAACTTTATGATCGAAGAATAAGCAACAAAACACTTTGCAAGTTGACAACACAAAGCAAGTGAAAACTCAACAAAACTGTGTTTCAAGAAGATCTTAACAATCAAAAAGTAGCAACAAGAGCTTGGCAATGAAGACCAGCAGATTGAAAAGACAACTTTCAAGAAAGTGTGAACCAACAACTTTCGGAAAGCAAGAAAAGCAGATGGTCATAAAGATGTAGTTTTGACATGCAAACAGCAAAAGTCACCAAAACAAGATTTAACACAAAGATTGAGATCAACCTTTCTTCCCTGAGACAACAGAGCAGCCAAGACTTCTAGCAAGAAATCTTGTGTGCTTAACAAAAACGATGACGCTTTCAACAAAACAAATAAGACCAACACTTTCCACAGTCAGAGAGAATTTGAAATCAGATACTTGCTATAAAACTAAAGACTGACACAGAAAAGTAACTGTTCAGGATTGAATCAGACCAGCAGATAGACCTTCAGAAACAAAAAGATTTGAAAAATCTTGAAAATTTTAAGATATACGCGACTGTGTTAGTGCACAGTTGCGTGTATACATGACTTAGCCTAAGGAAACATGCGTATATGCAGGTTTACTTAAGGAAACATGCGTGTATACGCTTCTATAAATTGGAAAAACAACGTATATGAAAGATTTCAAGAAAAAACAAAAAACAGTCTAAAGAAACTAATCAAACTTACAATTCAAGTTCCTACAGGAATAGACTACACAGTAATAGCAAGCAAACGAATAGCTGAGCCCTGATTGGCTTGAAAAAACCCAAACTAGGAACAACAATACTGTTGTCCCCAGTGGAGTCGCCAATTCTGTTAAGGGATAAATTCCCCTAGGGTATTGGGTTGATACCTTAGCAGATTGAAGGTTATCTATACAGAGAAACACACATTCCACACATCCATGATGCTAATATAAACAAACTCTATGATGAGAGGCGCACCTGGGGTCCTACGTTTGTGAAGCTCCAGCAAGGGTCCAAACCCTCTTGGAGTTCCTTTTGCTCCTTCAGCCTGTAAAACAATCAATTCCAGAAATTACAGCAGTATATGGACCAAGCATCATAAAGAAATCATCTTCATAGCATATTGAAAGGTAGTTAGTTACACAATTAAAAAAACCGTTCATATGAGAATCATAACATTGACATCGTAAACGTGAAGAAGATTTATATCAGGAACAAAGACAAGTGTTTCTTTTATTATAAATAACTAAAGTACAGAAAGGAACAATTTCACCTGAGTCGTCCTTTCGTAGGCTCCAAGCAGAACTATCCTCCAGATTTGTCTAGTCTCAAGCCTTCAACAAACTCCTTCCATGACTTACTCCATGATATCACAAGTAGTAGATAGACATCATCACACAAGGAAACAAGGGTTTCCTGTAAATGGGGGGGAAGTGCAGGAGGCACAAGGATCTTCAGACTTGGTCAGGCAAAATCTCAGCAGAGTGATCTTTCTCTCTCTTCTCTCCTCCCTTAGGCCTTCCCATTGAAGCCTTTTTATACTTATCCCAAAGTAGTTTTTTAGTTGGGAATTTGTTGGGAACAGTTGGGCCATGGGCACTAATAGGTAATCAACAGGTGAAACCCGTGATCTCTGCCCGAAATTAAGGAGTTTTTTTTTTTTTTTAGTGTTTTAAGACATATACGTGGGTTGGGTATACACATACCCGCGTACACACACATTTAGCTCAGAGGAATGTCGCGTATAGGGAGTAAAACACTTTTTTTTTAGTTTTGGACCAGGTCTGGAAGGAGGGGTTGCCCTAGGCCATGAGTGCAGCATCACAATCCTCAAGAGTGAGATTTGGAGCTATAACAGACGCGTACAATATCTTGTTAGAAAGATCTATCCAAGAACTACAACTTTGGGAAGAGCAACATCGGTCCATGGACCCATGTTCTCCCAGTTTTCCCAAAAAACGTCGTTTAGGGCCTCAAAATGTCTCCAGAAGTTTAGGACACAAAAAAATGCTAAAAATAGTAAACTGTGCTACAATTAAGGAAACTGAAAATCTGAAAGAAACAATGGTGGGGGTCCAAGTGGACTTGGTGGGTGGCCACCAATATCCACCTAGATCATTCCTCCCCCCTTAGGAAGCAATGGTCCCCATTGCGTTGAGTTCCTCCATGAGATGAGGAAACTTCTGCTGAACTTGGTCCCTAGTGAGCCACTTGCCCTGGTGAAAGAGTTGGCCTACTTTGACAACTCGATACAGTTGGATGTTTTGCTGGCAAGTGTGCTTGATTTGTGTGTCCATGATCCAATCAATTGCAGCTTGTTCCATGCAATCTGGATTTAATTCTGTGGGTGTGAGTTGTTCTGCAATGTCGGATGTGTCTAGTAATGGTGAAAAGTATGGCCGAAGGCAGTCCACATTGAACACTGGGTGCAGGCCAAGGAATGGGGGAATGCTGAGCTGAAATGCATTGTCTCCCACAGCCTTGGTAATTGTGTAAGGACCATATCAGAGTGGTCTGAGTTTCCGATAGGCTCCGGTAAGGCGTTCGTTTTGCAAATGCAACAAGACTTTGTCGCCCACCTGAAACTTGTGTGGCACCCGATGTTGATCATGTCGCTGCTTGTACTTGGCATTTGATTTCTCCAAAATGTCATGGACTTGCTAGCAAATATGTTGGATGTGCTCAGTGAAGTTGTTTTCCTTAACTATTTCGGATTGGACATGAGCCGAATATGCGTGGGTAGCTGCAAACGGCATGGCCACATCAATGAGACATAGTGGCTGGAATCCCAAGCCCACCTGAAAAGGCCTATGGCCAGTCGAGCTGTGGAGAGCCTGGTTGTAGCTATGCTGAACATAGGGGAGGCTCTCATCCCATGTGAGTGGATGCTTTGAGTTGCAAATGTGCAGAATGTGTACAATCATCGTGTTGACAACCTCTGTCTAGCCATCAGTTTGAGGATGGAAGGCTGTGGACTTAGTGAGTTTGGTGTCCAGCATCGACCAGAGACTAGACCAAAATTTACTGAGGAACCTGCTATCCTGATTTGAGATGATAGACTATAGGATCCCAAAGTGCAACCACACTTGTTCAAAGAAGAGTTTAGCAGTGGCTTCCGTTGTGATATTCTTCTTGTAGGCCGCCATAATGGCCATCTTCGAGAACCTGTCGACGACCACAAAAACACAGTTGTTTCCATGCTTAGTGGAAGGAAGGCCTGACATGTAATCCATGGAGATGGATTCCCAAGGTCGACTAGGGGTAGACAGCAGGGTATAGAGGCCTTGCTTCTTGACTGTCCGTTTGGCAATGGTGCAGGCAGTGCATGATCTAATGTACTTCCCGACATCCTTTCGAAGATTCAGCCAGTAGAAATACTTTTGTAGTACTACCACCGTTTTCTCGACCCTGAAATGCCCAGTAGCTCGACTGTAGTGTGCTTCCCAAATAATCTTGGCACGCTCACTTGAAGGAACATAAAGGTGACCCTGGTGGCATAACAGGGCATCCTGGAGGTGAAAATCTGGAACATGCCGACCTTTCAAGAGTGTCTGATATGTGTGGCCAAAGTCTGAGTCACTTTTGTAGAGAAGTGGCCAATTAGAAGTCTCGTGCCCATAAGAGTTGAGCACGGTGGTTAATGACATGATCAGTGGTCGACTGAGGCAATCTACAACATTATTGGTGTTGCCCTTCTTATACTTGATATTCAAATGGAACTGTTGCAGGTATGTGGACCACTTCTAATGGTGATCATTCTGTAATTTCCCTTGGGTCTGTATGAACTAGAGGGGTCGATGGTCTGTGTGGATGACCGTTTCCTTCCCCAAAATGTAATGTTTTCATTGTCGGCATGCCTGCACAATGGAATACATCTCTTTTTCATAAGTGGGATACTTCTGGACTGTGTTTGAAAGTGTCTCACTGTGATATGCCACTGGATGCCCATCTTGAGTAAGGACTGCCCTAATAGCATAGTCATAGGCATCTATCTCGACCTCAAATGGTTGTTGCAAGTCTGGCAATGCGAGCACTAGTGCCGAGCAGAGGTGGTCTTTCAACTCTGTGAATGCCTTCTGTTGAGATTCAAACCAAAAGAATTTTTCTTTCGCTCCTCCCTTGGTGACATGACTCAAGGGCCAAGTGATATGAGAAAATCCCAACACGAACCTGCAGTAGAAGTTGGCAAGACCTAGAAAGCTTCAGAGCTCCGTTAGAGTGGCTGGAGAGGGCCAATCCCAAATGACTTGGATCTTGGCTGGATCCACATGCACCCCTTGTTCATCAATAATATATCCCAGATACTGAACTTGGGTCATGTCAAAAGTGCATTTCTCCAAATTGGCACATAAATTGTGTTGCCGCAGTGTTTGGAGAACCTGTCGGATGTGCTGGAGGTGCTCTTCCCAACTCTAGCTGAAGATCAGGATGTCATCCAAGTATACCACTACAAATGAGTTGGTGAATGGCTGCACGATGTCATCCATTAGTCTCATGAAGGTTGTAGGAGCATTCATCAATCTGAAAGGCATAACCAACAATCCAAAAAGGCCCTCCTTGGCTTTGAAGGCAGTCTTCCACACATCGGAGGGTTCGATTGGTACCTGGTGATATCCTAAGTTCAAATCAATCTTGCTGAAATATTTTTCCCCCTTCAATTGGCCCAGGAGGTCATCGATCCATTGGATCGGGTACCTAATATAGACAGTGATCTTATTCAGCGCCCGACAGTCAATACAGAGTCTCCAAGTCCCATCCTTCTTCTATACCAACACGATCGGGCTCCCATAGGGCAATGAACTCGGACGGATGTGACCTTTCTGTAGTAGCTCTTGAATTCGCCTCTTGATTTCATCATTCTCTAGCATGGAGCATTGATAGATTGGTCCATTAGGTAGCGGCGCACCTGGGGTTAGATCAATGGAGTGCTTGACCTGACAGTGCAGAGGAACCCCTACGAGGGAGGTGAAGATGTCCTCATACTCCACGACCTTGTCCATCTGTAGTTGTTGTGTGGAGGGGCCCTCTCTGGAGGTCATGGCCATCGTCTTCTTCTTTCCTTAAGGGCATATCATCAGGAAAACAAATTTCCAGGTTTTGGAAATGAGCTTACTGCATTGCTTTGTAGTAACCAAAGAGATGGCGGTAGGCGGTGCTACCTCCGGTATCCTATACAACTTATTTCCCAAAGTAATAATAACAGCACGGGGCCTTGATTCATACACAACATGTCGCTTCCACAAGTATGGTTGTCATAATAATACATCACAAACTTCAAGGGGAGCAATGTCACACAATACCTCATCCATGAAGGGCTTGATGTTGTATGGAAGGCGAAACTACTGGCTCACTCGAAGATCCTGTCCTTGGTGAAGCCACCCGATGGTGTACAGTTGTGTATGTGCTATGGTCGGTAAGCCCAGCCGCTTCACAACCTCTGTCGAAATGAGGTTCTTTTAGTTCCCACTGTGGACAATGAACTGTAGTGGGGATCCCTTTACCCACATCTGGGAGTGGAAGAGATGCTCCTTCTCCTCTGGATGTTCAGGTTCCTCCTTCTAGATCTTCATGGTGGCAATGATGGCATTGGGCTCTGCATCAATAATCTGCTTCCCTTTGTCATTCCCCTTGTCGGGTTCTGACTCAGAGTCGAAACATGCATATGATTCTGAAACCTTTAGCTCAGCCACTAGTGACTTCTTGGCTCGACACTCACTTGTGTTGTGAGTGGAGCTCTTATGGAACTCACACCATATTCCCGTGTCCTTATTTGGCTTCGCGGCACTGTTCTTTGCTTGCAACGTTGGCGGGTTGTCTTGGGCCACCCTGCCTTGGATTTGTCCTTTGTTCTGTGATTTGAGGGCACCTTTCCCTTGCTTTGGATTTGCAGATCCAAAGTCTCGCTTCTTCTGTTTAAATTTTTGCACGACCTTGATGGCTTATCTGTATGCCGTGCCAAGCGAGGAAATGTTCAAGAATTCTATTTCTTCCTGGATCTACTTGTGCAGGGAGCCACGATATTTGAGTATCAAATGCTGCTCCGAATCCTTGATACCCAACTTTGTGCGAAGGGTATGGAAAATATTGGTAAACTCTGGCATGTCTTGGTCCCTTCCCTACCGTAGTGTGGTCCACTTTATGTATTGATCCTCATAGCTTCTGACAGGGTAGTACTACTCCTTGATGATATCCCGGAATGAATTCCAGGTGGGTGCGACTGAAAATAGTGAGCCGGTACTTTCATCCTTTTGCTTGCAGTAGGTTTCCCACCAGTTCTTGACATGGGAGGCTGCTTTGAGAAGAGCGAAAATAATCTTTTCCCGACTGGAAAAATCATGAACAGAAAAATAACCCTCTAGTAGATTTAACCATTTATCGATGGCATTTGTGTCTATCTGACCCTCGAATATGGGGATTTCAAAATTAACTTGTACCTTAAATGGTGTGGCATTTCTAGAGTAGCTGTGGGAAGCCGATGCGTCACCCCTGGGTAGCCGCTGAAGGATCTGGGCAAAGTTGTCCATCATTGCGTTCCTTTGTTGCTCAAGGGCTTCTTCGAGCAAGATTTTGATAGGATCTCCTACTCCCTCATCTTTCTTTTCATCCGCCATGGGAGGCCGTCGGGTTTTGCGAGGCTGGTCTTGCAAAGGTTCGACCAGTTCAAGCCCTAACTCCTTATATCCCGACCTCGTTGGGGACATGCAAAGAAAAATAGAGAAAAAGCAGACCGTTCTGATACCACTGATCTAGATTTAAACAGGAATGCAACAAATTATAGAGATAACCATAAACACAAAGATGCAGCGGAAATAATACTTCATTTCATTAATGTAAAATACTAAGAGATGCTTACAAATAGAAAATGGAAATAAACAGCTGGGGCGATGGTAGCTTATCTCTAAGAAGAGATGTGGTGGCTACATGCCTCTGAACTATGTTACAATGCAGGTCGAAGGCATATTTATTGTTGAGAAACAATGGAAAACACTAAACATCCAAAAAACTAACCCTAGAAGATGAAAGGCCAAACTGTGGGCCCCGTTTGGGTAAATTGGTACATCAACTTCCTAGGATCGTAACTTTGGCAAACGATCTCCATTTGATGCATACAATATCTTGTTAGAAAGGTCTATCTAAGAACTACAACTTTGGGAAGAGCAACATCGGTCCATGGACCCATGTTGCTCCTAGTTTTCCCAAAAAACTTTGTTTAGGGCCTCAAAATGGCTCCGGAAGTTTAGGACCCAAAAAACTGCTAAAAATAGTAAATTGTGCTACAATTAAGGAAACTAAAAAGCTGAAAGAAACAATGGTGGGGGTCCAAGTGGACTTGGCAGGTGGCCACCAATATCCACATGGATCAATAGAGGAAGAGTAGGCCCTGAATATAGCCCGTTGATGAACCTCCTGTGAGTGACAATGAAGGAGTAGCACAGGCCTCACCACAGAGCGTTGTCTAGTTGATAAGATAGGGTTTTCCACAAATACATTATCCATCAATGCTACCTCCACCTTCACCTCCCCAACATATACCTTCGCCCACACCACCACCACCATTCAACATGTTGAATACAATGAAATTTCTAGTTTTTAAGGGCTTGGGAAGTGAGGATCCGAACCAGTTTTGGTTTGTTGCGAAGGCTGTGTGGACCGAACAATAGATTACAGATGATAATATAAAGAAAGCACAGCTGGTTACTTCCCTACAGGATTGCGCATTGACATGGTACATTAAGTACTACAATGATTACCCAATGGAAACATTAGCAGAAACTGAGACTGCCCTAAAAAAAGAATTTTGTAATCCTAAGTCTGAATCACAATAAGTAGTTGGATTCAAGGAAATCATGATGAGGTTTGACAAGGCACCATGGAAATTAGATCAAAGAATGAAGTTTTAGAGCTGTGAAGCTAATATGAATCTTACAGATAGTCAACACCATGAATGGTTTGCAGCCTCGCTCCTGCCCCACTTAAGGATTGCTTTATCACAAAAAAAGATAGGAACACATGTAGAAGCTCTCGAGATCACGATGAGATGGCACGAGAAACCTATTGAGGATGCTTATTTTGGGGTTTAACAGATTCACGTGGAGTTGAAAAACCTCTACCTGGAATTGTAGAGCTTGAAAAATGAGAAAACGACCCAAACGAAGGTGCGCGAGGAGGTCTGGTGTCTCAAGTGTAAGAGCCAGGGGCATGACAAGGATCACTGCCCTGTCTTTGTGAGCTATATCATAGGAGGGGGGCCAATGCCCCTGAGGCAGGAAGCTCTAGCAAAACCAAGCACAGGGCCCATGCTATGTGTTGTGAGTGGAGCTCTTATGGAACTCACACCACTTTCTCGTGTCCCTCTTCGGCTTCGCGGGGTTGTTCTTTGCTTGTGGCTTGGGGGCATATTTCCCTTTCTTTGGATTCGTAGATCCAAAGTCACACTTCTTCTATTTAAGCTTTTGCTTGATCTTGATGGAATATCAGTATGCCATGCCGAGTGAGGAGATTTCCATGAATTCCATCTCATCTCGGAAGTACTTGTGTAGGCAGCTGTGGTACTTGAGAACCAAATGCTTCTCTGAATCCTTGATACCCAACTTCGTGCGAAGGGTATGAAAAACATTGGTAAACTCCGGCACATCTTGGTCCCTTCCCTGTCGCAGCGTTGTCCACTTTATGTATTTATCCTCATAGCTCCTGAGAGGGTAGTACTGCTCCTTGATGGCATCCCAGAACGAGTTCCAAGTCGGTGTGGTTGAAAACAGTGAGTTCTTACTTTCATCCTTATGCTCACAATACATTTCCCACCAGTACTTGACATGGGGGGCTACTTTGAGAAGTGAAAAAGTGATCTTTTCCCGATTGGAAAAATCATGAACGGAAAAATATCCTTCTAGCTGATTTAACCATTTATCTACAGCATTTGCACCTATCTAACCCTCAAATATGGGAATGTCAAAGTTAACATGTACCTTAAAGGGTGTGGCACTTCCAGAGTAGCTACCGGAAGTAGATGCGTCATCCTTGGGTAGCAGTTGAAGGATTTGGGCAAAGTTGTACATCATTGTGTTCCTTTATTGCTCGAGGGCTTCCTGGAGCAAGATTTTGATAGGATCTACTACCCCCTCATCTTTCTCTTCATCTGCCATGGGAGGCCATCGGGATTTACGAGGTTGGTCTTGCAAAGGTTCGACCAGCTCAAGCCCTAACTCCTTATATCCCGACCTCGTTGGGAACATGCAAAGAAAAATAAAGAAATAGAAGACTGCTTTAATACCACTTATCCGGATTTATACAGGAACGCAACAAATTACAGATATAACCATAAATACAAAGACGCAGTAGAAATAACAGTTCATTTCATTAATGTCAAATACAGAAATATGCTTACAAACAGAATGTAAATAAGACTATCTTGGGTGATGGTAGCTTATCTCTGAGAAGAGATGTGATGGCTACATGCCTCTGAAATGTGTTACAATGAGGCTCGAAGGCCTATTTATTGTTGAGAAATAATGGAAAACCATAAACATCCAAATAGCTAACCTTAGGAGATGAAGTTCCAAACTATGGGCCCCGTTTGGGTAAATTGGTACATCAACTTCCCAGGGTCGTAACTTTGGCATATGATCTTCATTTGATGCACACAATACCTCGTTAGAAAGATCTAACCGAGGACCAATGTTGCTCCTGGTTTTCCCAAAAAATGTCGTTTAAGGCCTCAAAATGGCTCCGGAAGTTCAGGACCAGAAAAACTGCCAAAAATAGTAAATTGTGCTACAAATAAGAAAATCAAAAAAATGAAAGAAACAATGGTGGGGGTCCAAGTGGAATAGGTGAGTCACCACCAACATCCGCCTGGATCATTCCTCCCCCTTAGGAAGCAATGGTCCCCATTGCGTTGATTTCCTCCATGAGATGAGGAAACTTTTGCTGAACTTGGTCCCTGGAGAGCCACTTTCCCTGGTGAAGGAGTTGGCCTGATTTGATAACTCGATATAGTTGGATCCTTTGCTGTCGGGTGTTCTTGATCTACGTGTCCATGATACGATCAGTTTTGGCTTGCTCTGTGCAATCGAGATTTAACTCTGTAGGTGTGAGTTGTTCTAGAATGTCTAATGTGTCCAATAATGGTGGGAAGTATGGTCGAAGGCGATCCACATTGAACACTGGGTGTAGGCCAAGGAATAGGGGAATGTTGAGCTCAAATACATTGTCTCCCACAACCTTGGTAATGGTTTAAGGACCATATCAGAGTGGTCTGAGTTTCCAATTGTCTTCGATAAGCCCAACCACTTCAATAACTTTTCCGAAATGAGGTTCTTTTGGCTCACGCTATCGACAATGAACTGTAGCGAGGAACCCTTTACCCACATCTGGGAGTGGAAGAGGTGCTCCTCCTCCTCTGGATCTTCAAGTTCCTCCTTTTGGATCTTCGTGGTGGAAACGGAGGAATTGGGCTCTACATTGATAATCATCTTCCCTTTGTCATTCCCCTTGTCGGGTCCTGACTCAGAGTTGGAACATGCATTTGATTCCAAAGTCTTTAGCTCGGCACTAGTGATTGCTTGGCCCGAAACTCACTTGTGTTGTGAGTGGAGCTCTTATGGAAGTCACACCACTTTATCGTGTCCTTCTTCGGCTTCACAGTGTCATTCTTTATTCTATGGTTTGGGGACACCTTTCCCTTGCTTCGGATTCGCAGATCCAAAGTCTCACTTCTTCTGTTTCAGCTTTTGCTTGATCTTGATAGCATATCGGTATGTCGTGCAGAGTGAGGAGATGTCCAAGAATTCCATCTCATCCTAGATGTACCTGTGTAGGTAGATGTGATACTTGAGAAGGAAATGCTTCTCTGAATCCTTGATACCGAAATTTGTGCTAAGGGTATGAAAAACATTGGTAAACTCTCGCGCATCTTGGTCCCTTCCCTATTGCAGCGTTGTCCACTTTAAGTATTTATCCTCATAGTTTCTGTCAAGGTAGTACAACTCCTTGATGGCATCTCAGAATGAGTTCCAAGTGGGTGCAGCTAAAAATAGTGGGTTCGTAATTTCATCCTTCTACTCACAGTAGGTTTCCCACCAGTCCTTGACTTGGGGGGCTGCTTTGAGAAGTGCAAAGGTGATATTTTCCTGGCTGGAAAAATCATGAATGGAAAAATATCCTTCTAGAAAATTTAACCATTTATCTACAACATCTGCATCTATCTGACCCTCAAATATGGGAACGTTAAAGTTAACTTGTACCTTAAAGGGTGTGGCGCTTCCAGAGTAGCTGCCGGAAGCAGATGCGTCGCCCTTGGGTAGCCACTGAAGGATCTGGGCAAAGTTGTCCATCATCACATTCCTTTGTCGCTTTAGGGCTTCCTCGAGCAAGATTTTGATAGGATCTCCTGTCCCCTCATCTTTCTTTTCATCTTCCATGGGAGGCCGCCGCGATTTGTGAGGCTTGTCTTGCAAAGGTTCGACCAGCTCAAGCCCTAACTCCTTATATCCTAACCTAATTGGAGGCATACAAAGAAAAATATAGAAAGAGAAAACCGCTCTGATACCATTGTTCCAGATCTAAATAGGAATGAAACAAATTACAAATATAACCATAAATACAAAGATGCAGTAGAAATCACACTTCATTTCATTAATGTCAAATATGGAAATATGCTTACAAACAGAATGGAAATAAGACTAGCTCGAGCGATGGTAGCTTATCTCTGAGAAGAGATGTGGTAGCTACATGCCTCTGAACTATGTTACAATGATTCTAGAATGCCTATTTATTGTTGAGAAATAATGGAAAACCATAAACATCGAAAAACCTAACCCTAGGAGATGAAGTGCCAAACTATGGGCCCCATTTGGGTAAATTGGTACATCAACTTCACGGGGTCGTAACTTTGGCATACGATCTCCGTTTTGCATGAAAAATACCCCATTAGAAAGATCTATTCGAGGACTACAAATTTTGAGTCATAAAAATTGGGCTGTGACCAATGTTTCTTTGCGTTTTCCCAAAAAACGTCGTTAAGGGCGTTAAAACAGCTTCGGAAGTTGAGGACCCAAAAAATTGCCAAAAATAGTAAATTGTGCTACATATAAGGAAACTGAAAAATTGAAAGAAACAATGGTGGGGGTCCAAGTGGAATAGGCGGGTGGCCGTGAATATCCACCTGGATCATTCCTCCCCCCTTAGGAAGCAATGGTCCCCATTGTGTTGAGTTCCTCCATGAGATGAGGAAAATTCTGTTGAAGTTGGTCCTTGGTGAGCCACTTGCACTGGTGAAGGAGTTCACCTACTTTGACAAGTCGATATAGTTGGATCCTTTGTTGTCGGGTGTTCTTGATTTGTGTGTCCATGATCCAATCATTTTTGGCTTGCTCCATGCAATCTGGATTTAACTTTGTGGGTGTGTGATGTTCTGCAATGTCTGATGTGTCCAAAAATGGTGGGAAGTATGGTCGAAGGCAGTCCACATTGAACACTAGGTGCAGACCAAATAATGGGGGAATGTTGAGCTCAAACTCATTGTCTCCTACAACCTTGGTAATGGTGTAAGAACCATATCGGAGTGGTCTGAGTTTCCGATAGGCTCTGGTAAGGCGTTCCTTCTGCAAATGCAACCAGAGATTGTTGCCCACTTGAAAATTGTGTGGCACCCGATGTTGATCATGTCGCTGCTTGTACTTGGCATTTGATTTCTCCAGAATTTCATGGACCTACAAGCGGATATGTTGGATGTGCTCAATGAAGCTATTTTCCTTATCGAATTCCTATTGGACATGAACTAAATCTACCGGAGTAACTGCAAATGGTATGGCCACATCAATGGGACGTAGTGGTTGGAATCCCAAGCCCACATGAAAAGGGTTGTGGCTAGTTGAGCTGTGGAGAGCTCGGTTATAGCTGTGTTGGATATAGGGAAGGCTATCATACCATGTGTGTGGATTATTTGAGTTTTACATGCGAAGAATGTGTATGATTGTCCTATTGACAACCTCTGTCTGGCCATCAGTTTGGGGATGGAAAGTTGTGGACTTAGTGAGCTTGGTGTCTAGCATCAACCAGAAACTGGACAAAAATGTACTGAGGAACCTACTATCCTAATATGAGATGATAGAATGTGGGATCCCAAAGTGTACCCACAATTGTTCAAAGAAGAGTTTAGCAGTGGCTTTTGCTGTGATATTCTTCTCGCAGTTCGCCATAATGGCCATCTTCAAGAATCTGTCGACGACCACAAAAACACAGTCGTTGTCATGCTTATTAGAAGGAAGGCCCGACATTTAATCCATGGAGATGGATTCCCAAGGTCGACTAGGGGTAGGAAGTGGAGTATAGAGGCCTTGCTTCTTGATGGTCGGTTTGGCAATGGCATAGGCAGTGCAGGATCTGATGTACTTCCCAACATCCTGTCGAAGATTCGGACAATAGAAATACTTCTGCAGTACTGTAACTATTTTCTCGACCCTGAAATGCCCAGTGACTCAACTGTAGTGTGCTTCCCAAATCATATTGGCTCGCTCGCTTAAAGGAACACAAAGGTGTCTCAGGTGGCATAATAGGGCATCTTGGAGGTGAAAATATGGAACTTGCTGACCCTCTGAGAGCATCTGTTATGTGTGGCTAAATTCTAGGTCGCGTTTGTAGGGAAGTGGCCAATCAGAAGTCTCATGCCCACAAGAGTTGAGCATGGTGGTTAACGCCATGATCATTGGTCGGCTAAGGCAGTCTGCAACATTATTGGTGCTACCCTTCTTATACTTGATATTCAAATGGAATTGTTGTAGGTATGTGGACCACTTTTGATGGCAATCATTATGCAACTTCCCTTGCGTCTATATGAACTGCAGGGGTCGGTGGTTTGTGTGGATGACCATTTCCTTCCCCAAAATGTAATGCTTCCATTATCGATAAGCTTGCAGAATGGAATACATCTCTTTGTCATAAGTGGGATACTTCCGGACTGTGTCAAAACTCGTTCTGCATTGTAGTACCATTAGACCCTACAGAAGGACCGTGCTAAACTGAACTAGTCCGCGACTATGAAGAAAGTGATGATGATTTGGATCAGATCTATAAAATAAAAGTGTGGGACCAAGATTGGGTCAATCCAATGACAGATGGACGAATTGCATGGGAACGTGAAAGATATTGTACATCAAATTCGGATGAAGAGTTGGAATACTGCAAGAATAGGTTGCACAAAGTATCTACATTATGCTGCAACATGATGACTAAATCGTTGCACCGTGTGTCCTAGGAGGTAAGAAATTTACCTTTTTATAATGGTTTAACTGATGTGGATAAATTTTTGTATACGTTTGAAAGAGAAGTCCCAGAGGTTCATCATTTCCAAGCACTAGATTTGGCCCTCTGTGCTATGCCTAAATGGTGTTGGGGTATGCATAAGGACAACTTTGACGAATGGTGAGATTGCAGGAGGCTAATGAGGATGCAATTTGATCATCCTAAGGTACGATTAATTGAGAAATATGATGGGAGAAATGATCCATGGGATCATTTGGCTAAATGCACTAAGGTTTATGGAACAGAGCCACAACCAGAGTGGGTGCATTTATTCTGTCACACTATGGATATAATCCCAATGAATTGGTATTTGGAAACAGAGCTCCACCACATCACCGTGGAGTGGGATATCTTACTACAGGGATTTGTAATGACCTTCAATTTTAAAGATGTGTTCGAATGCATTGATGAGGCACTACAGGAGGTTAAAGTAGCCATCTTCTGAATTCCGCAGGATCTGTTGAATTTAGTTCAGCCACATTAGAGCACCCAGTCGTGCCATGCACTGGAGTGCTATAATATGACTGCCGAAGGGGAGGATGAGGATCGAATAAATGTAAATATTCCAGAAGCAGAAGGCCACCTTGAGGTTGAATTTCTGCAGCTAGAGAACCCAAATATTACTGCTCCACTGAAAGCTAGGCAGGTAAATATTGTTACTAAAGTAGAGCCTAAATTCACGAAGATTGGGGATTATTGGGATGATGACACAGTGGACAAAGTTATTGAGCTACTCTGCAAGTACCAGGATCTTTTTCCTACAAAATTTTCAGACTTGAAAGGCATCATAAGCAATTTGGGGATAATGAAGATCACTTTGAAGCTGGACGCGAAGCTCGTTAAGGAGAGGCCATATCGCCTTAATCCCAAATACAAAGAAAAGGTTTTCTTGGAATTAGACAAGATTCTTGTGGCAGGTATTATTGAACCAGTGGAGGAATCTGATTGGGTGAGCCCAATGGTAGTTCAAGAAAAGAAGCAGAAAGACAAAATAAGGATTTGCATAGACCTGAGAAAGCTTAATGATGCCTACGTTCATGATCCTTTCCCGACACTGCTTACTGATGAGGTGTTGGACAATGTTGGAGGACAAGAGGCCTACTCATTTACTGATGTGTTCTCTGGATACCATCAGATCAATATCACACCAGAAGTCAGGAGTAAAACAACCTTCGCGAAGGAATGGGGGTGTTTTCAGTATACAGTGATGCCCTTTGGACTCAAGAATGCACATGCAATATTCTCGCATGTAGTCATCACAACATTAAAAGTGTTTATTCACAAATTCTTGGAGGCATATTTTGATCACTGGACCATGTTTGGGTTGGTAAAGTGCCATGTAGCCAGTTTGCGATTAATGTTGGATATGTGCTGAAGGTATCAGATCGCACTGAACTTGAAGAAGTGCTTGTTCTATGTTCCATTTGGAATCTTGCTCGGTCATGTGGTGTGCAAGCAAGGATTAATGGTGGATCCAACCAAGATCACAGTAATAATAAATTTGGAAGCCCTGTGTAGTGTCAAATAGCTACGTGCAACACTGGACCATACTAGATATTATTGAAAATTCATAAAAGCTTACACTCAAATTACCATGCCTATGGAGAAGCTATTAAAGAAGGAAGCTACATTCTATTGCGATGAAGAATGTCAGCGTAGTCTAGATGTATTGAAAGAAAAGATGGTTACTGCGACAATCTTAATTTTCTCAGATTGGAAGAAGGAATTCCATGTGCATGTTGATGCCTTGTGTATTGCATTGGGGTCAGTCCTGACATAGGCTAGGGATGGGGAGATGGATCATCCTATAGCATTTGCAAGCAGAAAGTTTTCAAAGGATGAAAACAATTATTCGGCGACGAAGTGTGAAGGATTGTTATGGTGTATGTGCTACAAAAATTCAGACATTACCTGCTAGGTGAACATTTTAAGATGTACACAGACCATTATGCATTAAAGTATCTAGTCAATAAGCCAGTGTTGGGGGGGAGGCTATGAAAATGGCTATATTTGTTTCAAGAATATCATTTTGATGTAATTGTGAAGCCAGGAAGGTTGAATGGAGGACCTAACTGTTATAGACATTTTTGTGCCTTGCAGCATTGAGCATGAAATGTCTATAATATAAGGGATCCAAAGTCCCTAAACATGTTGTTCCTACCCCTAGAGGAACAAGGCTAGCAAACTACAGCAATTCACAGAAGTTCTCCACTGAAAAACACTCAAAAACAAGTCAAATCAGGATCATGTCAAGTGCTCCACTGACCATCTGCGCTGAATGTCAACTGCTACACTGGCTACCTGCGTTGAATGTCAACTGGAACACTAGCTACCTGCGCTGAGCGTAACTGGACAAGTGGCAGGCTCGTTTCTCAATGAGTCAATGCTCAGGAAGCTTCCAAAATGACACTTGCATCAAGGAATTCGACTGGTGATGAGTAAGAGGTTCCAAATCTCCAAGTGGAAGCAAGAACCTCCAAGTGGAATCAAGAACTGATAGAGGGAGAGGACACTAGTCACTTCTCAAGCTGACTCATCCTCTCTCCAAATATCTATATATGGATCTCTCCTCCATGAGATCTAGAGGCTGGAATGTTGTGAATGCAAAGAATTGCTGCTAGTTTGAGATTTGAATCATTGGGTGCTTAATGCTTTGAAAGGGGGTGAAGATAGGAATTTCATCTGCTGGGAAGAGGCGCTAGATTGGAGCCTTCTGGGTTGTAACTTTTCTCAAACCCTTGTTATTCATCAATAAAGCTATCTTGTTTTCTCCTATATGCTGGTGTTCTCTTGATGTATGATTGCATTAGTGTATTTGATTTATCTAATCCTGAATCATTTGTGAATATGAATATCTATCTTTGAGTTGTGTTCTTCTCTTGTCGCAAGTAGCTATTCTCTTGTGATCTCGCAGGTATCAAGTAGTTGTTCTCTTGAAGCTGGGCAAGCGAGTAGGCAAGTAGCTGTGAACATCCAAAGAGGAAGAGGATCTAGATCAAGGGACAAACGGAAGACATCGGTAAGTCCATTGATCTCTCCTCTCTTTCAATTCATAAAGGAAGAAATGCTTAGGTAGCTGTCTTTGTTTGTTGCTAAAGTACTGTCACACTTTAGGTGGATAGGATCGTCCTGCATAGGCATTTTTCCCCACAACAAAATGGCAACTCCACTGGGGAAGAATTTGTTTTAGTCAGTTCATTCTGTGTCTCCATTATTTGTTTGTTTTATAAACTCAACAGCAACAATCGAACTGCATCTGTTTCACGGATTGCAAAGTAGATAGTGCTGCCTTGATCCAGTCTTTGGATGAGTCTATGATCTGAACAATAGACTCACAAATGAGTTGATGATCCTTGTGATAGATCTTAGTACCCCCCCTCAAAGCATCCCTTTGATATTACCTTGCTTGTGTTTTTTGATTTGGCCTGAAACAGTGAATTTTTGAGCAAACTTTGACCCAGAACTTGAGCGAAACGAGAGTTTCTCCTCTCAGCGCAGACCCAGTAAAGCCAGTCTGCATTTCAACGCAGTTCCCGAAGGGAGTACCTGCGCTGAATGTCAAACTGACTGTGTTGTACCAGCGTTGATCCAGTTTGGCCTAGTGCTACTGGGGTTCTCTGCCTTGTTCGGCCCTATTTTGATCTCTGTTTTTGCAGCCTTTAACCAGCATTGGTACTGATCTGAAAACTCCTTTTCTTGCTTGCATTCCACCTCATTTTTGTGCAAAAAGATTATGAATGTTTTTATGTGTTTGTGACTTCGTTCATAATTTTCCTTTACAAGAGTGAAGTAATCATCCTGTAGCCCTTGATTCAGATCTGTTTGTGATCTTAGGAGAGAGTTCATTGGCTGTTTACAGATTGATTATCCATATTTGCTTTTGTTTATGGTTTGAGTTTGTCTCTTTTAAAAGTGTCAAAACAAAGATTCATTTCAGAAATCGTTATGTGTTGTAATCTCTTCTACCCTCTCTGATTTCGGAAAAAGTAATCTTGTTTGTATTGATCATTTAAAAGCAAATTCAAAGTTGTACAAAAATCTTTCTTTGTAGGCATCAATACTAAGAAAGCGGAAAACAAACACCTGCATTGTGCATTTTGCATTTGATAGTTTGCATGTATGATTTAGGAAAAGTGCATTAGAGTGTGTTGATTGCTCATTGTGAAAAGATGATGTCTTTCTTTTCCCTTTGTAGTTAGGATTTTCATCTGTTGAAAAGATTATAAAGTTTGCTTATCATCTTTAGACTGCATTTAGGAAGTTGTATCCATACATCTCGTGGTGATCCATAAAGGCAAACTGCTAAACAAGATCAACCTTAAAATAAACCGAATGAACTTAACAACGCTTTGTAACATAACGCAAACATAGAGGTCTAGGCTAGAGACGTGTTCCGGCGTCGTAAAACTTGGTATCTTACCGTTGAGTGGTTGGGTGATTCCTCCACGGTGAAGCGATAAGTATCAATACGGACTTGTGCTCCCACGTACCGTCGCGTATATATTGGGAGACCCCTATAGGAATAAAGCCTTTATCCATAGGAAGCCGTGTCGGCAACCCTACGATTCGCAATGCATTGAACACAGCATTCACGAAGATCGACCACCCGTACCGTAAAAAGTATTCTGTGGTTTTACGAAAAGTTTGGCACACCCTCTACCTAGCACTCCAGAGCAGTTCCTTTTGGCTTTTTCAGACTCTATAACGGAAAAAGTCCATCCGAGCATTTGTCACTTCGGGCTCGTTAAAACATCGAAGGAGACTAGAGTCATCTTTAGCTTATTCTCGACTCTTTAAAACTGAAAAAGCAAGTTGTGTCTAAAGCGTCGTTAATAAAATTTATTTTAAACGGAACATAATCACCTCCTATTCCTGCGTTGATCTTTCGGTTGAAAAATGGAGCACACCAACCAAGGAATTCCCCTTGGAGGAAGTCCTAGTCCCTTCTCCTCTTGGGGAGATGTTGGTGCGCCCCACATGGCCACATTGTCGCTTCCAGGACTGACAATTGGCCTGCCAGTTTGGCTCTTTTCAACCAATGTAGTTCAGAACACCACCATTCCTGAACAGTCGAATCGACAGCTAGATGAGTCTAGAGTTAACCTCCAGCCTTCCACCTCTTCTAACTCTTCCTCTCCCCCTTCCTCTTCGCTTGAGGGAACTGGTAAAGATAAAAACCAAGTTCCTAAGGAGAAGAAGGAGAAGAAGAAGAAAGAGAAGAAGAAGAAGGAGCCAAAGGCGACTGGGGGCAAACATGAGTCATCTAGAAAAAATCCACACACAGCACTGACCGGGCCTAAATCGCCATGTGTCATATGCAAAGGAGACCACTTCCATCGAGATTGTCCCTGTATTCCCCGGATACTAAGGGACTGGTCCCCCAGATTGCACAATCCGGTAGCATCAACCTCTGATAGCCATGTTGAATGCATTCCGTCAACTAGCGAGAGTGAAGGACAGAGAGGGAGAGCAAGATCTCCCTGCAGACTGTGTGAAGGCGATCACGCCATCCACCATTGTCCATTCTTAGATGAGGCGAAGAGAGTTTTGGAAGATCGTTCGGTGTCACCGTTACGACTTCCTCCTGGATACAAAAAACTCGTGCCAAGTCCCTCATTAGTTGAGAATCCAGCTGGCCCGCTCAAGTGGTCAGCTGAAGCACCGGTCATTGAAAATGAACCCACTGAATCCATACCTGACGAAAGTCAAAAGGTTGAAACGGCAGTTGACCCGGTATTGCCTTCAGAAGATTCATCTTCGAATGACTCCATCACTGAAGAGAAGAAGGATGACACCATCCAGATTCTTTTCATCAACACAGACTCAGATGAACAAGGGGGCAACGCTCCCATTCCTTTATCGCAGGAAGGAAGTTCATCAGAGCGATATCCGGCCGTTTATTCGGTCCCACCACCAAGCAACCTGGTTGTGTCCTTTGACTAGAACCAACTAGGCAGACCCCGTTTGCCAGCAAACATACCATTCAGAATTATAGTCCAAATATATAGAATGGTTATGGCTGGCACCATCATTGATGAAGGGGCATCTGTGAGTATCCTTTCCTCTATTGCTTGGAAAGCGCTTGGTTTTCCAGCACTTTTGCCTGAGATGAGGAATCTATCAGGTTTTGATAAAGGAACCAGTCGCCCTTTAGGGATTCTCCCCAATGTGCCCATTACATTGAGGAAGAAGACAGTTCAAATGAACGTCATGGTCGTTCAAGGACCCTTGGATTATAACCTACTCCTTGGACGAGACTATATATATTTCATGGGAGCAATAGTCTCCTCACTCTTTAGAGTAATGTGTTTTCCACTCGAAGGAAGAATGGTCAAGCTCGTAGACCAACTTTCATTTCCGGGATCACGCATCGCAAATAGTCAAATACCAACCCTAAATGGTCTTTTCACTCAAGAAATGTCTCCACCCCCAGTTCTTCTTCCCGATGAGTGCGAGTGATTCGGAAAGATGTAACTGGAACCCAGGGGGCATGCATCCTGGTCTGCTTCGGGCAGAGAAAACCTTGGGTATAGAGTAGGTTTCCGCGGGAGGATATGACTAGTCCGTACCCATCCGAAAATGGAAGAGGGGTTGTTCTAGAACAAGATTCTTTTGTCAAAGTTACGTGTTTGATGGGTTCAAGTCATTCACCTTTATCTATTTCGATAGGCATCGCCGAAGAAGTGTTCAGTTTGAAAGATTAACAGAACAATCTTTGAGTAACCTGAAAGAGGTAAGCCTCACCCTTCAAAACAAATGTTTTGACGGATAAGTAGGGGCAGCCTTGAAATTGTACTTTATACCTGGGGGCATGCAAACCTTTTGGAGTGCAAGCAAGGGATGACTATTTATTTTTTTAAATTTTTAGGTCCTCCCTTTAAACCTGTAGGTCTAACCCTTTAAACTCGTAGGATTGGTCGTTTCCGAACTTGCATAAAGAAAGGATGTGGGGCAAAAGTCAAAATTTGCCAAATTAGGAGCATAGCTTCGTGAGATAAAGCTCCATAAAAAATAGCTATCTCACAGGAGACATTTCTTATCTTATGACTGGTATAATCGAGCAGTTTTTAGCGAAATCGTTCATGCTCGTTAAAAAATAAACATATGGTCGAGCAGTTTTACCGCGGAATTTATGCTCGTTAAAAAAATAGAAAAGCGAGATCCGAGCAGTTTTTAGCGAAATCGTTCATGCTCGTTAAAAAATAAACATAAGGATGAGCAGTTCAAGCTCGTTAAAAAATGAACCTATCCCGGTAAATAACCATTGTAAATGTAACCTCATCAGCCATAAAAGCCTTGGTCGTGTTTGCACCGTCACCTCCACTTTTCATTTGGCCGATCGTTCGCCTCCATATGATTGTTTACCCATTTTGAGGAACAGCTGCGAAGAGTGATTTCACTAAGCCATCCTTGTGACACTGCCGTGATTGGAATATTCCAAACTGTACCTGGAATCTGCTGCTGCCCTGTTCATCACTCGTTCCTCAAAAGACGAGTCTCCTTTAAGCTCTTTTCAACTGACTCGTAAAATATGAAAAGATTGCCGAGTTTTGGCCTACCAGCTCGTTAAACGACCGGAAGAGCTATCCCTCCTCTAGATTTTAATCTTTTTGGACCTGAGGGATTATTGCACAAAAAGATCGAGCGCTTGTTTAGTTCGGCTCGTTAAAACTATCGAAAATTCATCCCTTCTGTATTGTTTTATACTTTTTCGGACTTAAGGGATTAGATGACGAAAAAGGAATTTTGGAGTTAACTTTATGTGCCTTTTCAGACTCTCTAAAAATGAAAAGGACCGAGTTATCTTTGTCGTTAGACTCGTTAAATGCATTAAATAGCGACAAACTTGTCTTTAGACGAGAACGAGTTTCCCTATCGCTAGGCTCGTTAAAACATAGCGATGGGCTTGCCCGAAGGGCAGGTTATAGAACAAGCATATGTTATCCTCCTCAAGCTTGACAAAAATAAAGAGGTACTGGTCAGAAATGACTGGGGAAAAATTGGGAGAAACAAGAAAACTTTGATGGTAGCAAGTCGCTCTTGAACATGACACTTTTCCTCCGTACATCGGGTTGGGTTGTCTCATTCACCGGTCACATCACCATGGTCTCGCCAAACCATCCACATTTGGGGTAATGCTACCGATCCATCGCATCAGTGTCGCCATATGTTCAAGAGAAGTCGTTTGAAAAGAGTCAACCGTGTCCCATCCACTGCCATACATTATCCTTCATCCATTCATGACCGCCACCCTGAATCATATTTCACAGATCGTTTTCACCTCATCAAAATCATTAGCTCCGTTCCGTGTCACTGATGTGGGATTCATTAAGGCCCTCCTTTGACGGATCGCTTCTTGTCGACATCAGCTCATTATCCAAGAAGTTGATCTAGGAACAACCCCTCCAGTACTTTGAAGCTTGCATGCCTCAATGGCAAGTTTCTCACTTCCGGCGACAGGTATACATCAATGACCTTCGACCGAAAGATTTTGCGTGGTGTTCGACGCCAAGTCCTTTATTCACACCACGTGAATTGTACTGCAGTACCTTGAGGGTCATCATCCTTATCGGTGAT
Organism: Pinus tabuliformis; assembly: GCA_031772625.1. Classification (NCBI taxonomy): domain Eukaryota; kingdom Viridiplantae; phylum Streptophyta; class Pinopsida; order Pinales; family Pinaceae; genus Pinus; species Pinus tabuliformis. The sequence continues at coordinate 112,877,098 of CM062806.1, forward strand.
TCCTCTCGCGCTTGTTAACGGTTTACATCATTGACCGGTAATCAAGCGATGTCTTTCCATGTTCGACTTCAGCGCAATTCTCACATGGATCGACTTGTACATCGAGTGAAGATCGGACGAGATTGAAGACCCCGGATCTAGTTTCATCCATCCGGGCTGCGATATATATTCAGGAAATAAAGACATTAACATGTACAGCATTGCAGCAGATAATCATCCTACAAAAAGGATGATGATTTCAGCAAATCATCAGTCTACCATCAGACGATTGTCTGTGCTATGTACAGAAAAATGAATTTATAAAGCTGAGCATGGGAATGTCCGACTCAGCTAGATCATGAAAGCAGAATGAAAAATAATGTATTGTATTGTATTGTATTACAGGTCTCCTCCCGGCAATGAATGAACTTCGGATCCCCCTGATAAAGCATTTCGCCCGATAAACAGCCTCATACTTTAGGGGGCAACTGTTATAGACATTTTTGTGCCTTGCAGCATTGAGCATGAAATGTCTATAATATAAGGGATCCAAAGTCCCTAAACATGTTGTTCCTACCCCTAGAGGAACAAGGCTAGCAAACTACAGCAATTCATAGAAGTTCTCCACTGAAAAACACTAAAAAACAAGTCAAATCAGGATCATGTCAAGTGCTCCACTGACCATCTGCGCTGAATGTCAACTGCTACACTGGCTACCTGCGTTGAATGTCAACTGGAACACTAGCTACCTGCGCTGAGCGTAACTGGACAAGTGGCAGGCTCGTTTCTCAATGAGTCAATGCTCAGGAAGCTTCCAAAATGACACTTGCATCAAGGAATTCGACTGGTGATGAGTAAGAGGTTCCAAATCTCCAAGTGGAATCAAGAACTGATAGAGGGAGAGGACACTAGTCACTTCTGAAGCTGACTCATCCTCTCTCCAAATATCTATATATGGATCTCTCCTCCATGAGATCTAGAGGCTGGAATGTTGTGAATGCAAAGAATTGCTGCTAGTTTGAGATTTGAATCATTGGGTGCTTAATGCTTTGAAAGGGGGTGAAGATAGGAATTTCATCTGCTGGGAAGAGGCGCTGGATTGGAGCCTTCTGGGTTGTAACTCTTCTCAAACCCTTGTTATTCATCAATAAAGCTATCTTGTTTTCTCCTATATGCTGGTGTTCTCTTGATGTATGATTGCATTAGTGTATTTGATTTATCTAATCCTGAATCATTTGTGAATATGAATATCTATCTTTGAGTTGTGTTCTTCTCTTGTCGCAAGTAGCTGTTCTCTTGTGATCTCGCAGGTATCAAGTAGCTGTTCTCTTGAAGCTGGGCAAGCGAGTAGGCAAGTAGCTGTGAACATCCAAAGAGGAAGAGGATCTAGATCGAGGGACAAACGGAAGACATCGGTAAGTCCATTGATCTCTCCTCTCTTTCAATTCATAAAGGAAGAAATGCTTAGATAGCTGTCTTTGTTTGTTGCTAAAGTACTGTCACACTTTAGGTGGATAGGATCGTCCTGCATAGGCATTTTTCCCCACAACACTAACCATCTGTCACTCATTGAGACAGGAGAGGAGCCTACTAATTTGGAGGAAGGGTTGCCTAATGCAAAACTCTTTGTGGTGCGTGGATCGGATAACTACTTTGCGATATTATCCACTTCTTGACTATAGGGGCGGCTCTAGAAGGATACACCAGTAATTGTAGGCCATTTGTATAAAATAGGATCGGACGAGATACTTCAAAGATATGTGCCTGATTTTGAGCGAAGTAGTATCATCGCAGAAGCTCATGGAGGAGCTGCAGGAGGGAATTATTCAGGAGAAGCAACAATGCAGAAGGTTTTGCACGTTGGGTTGTGGTGACCGACGCTGCATAAATATTCTAAAGAATATTGTAGGGCACGCGATGCATGTCATAGAATGGGCAGGCCATCGTGAAGGGATGAGCTGCCTCTGAATCCACAGTGTCATTGTAGCCATTTGAATAATGGGAAATTGATTTTGTAGGATCGATTCAACCCCCGGACAAGAAAATTGGTGTGCGCTATATCATCACCGCGACAGAATATTTGACCAGATGGGCAGAGGCACATTCCATGAAAGACTGTACAGGGGCAAAAATAGCTAAGTTCTTGTTTGAATATGTGTTGACCACGTTCAGTTTCCCGAAGATATTGATGAGCGACTGCGGTACTCATTTTCTCAATGAAACGATCAGTGTGCTGACAGAGGATTTCCAGGTCTACCATTAGAAGAGTATGCCATATCATCCTCAGATCAATGGAAAAGTGGAGGCTTCAATAAGATATTGGAGAACATGCTGACAAATATTTTCAATGCGCAACAGAATGATTAGGATGTGCACTTACCAGCAGTATTATGGGCATACAAGCTAACTTACAAAAAGTTGACGAGTTAGATGCCTTTTTGGTTGGTCTATGGTTTAGAAGCTATGATGCCCATGTAGTATATCGTACCTAGTCTACGCATAGTAGCATTCACAAATGGCAGACCATGGAGCCTTGGAAGAGAGGCTCTCGCAGTTAGAAGAACTCGAAGAAGACAATTTTTTGGATGGATTTCATCATCAGGTTCAGAAGGAGCATGAAAAAGCTTGGCATGATCGACACATCAAAGTGCACACATTCAAGGTAAATGGTTTGGTTTTATTATATGACAGTAAGTTTTCAAAGTTTTCGGGAACGTTTTAGATGCACTAGCTAGGGCTGTATGTTATCAAAGAGATTATAGATGGTGGCACAGTTTAGCTCGTGAAGTTAAATGGAGAACCATTCCCAGGGAGGGTAAATGGAAGCCAATCGAAGCCATACACAGGGGATCCGGCCCAATGACTACATGATGGCAACACAGTCCTAGTGCTCCAGAAGCTGCATGGGAGAGTCAAACTATAAACTATATTGCCTGGTTTGTAGAACTATGCAACAGGGGGGTTGCACACAAAAGGGTGGTGTCACAGTATTAGGCGATGCACAGACAAAGTTGCACTATGAGGGGAGACACCATGCAACACAGCCAGAAAATGACAGTTACAGTCAATGTTCATGATTTGACAACGAGGAGATGGTTAAGAGGAGCAGGGGGCGACATTTAAGGCTGAATTTAAGAGTGAAATCCTGGGAGATCTACTGCAAAATCAACATTTCTAGATGTATTTTTGGGGGAATGGTCAAACCGTAATTCAAATTCACCTATAAAAGACGCGTGGATGTTCAGCAGGAAACACTTGGCATCCTTAGAATTTTTATCGAGTTGTGTTGTCGATTGCCTATGAACCGCTTGTATTGGGAGGATTTAGTTGCGAGCCCTGCATTTTCCAAGTTATTAGAGGTAAATCAGACATTCATCTTGGAAAAGATGCTAGGACCAAGCCTAGTGGAATCTATGAGCACCGATGGGACTGTTGCCTCCGAGGGAGAAGCCCCAGAAGTTGTGAGCATGGATGCTCCGACCACTTTGCTTACGGTGCTGAGGTTGCCTAGGCCAAAGCCTAAACTAGTCCGCGAAGTCCCCAAGCCAAAGAAAGACAAGAAGAAGAAGCCAGTGCTGGTGTGCGAGTCACCGAGGAAGAATTTTGCTACCCAGGCCCAGAAGAAAGAAAAACATCGCCAAAGGATAAGGGGAAAGTGATGGATTTGGAGGTTGAAGAGGGCTTGAAGGATATAGATGTGAAGGGGGTGGAGCCTATCTTGAAGTTTCTAGATTATATCCCTCTGCGTAAGGGAAACGTGAAGATAACAAAAGACCTAGATGCAAAGAAGTTTTTCATTCATACACCCCTGTTGCCTGAAAGAATTACATTTGAAGGACCGTGCTTGGCACGAGTTCCCCATATAAAACTGGAGGACTAGGATTTGGTAGATCATGCGAGGTTGTTCCCCCACCTTGCGACATAGAACTATATGAAGAGGGTTTATTACAAGGAATCAAGTGTCATCGCATTGGAGCATGTTGAAAGGATTTGAGGAGTGAATTAGTTGGGGTTGTTGAACCTGTTATGGGTGCCCGACTACCATTGCTCCAAAATCAACCTCATTGTTATCAAGAAATTGGTGACCCTGGTGTATGATGGATGTTTGTGGCTGAGCATGCCAATCTCGATTACTGATATGCTGCTCCATCGGATCACACTCTTGCCACACTCAGGATTGGATCTGGCCAAGGAGTTTGGCGAAAAGGCGAGTGAGCACAACCTCGCAGAGAAGATGAAGGAAAATTTCAAGCTAGTGAATAAGCCGCGTAGGTACTCCATCATATCTATCACCGACCCCGCGCTCAAAATAGCTACATAGATCTTAGTTGGAAAAGTAAAGAGGAAGTGTCATGTGGACAAAGTTGTAGCGCTAGTCATTTCATTATCTGCACAGTGCCCGGAGGGAGTACAGTTCAATTGGTCACACTACCTTTGTAGCGAGTTCCTTGCAAACTGTCGTGAGGCTCAATACAAAAGAAAAATGTTCCACTACGAATGGTTGTTTCTCTCCATTGTACTCTTTGCTTGGGAGTTGCCGAAGTACAGTCAGTTTCCTCCCATGGACAAGGGATTGCCGGAGGCTACATAGTCTGCCTCCCTTTGAGACACAAAGGATGTCGCGTGGGTCACAGAGACCAAAGTCTTTTGGGTGTTGATCGAGGTGAGCCTTCACAAGGCCATCAACAAGAAGTCGTGGTTGTCTTTGACAGTGTTTGAAATATTATGAGAGTACACAGAGTTTAAAGGAGACTTCGACCACATGTACATCCGGGATTGGAAGGATCCGCAGAATAAATGGTTTGATATGCCTTACCTCACCATAGATGATGCCATTCAGGAGGCTATCAAGTGTTGGTTGGAAGATTGGTATTCACCATCTGATCTAGTCGCAAGCACAAGAAAAGGCATGGAGACTTCCACGGAGGGGAAAAAGAAGGAGGCAGCGAAGCAGAAGGTCTAGCAGTTGACCAAGAAGCATCGAAAAGAGGCTGAGGAGAAGGCTCGGTTGGAAAAGGAGTGTGCTGAGAAGTGGTAGGCTGAACAATAAGAGCATGACTCTCAGAGAAGTGGTAAATCCCCTTCACCCCAGACAGAGGAAGAGGAGCAGTCAGAGCAGGGCAATGGCGGTGAGGAAGAACAAAGCACGGCATTCTGAGTGAAGAGGTACAGGAAGCAGGAAAAGGAGGGATCCTGAAAGAAGGCCAAGGAAACAAAGCCATCACTGGATCCAATAACACTCACAGAAGGAGATCTCGACGAGATCAGAGATAAGGTGCGAGATACTACAATAGAACTATTGCAGTGGTTCAAACAACAACACTAGCAGGCACTTAGTACAATTCAAAAGGATCTGCATGAGTTGCAGATATAGACCAACATAATCTAGGCGGGCACAGGGTAGGTAAGTGCCGCACAAACAAGCTTGGAATTAGGGACCAGTCAAGTAGCAGAGATGGTCAAATCAGTTGATCTCCAGGCAATCGCACTACCAGATGGATCCTTGAGCGTAGAGGTGCCTGATTACAAGGTCATCATAGCTACTCTAAAAAATATCAGCCTCAACCTCACAGTGCTCTGCAGTGAGTACCTTCACACACTACAGTCATATGTGACAGCAGAGCTAAGAGCCCGAGAACAACACGCCCTCAGCCTCATAAGTGAATATCGAGTGAAAAATGAGCAGATGTTCGCTGAGAAGACAGAGGAACTAAAGGCAAAAGAAACCATCCAGGTGCAGAGCGCTTAGTTAGCAGTTGCTATGGCAAAAGCATGCAGGACAGTGTCAGAACTACATATCCCTGAGGAAGCACCACTGGAGGCCAAAATCATAAAAATTGCTACGGGCGTGCATGAATGCCAACGCAGAGGTGGCCAGATTTCAGTTCGAGCTGAACATGAAAATCACTGAGCTAGAGCTGAAGTCACAGCCTTCAACTCTGCCAGAGGTAAGGGAACAACGTGAAGCCACTATCAAGGTTGGAGTTGCTATGATGGATGCTGCGGTTGTGGACTGCATCGCACTATTTGAGCAAGCTATGGAGGTAGTAATGACCCTGTAGGAAGATCCCAACCTATGGAGATTAAACACAGAGGCCCGTGAGCTCCAACAAAAATATGATGAAGTAAGAGTGATGACACGCACTGTTGCTACAGGACAACGCCTTACCAAAGCTACAGGAGGCTACGCAGCTACTTACATAAGTGGAAGCAATGCATAAGAAAGAGGCAGCCCTTAAGGCCAGATTGGGGCCTTGGTTGGATGAAGCCTACATAGTCTCAGCCAAAAAACAGGAAAAGTTGGCGAACTTCTAGAGTACATAGCAAAAGATTAAGCATGACACTACAGGACCAACCATAAAGTAGTTGGTAGAACAGATCAAGCAGGCAGCCACGCAGAGCACGAATGTAGTAGCGGTTGCACAAGTAGAGTTGCGGGATCTTCACAACAAGATCTCTGTGCCAGCTGAGTGACTCAAGTGTGATTCACGATATTTGTGTTGGGGGCTTGTTGGGATGGGGTCCCTTGGGTCAATTTTGGGGCAAAAGCCCAAGTTTTATGTAAAAAGATGTAAAGTCTTTGCAAATTGTGGTCTCGAAGCGCATAGATAGTTAAAGAGTCAAAAAGGGTTTTACCCTTCTTTATGTAAGTTGAGTCGACCTTTTGGAGATTTACCCATGGTCCGCGAACCATGGGATTGTATAAATAGGAGTTTCTTAGGGATGTCTAAGGCAAGGAATGAAGTTTGTCTATGGGAGAATTCTAGAAAGTTAGCACAGAAGAATATGGGGAAAGGCTCTACAGTTGAGTGCATAGAGGCCTAGAGTAGAAGTCCGTAGCTGAGTGCGTGGACCACTGCAGCTGAGTGCATAGGGAAGGCTTGAGTCTGAAAGCTTAACTAAATATCAATAAAGAAGATTATTCCAGAAATTGTTGTGTTTATCTCTTTACTTCTATTATGAATGAATGCACTTTATGATGTGATGAATAATGGTTTTATGAAATAATTATGTATTAGTGCACGATATTAATTAATCTATATTGTTATCTGAATGTAACTAGTGTTAAATGTTTACGTGAAGATCATATTGTTGTCTGTTAAAGTTATCAAACACTTAAGCAGATCTGAGTAAATACTGTGTTAAGAGTAATCTATAGTGCACGTAAGTAGCTAATTGACCTGTCCAAGGTCCGTAAAAGCCAATCATAGACCTTCACAGAGGTCTAAAGGCTGATTAAGAGGAGTTACAATGATAAGACATCAAGTCTTATTGATCTGCTGAAGGCAGATCTAGGTCGTAAAAAGACATCACACTGATCTCTAGGTGCAGAAACTTGGTTCTAGCTTCCCCCCATACTGCTTCAAGCAAGACTTCAGTCTGCACTCCACAGATTGATGCGAAAAGGGCTGGTGGTGTAGGGATTTTTTTAGTGCAAATAACTTTGAACTTGGGTCAAGACCCACTAAGCCAACACTCCCTTGAGATCACCTTCTTGAGCTCACTGCTATCCAGAACATATATCTTGTTCCTAAATCTAACCAGTCCATTTGCGATTCTGCCATAAGACAATAGTCCACATCATGTGCACCTGTACCTGCACTTGTAATACTTCATGTACCTATTCCTACACCTGTACCTATACATGTACTTGTACCTGTACTTTGCTACAATCTATGCACAATCTCCATATACTTGACATCCTGCTGACCTACCTATATTATACTATCATGTATATATGTCCCATAGGAACTCATAACTGCTATATGATTTACCAGTATCCACCTACTAAGAGAATTTGCAACCTTGTTTTCCTTTCCCTTGATGTACCTGATCTCAAAATCAAACTCACTGATTGTGGCCAACCATCTAACTTTCCTAACGTTCAGATTCAGCTGGTCAAATAGATACCTCAATCCATTGTGATCACTCATTAGTACAAACCTCCCGCCGAGAATATAGTGCATCCACATCTTCAATGCATGTATGATCACTGGAAACTCAAGATCATGTGTCAAAGAGTTCTTCTCATTCTCATTCAACTTTCCTGACTCATAGCATACCACTTGTCCATCTTGCACAAGGACTCCTCCAAGTCCTATCTTGCAAGTATCTATACATACTACAAAATCTTTGTATGGATCAATGATCTTTATCATTGGATCATGTGTCAACAACTGCTTAAGCTACTCAAAACTATCCTCACACTCCTCTGTCCATTCAAACTTCTTAGCTTTCCTCTGCAATGATGTAATAGGATAAGAAATCTGTGAGAAGTTCCTGATGAAACTACTGTAATAACCTACCAATCCCATGAAATATCTCACCTCATATACCTTTCTAGGTGCTTCCCACTCCATGATAGCACTTACCTTTTCTAGATCCACTGATATGCCCTCCTTAGAGAAAACATGTCCCAAGTAATGTAACTTAGTCTGAAAGAAACTGCACTTGCTGAGCTTAGCATACAACTAATGCTCTCTCAAAGACCTCAATACTGCTACAAAATTCTCGACATGCTCTTCCTAATTTTTAGAATATAACAATATGTCATCAAAGAACACAATAACAAACTTTTCCAAATAGGGAAATATGACACTATTCATCAAACATATAAATGTAGCTGGAGAATTAGTCAAACCGAATGGAACTACAACAAACTCATAATGCCCATACCTGGTTTGGAAAGTTGTCTTGTAGATGTCCTCTTCTTTAATGTGCACCTGATGATATCCAGATCTCAGATTAATCTTCAAGAACACTGCTGCTCCCTTCGGCTGATCAAACAATTCATCAATCCTCGACAACATATACTTTTTCTTGATGGTCACTTTGTTTAAATTCCTATAATCAATGCACAATCTCATAGTACCATCCTTCTTCTTCACAAACAATACCGATGCACACCAAGGTGATACATTTGGTGTAATGTATCAGGTGTCGCACATTTCCTTCAACTGCAACTTAAATTCTACCAACTCAGGTGTACTCATTCTGTAAGGTGCCTTTGATCCTGGAGCTGAACCTACTTCCCTGTGAGGCGGGAACTCGAAAATCTCTGGAGGTAACACATCCTGAAACAATTGTAGAATTGGGTACCTGCTCAAAACATTCGCATCCTCAAAATTTGTTACCTTTGTCGCTAGAAATATTCACTCCAAATAACACACACCCTTTTCTACGACTGTGATTTTCCTACATAGATGTCAATCCTAACTTATGTGGCTTTCTTCTTTCCCTATAGGACTACTGGTTCCCCATTGTCATCCAAGAACTCAATGCCTTTGCCATAAAAATCCACCTTGGTCCTATGAAGGAATAACTAATCCATGTTCAATGACATACTATATGATCCCAACAATAATACATTCAAATGTGTTGTGGTAGGCATACCATTCAAATCAAATGTACAAGCTCTTACCGAATGATGATCTTGGTTCTTTGTACCTATAGCCAATGACACTAACCAAGATTCTACATGCACTTCTTTAATCAAACCACACTTATCCAACAAGTTAGTGCTAACATAACTATAATTAGATCCAGGTTCAATCAACATAGAAACAACTTGGTCACAGAGCTTACATTCTATCTCAATGATATATGTGTGATGGTCTACCTGTCTATTGTCTAGTGATTCATAGACATGAGGAATTCTTTGACCAACATCCCCAATAGTCTGTGCCTCCTCTGCAATATATATCTGATGCCCGCCACCCTGATTCTGTGGACAATCTCTCTTAAGGTGTTCCTTAGTGCATGTCCAAGACTCCAATCATCCAGTGCCATCACCTCTATGTTGCTGTTGTGATCCATGTCCCTGTCTAGATACATTGAACTTCTTTTGTGGTGCCACATTTTCTTTCTCTTCTACATTCTGAGGCCTTGTTCTTTTTGTCTGCCATTTACCTTTACCTTTATCCTTATCCTTCCCTTTCTATCACTTTCCATCCTTTTTTAGATTCATTCTTACGCTTTGACTGTTCATTGCAATGCTTCAATTTCCCAATAACTTCCTCAAGTGACTGAGGCTCATAATACTCAATCCAATCTCTAAATTCTAATGGAAAACCATTGAAAAATCAATGAACTTTAGCCTTCTCATCTTTAACATACACTACATACCTCAATAGCACCAGGAGCTTGGTCGTGTACCTTCATCTATCATTGATCCCATCTTTAGCTCAAATAATTCTTTTGCCTTACCATCATAGTAACTTTCTGACAAGTACTTCTTCTTGAAAAGCATCTTGAAATCATGCCAATTCAATTCCTCCATCCTTATGTCTCTAACCCGCTTCACATCTTCCCACCAAATATTTTCTTTACCTCTCAGGCTAAAGATAGCTATTCTGGCCTTCATATTATCTGTATAATTATGCAACTCAAAGAACTTCTTCATCCCAAGTATGCAATCCTTTGCATCTTTTGGCTTCTTCATGTCTCCATCAAAATTAGGTGGCTTTTCTTTCTTAAACTCATTTAGAAGGTATCCCCTATCACTCCTCCTATAAGGGTGATAATGATTATGATCATGATGCCCATCAGAACTTGAACTTGAATGATAACTATTTCCATCACCTCTCCTATCTCGAGTATCCAACAACCTACCTTCTCTAACCATATCATCTCTATCCAACCTGTGACCACCATGAGTGTTATACAGAATTTATACCTATGGATAAGTACATCTTCCCTAAGTGGGTAGTTGCACTTGGAACAACAGAAGTAAAGATGTTTAACCTTTTTCTACAATAGATAGATAAGATAACGGAACCTACTTGTGATCCTTCGATTCCTTTGATCTACTTTGAATTGCTCCTGTCGCTCCCGCTCAAACTGAATTCACTTAATTGGTACCTGCCAACATAAATAGAAGATGACAACAATCAAATCATATGATCTATCTACTGTAAACAAATGGAATCGAGAACATTTGAACATACATTCATCATAGATATAGACAAAAGTATGGGAAAAGTTTTGATCTAAAGATGATTTGAGGTTGTCATTCATGTCAACCCAAGCAGCACCAGGGGCTACCCTAATCTTGCAAGGGAATTTTGACTTGACAAATTACTCTATTTTGATTCAATGATCTTCTAGATGGATTCTACTTGTCGAGATATTTCTGTTGATATATGGCACGCCAAGTAATTCTTCATGGTTTGAGAGATATTCATGTTTGAAGTTAGTAACCCTAGGTAGTGGGCAAAAACCCTATGGGGTTGTGGCATGGCACTCATAATTGGTTTTTCTCATTGAATAGTCAATAATTAATAATAAAAAATTGAGCTCCTAAAATCCCTCCAACATTCTCTATAGAAGCCCCTCTCAACTCTATAAAAAGAAATCTCATATATCCTCCAAATCAAGTGATCGTGGAATTTGCGCTATAACTTCATTTCTCCAAAGTCCTAGATTCTACAATGAGAAAACTTTTGATTCACAATCCTGATGAACTTCGTGACTGAATTTCAGATCTTGGTTCGCTATATTTTTGGAGATATGATTTGTGGAAGTTAGGGTTTTTGCAGGCTCCTCAATTTCATCTCAAAGAAGTGACCTTAGGAAAATCATCATAACTCTCTCTCAGAGAAGAGGACAGGAATTCTATAAAAAATGGCAGACAGTGAATGGACTATAGTTTTTTGTATATCAATTTCAGAGTTGAATGAGGAAACAATGACACATGGTACATCATACAAGTTCGCTCTACTGAACTAGTCCATAATTAGGTCATTGTGAGAGATTGGGCATAACTTTGCCTTGAAGAGTCCAAATCAGGTCAGACCTTGATAAAAAGCGATATGGGTATAAGCCAGAATCCCCTTTCTTATCTAAATTCCCAAACCTTGGACCTATGGGTTGTACCCACAAGGCCCTATCGGAAGCCTTCTCTGCCTTTATAACTATGGACTTACATTAAAATAGAGCCATCCCTTTTTATCGGGGCTTTTAGACCCATCGGGAGCCACCACCCATATACATAAGCCATGCCTTAATCACCCTTCATAACTATCAACATAGGCATCAAGCCTAAAAACCCCCGCAGCCACATATATAAACATATACGGGAAACACTATAAAACCCCGCTTCAATTGATACACACGGATTTCAAATATTATAGCTCCGCCTATATATATATCGGCGGTTCCGGCTTTCGGCGATCGCAACAATCCATTAACTCTAACCTCCGACGCGATGCGGACCCGACACCCCCCTTATACTCCTCCCTATATTGAATTCGGTTCCAATGTATATCGACGGGTTACCGTCGGCGGTCTAATATGTAATGGGTCTTACGGACCCGACGAACCTTCAACTGTCCTCTATAGTATTTCGGATCACACTGGTTACGTACAGTTCTATAATATTGCGGACCCGATGCCCTTTAACGACCCGGTCTATAATGATTTCAGGTCCGAAAGATTTCGTCGATTTCGTTAATCGCTACCTCTGATGCGATACAAGGGTTCTGCGGACCCGACGGGGCTTTACACTCAGCTTTATAATAATTTCGGCTCCAGGCTATCGGAGCTTACACTTCGCAGTCCCAAAGCCTCTCCTCCGATGCGATATTGGTTTCGGACCCGATAAGGGTCTGAACCAAGCTTAATAAGATTGCATGTCTGCCACACTGTCCCGCTTAAGGGAATATCATTAATCCTCTATGTAAACAGAGATATCCACTGGGCTATATGAAATGGACTTAGAGAGCCTACGGAAGCAGCAGTGTAAAGGAGATAACCATCAAGGCTAATCAAGCATTATGCGGGAAAACAAGGCAATTTCACCAATTTCCGATAAACAGTAACAAACTGTCTAATACGCATACACATTAACAGAAACCCATTAATTCCCATACACATCATAAATAATCACAGAGTAGGCACCTCATAGGAGCTAACATCATCAGAAATTTTGCATATATTTATATAAAAGTACAAGTTACATTCGAGAGACTTGAACTCTTGCACAACCACACACACAGGCCAGATACTCAATATAGGTGGCCTTCTTCTCACCAGCCGATTATCATTACTAGTGGGCTCTCTCCTCCCCTAAGCCAAATTCTCAACATTGGTGGCCTCCTTTTTTGCCCATAGGCTTACATACACATATATAAAACTGGGATTGGATTACTAATCCCATCCTTCCCCTAAATCACTCCAATAAAAGCTCTAACTCCTACATGCAATGCATACAAAAAGTCTCTTGAGGCTTTATTCCATCTTTTCCTGTTTTAAACCAAGAAAAGCCTCCTTATCCTTTAATGGTCCACCTTCATTGCTTTTATGCCTAAAAGCTCTCTCTAGTTTCTCATTTATTTATTTTGAGAATATCTAATTAATCACACTTAACAGCCTAAATATGAAACTGACTTGTAACTTAAGAAAATAATTCTAAAAATGCTTGACCCCCTATGTCTATATTTACAATGATTTTCCCTTGGGTTGAATGCTCCTGCATCAGACTCCCAAGGTAGAAAAATTTCATGATCTCTTGATCATGTGTTCAGATTTATGTTTGCCCGGATCCCATATTTTGTGCTGCAACTTTTCATTTGTCGTTGCTTCTGTCTGTTGTTCTTCTCCAGGTCTCCACACTTTATGCTATCTTGCTCTACTTGCTGCACTTTCACAATCTGTCTCTGTCTTTATTTTGCTGCTGCTTCTGCTACTTCTCTTCCTTGCTGATGTCTTTCTCTGAGACACTTTCAACATGATTCTTCTGATTAAGTCAATTTCCTCGTCCAATAAATTGTCAAGCTGCTAATTTCTTGCTGCCTGCTGAGCTAAGACGGCATGCTCAGTTCTTACTCGTTCAATTTTTTCCATTACTTGCTGATATATTGCTTCTATACTTGCTTATGTTCTTACCTTCTCATTTCTTACTGCCACCCAATCATCCATGCCCTCTTGTTTTCTATAATGGAAAACTTCTTCCTTGCCTTCTCCTATCAGCAACTTACTGGACTAGTACATTGTGTACTCCTTTCTGCTATCTTCATCTCTATGCCTCTGCAACTCCCAATTCTGAAATTGAGATTCTTTCTGCACTGAATTCTGATCATTCAACATCCTTTCTAGCAACATAACGTCCTCATCCCATGGATTAGAAATTTCCACAGAATTCTCGTCTTTCTCCTCCATTTGACTGCTCAACTGAGTCAAATGTCCTTCAACATCTGCGATAATACTTGCATTCACAAAACAATTGTTAGAATAAAAACCATAAGGCTTCAGTGCCTCTTCTGCTGCTGTCAATGTTGTCTCAACTGTCACCATAAATGCCATCTCATATGCTGCTCTAGCTGTCACTATGGATGTTGCTACCTCCCAAACTTCCTGTCCCTCTGCAACATTCCTTTGCTCGTCACCTGTAATTTCATCTGCAACTTCTTTCTCTGTCTCCAGCAAACATTTCAGCATTTTATCAACATGCTGCAATTTAACTCCAACATAACCTTCGTCTTCCCCTTCGACAATCTTCAGTACTTGTCCTTCATCATCTTGATTGATTCTGGCAATCAAATCAAGTTCTTTAAACATTGTAGCCTCATCTTCTAACATTGTAGCAGCTCCAAAATTTCCTACACCAGTCTTCTCTTGGCTATACAAGCAAGCCAACTCTTTCTTGTCACCCATGGTAACAAGCCTCTGTTTATGAGACATGACTGTCTCATCTTCTACCCACAATAGTTCTTCTTCTCTCGAGACAATTCCAAGTGATGGACTGTCTTCTATATCACCTGTAAACACAGCCAAATTGTCAGTATTAAAATCACAAGACCCAATGGTCTTACTTGTTGATTTAGTCATCTGCAATTCTAAGTCTTCTTCAAGACTCAGAAAATCTTCACTGGCCTTCTCCTCAGCTTTCTCTAGCAACACTTCAGTATGCTGCTCTGAGTTTCTTCCCAACTTCTCTGTCAGCACATCAGTATGCTGATTCGCATTCCCCATGAGACTGTCAGCTAGTCTCGCCTTCTTACCATCTATCTCCAAGATGTCTTTCTGCTCTCGTTCACTGTACTAAACTCTTTCATTTGCAATCTCCCTGTCATACTCTGGATTCTCCAACAACTATTCCAACAATGCAATTTCTTTGTGGCATTGCTGAAGTATACCATCGTCACTTATAGTCCCTGCATTCACACACAAACTTTCAGTTTGAAAATCACAAAGTTCAACAGTCTCAACTGTTGGCTTATATATCAGCTCTTCAAGTTGATCCTCTTCTTCTGCATCCATAAGAACTTCCTCTTGTGCTATAATAGTTTCACAAGATTGCACATCCTCCTCAGTAAAACCTGTAATCACATCACAATTGTCAGCTACAAAAATACACGGTTTTACATTATCCAGCTGATCTGGATTTACCCAATAACTCAAGAAATCATCAATGATCTTCTCCTCTGTTTCACCAATGGAAACCTCCACTTTCAACTTAGCTGCTCTGAGTTGCGTACACCCCAGCTGTACATCCATCATCTGCTCGAGCTTCTTCAACTCCTCTGTTAACTGCATGTTTATCTGTTGATCTCTTTTCTGCTGTAGCCTCTGCCATTTCACTCTCTTCCTCATGAGCCAACCCACTCTCTGGTCCTTCATATTTTCCTGTAGCAATTCCATCAATAGCTCAAGATGCACTGCTATCTCAACTTTCTCTTTCTCATACTCTTCCTGAGTCAACTGCTGTCTTATGCCATTCGCCTTGGCATATTTCTTCTCTTTTCTACTATGGCCTCTTTCTGAACCTCTGCTTTCTCCTTTATGACTTTTAGTAGTCATCTCCTTTGCCATGAGTCTCTCACCCATGAGTTGCATCAAGCCTCTACAACAGCAAACTCTCTTGCTGCCAGTTACCTCACCAATCCTTCCCTCCGGATCTGGTCTTTTGGTAATCACCGGTCCTCTGCTGGAACCTTTTGAGCATTTCTCCACTGCTCCTTCAGGCTTCTCTCATCTGAAACTTCCAAGAACACACTTGTCCTTTTCATTCAACCTCTGTTGAATCTTTAGGTTCTGCCACATTCACCTAGAATCCCTTGCTGGACTCCTTCATCACTGCACTCTAGCTGTGATCTCCTTCTTTCCGCTGAGATTTCTTCACTATGCCTGTAAATCAAATTATCCAAGCATAACCTTTAAACCAGAGATAAATAATACCTGTTAGCTCACCTTTCAAGATCCTGCATGATCTTGTTTCACTTCTCAACTGCACTGCAGCTATGTGCTGCAATATTCATTAGTTTCAAAATCTAACATTCATTCATCACATGCAATTAACTTAACTTAAAAACTTGAATCTTCAAACAGAGCTATTCCAGCTCTGATACCAAATTCTGCTACTCAGGAATCCTTCTCTCCGCAGGAAACTTTCCCTGCTCTGATACCACTTGATAAAAAGCGATCTAGGTATAAGCCAGAATCCCCTTTCTTATCTAAATTCCCAAACCTTGGACCTATGGGTTGTACCCACAAGGCCCTATCGGAAGCCTTCTCTGCCTTTATAACTATGGACTTACATTAAAATAGAGCCATCCCTTTTTATCGGGGCTTTTAGACCCATTGGAAGCCACCACCCATATACATAAGCCAAGCCTTAATCACCCTTCATAACTTTCAACATAGGCATCAAGCCTAAAAACCCCCACAGCCACATATATAAACATATACGGGAAACACTATAAAACCCTGCTTCAATTGATACACACGGATTTCAAATATTATAGCTCCGCCTATATATATCAGCGGTTCCGGCTTTCGGCGATCGCAACAATCCATTAACTCTAACCTCCAACGCGATGCGGACCCGGCACCCCCCTTATACTCCTCCCTATATTGAATTCGGTTCCAATGTATATCGGCGGGTTACCGTCGGCGGTCTAATATGTAATGGGTCTTACGGAACCGACGAACCTTCAACTGTCCTCTATAGTATTTCGGATCACACTAGTTACGTACAGTTCTATAATATTGCGGATCCGACGCCCTTTAACGACCCGGTCTATAATGATTTCGGGTCCAAAAGATTTCGGCGATTTCGTTAATCGCTACCTCCGATGCGATACAAGGGTTCTGCGGACCCGACGGGGCTTTACACTCGGCTTTATAATAATTTCAGCTCCGGGCTGTCGGAGCTTACACTTCGGCAGTCCCAAAGCCTCTCCTCCGATGCGATATTGGTTTCGGACCCGATAAGGGTCTGAACCAAGCTTAATAAGCTTGCATGTCCGCCACACTGTCCCGCTTAAGGGAATATCATTAATCCTCTATGTAAACAGAGATATCCACTGGGCTGTATGAAATGGACTTAGAGAGCCTACGGAAGCAGCAGTGTAAAGGAGATAACCATCAAGGCTTTAATCAAGCATTATGCGGGAAAACAAGGCAATTTCACCAATTTCCGATACACAGTAACAAACTGTCTGATACGCATACACATTAACAGAAACCCATTAATTCCCATACACATCATAAACAATCACAGAGCAGGCACCTCATAGGAGCTAACATCATCAGGAATTCTGCATATATTTATATAAAAGTACAAGTTACATTCGAGAGACTTGAACTCTTGCACAGCCACACACACAGGCCAGATACTCAATACAGGTGGCCTTCTTCTCACAGGCCGATTATCATTACTAGTGGGCTATCTCCTCCCCTAAGCCAAATTCTCAACACTCATGGCCTCCTTTTTTGCCCGTAGGCTTACATACACATATATAAAACTGGGATTGGATTACGAATCCCATCCTTTCCCTAAATCACTCCAATAAAAGCTCTAACTCCTACATGCAATGCATACAAAAAGTCTCTTGAGGCTTTATTCCATCTTTTCCTGTTTTAAACCAAGAAAAGCCTCCTTATCCCTTAATGGTCCACATTCATTGCTTTTATGCCTAAAATCTCTCCCTAGTTTCTCATTTATTTATTTTGGGAATATCTAATTAATCACACTTAACAGCCTAAATATTAAACTGACTTGTAACTTAGGAAAATAATTCTAAAAATGCTTGACCCCCTATGTCTATATTTACAATGATTTTCCCTTGCGCTGAATGCTCCTGCATTAGACCTGTGGCATTGGAAAGAAGAGGAAGAGGGATTCTATAGGACTGAAGATCACATGTTTGGGATCTGAAATTAGATAGATATGTCAGATTAAATATCGTGCTCCTAGAAGGCAAGAAAAACTAGATCAAGTGTTGTCAAGGGGTGCAAAGGACCAGACTTTCTAGGGCAGCAAAGAGCAAAGTGTAGCAAAATGATGTGGCAGAGGTAAGCTACAAGTAAGTATCTTCATTATATGCATGTTCATCTCTTAATTGCATTAGTTTCTTTGTATTCTAATTTGTTGTTTTTGTTTAGCACTGACATATGTTTTGCAAGATGAGGTAAGTTTTTCTATTATCATGTCATGGGTATTTCTTCGAAGACTTTTTGCAGGTATTATATATTCATCCAGAGAAGAATCAATGCATAATATAATTTTTTGAAGAGTGAGAAAGGGTAGGATGACAAGAGCAACAATAAAGGTGCAGAACAACAAAAAGAAGTTCACCACATGAAGTCTTCAAGTGGGAAGCACTACATTTAATCATTGTAAAAGTATCATTGTATAGAGTCATTGTAAAAGCATCATTGTAAAATTTGTACAAGTGTCTATCTGCCAAGAGTTGAAGAGGCGATGTTGGGAGGTATAGGATCATCATTAGGTGGTTGTGTCATAGTTGGGGTTATGGTCTAGCGTATCTTATTCTTCTACATCATTCTATATCATTGTAAAGTGGACCATTTTCCCTTATACGGGGGTCCATTCTTCTTTTCTTCTTCTATAGGGTGGTAGGGTGGTGCTAGGCTGGTGCATGAAGTCACCAACAGGTTCAAGCTTGTGAAAAATTTAGGGTGGTACGGTGGTGCTAGGGTGAGTTGTAGGTCATTGGGTGTTGGGGCATCCGTTCAGTTGACTACTGAAGAATCTCGGGCATTGGAGCGTCCATCTAGTGGGAGCTAGAGAAGAATTATTTTCTAGAATTATATGAAGTTGTTGCTTTCATTTTGGTTGGGGCTGAAGATTAAAGAATTTATTAGAAAAGCGTTCAGTAGTTTTTGACCCGGAGGGGGTTTTCCACCTAAAATATTTGTGACTCCTGGGTTATTTTATTTACTGCTATTACTGCATAAACATTAATAATAATTGAATATTAAATAATGCTTTGAAAATATTTAAAAGTGCTAATTTCTAAGGAATACTGATTCACCCCCACCCTCTCTCAATATTTTACAACAATTGGTATCTGAGCTTGGGTCCTTCAGTAACAACTTAACTGTTGGAAGTCACTTTTTAGAGCATAGAGATGGGAAAGTCAAAGAAGCGGGTTACAAGGATTTCAAAGGAAGGTACAGGTACAACAAAATCTCAAGAAAGTGAGTATTGTGTACCAACCCCTGATTTTGATGCAGATAATTACTGTATATGGGAATCCAGGATGGAAGTATCTTTGGAGGCACATGGAGTATGGGAATCAATTGTTTCTGGATACACATCTACCGAAGAAGCTAAAATGTACAATTCAAAGACCATGAATGTAATTTTGAATGTTTTGCCAAATTCTGTGAAAACAAAAGTTGGTCAATGTTCAACAACTAAATATCTTTGGGAAAAGCTTCATAATCTCTATTCAACAAAGAAATCAGGTCAAGATGTTATTGAAAACTCGGATCATTCTAAGTATGATGAAGAAGGGTTGACCATAGAGGATTTTTCTAAGGAGGTAATCAAGCTTATAAAAGAGCTCAAGGCTGAGAAGATCCATTCCAATACTCTTGAAGAACAAGTTAAAGGTCTCAAAATTGAAGTTGAAGAACACAAATGTATTGAAGAGTCACTTCAAAATAAGTTGGAAGAAATCAATAATACAATGACACGAGACCTCAAGAGAGAAGTCCAACAGAAGAAACAAGAACTCAACACAACATTTTCAGAGATTAGCAGGATCACACGACAGATGCAGGAAGCCGAAATTGAAAGGAAGGAATCCGATGAAAGATACATATCCATCATTGACCAAAAGAAAAAGGAATTAGAAACATCTTCAATAGAAATAAGCAGGCTTAGGATTGAAAATGAGAAGCAGAATGAATAGATACAGGTTCTCAATAGAGAAGTAGAGAAGACCACTCTTCTCAAGCTACAGGTTGAGGAGGCAGAAAAAGAAGGAAGATCTTGCTCAAAAGCAATAAGAACTTGATGCAACTCGTGATGAGATCAAAAAACTCAAGGGATCACAAAAAGAATACTTACAAGATAAGACAGATGAAGAATCGAAAATGAAGGTAATTAAAGATGGTAAAGCTCCAGTTGATGAAGGTACAATCTCCATAGCTTTGCGGGATGATTCTAAGAAGGAAGTTGATCAAAGTGAAAAGCCAAAGAAGAATGTTGCAACTCCAAAGAACAAGACCAAAGTAATCAAGAACAGAGGACCACAAGAAAATACAACACCGCCTCCAAAGAAGAATGAAAAATCTTCCAGGTATGTTCATTTATTTAATGGTTATTTCTTTTTATGTGCTAACTATGGACATATGGCTACGAATTATGAAGTTTTTTACAAGTACAATCATTATCTGCAAAACCCTAGAAGCAAGTTTGCAGGATCATGAGACACAGTCCATGATGATTTTGTCAAAAAAGAATACGTGCTAGATGGGCCAAATATTGAATGTTTCAAATGCCATAACTATGGCCATAGCGCTTGTGGTTGCAGATATCAGATGGAATCATTTGTGGACAGCATTGACTGCTTCAAGTGTCATAACTATGGGCACATGGCTTGAGATTGCAGGAATAAGAAGGTCTAGAAAAGGAAATAGGTACAGGAAGACAAAGTAGATAACAAGGATTCAGTAGTTATGCTTTCAGGATTTGTAAAAGCAAAAGGTCATGAGGAATTAGAAGTTGCTTCAGATAATGACTCAAGTCAAGATGGCCCCTTAGGTGACTCAGTATTTTGAACAATCTGGCTTGTTGACTCCTTAATGTTTGTACAAGAGGAGTCTATGCAGCAGTATATGGCACAAGTATACGATTGACAGGAAGGTAGTTTGAACAAGATGGTAGTTTCATTAAAGGTTCAGGGGAGAAAAACAGTTGAAGGATTACAAGTTACCAGGAACAAGACAAGATTAGTCTACAAAGCATATGCACAAGTGGAAAGAATTGATTTCGATGAAACATTTGCACCAGTTTCCAGAATGGAATCCATCCAGATGTTTCTCGCGCATGCATGTTCAAGAAAAATAAAAGTCTACCAAATGGATGTTAAGTCAACATTTCTGAATGGAGAATTAGAAGAAGAATTTTACATCGAACAACCTGAAGGTTTTCTACTATCAGAAAAACAAGACTATGTTTTCAGGTTAAAGAAGGCTCTGTATGGTCTCAAGTAGGCTCCCAAAGCATGGTATGCTCATTTTGACAAATATCTATGTCAACAAGGGTTCAATAAAGGTATTGTTGATAGCAATCTTTACGTACAAATAGATAAATATAATTTAACAATCATTGAGGTATATGTGGATGATATAATATTCGGTAGCAATGATGATCGATTAAGTTAGAACTTTGCTACAAAGATGCAAAGTGAGTTGGAGATTTCTTTACTTGGTGAGTTGACATACTTCTTAGGGATTTAGATATCTTAGCAAGAGAAAGGAATATTTATATGTCAAGTCAAGTAGATCAAGGAAATGTTCAAGAAATTCAAAATGGAAGATTGTAAACCCATACTTACTTCGATGGTAACAGGTTGCAAATTGAGCATAGATGATGCATCTAAGGATGTGGATCAGAGGTTGTACAAATCTTTGATTGGTAGTCTTATATATGTAACAGCCTCCCAGCTAGATGTTATGCAAGAAGTTGGACAAGTAGCAAGATTCCAAGCAGCACCAAAAGAATCACATATTATTGTCGTCAAAAGAATTCTTCGATATCTAAAGGGCACAACAGAATATGGCTTGTGGTATCCCAAGGGCAAGAATCTCATTATTCAAGCCTTTACAGATGTAGATTGGGCAGGAAGCAATGATGATCGTAAGAGTACTAGTGGAGCAGCATTCTATCTAGGTGGTTGTCTTGTATCATGGTTGAGAAAAAAGAAAACCTCAATCTCGTTATCTACAGTGGAAGAAAAATACATTGCAGCGGCAACTTGTTGTACTCAAGTCCTTTGGATGAAACAAACTTTGCAAGATATTGAAGTACAATTTAGTGAGCCTATTCCCATCTTCCGTGATAACACCAGTGCCATCAACATCTCCAAGAATCTTGCCATGCATTCAAAAACAAAACACATTCCGATAAAATATAATTTTATTAAAGAACAAGTCATTGAAAAGAATACAAAACTTGAATATGTTGGTACAAAAGAACAAATCTCTGATATCTTCACTAAACCTTTACCTCATGAAGCATTTCAATATCTTTGCCAGAAGCTTGGGATTCTCCCAAGTTCTCAATAGATTTTCCTTATTCAGAAAATAAAGTGGGAGTGGAAGTGTGTACAATTTTGCAGGATGGTTGTGTGCCAGGGGGAGTTACCCTTTGCCATTGATGTCAAAGGGGGAGAGAAGGCAGCAGGAAGAGGTGCCCTGATTGTAGGGGGAGTACTTGTGTTGCCATCAATGCCAAAGGGGGAGATTGTTGATCTAAATATGATCTAAGATTGTCATTGATGTCAATCCAAGCAGCACCAAGGGCTACCCTGATATTGCAAAGGAATTTTTACTTGAAAACTTATTCCATTTTGACTCAAGGATCTTCTAGATGGATTCTATTCGTCGATATGTTTCCATTGATATATGGTATACCAAGTAATTCTTCACGGTTTGAGAGATATTCATGTTTGAAGTTAGTAACCCCAGTTAGTGGGCTAAAACCCTATGGGGTTGTGGCATGACACTCATAATTAGTTTTGGTCATTGAATAGTAAATAATTAATAAAAACAATTTAAGCTTCTAAAATCCATCGAACATTCTCTATAGAAGCCCCTACCAACTCTATAAAAATAAATCTCATATATCCTCCAAATCAAGTGATCGTGGGATTTTCGCTATAACTTCATTTCTACGAAGTCTTAGATTCTGAAATGAAAACCCATTTGATTTGAAATCTGGATGAATGTCGTGACTAAATTTCAGATCTTGGTTCACCACATGTTCAGAGATATGATCTGTGGAAGTTAGGGTTTTTGCTGGCTCCCAAATTTCATCTCAAAGAAGTGACCTTAGGAAAATCGTCATAACTCTCTCTCAGAGAAGAGGATTGGAATTATGTAAAATGTGGCAAATAGTGCATGAACTGTAGTTTTCTGTATATGAATTTCAGAGACGCAGGAGGAAACAGTGACACGTGGTACATCGTACAAGTTCGCTCTACTGAACTAGTCCATAATTAGGTCATTGTGAGAGATTGGGTATAACTTTTCCTTGAAGATTCCAAATCGAGTCAGACCTGTGGCATTGGAAAGAAGACAAAGATGGCTTCTACAAAACAAAATATCACATGTTGGGGATCTGAAATCACAGAGATACATCAGATTCAATATCGTTCTCCTAGAAGGCAAGAAAAACTAGATCAAGTGTTGTCAAGGGGTGCAAAGGACTAGAGTTTCTAGGGTAGCAAAGAGCAAGGTGCAGTAAAATGATGCAACAAAGGTAAGCTACAGGTAAGTATCTTCTGTATATGCATGTTCATATCTTAACTGAATTAGTTTCTTTGTATTCTAATTTTTTGTTTTTGTTTAGCACTAACATATGTTCTGCAGGATGAGGTAAGTTTTTCTATTATCATGTCATGGGTATTTTTTCAAAGACTTTTTGCAGGTATTATATATTCATCAAGAGAAGACTCAATGCATAATCTAATGTTTTGAAGAGTGAGAAAGGGTAGCATGACAATAGCAGTAATGAAGGTGTAAAACAACAGCAAGAAGTTCACCACATGAATTCTTCAAGTGGGAAGCATTGCATACAGTCATTGTAAACGTATCATTGTACATGTTATCACCTAGATTTGCCTCAGGCTGAAGAAGACAAGCTTCCAGGGTAACCACAAACCACTTAACCTTGTAGCTAGCCCTACAAGGTCGAGAGAGGGCTCTCTCCTTTGGGATCTCAGTCAAGGTGATTGGACCAGATAGGGATTTTAGGCTAGGTATAGTAGCTTAGAAGATTTTTGATTGAATTCGTTGGTGTGGATCAGATGAAGTTAGGAAGTTTTAGGTCCAAGAAATAAGGTCAGAATGCAGGTCGTTCTATGGGGCAAGGTAGGTATGGGCTTTGGCACTTTGAAATTTAGTGAGGTGAGATGTCTAAGACTGGTGAGGAGCTAAGAAGGGCTTGAGCAAGTCAAGAATCCTTCTTAAATAGAAGAAAACATAGAATACTAAATGATTTCCCAAGGTAGAGCACTGCAAACAATGAATTCTACGCATCTATCTTGATATCGTTCAATTAGAAGCAGTGAAATATATAATGACATACATAACACATGTAAACAATTGATAACAAAAGAAAAAACTATGCAAACGCACCATACCATAGGTATCCCATAAAAATAGCTGCAATTCTTATTAATTTCCTTGCCAAACTGCTTACAATGGTGTACAATCAAGCTCAAAGCATCCATGTGAGTCCAACATTTTCAAATGACAAAGAGAATACATGATATAGACATCTAAACTAATCATCCTAACCTTCAGGGGTTGAATCCATGAGAAGAGGGGTTGTTTCAATCATTTCCCAACAAAGAACTTGAATATAGGCAGTCAAACAACTTCCCTCTAAAAAAGGGGTAACTGATTCATTTCCCTCAAAACCACCTCTAACTAATGAATCTACCTTCTAACACTATTTTACAATTACATTTACATGCCATGTCATCAATTACATTAGTGAAATCATCCATGAGGAGAGAGAAATCCAATTTATAGTCAAAACAGGTAAATTTTGGTTTCCTGAGCAAAAAGTCCATAAGTGCAGCGCCATTAGCCAAAAGCATAGCGCCACTTTCAGGTCACTTTTGGAGGCCTTCCCGGCATCCACCTTGAACCCATGATAGCGCATTATAAAGGTCTTTATGTCTAGTTTTTGGAACACTTGGAATTTTTGAATTTGGAGGTCATTTGCCTCCTCAAATGTTGAATCTCCCAAGGTTGCTTCTGTGTGTCCAAAAAGAGGCAGAAAGGTCATTTTTTAGTAGTTTTTGGACCTTTTGATGACCCAGATTTGCTCCAAAGCTTTTGAAAATTTCCAGGGTGCATGTCCTCATTATCTTGAATCCAAAAATGAAAACCTTTTCTCCATCTGAAGCTCCAGGAAAAAGCGCAGTGCCGGTGGCACCGTGCTTGTCGGCAAATTTTCTGTGTTAAGAATTTCAAATTTTCAAAAATGCAAAAACTCCTCAAAATTTGCCCAAATTTGGCATGAAGCACCACCATCAAGTGCTTTGGTTGGCTAAGGAGGATTCAACCAACATCTTCAACCTATCTTGCTCTTTCTTGCCTCTAAGGCTCTACTCAACCTAGCTTTTATCTTCTTGATCCTCATGTTACAAATTTGGTTACGAGCCATGTAATGGTATGGCATGTGTCAGAGCATTTTCTTGTCCATGTTGGCCTTATCGATGAGCCTTTCAAGATGTAGGTTGACTCTTTCAAGCCAAGTTTCCCTATCTTGTTGAATTTCTTGCTCAATAGGAGTCAAAGTGACATGAGCCTCTTTGTCACATTGCCTCTTTGTCTTCAATAGCTCAAGTTCCATGAGGACCTGTTTATGACTTAGTTGTTTGTTTTCTTGCTCCAGGTAAGTGATGACAAACTTAGCTCTCTCTAAGTTGTCTATCAAAGCTTGTATTTGGGCTTCTTTCTCCTGAATAATGACATCTTTGACATTTTCCCTCTCTTGAGCCTCTAGATCAGTGATCTCAGTGTCATGCTGCTTGGGCTCATCATCATGCTCCTCCAACTAAAGTTCCCTTTCTTGGTCATCATCCAAGTCATCTTCTTGTACCTTTCCTTGCCTTTGCTCAGCTGCTCAACCTGTACCTGTTTTGTCAATGTAGAAGGCAAAGCCCCTTCCACACCTTGTGGAGGTAACATTTTCCTGTGGACTGATGCAGAAGGTAAGGTCCCTTCCACATCTTGTGGAGTAAACACTTGCCTAGCGGCTGAAAATAACTTCCTTGACCCTCTTTGTTATGTCAAGAACACCGGTATCTCAACTGTTCTAGTCTCTTTGGCCTTCTCATATGTCTTCACCTGAGCATTGCTGGAAGGTCTTCCTTGTCCATGTTTGCTAAGTTTTGAAGTTATGTACCCATAGAGAAGGTATGGAAGGAGTGAGTATGGGTGATTTAGGAGTGAGGGGATGGGAGATGACCTTATGGGCTGGAAAATGAATGAGGTAGTAGGAATGAAAAAAATGAAAGAGAGGGCTTGTTTTGTTTGCGAAATTGCGCTTTGGGAAGAGGGATAAAGGGATAGGATTGATATGGAATAAGGATAAGGGATAAAGGGATAGGGAAATAGGGATAGGGAAAGAGTTTAGAGTTGTAGTGATAGGTGATAGGAGGAACAATGAGGGTTTAGGGTTTTAGGCATACTAGGGGCAAATTTAGGTTTTCATATTTACCATGGGAAATGATGCTTAAAAGTTTGATTTGCAAATCAAAACTGAAGTGAGGGAGGTAAAATTACTTGAAATGAAGGTAAGAGAGAGAAATTTTTAAGTTTCTTGAAGTTTTGAGGGTTTTTAAGCTCTGCTGCCAAAAGCACAGCGCCACTGCCAAAAGCACAGTGCCACTGTCAAAAGCGCAATGCCACCCTACCAAAAGTGCAGCGCCACCTTTAAGACAACTTTTGACTGCCTTCCCTGTATCCAAATTAGATGTGGGATAGCTCATTGGAAAGCTTGGCGAGTCTACATCACAGAACATCTTGAATGTTTCAATTTGGAATTCATTTTCTCTATCCAAATCTCAATCTCCCAAGACTAGTCAAAATGTGCAGAATGAGGCTGCCAAAATGCATAGTGCTGTTGCAGTCAACTTTTGAAGGTCTTCCTCAACTCCAAATGGATCTCATGATAGCTCACTGGAAAGATACTTGTGTCTAGTTATCATTGGACACATGAAGCAAGTCATTTGGTCATTCCATCTAGGAGAAAAAATGACGCTCCCAAGGTCACTCCAGAAGTGCAACAACTCTCTTGTAGTGACTTTATGTTTGACATTTCTCTAAAACCATGACACCTATATAAAAAGTGAAGGAGGTTTTTCTTCCTTGGCCTATTTTGGACAAAAAATGCTCTCACATTTGTCAAATTCATCTTTTCTTCCTTAGAAACATAGTTTGAAGAAAAACCGTCCCTTATGTGCGGTGAATGCCTTATTCCTTGGAATGACTTCTCGACAAATGATGGAGACCTGATGTTTGATGATATGAAATGGCCTCATACCTTATGGTATCCATTATTCCTCCTCTGCTCAGATATCTATGATCCCATAGCCAACCCTAATTGAGTGGGATAGGAAATTAGGGTTTTAGTGCTTGTTTCTCTTTTGCTTTTGCAGGTGAATTGGTACTCATGATGACTTGATTTTTGCAGTGGCAGGTGCTTGGCAACATCATCAGATGCTTAGGAGCAGCTGGGAACCAATATTACATATGGAAACACAAAATTACATCATTAATGGAGATAAAAACAAAATACCCTATTTTCACCTCAAAACAAGTTTTGAGGTGAGAACTACATTAGGCTTTCAAAATGATAAATTATGGATTTACCAATAATTATTGACCTTCTCATGTCCTTGTTGATCATTATTGGCATATAATCACTGAATTTGACCATGATGGGACCCTAAAACCTAATAAGACCGAACCTTAAGACCTAATGAAATAAACTACAAAGTGAACATGAGGCATAACTGAAATATATGGAAATGGATCAGCAAGTATAGATCATGAGGGAAAATTGAAGTAAACCCTACCATCAGTGAATCCATGACCTAATGGAATGCAAGCTCATCAGTGTGGGACTCCTACTATGAAATGCAAAAGAGCAGATTTTGATCACTGATGGCAGTGTGAAACAATGACACTAACATTGGCTCTAATGGGGATGGTAGCTCCTTGGAGGTGCCAAGAACACCGTAGACCTAGTAACCTTATCCATTGGGCATGAATTCAAAAACTCAAACTGAAATGCATGACTGAAAGTTGATGACTTGACAACACAAACTGACTTTTACTCAACTCAAAATTGACTCGATACTAAAACGCAACTGACAAACTGGAAAAGATACTCAAAATGGAGCTTATTCAATAAAACCCACTCTAACTATTCCATTCATCACCTGATCAAGTGAAATGAAACAACCAATGCAACCAAGTAAGCATTCTAGCTGCTATTTGAATTCTCCACAAGTGCTTTATTATGAACAACAAGAGAGAAATACTGAAAGAAAACTCCCATGAAAACTTGTAAACAAATTCGTTGAATAAAATGGATTCTCTATCCGACTCCAAAAATACTGCATAAGGATCTTGAAATTCATGTGCATTGGGGCTTAACTCATCTAATGGATTACTTTTCTTCTTCTCATACCATGAATGCAAACTTTCATCTGAGCTTTGTGTTGAGACTCCTGCTAATAATGACAAAGAAACCGGCTGTCGGATCAAGTTTGTATCAATACTTTTTTCAAGCTCACAGTTAGCTAATGGAGAAGGAATTTGACTACAGATATCATCCAACACATTAGCTATTGGATCATGAAAAACTTGAAAATACTGTTGCAACCCACTTTCTATTGGTTCCAATGAGATTGCATGATTTTCTACAGGCTTCTCATTTGAAGATATACTATGTGAAATTCCCTTCAAAAACTGAAATGATTCAAAATAGAATGGTACGGAATCATCTTGCATCATTTGATCATATGTTCTAGCTTCCAAGTCTTCATCTGCAACTTGGCAATCAATGACATTCGGGGGCTGCAAATCTAGATATGAGAAGTCTTGAACAAGGATTCCATTTCCCTCTAGATGGTCAAGATCAAAACTTATCGATGGTTGATTCTTGATCGCACGAAAGTTGTCTCTAATGAACTGAAATGAAGTAAAACAAAAAGGCAAAGATCCTTCACTTTCTTCAAAAATTTCTGCACTTTACTCCTCACTTCCATGGCTGATATGTAACAGCTGATCACTGTATTCGAGCTGCTGAAAGTGAACTTCCTCCTTCCACAAACCAGTTGCTGATTTGTCTGCAAGATTAGCTTCTGTTTGGAGAACATAATCATCATCATACTGATCGAACTTAGGGAAATCATCAGTATAAAACACATCATCAAGCATACATGTCATATCAACAAATCTCTCTTCTCCAAGATGATCTATAAAACAATCATTATTAGATCCATGACAGCTGGGATGATAAAGAAAATGTTTTTTATCAACCACTTTTCCTTCTTCAATCACGAGCCATGGTCTTGAACATCATACTCATTCCTTGTGGTGATCTTTTGCATCATCTCTTCCATTGCACTTACCAAAATGTCAAACTTTACCTCTAAAGATGTCGATTCCTCTGGGTCTATGTTCCTCATCTCTTCTTCCTTCAACTTTTCCCTTCTGATCAGAAAATTAGCCTCTACATCTACTGCGTTGTTTTGCATCTCTTTGAGTGTTGCAAGGTTCATTTCCCTCAGCTGAAACTCCATTTCTGGATCAAAGGCTTCCGGGTAGTGTAAGAGGGCAGATCCAGGAGGAGGTATTATAGTAATAGGCATCGAACAATAAACTTGGTTAAATCTGGCAGAAAATTGTTGGACTGTCTCCCCTGGCAGTCCTTTCAACTGGTTATATTCTTCTAGAATCAAGAAAGGGTTTTTTCTGACCACCCACTTGTCGAGGAACACTTTGATGAATTGCTAGAAATCTGAGATACTAGCATCAAGCAGGGTTTTGAACCAACTCTTGACTTTGCCTTGCAAAGAAAAAGCAAAAAGCATAATACTAACATCCTCTTCATCAACTTAAAAAAGGTCAAGAAAAGACTCAAAATTCAATACATGTCTCTCAGCAGTGATGTTATCGCATTCACCATCAAATCTCGGTAGATATAGGTAATGATTTTTAGGGAAAGTATGGGATATATGAGGTAAAATCAGAGGCTTATGTCTATCTAAAATTTTACTGTTGGAAATAATACTGAGAGGGGGGGGGTGAATCAGTATTATCATGTTAATAAAACTTTTTCATTTCCATAATCAGATTCACATATGCTACTCCCACAACTTCTTATGATTAAGTTAATCGATCTTCAATGAGTGCATTAGAACATTATCAACCATATTATCAGTTAACAGATGCAGTAACATAAAGTAGATCATCATACATAAGGCACACACATGAACACAATGATGTAAGGTGGAAACCCAATGCGGGAGAAAACCACCTGCTGCAAGTCATCTCAATCTTCTTCTTAATAAGAAAATTCTTTTACAATATTTGTACTGGTGCAGCCTTATACCAGTACGGGAGCTACAAACCCCTTTGCTCTTGTACTAGCCGATCCATTTACTAGTACGCAGGCTACTACCTGCTACAATGCTCCAAAGATTTCCTTTAGCTCTTGTACTAGCTTAGATACTAGTACGTAGGCGCCGACCTACAATCTTCTCTCCTTCAAGTACCACGTTTCATCAATTTTCATACTGGATACACTGAAGCACAACCCATAAACTGAAAGGCCACATTTCATCCAATTTTCATACTGGACCCAACAACAACATTGAAGCTCAAACAACCTTCTAAAACACCCAATCAACTGTAGTAACTAGATCAACAATAATAGGACCAAACCCAGGATGCAACAATGATAAACAAAGATTTTAAGAGAAGGAAGCACCCTGCTCAACTGCTAGCCTGAGTCCGGACTCACCCTGCTCAACTGCTAGCCTGAGTCCCGGACTCACCCTGCTCAACTGCTGGCCTGAGTCCCTGGACGCACCCTGTTCAACTGCTAGCCCGCGTCCCGGACGCACTCTGCTCAACTGATAGCCTGCGTCCCTCGCTCTGAGTCTTTTGAACTGCCTGCGTCTCGGCGCACCTGAACCCTTCTGTGCCTGCGTCCGGCGCATCGGAACCGGTTCGCTCCTGCGTCCCAGACGCACCTGAACCCTTACTGCACCTGCGTCTCTTTAGATATGAAAGATATTAAGACTTCAAGACTAACCCAAACAGTCAGATCTACAGATCTGATCGTGCGCCATAGCGATCATAGTCCATTAGAAGATTCGCCTTCATAGATCTGGACTAGATCTCACCAAAAGATATTCAACAAAGATGGTGCTCAATCCAAATGAACTCCTTTGCTTTATATAGGCAAGCTCTTCCCCAAAACATGGAACAATACCACGAGCCGACACCATAGAAACACAAAACCGTCGGCTAGATACCACACAAGAAACCCCCACGTGCTTTTCTTTGCCTTGAAATGTGTGCACTGGGTGGACGCACCCCCTGAACGGCTGGCCTGCGTCCTTGGACGCGGGTTCTGCATGGTATACCTGCGGGGACGCACTTTCTGTAAGGTGTACCTGCGTCCTTCATAATTTCAACAATATTTGAACCTCTGCTTACAAAGAGCTTGCCATTTGATTCCTTTGAGCTATCCTGTAATATGTCACATCTGATATCTCTTCTGTAGATTCATCTGAATGTATATAAGTGAGATGATCTTCTATGAGAGTGTTGCCATCAAGTACAACATATGCATCATAATGCCAACATTTACAAGGTATAGGAATATGTACAGAAGGTGTAGAATCAGTCTTGGTCTCTTGAGGCTCATCAGTTTGAAGACGGTCATCACGAGATTCAGAAGAAGGGTCTTGATCAAGATCAAAGGCATGCGAACATTTTCTATTTGCAATCTTCAAAGGGAAAGAATCAAATGCAGGTCTAGGATCTTTTCTCAAATATAGTATACTTCGTAAAACCTTCTTGACATTCTCGGGAAAAGAGAAAAAATAATTTATAACAAAGAACATAATGTCTTGGATGAAATTCCAACTTGAATACCTGATCTTTCCATATTTTCCTTTCATGTTTCAGCTGGTCGGGTTCATCCTCCAGTGGAGTCCTTGGATTTGATCTCAAAACTAATTTGGAGTCACCAAGTGAATGATTTTAGCCTTCTGATGTATGATCGTTGTCCACCATCAACAATCAGATCTAAACTTGATACATTTTGCTGAGGAACATAAAACTACGTTCCCAAGTATGGTCGCCACTATGTTATCACCTAGATTTGTCTCAGGCCGAAGAGGACAAGCTTCCAGGGTAACCACAAACCACTTAACCTTGTAGCTAGTCGTACAAGGTCGAGGGAGGGCTCTCTCATTTGGAATCTCAGTCAAGATGACTGTATCAGATAGGGATTTTAGGCTAGGTATAGTAGCTCAAAAGATTTTTGATTGAATTTGTTGGTGTTTGTGGATCAGATGGAGTTAGGCAGTTTTAGGTCCGAGAAATTAGGTCAGAATGCAGGGTGTTCTATGCGCAAGGTAGGTATTGGCTTTGGCACTTTGAAATTTAGTGAGGTGAGATGTCTTAGACTGGTGAGGAGCTAAGAAGGGCTTGAGCAAGTCAAGAATCCTTCCTAAACAGAAGAAAACATAGAATACTGAATTATTTCCCAAGGTAGAGCACTGCAAACAATGAATTCTACTTATCTATATTGATATCATTCAATTAGAAGCAGTGAAATATATGATGACATACATAACACATGTAAACAACTGATAAAAAAATAAGAAACTATGAAAATGCACCATACCATAGGTATCCCATAAAAATAGCTGCAATTCCTATTAATTTCCTTGCCAAACTGCTTACAATGTTGTACAATCAAGCTCGAAGCATCTAAGTGAGTCCAACCTTTTCAAATGACAAAGAGAATACATTATATAGAAATATAAACTAATCATCTTCAGGGGTTGAATCCATAAGAAGAGGGGTATTTTCAACCATTTCCCAACAAAGAACTTGAATATAGGTAGTCAAACAACTTGCCTCTAAAAAAGGGGTAACTGATTCATTTTCCTCGAAACCACCTCTAACTAATGAATCTACCTTATAACACTATTTTACCATTACATTTACATGCCATGTCATCAATTACATCAGTTAAATCATCCATGAGGAGAGATAAATCCAATTTATATTCAAAACAGGTAAATTTTGGTTTCCTGAGCAAAAAGTCCATAAGTGCAGTGCCACTAACCAGAAGTGTAGCACCACTTTCAGGTCATGTTTGGAGGCCTTCCTAGCATCCAAATTGATCCCATGATAGCTCATTGGAAAGGCATTCAAGTATAGTTTCTAGAACACCTGGAATGTTTGAATTTAAAGGTCATTTGACCCCCTCAGAAGTTGAATCTCCCAAGGTTATTTCTGTGTGTCCAAAAAGAGGCAGAAAGGTCATTGTTTGGTAGTTTTTGGACCTTTTGGTGACCCAAATTTGCTCCAAAACTTCCAAAAATTTCCAGGGTGCATGTCCTCATCATCTAGAATCCAAAAATGTAAACCTTTTCTCCATATGATTCTCCAGGAAAAAGCGCAGCACCTCTGGGCAAATTTTCTTTGTTAATAATTTCAAAATTTCAAAAATGCAAAAACTCCTCAAAATTTTCCCAAATTTGGCATGGAGCACCAACATCAAGTGATTTGGTTGGCCAAGGAGGCTTCAGCCAACATCTTCAACCTATCTTGCTCTTTCTTGCCCTCTAAGGCTCTCCTCAACCTAGCTTTTAGCTTCTTGATCCTCATGTTACAAATTTTGTTACGAGCCATGTAATGGTATGCCATGTGTTGGAGCATTTTCTTGTCCATGTTGGCCTTGTTGATGAGCCTTTCAAGATGTAGGTTGACTCTTTCAAGCCAAGTCTCCCTATCTTGTTGAATTTCTTGCTCAATAGGAGTCAAAGTGACATGATCCTCTTTGTCGCTTTGCCCCTTTGTCTTCAGTAGCTCAAGTTCCACGAGGACCTGTTTATGACTTGGTTGTTTGTTTTCTTGCTCTAGGTAAGTGATGACAAACTTAGCTCTCTCTAAGTTGTCTGTCAAAGCTTGTATTTGGGCTTCCTTCTCCTGAATAATGACATACATGACATTTTCCCTCTCTTGAGCCTGTAGATCAATGATCTCAGTGTCATGCTACTCGGGCTCATCGTCATGCTCCTCCAACTAAAATTCCATTTCTTGGTCATCATCCAAGTCATCTCTTGTACCTTTCCTTGCCTTTTCTCAGCTGCTCAACCTGTAACTATTTTGTCGATGTAGAAGGCAAAGCCCCTTCCACACCTTGTGGAGATAACATTTTCTTATGGACTGATGAAGAAGGCAAGGTCCCTTCCACATCTTATGGTGTAAAAACTTGCCTGGTAGCTGCAAATAACTTCCTTGACCCTCTTTGATATGTCAAGAACACCGGTATCTCAGCTCTTCTATTCTCTTTGGCCTTCTCATCTGTCTTCACCTGAGCATTGCTAGAAGGTCTCCCTTGTCCATGTTTGCTACATTTTGAAGTTATGTACCCCTAGAGAAGGTATGGAAGGAGTGAGTATGGGTGATTTAGGAGTGAGGTGATGGGAGATGACCTTATGGGCTGGAAAATGAATGAGGGAATAGGAATGATAAAAATGAAAGGTAGGGCTTGTTTTGTTTGAGAAATTGCCCTTTAGGAAGAGGGATAAAGGGATAGGAACGATATGGAATAAGGATAAGGGATAAATGGATATGGAAATAGGGATAGGGAAATACTTTAGAGTTTTAGTGATAGGTGATAGGAGGAACAATGAGGGTTTAGGGTTTTATGCATACTAGGGGCAAATTTAGGGTTTCATATTTACCATGGGAAATGATGCTTAAAAGTTTGATTTGCAAACCAAAGCTGAAGTGAGAGAGGTCAAATTACTTGAAATGAAGGTAAGAGAGAGAAATTTTTAAGTTTCTTGAAGTTTTGAGGGTTTTTAAGCTCTCCTGCCAAAAGCGCAGTGCCACTGCCAAAAGCGCAGCGCCACCTTGCCAAAAGTGCATTGCCACCTTCAAGACAAATTTTGATTGCCTTCCCGGTATCTAAATTATGCATGGGATAGCTCGTTGGAAATATTCTCAAGTCTAATTTCCATAACATCTTGAATGTTTCAATTTGGAGTTCATTTTCCCTGTCAAAATCTCAATCTCCCAGGACTGGTCAAAATGTGCAGAATGAGGCTTCCAAAATGCATAGTGTTGTTGCAGTTAACTGTTGAAGGTCTTCCTCAACTCCAAATTGAGCTCATGATAGCTCATTGGAAAGATATTTGTGTCTCATTATAATTTTACTCATCAAGCAAGTAATGTGGTCATTCCATCTAGGAGAAAATTTGATTTTCCCAAGGTCACTCCAGAAGTGCAACAACTCTCTTGTAGCAACTTTATGTTTGACATTTCTCTAAAACCATGACACCTGTGTAAAATGTGAAGGAGGTGTTTCTTCCTTGGCCTATTTTGGACAAAAACCTCTCTCACTTTTGTCAAATTCATCTTTTCTTGCTCAGAAACGCAGTTTGAAGAAAAACCATCCCCTATGTGTGGTGAATGGCTTGTTCCTTGGAATGACTTCTCGACAAATGATGGAGACCTGATGTTTGATGATATGAAATGGCCTCATACCTTATTATATCCATTATGCCTCCTCTACTCAGATATCTCTGATTCCATAGCCAACCCTAGCTCAGTGGGAGATGAAATTATGGTTTTAGTGCTTGTTTCTCTTTTGCTTTTGCAAGTGAATTGGTACTCATGATGACTTGATTTTTGCAGTGGCAGGACCTTGGCAACATCATCAAATTCTTAGGAGCAGCTAGGAACCAATATTACATATGGAAACATAAAATTACATCATTAATGGAGATAAAAACAAAATACCTTGTTTTCACCACAAAACAAGTTTTCAGGGGAGAACTACATTAGGCTTTCAAAATGATAAATTATGGATTTACCAATCATTATTGACCTGCTCATGTCCTTGCTGCTCATTATTGGCATATAATCACTGAATTTGACCATGATGGGACCCTAAAACCTAATGAGACCGAACCCTCAGACCTAATGAAATAAACTGCAGAGTGAACATGAGACATGTCTGAAATATATGGAAGAGGATCAACAAGTACAGATCATGAGGGAAAATTGAAGTAAACCCTACCATCAGTGAATCCATGACCTAATGGAATGCAAACTCATCAGTATGGGACTCCTACTGTAAAATGCAAAAGAGCAGATTTTTATCACTGATGGCAGTGTGAAACAATGACACGAAAAGCACAGGGTCATTGTAAAAGCATCATTGTAAAAGTTGTACAAGTGTCTATTTGCCAAGAGTTGAAGATGTAGTGTCGGGAGGTCTAGGATCATCATTAGGTGGTTGTGTCATTGTTGGGGTTATGGTCTAGTGTGTCTTCTTCTTTTACATCATTGTATATCATTGTAAAGTAGACCATTTTCCATGGTATGGGAGTCCATTCTTCTTTTATTCTTCTATAGGGTGGTAGGGTGGTGTTAGGCTGGTACATGAAGTCACCAACATGTACAAGCCTCTGAAAAACTTCAGGGTGGTAGGTTGGTGCTAGGGTGAGTTGTAGCTCATTAGGTGTTGGGGCATTCGTTTAATTGACTACTGAAGAATCTCGGGCATTGGAGCGTCCATCTAGAGGGAGCTGGAGAAGAATGTTCTTCTAGAATTCTAGGAAGTTGTTGCTTTCATTTCAGTTGGGGTTGAAGATTAAATAATTTATTAGAAAAGCATTCGGTGGTTTTTGACCTGGAGGGGGTTTTCCACCTAAAATGTTTTTGCCTCCTGGGTTGTTTTATTATTGTTATTACTGCATAAATGTTAATAATAATTGAATATTAACTAATGCTATGAAAAGATTTTAAAGTGCTAATTGCTAAGGAATATTTATTCACCCGCCCTCTTAGTATTTTCCAACAAAAAGGAACAAACAATTTTATTGATTGATAGAAGGAGGAGTTACACCCAATGTAGTTTTATCTTGTGCCATTCATCCAGCTTAGTCCAAACCCTCATCACACCAATAGCACATCAATCCAGCAACATTACATTACTTGACAATGATTTCAAGTCTCAAACCGACAATATTTCTCTACAGTATCCAAATTCCAATGCTTGATGATGAGTGGTCAATTTATAGGGAAATGGAAGTGGTTTTGTCATAAATTGGGCATTGAATGGTTTTCCATAATTTGATAGTTATTTTCCATGGAGATTAGTTTCCATGGAGAAAGGGATGAGAGGACAGAGAGTTGAATGATCCATAGACTATCCAAAAATGATCTCATAGGATGAGATAAGAACTTGGAATCCTTCTAGAATGCTCTAGAATCAAGGAATATTAACAAAATCCTATGCCAATTTCGCTCATTGTCGCCCAGCATAGGTATAAGTGGGCCTAAGTGCACTACAACACAGGTCTGAATGGGCCTACTTGCTATGCAGAGCAATTGCCCTTGGCCAAGGTTGCACTAGTGTCCCAAGGAGGCATTTCAGCAGGGTTTCAAGCTAGGAAAATTTTGTGGATGAAAGCATAGGGCATGTAGCAACTGAATTAGGGTTTGATGAGCCCTAATTGTACTGATTTGATCGTCAGGAGTGATGCGACCAAATAGACTTGTAACAATGAGACCTATTTCCATATGCCCCACCAGTTTTTTTTTCCTATCCATGGATGATCTGAAGTGATGCACATCACTGCAATTCTGACAAACTCTGAAGGAGTATTGCATTTAACCTCTTCATGTTTCTCTTTTGCCTGCATGATTTTGTCCCTTACAACTCCTTATTTCTTCCTTCAAGATTCTCAAATGTGTCCTCTAAATCAAAACAATGCCCCACACCATGCTACTCATATGATTCATAGGGACAATCTTTGTAGTCTACCATCTTGCCAGTCATTTTGATATTCTTCCTACAAAGTATATCATGTTAGCTAAACCAAATCACAATAAACCAACGTACCTAGCATAATTCAGGGAGGATATCTCATCTGCAAGATCATCCAAATCAGTGTAATACATATATAACATAGTCATGACAGCATATAGACATATGACAAATAGGTATATTAACACATAAACGTCATTCTAGCTAGAGTCCAATCATCAATGCATGACCATATCAACTACACATACCATGACCTCATGCATGAAAACAACAACCATATCACTGTACACTAACAATACACAAGCATAATCAACATGTAACCAATCATACACTCATGCCGACATACTTCCCAACAACAACATCATCTCTCACATGGCGACATCACTACAACCATGACTGACACCATGCATATGCAACAAACATATAGACCACAAGAATGATTAACACACAGGAAACTGACATGAATGCATGACCAAAACGCATAGCCCATCCTTTCTAGGGGCTGAAACAAGCTCTAATACCACTATGTGGTATCAGATATGACCCAACGAGAGCACAACCCACTCTAATACCACTCTGTGGTATCAGATATGACCCAAAGAAAGCACAACCCGCTCTGATACCACGTTGTGGTATTAGATATGACCCAAAGATAGCGAACCCGATCTGATACCACTCTGTAACACCCTCATCTCACATCTACCCAAGTAACCTGTTGTAGCATCCATTGTGATTTTAATTTTATTTTTAGTTTTATTGCAAAAATTAAAAAAATCAAATATTATGTTATAATGGAAATAAAAGAAAATGCGGAAATCCGAAAGAAATGAGTTGTTTTACATTATTGACAACTTTTGAACGCGAGAAACCTAGGAGAAGATCTGATCCGTCCAATCAATAGGAAACAAATCTAACGGTAGTCACGTGGTTAACAAGGGCGAGGTTTACTCCAAAATCGGATGCACGAAGTTATAAGATCGAGTTAAAACCTCAGTTAATCAGGGTCGTTCGCTTGAAGAATGTAGATCTGATTTAATTTAGACGAACATGGATGAGGTTTAATTTAGAAAATGAACGCGATGGTTTGTGGAATGAAATTTAATCCGTTGAAGTCTAGATCAATCACAGTCGCGCATCACAAAGGGACAAGATCCGAAAAATATCATGTTAAAAAGTGCATGGGTTTTATTATACATTTTGGACCCAAGAAGTCTTTTAACTGTAGTTTTGTTTCCTATCAGGTCCTTGGGGAAGGCAAAGGTTTGTGGAAAAAGCGGATGCGATAAGGTTATGAACTGGAGTCTAAATTCTTTTCAGTTCCGTGGTGGCTGATATTCCACATAAATCAAACAATTCCATTGTTTTAGCAAAATAACTAGGATTAGAGGCGGATGACCAAAACTTCAAAAGAACGGTGATTGGTCAGGTTTCTTTGTGTTTCCGCCAATCAGAAAACTTTCGATAGATACGTGGGCCCACAACCACAAGTCCACGCACAAAGTTTTGTAAAGATTCGAACAGCGAGCAATCATCACCTTCTAATTTCTGTTACTTCTTGTTATTTTGTTTTCTTGAGAGGAATGAGGTGTCTTTTACCCTCCAATGTAATATTATGTAATGACTTTTACCTTAAACAGTTAGGATATAGTTAGGTAGTTTGACAGTTTTGGTGATTACCAACTGTCTGATAATGTGTAAAAAGAGGGAAAATTATAGAAAAAGGGTTCGAATTTTGAAGAACCTGGAGATTAGGTTACTATATTTTTGATAAACTGTTGATTAATGAAAGAATCAGAAGTTTTCCACATATTGTTGGGTATGATTTTGTAACTTCTCTGTTATGTGTCATCATATGTCTTCTTTCCTTCAAGTATAGTAATGAAGCTGCATGTCTTTGTTTACTTATGTGAATGAAGTTAAAATTCCTTAAAAGAGCGCTTCTATACTTAAAACCCCTACTCCTACATTTCTTCTAAGTTACAAATAATGGTTTTTGTGAAAAGGGCATATTCTCTCTAACATCTCAAAGTGTTACAGATAATAGTTTCTGTGAAAAACAACATATTGTCTCTAACCTTTCAAAGTATTCTTCATTCAACATTTATATCCAGCATCATATGGCATTCTGAGACTTTCATATCAGCCAAGTATTAAGGGTTAAGAACCAGGTCTTTCAGGTCCTTAATTTGAGGATATATCATACAAATAAGTGACAAGAATAATAAACATTAATGTCTTAAGAATAATTTATACACAACCAAGAAATTGGTTTCTTAAGGGACAACATTGATTGTTGTCGTTGCCGAGATGAGAAGTCAAGGACACTTTTCTTTGGGTTTTTAATATTTTCCTCTGGCTTTTTAGTGAGGAGGAAATATTTGGCTATATTGAACAAAAAGAAATAACTCTGGCTTCAAAGAGGCCTCATACGAGGTCAGATACCTCACAACAAAAAGTTCAAGCCCTTTCAGACCCTGAGAGACTAGTTTCCAAGAGGGTGGGAAGGCCTGAAACCCAATTTACACCAAGTCCTACACTGTCTGCACCTGATAGTAGTTCATCACATCTTTCATCCAAACATTCACCTTTTATTGACCAAGAGTCACCTTTTACATCCACTTCATTTCAAGAGCCCAACTGTCAAGAACAATCTTTAGAGTCTGTTTCTTCCTCAGTATCTGCTATAGTTATTCAACCTGAACCTATAACTAAATTGCCACCTTTTCATACTCCATTTACTCCTTAGATAGGTTCTAAACCTGCTAGTACTCAAGGTTAAGTAAGTTTAGAAGAAAACATGGTAGCACCTGCATTTTTGTTGAATAGGTATGCACCTATTCAGTTGCCACAACAGTTGAATCAAATTCCTCAAGAATACTTGAAAATTCTTCCTCGTTTCTCAGGGGAGGATGAATAAAAAACAAAGAAGCATATAGCAGTGTTTTGTAATTTTTCAGAAAATCTCAATGTTGAACACTTGGATGTTGTCTTAAGACTTTCTGTGCAATCCTTGGATGGAGAAGCAATAAAATGGTTTAAAGGGTTTCCTAATAACTCTATTCCTACATGGGAAGAGATGGAACACGTGTTCACCCAGAGATGGGGAGAGAGAAGAGACCATGGGTATTCACTCACATAATTTAATACAATTAAGAAGAAATCTGATGAAAGTGTTGTGGAGTTCATCAAAAATTTTAATAAACTATACAATAATCTTCCAGTGGAGATTAAGCCCCCTCTTGCTGGTGCAAAAATAACTTTTGCAAGGGATTTTGAATCAGAATTTGGGTTTACATTAATGGAGAGAAGATCCACAACCCTTGATTAGATCCAAACTGATGCCTTAAATATAGAAGCAAATCTAGTGGCTGTATGTAAAGCACCAGAGACACAACCTATCCAAGATAAGGGAAAGGCTAAAGTGGAATCCTCTCAAAGTCAAACATTGGAGGATATGAATAATGTGATTAAAAATTTGTCTAATAAATTGTTTAAATTATAATTGGAGAGTAAGAATTCTTAGAGCCAAGCACAATAGATAAAAACTTTAATCCTTAGTATAGAATACAACCTTTGCAAATTTTGTAGAAGGAGAGAAAATATCAAGATCAGGTTCAAGCACCACTTTACTTAGAGGCAGATCTTGATGAAGTACCAGAGCATTCCAGGGACCATGATGATCATATTTCTACATTGTATGTAGTAGATGAAGATGAAATAGGTGTTGAGGGAGAAGAATATGAATATATTGAAACAAATGCCATTTATGATGAGAATGAAATTGATGAATATTGGAAGCGATTTTCTGATTTTATGCAGGCATAATTACATAAGAAGTATGACTTGAGATCAAGGAAAATATCTAAAATTCAAGAAAATGAAGGTGAGTAGCAAGTTCCAGCTCCCCTACAAAAGGCGAATCCATAAGAACCACAACCTACAAAACAATTGAA
The DNA here is from genome assembly GCA_031772625.1 of Pinus tabuliformis. Taxonomy (NCBI): domain Eukaryota; kingdom Viridiplantae; phylum Streptophyta; class Pinopsida; order Pinales; family Pinaceae; genus Pinus; species Pinus tabuliformis. The sequence goes on from CM062806.1 coordinate 112,919,128, forward strand.
TAAAGGAAATCAACAACATAATACAAATAGCAAGACTCCAATACTTCAAGATGAGTATTCTCAAGATAAAAGTGAAAAAATTCCTTTAGAAAAACTTGTTTCCATTCCACAAGAGGTGTCAGTGATGAAGAGAAGTGAAGATGAAAATTAAAGGACTACTAAACAAGTTCATGTGTTTAGTCTCACTAAAGAATTAGAAAAAATCAAAATTCAGGTGCCCATCATAGAGTTGGTCAAAACACCAATTTATCAGAGAGAAATTGCTGAGTTTATCAATCTATCTCAGAATGTGAATATAAATGACACTGTGAATCTACAAGAAGATAAACCAGTCGTGGTTTTTGGTCCACATGTGGAGGTAGATTCTTCAACACCTCCTTTCTACATTGCTTTATTGATTCATGATTTCCTCTTGCATAATTGCATGTTTGATTCAGGTGCTTCACATAACCTTATGCCATTATCAGTGATGAAACAACTAAACCTACAAGTTACTAAACCTTACAAAGACCTGTATTATTTTGATTCAAATAAAGTCAAGTGTATGGGGGTCATTAAAGATATGGTGGTGTCACTAGCCCAGATCCCAACTAGAATATTGGTAATGGATGTAGTGGTAGTAGATATCCCTGCTAGGTTTGGAATGTTGCTATCTAGGTCATGGGGGGCTAAATTGGGTGGTGTTTTGAAACTAGATTTTACTTATGTTGTCGTACCAATTTTTGGTGGAGAAGAAAGAAGATTGTACAAAGAAACAAGATTTGTAAAAACAATCACAAAGAACAGAGCAAGTATTTCACCTATATATAGCCAAGAGAAAGATGGCTTTTCTTGCTTAATGCTACATGGCAATGCAGAATTGGCTGAAGATAACCAGAGGTAGCTTACTTCAACCAGTGTAAATACAGATCTACAAATAGAAGGGGTATGGAAGTGCTTCATTGATGGAGCCTACTCTAAAGAAGGAACAAGTGCCGGTTTCCTTCTAATTACACCTGGAGGTAATATGATCCCTTTTTCTTTTAAATTGGAGTTCGAGGAAACAAATAATGTGGCAGAATATGAATCCTTGATTATTGCTCTGCAAACAGCAAAACAAATGGGAGTCCAGTCAATTTCTGTTTTTGGACATTCAGAGCTGATTATAAAGAAAATAAAGAACCATTGTCAAACAAAACACCCTAGGCTTAGGGCATACAAAAATGAAGTGTGGGATTTGGTTGAGAACTTCTTTGAGGCTTTCAACATATAGATCATTCCAAGAGATGGAAACATATTAGCAGATTCTTTAGCTGTGGCTGCCAGTACTTTTAGGCCTCCTATAAATCCAAAGCTAAGATATGAGGTGGAAATGAGGCACAATCCTTCTGTTCCGGATAATATAAAACATTGGAATATTTTTGAGGATGATAAATAGATTAAGGAATTCTTGACTATGATTGAATATTTTCAGGACTTGTAGATTGATCAAGATCAATATGAAACAACAGAAGGTGCAGAAGTAAGTGGTTTGAAAAATTCTATAGTTAATCAAAAAATTATTCAATTGAAAGATAATATTCTGCCAAGGGGGCTTGTCCCTCTTGAAAGAATTTTTAACTCCAATGATGTAGCTGTCAATTCAGAGAAAATTCCACAGGATGAGTAGATTCAAGATCACAATATCAGAACCCAGGAGGAGCCTAGGGTAGTCAAATTATTTAATGGAGTTCCACTTAATTATAAGGAGAGATATATTAATCTTTTCAGGGACTATATTGATGTTTTTGCTTGGTCCTATGAGGATCTCAAAACATATGATGTAAGTATTATTCAGCACAAGATTCCCTTGAAAGAAGGGATTAAACCATTTAAGTAGAAACTCAGGTAGATAAACCCTTTGCTTTTACCATTGATTGAGAAAGAAGTCAAAACGCTGCTTGATGCAAAAATAATATTTCCACTCAGGTACTCTGATTGGGTGGCCAATTTAGTGTCTGTAAGGAAGAAAAATGGAGAAATAAGGCTATGTGTGGACTTTAGAAATCTGAATAGGGCTTCCTTAAAAGATAACTATCCATTACCTAAAATGGATCATGTGCTGCAGAAGGTAACTGGATCATTCAAAATGTCCATGTTGGATGGGCTTTCTGGGTATAACCAGGTGGCTTTTGACAAAGAAGATCAGAAAAAGTCTGCATTCACAACTCCTTGGGAACCTTTATGTATGCTCGAATGCCTTTTAGGTTGATGAATGCAGGTGCAACATTTCAGAGGGCAATGGCCATTGCATTTGTGGGAGATAAGTTTGTAGTGATATACTTGGATGCCATCATTGTTTCCTCTAAGTTTGACGAGGAGCATCTTGACCATCTTAAAAAGACTTTTGAGAAATGTAGGAACTTTGGGCTTTCCTTGAATCCTAAGAAGTCTATTTTTGCTCTAGAAGAGGGAAAACTACTGGGGCACATTGTTTCAAGAGATGGAGTGAAGATAGATCCAGCAAGGGTGCAAGCTGTGCAGAAAATACCCTTACCTAGGAGTAAGAAAGACATTAAAAAATTTCTGGGAAAAGTAAAATTTTTAAGGAGGTTTGTGTCCAATTGTGCTGAAATTGTAAAAGAAATTACCAATATGTTGAAGAAGGAAAATGAAGTGCATTGGACCAAGGAAGCCAGGGAGTCATTCTCAAGGATTAAAGAAGAATTACAAGCAGCTCCAATTTTAATTAGCCCTGATTATCAAAATCCTTTTCAAGTTTTTTCATTTGCATCACTTAATTCAATAGTTGTTGTTTTGTTACAGAAAAATGATGAAGAAAAGGAGCAGCTAGTTTCTTTCTTTAGAAATATTCTTAGAGACGTTGAACTAAAGTACAACATTCTTGAAAAATAGGTATATGCTTTGGTAAAATCCCTAAAGGCCTTCAAGAATTATGTGATGCTGTCACAGATCATTTCTTATGTGCCAAATGCTACAGTAAAAGATGTCTTAGTCCAGAGTGATGTGGAAGGCAAAAGAGGAGAGTGGATAGCCAAAATTCAAGAGTATGACCTGGAAATAAAGGCCACAAAGCTGGTGAAAGGGTAGGGATTGGAAAAGATGTTGACAGATTCAAATTTTTAGGCATTGGGAATCAGCTTGTTAACACCTACAAATGAGGAAATAATTGAAGAAGGTGAAGAAAAATCAAATCCATGTATAAAGATCAGATATAAGTTTTTATGTTCAGAATGGTACAAGCACATAGTCCATTATTTATGTTTTCTCTCTTGTCCTCAACCTTTGGATAAAGAAAAATATATAACATTAAATATCAAAGAATAACCATATGTGATTGTTGAGGGCAGATTGTATTGGAAGGGTCCTATGGGAATTTTATTGTTATGTTTAACAGAGGATGAATTTACATAGACCATTAAAGATTATCATGAGAAGTTATGTGGTGGACATTATAGTTGGAAGGCTACTGTACATAAAATCTTCCAGGCAGGGTTTTATTGGCCCACCCTATTTGGTGATACATATAAGTTTATCAAAAGCTGTCAGAAGTGTCAACTTTTTGCTGAGAAGAAGAGGCTAGCTCCCTTGCCTTTGATCCCAGTCTTCATAGAAGAACCATTCAGACAATGAGGACTAGATTTAGTTGGATAAATTAACCCACCTTCAAGTGGACAACACAAGTGGGTTCTCGCAGCTACTGATTATTTCACCAAGTGGGTAGAAGCTATACCCACTAAAAGGGAAAATGACCAGGTGGTGATGAAGTTCTTAGAGGAAAATATTTTCAGCAAATTTGGATGCCTTGTCAAAATCATAATAGACAATGCTCAAGTGTTCAGTTCAAGTAAGTTTGTTACTTTTTTTCAAAAGTATAATGTTATTTTATCTCATTCAATAGCTAATCATCCACAGGGAAATCAATTGGCTGAATCCACTAACAAAAGATTGATGAACATCCTTAAGAAAACTATTGTAGAGAATCAGAAAGATTGGGATTCTAAATTAAAGTTTGCTCTATGGGCCGTCAAAGTGACTACAAGAAGGTCTACATGCAAATCACCTTTTGAGTTAGTGTATGGAACTTGTTGCACTAAAAATTGTCACCTTGACATTCTACTATCTGTGTGAGTTCATTACCACTCATACTTTCCCCTTCTGTAAGTCTGAAGCATCAGTTCCTCATATCAAGCCTTGAAAGTAAGAGAAAAGCCCTCAAAGTCTTTAAAACTCTGGTTCCTCACTTTCTCTTTGCATTACCTGCGGTCCCGCACCTAATGGTCATGTCTCCTGCGCACCTGACCGCTCTGTCTCTATGTTATGGATGCGGACCCCTGTAAAAGTTAAAAAGGCGCAAGTACATTCTAAAAACTCACTTTTAGTCATTTCTAGAAGCTTCTGGAAGGAATCTTGAGGTGGCAAGTTCGCTCTCTTAAGGTTCATGCATCCCATATCTTAAGGAGCTAACCCCTTGATGTGAGGAGCTTATCCCTTTGAAGGAGGATTCTATCCCTTCATAGGTGGACCTGTAACCTCGTCCTCTACACTATAAAAAGAAGCATTGGGCTGGTTACTTGGGAGGTTAGAAGCTGAATATTTTTGAGGTGAAACACTGCTGGAACTTAGTCTTCTTTAGTTGAGTTTTTATGAGGAGAGATTACATACCTCTAAGATCTCATTTGGAAGAGTGCAAGGCTTGTCAAAGTAAAGGAAATTCCTGTTTCAGACCCCAGGAAGAGCTTGTTCAACATCAAGGCTAAAAAGGTTGTAAGGTTCTTCTACTTCAAAGTTAATACAAATAAGTTTGTTTTTCTCAATAAGCTGTTGATTCATGGTTTATTTTATGGATTCCTTGATCACCATAATAGACATGAGTTATGATATTTTCTATGTAGGTGCTATTTAATGTTTGCTTGTTTGTGATTGCAGGTCCTTAAAGGTAACTCTTTTGAACGATTGAAGGATGACTATTACGAACAAGCATTAGATTTAAGGTAGGGTCTTAACACCTTTATAGTATTTATTTATAAATCGCATATGTCTAGAGAAAGATAGATTTGTTTGTCTGTTTGTTGCTAGACTATCTTCTGATACTAGGGTGATCGGTCTTGTCCACACGATCGATTTATCCATCCAACAGAACTCAAGCTCTGTTCCCTAGTCAGCTTGTGAAGCCTGTGATTACAATGATTCAGGAGGCAAAAGAAGAGCCCAATGCTCTGATAAGAAGAATGCATAAGGTAGTGGAGTTGAGTGAAAGCAGGGATAAGGTAAGAGATACTTTTATTATGTATCAATCAAAGATGAAGGGTATTTTTGACAGAAATGCCAAAGAAATTGATTTTAAAGTTGGAGACCTAGTATTAAGGTGGGATACTATAAGAGAAGATAAGGGGAAACATGGGAAGTTTGATCCTCTCTGGTATGGGCCATTCAGAATTATAGAGGCAAGGGCAAATAATACATTCTTCCTAGAGAATCTTGATGGTGAATATTTACAGCTGCCCGTCAATGGGAATTACCTCAAACATTACTTCCAGTTCTGAAGCACAAGTATCCTGTCATTGTAGATACTAGAGTGAATTCATTGTACAAATTCCATAGAATTTAAATTGGCTAAGCAATATGTGACTCCATGCCCGAGGTGAAGGCATTGATCTGCAGTTCTTAGTGCTTCTGTGGCAAAAGCACTATCCCCAGGTGGAGCCAAATGTTGTAGAATCCATTGTCATTTTAATTTTATTTTCAATTTTATCGCAGAAAAAAAATCAAATATTATGTTATAATGGAAATAAAAGAAAATGCGGAAATCCGAAAGAAATGAGTTGCTTTACATTATTGACAGCTTTTGAATGTGAGAAACCCAGGAGAAGATCTGAGCCATTCGATCAACAGTCAACAAATCTAATGGTAGTCGTGCGGTTAACAAGGGTGAGGTTTACTCCAAAACTAGACGCGAGAAGTTATAAAACCGAGTTAAAACCTTAGTTAATCAGGGTCATTCACTTGAGGAATGCAGATTCGACGGTAATCGTGTGGTTAACATGGACGAGGTTTAATTCAGAAAATGGATGTGATGGTTTATGGAATGAAATTTAATTCATTGAATTCTGGATCAATCACATCCGCTCATCACGAAGGGACGAGATCCGACAGATATCGCGTCAAAAAGTGCATGGGTTTTATTATAAATCTCGAACCCGAGAAGTCTTTTAACTACAGTTTTGTTTCCTATTGGATCCATGGGGAAGGCAAAGGTTTGTGGAAGAGGCAAATGTGATAAGGTTATGAACTATAGTATAAATTCTTTTCAGTTTTGTGGTAGCTGATATTCCACGTAAATCAACCAATTCCACTAGTCTAGCAGAATAACTAGGATTAGAGGCAGATGACTGAAACTTCAAAGGAATGATGATTGGTCGGGTTTCTTTGTGTTTCTGCCAATTAGAACACTTCCGATAGATACATGGGCCCACAACCAAAAGTCCACGCATGGAGTTTTGTAAAGATGTAGTTTTCCATGTTAAAATAGTCTAGCTATTATCAGAACATCTACAGAGAAACTTCATCACCAGTCAAGCCACAGATTCGAAGAGTGAGAAGCCATCACCTTCTAATTTCTGTTACTTCTTGTTATTTTGTTTTCTTGAGAGGAATGAGGTGTCTTTTACCTTCCAATGTAATATTCTGTAATGACTTTTACCTTAAACAATTAGGAGATAGTTAGGAAGTTTGTTATCGGGAAATCTAGTGTCTATGCAGAGCTGCTAGTCCCACTAAGACTGGTAGCTATCTTAGAAACAAACAAACTAAAACTACTTTCGTTTTCCTTTATGAGAAGTAGATAAGAGGGGAATGAAGGACACCAACCTCAGTCTTGCGCTTGGTTCCTTGCTCGGTTCCTCTCCCTTCTTCTGACAGATCCTTATCGCTCCTCTCTCGTCAACACAGCTTCAAAGATCACCTGTGGAATGAAAGCAGCATAATACTATCGAAGAACAGAGATCTACAATCATAAACAATATAGGACCAGATATATATTGACCACACAAAAGCATATATCATCAAACATACAAGAATGTGGAGGAAAACTTGAATAGCTTTATTAATATCAAGAATAGCAAAGAGGATTACAACCAATTGTTCTGACCCAGCGTCATCCTCTCAGCAAGAAGCCCTTCTTCACCTCATGAAAAGCTTAGATCACCCAACACTATGATGTTACAACAAGAAACCAACAACACTTCCTTACAAGATACAAAATTCCAGCCTCTGGATCTCTGGGATGAGGGATCCATATATAGATGATTGCAGGGAGGTGAGTCAGCTTTTGAGATTTGATTAGTGTCCTCTCTCTGATAGTTCTTGATTCCACTTGGAGATTGATGATCTCTTACTCATCCCTAGGCGAATTTAGAGAGGCAAGTGTCATAGGAGAAGTTTCTGGAAGATTCTGTTGGATACCTATACCAATAGGTTTCATATCTCATGATTGGCAAGGGAAAAGCCCAAATATGCTCTGCTTTGACTTCACAAAGATCCCATATTTTCTATAAGAGACAAGGTGTGTAAAGAGCTTCTCCTTGGTTCAAATTTTGATGGCCTTGTTTCAATTTTGATGGATGATCCAACAGTCTAATCTGGGTCATGCCATGCTTTCAATTTTTCAGTTGTAGAATAGAGAAAGAAGTCTGTCCAAACTGCTTAATCTTGGCAGACAATTAGCCTAGGTAGAGAAAGTAAGGTTCCCAACTGTTTAATCTGGGACCTTGGAAGCTATAAGGGTAGAAGTAGATAGGACAACAAAAGAAAAATCCAAAGAAAAGAAAAGGCAAATAAGGGTTTGCAAGCTTAAATGCACCCTCCAAGAAGAAACAAAAAATGCTAGGCTAAGTAGCTGGGTAGGTAGAAGCAGTGGCAGAAATGGCCTTCAATTCAAATTCCAATCATGATAATCCAAAAAAGAAAGGAAAGCTATGGAGCATGCCTAATTTCCCTTTTATCCCTCTTCCATGTCATTTACTAATATCCCCTTTGAGTGGGTATTCCAAGGAACTATTTGTGGTTTTATGATTGAAATCAAATCTTTTGGAAGCCACATTTCTTGTCTAAAAATCTTTTCATTTTGATCTACTCTTAAAACCAAGTTTGTTTCAAATGAACTTAATGGTTTCCCCTTCATTCACTTCCATTATCCATGCTAACACTAACCCTATTATATAAATCCCTTATATCACCTTTTTCCCTAATATTACTAACACCATGGTGTATAAACCTCAACTCCTATATAAATACCCTCCACTTGGTATTATAGCCAATAAGTTACATGTCAGGGATCAGATGGCACCTGGTCATCTTGATAAACCTAAGTTAAATCTCCCTTCTCCTTTGCAAATTCATTTCCTCACTTTTTGACCCCCATTTGCACATGAAACCCCCTAAGAGCCTAGTTTCTACCCTCACCTGCTTCAAAATGGCTAAAAACATCAAAAAACCAACATTTTTCTCTTATCCTAAGTCTAAAGGGCGGGTCTATTTTCAACAAAAATCGTGAAAACCCACTGTTCCAAAGCTTCCGCCAGTGCACAGATCCCCAGGACAATATTAAAATAAGCCTCCGCCCTTCCCCGTACTTGGTTATCACTTCACCTTCCCGATGACCGTCCGATCGAGCAACTCCAGATCCGACGGCCCTGATCACATCGGACCCCTTCCGACGCCCGATCATTAACTGTACTATCCTCCTGTCACGTCAAGCTCCTGACAACCGTTAGATCTTGCTCCTCCAGATCCGACGGCCACTATAGCATCGGATCCGATCCGCTGCCCGAACGATATCTCCCGACGGCCGTATTCTGGCTACGTCATGCGGCAGCCACGCGTCCACTCCACAGCCCATCGAAGGTACCACTGACGCATACCGCCACCGTACCGTAGGCGGTGCGATATGAAACCGCTTCGGTTTCCGGTTTTATCATTCCCGCTTGTATTACCTCACCGCCACGTCACTGCTCCGTCACCCCACGCCACCCCCAGGTACGCCGTCGCATCATTTCTCCGCTCAACCACTGATCCACCTGTCCTGCCATCTCACTGTCCCCATGGACCAACCAGAGGCCGCCACCTGGCCGGATGATGTCCTGCTGACGTCATCCGACCCTGACCCCACCTGTGACGTCATGCTGACGTCAGCATGAAAACGCGCCAAAATCACCAAAAAGTATATTTATGCCAAAAATCGTGTTTTTTGCTATTTTTGGGCGCAAGCTTTGTTGTTTGTTCTGCATGTAAATTCACGTCCAACCTGCACCAGCCGTGGAAAAGACTTCCGGACCGCTAGAACGTCCATCCCTCAAAGTGCTAGCAAGTTCTAACCGACCAGATTCTACAGGTACTTCTCATTTGCACTCTAAAGCTCCATTTTCACTGAATTTCGGGTATAACTAGTAACAGACCTCCAAACTCGAAATTCACCATTAAAAGACCACTGAACTAGCATTCAGACCAAACCAGAGCTGCCACTACACGTTTATAGGGCCACATTGGGCAAGTTGAACGTAAACTTATCACTGGTTCGCGCAATCGTGAACCAGTTACCTACAAGAAGCTAATTTGCCTCAAAAACAAACTCTGCTCAGGTCTGCAACTCACCTATTAACTCAAAGGCAGTATTTCAACTGCTGCAGCCTCTACATTCACCCTTTTCTCAGAAAATTTTCATTTTTCGCAAGAAACTCTGGTTGTGTTACTCTGCATAGTAACACCAGTCCTAAGAAGAACAAAATCCCAAGGAGAATCATGGATCCCCCTGTGGCTCCCATAGCCCTCAATGTAGCTCCTCTGAATGCCTCTCACAAAGCATTGGGCTGGAAAGCATTAGCTGACTTAGACTACAAAATATCAGAAGAAATGCTAAGCCGGAGCAGGTTTCATCTCCACATATTAAACGAAATTAAAACCAAGCATCAGAATGGGACAGACATCTTGGGAATTTGGGATTCCTTTCTCCCAATCTTCAAGCTACCTCAGGTCAACCAGTTCCCAGAAATCATCCACCTATGTGCTGAGTATTATGATGCATCCCAGAGGGCAGTGCTCGATTCTTCAGGCACAATTCTGTTTCTCATTACCCCTGAAGCCATCAGGGAGATGTTGCAGTTCAAGACAGATAGGAAATTGGTCCCTCTATCACTAGCTGATTTGATAGTACAGGGAGCCAGAATAACAGAGGCCCAGATTACAAAGCTTAACCAGTTGTTCATCAATTCTGATGCTGTGCAAACTCCTCCTATCAATTCTGTCTACCTCAACCAATTGGGCCTGGACCTTGTTGACATGATCAGTCCCATCCTGGGATATGACTCAGTGGAGTATGTGGATGAAACGGTTATGCACATAATGCTCATGTTTTCTCCAGGTAGAAAACCAGTCTGCTATGACTATGCCACATACATCTCAGATAAGATGCATGAGCAGTTGATGAACCTATCAAGAGAGAGGGTATTCAAATACACCTCCTACATATATCATTTGCTTCTATACTTCCAACATGAGAAGTTCTCCTTCCCAATGAAGAGAGAGGATGCACAGGGAAATCTAAGATCGGTAGTGTACTGGACATCTGTTTTTCATGACACTTTCAATTCTCCATACACTTACTATGAGTTCATTGATCTCTTCATCCATCCAGCCTTGACTTTGCTTTTGGGCTCACCTCCTCCAAGATTGACCGATGACATGCAAAGAATCCTGCATTTATCAAAAGCATACAGTATTGGGGATTGGTACTTCTACCAACACCACACCGTCATCAGAATATATGGGTGTGAGTTGCCCCCATATAGACTACCCAGATATGTGCCTATGAGGCTATTTGCCTTAGAATATTTCAGGCAGTTTGGCTTTGTGGATATGTTCCACTTTTCAGGGAGAGGTAAGAAGGCACAGCTAAAGGTCAAAAGTCAACTTGGCCATTTCCTCTATAACGAAAGGGATGAAGGGTGGAAGGAAGCAGATAGAATGCTTGGGGGCCTTGGTCTCAAATACAGTTTCTTATGGAAACCTTATGACCCCTACAACTTCATTACTATGAGAAGGCTTAAATATAAATTGTCAGCCTATGATCATTGCAGCCTTCCTCACATAGAAAAACATGCAAATCAAAGCAAATGGAGGAGAGGGACTCTAGAAGAAGGTGTTACCCAAGAAGAGCTTAATCAAAGAGCTCTAAGAAACCTCAAGAAGATGGCTGACCTTGAGTTTTATTCACAGGTCACCTCACTGCCAAGCACACAAATTGGAGCAGCAGCATCCTCTTCAACCGCCCAATAGCAAAATACAAAGGCTGTTGAAAACATATCAGAGAAGGGAAAAGAACAGGTGATGGAGATAGAGCCAGAGCAGCGAGAGAAAGAACAGGCAGAGCAGCAGCAACAACGAAAACAGCAACAGCAGCAAGGAGAAGGGCAACCTGAAACACAGCAGCCCTTACAGCAAGAAAGAGTGGTAAATGCCCCAACTACCACTGAGCAGCAGGCCCAAAATGTAGAACACTCAAGGCCTGAAAACATTACTGAGGCCTCGGTCCTTCAAACTCCACAGAAGGAGGACCTAAGTAGAAAAAGGGACAGAGAAACACCCATGACTTCATCCATCAACCAAGGGGAGAAGAGACAGAGATTAAATGACTTCTCAGAGGATGATGCGGCAATTAGACAAGCAATGGGTATGGGCCCACTCAGCAGGGAAGCCTTGGTCAGTTCCTTCCACCAAGAACAAGACAGAATCATGGGAGGGGAGGTCACTTCCTCCAGCCAGCAGAGGGAAGGAGAGGTAGGCATCAAACAGCAGTTTATAGATATCAAAAGAAGGAGTGAACCCATGAAAATCAAATTATATAACCATTTGTTGAAAATGGCTCCCTCCAACCAACAGAGATTAATGGCTGCCTTTGATGTGGACGAAGGCAAGTTGACTATGAGTCACTTCATACCCACCGCGCTCCAGCCACAATCTACTGCTGATTATCTCAGGACTAACCTAGAAGTCCTGGCCAAGGACATACACCCAATGGACAAAATTGAGCTACACAAGCAAACTGGTGAAATGGTGTATGCTTCCTTGGCCGACAAGACTTTGGAAAATTATAAGTTAACAAGCAGTCTGAATGCCACAGCTTCCCAACTAGAACTGGAGAGGGCTTCATCTCAGGCCAAAGACAATAGGATAAGATCCCTAGAGGACATCATTGTAGAAATTGGGCATAATCCCAATGATATCAAAGGGATTCAGGAGATCTTGAAACTAAGAGATGCTGACATGGCTGCACTAAGGAAGAAAGTCAAAATTCCAGCCACCATCCATCCACAGACAGATGAGGTAGCCAAGCAAAGGCATGAGCAGGATTCTACTGCCTTGCTAATTTCCATTTACAGAGAGCTTGTGCAGGCACAAGATAAATTAGGAGAATCTGAAGCTGCTCAAGCGGCCTTGCAAGCAGCACTGAAGCAAACACAAGAAGGTCAGACATCTCAACCTCCTCCTCAAGTCATCAATCTTGAGGACACTGCTCCTACCACTGTGCCTCCACCTCAGCAAGCTGAACAAACAACTACATCTACTTCAGCAGCACCTACAAGTACAGAACAGGCACAGAGCCTAGACATGCAGAAATTAAGGAATGAAATACAAATCTTGGAAGCTCAGATGACAGAGCTGCATGAAACCAGAGAAAAGCTGAACAAGGTCAATGAAAGGCATGATAAGACAAAAAGAGAGATGGCAGAAAAGGGCAAGGAAATCAAAGCCCTTAAAGATAGGATCAAGGAGCTTGAGAATGAGCTCAAGCTAGATAAAATCATATCTGAGATCAGAGCAATGGTATGGTCCAATATTGGCCAATCCATCACCAACCAATGGCCATATATTGAGACAATCCATGAGCAACTAGAGCTCATCCCAAAGGCACAGAAGGAAATCCGAACATCAAGAGCCTTATTAGGAAATATGCCTAAAGTTGCTACAAGAATGATCAATGTGCTTAACCACAAAACAAGTTCTCAGTTAGCCACCATTGGAATCACAAATAGAACTGAGACTATTCAACTAATCAAGAGGGTTCTTACTCTTAGAAATCTGGTACAGACATTGGACAGAAGAACCCAGGATATGCAGACAGAGGTGAACAGGTTCATGGAAAAATTTCAGGTATTACAGAGTAGAGGACTCCCTAGCTTACTGAACAGCGGAGGGAAATTATTCACCCATGAACAGTATGCTAAAAGAGTAAATGTTTTTGCCTCAGCACAGATCAATGAGAGGGCCAGCACTTCAGAAGACACAGGGCCTATTACAGGGCAGGTTTTCTATAGTAAGATAGAAAATCTATTTTTTATAATGAATGAAATTAATCACTTGTTTGATGTGGCCCCAAATTTTTTCAAATATACAGAAGCAGAAGAGACAATGGAGGCCATCCTCAGGCATCAGCTCCCTACACAGGAATGGTGGACAGATGCAATACAGAGAATTTTATAAGCAGTAAGGCATTCACCAATTTCTGTTTTCTTACAAATTTTTATAAAAAGCACAGCTCAGCAAAGTCAGCATGCAGCATAAATCAAAGCTGAGCCAACTCAGGGGATGTAGCGGCCGACAAAGCAGAAATAGAAGACCACAGCTGGCAAACCCGAGAATACACTGCGCAGCCAAAAGTAAATGCGTATTTCCAGAATTAAAACAGAGTGATGCAACCGACTCAGTGACTCTCAAAAGTCAAAACAATCCTCTGACAGACATAAAGGGCATTTACGCTGCATTCAAAGTTGTAATAACTCCTTGCCTACTTTCGGAACGTAGTAATGAAGATATTTTCTCTCTCGGATGACCCAATGCCTGAGATATTTTGTATACGCATTCCTATAAAGTCCCCTTCGCATGAGATTGCAAAGGGTTGTTGTTGATTTCTCCTGAAGAAGTTCTTATGCTGTAATTTTTTCAGAAGTTAATAGAGAAAGCAATGGAATTTCTCGGATTACCGAGGTGTTGGATGCGTTCTGGTGTCTGTTGATAACTGCTGGATTCCTGTGTATTTCACCATACAATAAGTCTCTGTATCTCTCTCTGTTAATTAGTTGTTTTGTTAAAATCCATATATGTTATCTGATTTCAATACTAAGCAACAAGGAAAAAGAATAGCTTTCAGGATTTATTCACTGAGTACCCTGAGTTCAATCTGTGTTGTTTATAAATGTTTTCTTCAGCTGTAATCTAGATAAGTGTAATTCTTAATTGCTGCACTTTCAGAATACATCTTTCACAGTGGCCTTTGTCACAGGAATTCAAGTTTTGCTCCTGTGCAGTGTGCTCACCTTCATCCCACCAACTTAATAGAAAATTCTTAATTGCTTTCTGTTGGTTGACATACATCACCATTTGATCTAATTTTGTCTGTCTAAAATACACAATAGGCCCCGCAGTTTGAACACTACCAATCCAGCGTACCAGATCATTTCACAACTCCAGACTCCATTGCCCAATGGTATCTCACTATCTAAACACTACAGCATAAGACCTGAAAGAAATCCTTCAACCAAAACATAAACCAAAACCTGAGCATAATAGCTAGCCTGAAACACCATCACAACAAAGACAAATCACAAAGAGAGAGCCCTCTCTGGTTGCAGTTAGGCTAGGAACTATAACCCAAAGATTGGTTAGTGGTTACCCCGGCCGTATTCCCTTGGGAGTCATAGGGAACAACCTAGGTGTTAACAGATTCCATGTCGAACCACCTTGAAAACTATCTCTGCCATTTGTCCACTCTCGCTCATCGCACCCAACAGAAGAGTTATCCAGTATGCATCGCACCTTTTACTATGGGCAAGTGGGATGCATCGCACCTTTCTGCACTGGGTAGTCTGTATGGTCCTGATTTGACCAGTTCTGAGTAGTTTTCTGTGGAGAACTTCTGTGAGATGATGTAATCAGCTGACCTTGTTCCTTTAGGGTGCAAAGCAACACTTTTAGGGACTTCGGAGCCCTTGGTTTATGGACATATATGATTGGGGTTGTAGTGCCCAAAAATGTCTATAACAGTTGCCCCCTAAAGCATGAGGTCGTTAATCTTTTGATGTCGGGTGAAATGCTTTATCATGAGGATCTGAAGTTTTTCGAGCTGGAAGGCGACCTGTAATAAGATACAATACAATACATTATCCTCATAATATTTTCATGATATAGCTGAGGCGGGCATTCCCATGCTCAGCTTTATAAATTCATTTTCATGTACATAGGACAGACAATCGTCTGTGTGCAGACTGATGATTCTGGTAGAGCCATCATCCCTTAGATTGGATGATTATCTGTGCAGCAATGATGTACATTTGATGTCTTTATCTTCTTGAATATATATCGCAGCTCGGATGGATGAAACTAGATCCGAGGTCTTCAATCTCGTTCGATCTTCACTCAAAGTACAAGTCAATCCATGTGAGAGATGTTCTGGAGTCGAACATGGAAAGACATCACCTGATTACCAGCCAGTGATGTAAGCTGTTAACAGGCGCGAGAGGAGTCACCGATAATGGTGATGACCCTCAAGATATGATAGTACAATTCACGTGGTGTGAAAAAAGGACTTGGCGTCGAAAACCGCAAAATCTTTCGGTCGAAGTCCATTGATGTAAACCTATCGCCGGAAGTGAGAAACTTGCCATTGAGGCATGCAAGCTTCAAAGTACTGAAAGGGTTGTTCCTAGATCATCTTCCTAGATAATGAGCTGATGTCGACAAGAAGCGATCCGTCGTAGGAGGGCCTTAATGAATCCCACATCTACGACATGGAAAGGAGCAAATGATTTTAATGGAGGTGAAAACAATCTGATGATATAAGGTTTAGGGTGGCAGTCATGAAAGAATGGAGTGTGAATATATTGTAGTGGATGAGACACAGGTGAATTCTCTGAGCGACTTCTCTTGAACATACCGGCGACACTGACATGATGGATTGGTAGCATTAACCCCAAATGTGGATGGTGTGATGGACCAATGGTGATATGACCAGTGAACGGAACAACCCAACCTGACTCGGATGCAGAGTGAAAGTGTCATGTTCAAGAGCGACTTGCTACCAATAAAGTTTCTTCAAGTTTTCTTCCCAATTTTTCCCCAGTCATTGCTGACAAGTACCTCTTTATTTTTTTCAAGCTTGAGGAGGATAACATATGCTTGTTCTATAATTTTCCCTTCGGGAAAACCCATCGCTATGCTTTAACGAGCCTAGCGATAGTGAAACTCGTTCTTGTCTGTATGGACATGTTTGTCGCTATTCAGTTTTAACGAGTTTAACGACAAAGATAACTCGATCCTTTTCAATTTTAGAGAGTCTAAAAGGGACGTAAAGAAAACTCCAATAATCCTTTTTCGTCATATAATCCCTTAGGTCCGAAAAAGTATAAAATAATACGAAAGGGATGAATTTTCGGTAATTTTAACGAGCCGAACAAAACAAGCGCTCAATCTTTTTGTGTAATAATCCCTCAGGTCCAAAAAGATTAAAATCTAAAGGAGGGATAACACTTCTGGTCACTTTAACGAGCTGGAGAGGCCAATTGCTCGGCAATCTTTTCATATTTTACGAGTCAAATGAAAAGAGCTTAAAGGAGACTCGTTTTTCGAGGAACGAGTGATAAATTTGGGTAGCAGCTGATTCCAGGTAAGGTTTGGAATTTTCCAATCACGGCAGTGTCACAAGGATGGCTAACAAGATCACTCTTTGCAGTTGTTCCTCAAAAAGGGTAAACAATCAAATGGAGGTGAATGACCGGCCAAAATAGAGCGGAGGTGATGATGAGAACACGACCAAGGTTCAAAGTCTGATGATAATGCATTCACTATGGTTATTTACCGGAAATTGGTTCATTTTTTAATGAATGAGCTTAAACTCTGGGGGAAACATTTGCTCATTGCTTATGTTTAATTTTTAACGAGCTTGAACTCCACATAAAAACTACTCGATATAATGGTCATTGATTACCTTGATTTTTCCATTGACAACTTTGTTCCTTTAGAGCTTGTACTTCCTATTCAATTGCTTCATCAAACTAGTTAGAAACGAATAATATTTGCTTGAAAAATGAGTCAAAACACTAATATTTTACTTGAATTACGTGAAAAGTAATTTAAAAGTGGTTTTCACCCCTCATTTTACCATTTCATTTGAACTTTGGTTTGTTGGAGCTTTGGAGGTGCTTTCCCCCTTGATTTTCACTAGCTGATTCTGGGAGATTCTGTGGACGATTCTTGGTGCCGTCTGGACCAGGTAAGAGCTAAACCTGAGCTCTTCTGTTTCATTCTTTCCTTTTTGAATTCTGAGCATGTTTCCTGGTTTTTATGAGCCCCTGGGGTTTGAAAAATTCTCTGTGGCCCCATCTCACCTTTCCTACATCAAAAAGTGTGATGCATACTGGCCTGACCATTGGCCAGTCAGTATGCATCCCACCCAGTACACTGCTGGGGGTGCGATGGGCGCAAGGAGGGAAACTTGTGCACAGTTTTTTCATGGAATTTTTGCCTGTTTTTCACCAAATCAGGATCTTGACTCTTCTCTTGTTTGTTTTCAGAGATTCATCGAAGCAAAATGCCTGTTACATGGTGAGAATGTGAGCATGAAGAAGAGGACATGCTTGCTTTACATGATCCGGGTACGGTAACTGCACTGCGGAACTGTGGCCTGCTGAAGTTTTTCCGCATCTCTAGCATGAGGCAGCACATCAACTTGTTGCAATATTTTCTCTATGCATGGGGTCCTACCGACCAGGTGTTCTAGATTAGGGGAAAATCCATCCCCTTGACTGTCGTGGACATCTATTTTTTGACCGGTTTATCGAGGCGTGGGGCCCTTATCTCATTATCAGGTTCGGCCCGTGGGGGTGAATCTGTGAGAGATTATATTCGCCGGTATTGCAGAGAGGGATCTCAGCCAAGTAGGGATGACAAGATCAATATCCGAGATGTCACTGACAGGTCCTTGAGGACCATTCTGTTCACTTTTACTAGACTGGCTGGTAGTGCGGCTCTTCATGTGGCCAACAGGTCTTATATGCAGTATGCCTTGGAATGCCTTGAACCAAAGGTGTTCAACTGGTGTGATGCAGTACTCCCTGTGATGAAAGAACAACTGACCAAGGTAAAAAATGGAAGATTGAATAACTTTGGTTATGGTTCTATTTTGACCGCTTTTGCCTTGGAAAAGATCCCACTGATGCAGCCATAGTATATTTCACTTGGTTTACCTCCACCGACTGAGCCACGGATGCAGAGATGGGTTGACCTCATGGCCCGACATGCGGGTTAGTCCCAGATTTCTTTCTCTGATACCTTCTTTGAGTGGTTCAACCGTCAGCAGATGGTTTTTTCCGAGTGTCCATATGCTGGTATGGATTTCCGGGGTGATCCGGATTTGGCGCTGTCGGCTGGCGAGCAGTGGGGTGCCATAGGTAGATTCTCTGACCATATTCCTGTTTATTGCTTTTCATAATGTTCTTATATTTTCTTTACACAATACTAATCAAAATTCATGTGCTCATGCAGACATTGGACCAGTTCGACCAGCAGTACGTCCGAGAGCACCAGCTGCCGCTCCGGCAGGAGAGGCTGTGTGGAGGGATATCCTTCGCGACCTTGATGTGGCCGAGACTCTTTCAGCATTGCAGGATCAGGTCGAGGGTCTCACTCTTGGTATTCCGGATGTGAGGACCGACGAGCTGCCTTTGAGGCTGCAACGACATACTACTGGCGTGCCAAGTCAATGGACTCGGCTTTTACGCATGATTGCACAGGCAGTGACTTGTTATCATCAGCACCATTAGACTAGGGTGCCCCCTAGCATTTTGAGTTTTGGGTCATCTGACCAATTTTTTCTTGATTACAGAACATTATGTGTAAACCACAAACAGTTATATATATATTTTTGATTTTCGGAGTTTTATTTTGGTTAAGTTACATGATCCTGATGCAAATATTGATGAAATGCTTCTTTTTATAAATGTTGCAAATGTCTATCTAACACATAATTTGCTAATGAGTCTGTTAATGTGTTTAAGGTTCTAGAAATATGCTGATATTGAATAGAATCAAACTGCCTTTCCAAAATCTTGACCCTTAGGAACATGCGATAGATAGCTGGATTTCAGACGGAGTAGATACCAGTGAGTTGTAGGATGACGAGTTGTGAGTCTAGCCTGACAAAAATTTGGCGTATGCCATGTGTGATGGAATCAGAGAGGAGTTCTATCAATGCACTATATTCAGCGATGTTATTTGTTGACCGACCAATACATACCCCTCTGAAACTTACTAACTCGCCGCTTGGATCAAAAATGGCCCAAGCCGCAGAAGATAGGTTTCGCGAACTACGACTCACTCCGTCGGCATATCCAACAAATGATTCCAATAGGTTCGACATCTGCAACAAATGTAAAAAGTGGATTACCTGACCAAAACAATTACCCTTAGAGAAAACAAAAATGTAACAAAAGCATAGGGGTTACTACATTGAATCATGCGTAGTAACGCTTAAGGTACAACCTGTTACGAGGTTGCGCCTATGGAATCCCATCATAATCCACTAACTTGTAGGTTCCTTTTTCTAATACACGTTTAACAATATAGGGGCCCATCCACAAAAACTTGAATTTACCTGCTCCCAATTTATCGGATTCCTGGTCGTAAAGTAAGACCAAGTCACCTTCTGAGAAGACACGGGGTTTGAAATTCTTGTTGAACTGCGCCTTGACTCGTTTCTTATGGGCTTCGTTAGCCAAAGCGGCATCACGATGGGTTTCATCCAATCGGATTAGTTCCAAGAAGCGAGCCCCCTCTTCTGAAGTTCCGGGGAGAAGGTCGACTGCGAGTTTGAGGGACGAGATTTCACACTGAACTGGTAAGATTGCTTCTAGGAAATACACCAGTTGAAAGGGTGTAAACCCGGTTGCATTCCTTATCGATGTTTGGTATGCCCACAAGGCTGAGTACAGGATCAGGTGCCAACTCTTTTTGTGGACTCCAATCATCCTTTGCAGCATCCGCTTCAAGACCTTGTTGATTGCTTCAACTTGTACGTTGGCCTGCGGGTAATATGGAGTAGAGCTGTCGTGGGACAACCCCAATTTGGCAGCCAATTCAACCATCATGTGATTGCGAAAATGCGATCCATGATCTGTGACTATGTCCTGTGGAACGCCGAATCTGGAGACTACATGATTAAAAAATAAAAGTGCAGCCGTTTCGCCGGTGTTGTTTAATGTAGGCATCGCCTCGACCCATTTGGTAAAATAGTCTACCGCGACTATGATATACCCATGCCCCCCGGTCGAGGTGGGGTTACATGTCATGAAATCAATGCCCCATTTGGCAAATGGCCCAACAGAAAGTACTGGTTGCAGGGGTGCAGGTGGTGTTCTGGTTTTGCTATCGAAAATTTGACACGCATGGCAACTTCTGACTGCGGTTATGCAATCTTTGAACATTGTTGGCCAGAAGTATCCTGCTCGTAACCAGATTGATGCCCTCCACACGCGCTTGAATGGCAATCATTCAGGACTTTTTCGGCCTCCTCATGGGTGAGGCACCTCCTCAGAACTCTATCGACACCACAACGGTAAAGCGTATCACCGACGATCATGTAGTCTTTTGATTGGTATCAAATACGTCTTTGTTCCGAGCGAGAGGTATTAGACCTATATTTTTGGGTTTGGATATAGATGATTTATCTCCGTACCACGGATTGCTTGAAGATATCAGAAACAAGGATTCATCCACGATGGTTTCTTCGGATGTTTCATCATTGGACGGCGATGGGAGATTGCATATTAATTCCGCGAAAACCACGGATTTCTTCGATTTGGATTTTACAAATTCCAGATCAAAATCTTGAAGAATTGCTATCCATTTTGAATATTTGTCCCCAGCAACTGTCGCGACAAGATAAGAGTCATGGGGTTGCAATCTGACAAAATGGTAGTTTTTCGAAAGAGGACATAGTGTCGAAATCTCTGTATCGCTTGAACAGCTGCGAGAGCCAGCTTTTCAACGTAGGAATACTTGCTTTCTATATCATTTAGGTTTCTACTCAAATAATATATAGGATGTTCAATTCCATCGTCTTCTTGAACTAAAACCATTGCGATGGTTGTATCCGCTGCAGCCAAATACAGGTTAAAGTCTTTTTGATAATCAGGAGCGTAAATTAATGATGCTTTTATTAGGGATTTCTTTAAAGCATCAAAGGAAGCTTGCGCAACCTGATCCCAGACAAAGGGTACTTCTTTTTTCAATAAACGTGTATAACCTTTAGCAAGTTCGGCGTAATTTGGAATGAACCTCCTCAGAAAGTTTGCTTTCCCTTGGAGTTTCTGAATCTGAAGCAAATTTGAAGGTGGAGGCAAATTTATGATTGCCTGAACCTTACATGGGTCGAGACGAATCCCGTCCTTTGAGACTACAAAGCCAAGCAAACGACCAGAACTGACGCATAACACACATTTGTGTGGATTGAGTCATATCTTGTAGTGTCGGCAACGTAGAAATATCGCTCTCAAATGCTGCGGATGATCGGTCCGCTTTCGCGAATGAGTCGGAAGATCATCGAGATATGGTTGAACGATGTTTTTGATGTCATGGAAGGCATAATTCATTGCCCTCTGAAATGTTGCCCCTGCATTCTTTAAACCAAAGGGTACCTTGCGATACGCAAATGTGCCCCACGGACAAATAAATGCAGTCTTTGACTGGTCCTGTGGGTGGATATTTATTTGATTATACCCAAAGAATCCATCCATAAATGAAAATATTTCACATTCGGCGCATTCATCAATTATCTGGTCAATAAAGGGTGTAGAGTAGTTTTCTTTTGGACAAGCTTGATTTACATCCCTATAATCGATGCACACTCTAATCGTTCCTTGTTTCTTCATCACAGGAACAATATTCGATGCCCAATCAGTTAGAGGAACTGGGTAAATAAAACCAGCATGGAGAAGTTTTTCAACTTCTGCCTTGATGGCAGCGGCTTTCTTGGGGTGCACCTACCGTAGCCGTTGTCGTACTGGTTTGACATCTGGATACATCTTGATTTCATGTTCAACTATACTCGAGTCAATGCCTGGCATTTCATCATATGACCAAGCAAAGACATCTCTGAATTCGCGAAAAAGAGCTTCGTATATTTCCAGTTCTGAAGGAGAACAACATTTGCCAACATAAATATTCTCTACAACATCTGTTTTGGTCGAGATATTTATGGCGATAGTCTCTTCAATATTGGACAAGTTTCGCTCAGAATCCACCGTGTTTACAGTATTTGATAGGAAATCAAAAACTGAAGGATGATGAAGGTCATCAGGAGTATCTTCTTGACAATCCGGAAGATGGGAACGATGGTGGTAATCTTCCCATGGTGCCCCGTCAATTATCATTGACTGAACAATTCCTTCGTTTGTGTAATGTACTTGCGACCAAGGATCTGAAGGGGTGCCATATTCCTTAGACCTATCTATCCAAACGCTTGATGAGCGTTGATTTGGGTTTGCCTCCCATGCCAAAAACATTGATTGCTACAATATTTCTATTGGGCTTGGAGGCAATACCTGCAGATGATCCATGCTAATATTGTTTTCTGAGATCTTTTGAATAGAAGATATCATATTGCAAGTTCCTACCGTCGCCACTTCTGCCAGATTGATTGGAGGTGGGAGGGCAAAAGTCCCCATTAATATAGGGTCTTTTAGTAGGCCTACTCCGATATTTTGAAGTGAATGGGGGCTTCCATGGATCATCGGAATGCTTCCCGTAACTTGGGAACTATTGGGGAGAAATGTTTGTTGGTCGATGATTGTAATTCCCCCTTGAAAGGGAAATGCAATCTTCCTGAAGTAGGTCGACACAACTGCAGCCATAGCATATATCCAGGGCCTTCCCAGTAGGATGTTGTAATCGATGTTTCCATCGATTACTTCAACATCTATTTCTATTGTTTTCCCCCCCAGTTCAACATGCAAGTTACTTAAAATCCCATATGGGGTATATGTTCGTCCATCAAATGCTTTTAATGTCCTCGAAGATCGCGACAAGGTTGGAGATCCTAAAGTTTTCCAGCAACTCATCAACATAATACATGTAGATTCCCCCTCATCAATAATTGTTCGATGAACAGTTTTGTTGAGGGCTTTCACTTGAATGAGGAAAGCTAGTTGAGCTGGTAACTGAGGATCATATCCTTTGTGATTAAAGGACACAAGATTAGAATCCTTTAGGTCAATCCCACCTATTGCTGATAATAAAGCTTGCTTTTGGGAGGGGCAATTCTGCAGTACCTCAAGTGTCGACATAGCGGATGGCGATTGGGCCAGATCTTCCACTATATTATAATGTTGTGTTGCTCTGGCACGGGGATTAAATGTCAACTTGTGTACTACTCCCTTTGGCGGTTTTATTGTTAGCTCTGGAATGATGGGTGGCACAACTTCTGTCGAAGTTGTTGTCGAACTACTAGGTTGATCTTTATCCTTGTTGTTTGACAGCTGTCGATTCCCGTAATCTTTATTCCTTGTCCTTATCAAAGCATCATTTTGCTGTTTCGAAACCGACAACATCAGCACTTGGGATGGGGAAGCATTGTCTATGGCAACCAGATTTGTTCCTAGATTTGGAAACGGATCAGTTAATACCGCCGAGGTTTTTGAATTCTTGAGGAATTTTATAAGCTCAGCTTTATATGGACAATCTCTTATCCAATGATCCTCATCACATATAAGACATGGACGATTTGGTTTCTTATCTCCAGAACGGTTTGCAGAAGATTTTTCAGGTGATGATTCCTCCTGTTTCTTCTTCTTCCCTTTGTTTTTCTTCTTGCCTCCTGGTTGCTTGGTTTCTTTGCCTTTGTCAGTTGAGACGGCATTTACTTCCGAGGCGAGAAGTTCCTCATTTGCATTTTGATTAGAAATCTTACGGGCCTTTTAGATGTAGCCTTTGTTGATTTCGTGTTTGTCGTACCAATCACGCCATCGCCGGCATGAGAGTCATTGTTCGATTTAGGAGGAGGAGGAACAGAAAATTCCGGTCTGGGAGCGTCAGGGATTTTATCGTAGAGCGTGCTAGACTGAGTATAAATCAAGTCTAAATATTGCGCACGAGTAATAACTTGCTCTTCAGTGACGACTCCTCCCTTTGCCACATCTTCTGTAATGGAAGGTAATAATGACTTAATAAACCATTCAGCTAAAAGCTTATCAGGAACGTACATTTTTACCATTCTACGACGACGTCGCCACTCATGAATATGATCAGATATGTGAGTGGCCGTCATCTGCTTGAAATTGGTAAGAAGTTTTGTTCCTGTCTTGTACCTTATGGTTAACTGAAAATGGGTTAAAAAGGTTGTGGCTAGGGTACTGAAGTTATCAAACGAAGCTCTGGGTAATTCGATATACCATTTTGTTGCCGGACCAGTTAACGTTCTCTAAAAAAGGCGAAGCCTAATCGAATCATCGTTTAGGGTGTTGGATGAACACCACAGATGAAAGGTCATCACATGATTCGACGGGTCTTCACCCGGATTTCCATTAAATTTAGGAATATCTGAAGGAAGCTTTTGCGGATTCGCTGGCCACCATGGGGCGTAAGCAATTGGATCATTCATTAGCCGATTTAGATCCGGTAACTCTAAAGTCGCCACAAAGGGAAATTGTTGATTCAGGTTTGGCGAAGCATACCCAGGATAAGATGGAATTGCCTAAGCAGTTGGTCTTTGCATACCGGCATAATGCATTTGATGCTGATAACTTTGGTAAGGTTGATGGGCATAACAATTATGGAATGGTTGATATTGACCGTTTTGAATATATGGCTGGCCATTATTTGCAAAGATTTGTTGCTCAGATCCTTGGTAAGCTTGTTCGAATTGCGGTTGTTGATATTGCACCAGCCATGGTTGTGAAGCCATGTGTTGTTGTCCAATACTGGCTGTTTGACCAAGATGAGGGGTAATTGTACCCGTCTGGGCCTGTGTCATTCCACTAGTTGTCGATTGTGGTTGAGTCGCAGGGATAAGAGGTTGTTGCATTACGACCTGAGAAACCTGAGGTTGGCATACAACAGGCAACGCTTGCACTTGTGACACCGTCACAATAGCCGGCGTAGTTGGTATATTTGACATAGGTAAACTTTGTTGCATCGAGTATACAACTCTTGGTTGTTGAGGCAGTATTGGCACCCAACCGCTAGATGTAATTCCAGCATAACCTGGATTTTGTTGTGTACTCTTGTATGGTTGTTCTCCCGAAGGAGACAATGAAAGGTTATATTGCCCCCCATACGGCGGTAATCCGGTACTTAAAGGAATGATTTGCCCTTGAGGACCGGATTGCCCAAATTGACACCGTGAAGGATCAATTTGCTGAGACTTAACATAAGAGCTCTCGGATATTATTCCGGATGAACAAAGGGGAACGGACCATACTGTCAAAATAGCCCCTGAGTGGGCCCCATCTAGCGATTGAGAGGTAGTTGGGACAGTTGGAATGCTGACGAACATTGTTGGAGTGACAACAGGAAGTTCTGCCATCGCTGTGTCAGATGACACAGTCCTAGATGTCGACGGTTGTTCAGACATTTCTAGTCTATCAAAAAGATTTCCTAGCGATTCTATAGGAGCTTTCGATAACGGTAGACTAATTTCTGATGAAGAAGGATATAGGGTGATTCTGACTCCAAATTGCGATGGAGTACTAGATGGAGGATCCTCCACAATCTCTTCTATAGCAATCAGACCAGGTGGAAGAGGTAGACCGTCAGGTCCGTAAAATATTTCTAGTGCCGAAGAAGGTATAGATTCTGCAGCGAGAGATGTTTGGGGAATAACACCTTCCGAATCAGCTGTAGATGGAGCTGGTTCAGTAATACAAGTGCTTACCTTCACACTAGGATCAACTCTACTGTCCTTTGGTGGCTGCGGAACTTCTTCTGTAAAGGCAGGGATACCAGAAATGTTTGGAGTAACCGGAGTCTCCGATGGTTTCGGAACACTTGTTCCAACTTTACCAGGGGATTTTGAATCGGTTAAACGAGTTCGCTTTGTCCGTAACAATTTTGATTCTGGAGACAAAGACGGTTGACTCGTAAGCCTTCGCGAACGACGGGGTTTCAATTGACTTTATTCCACGATTGCGGATTACTCGATCAACTAAAAATCAAAGGGGAAATATGTTTCCGAATTAAATGAATTTTAGACGCTTTGACACAACTTGTTTTTTCAATTTTTAAGAGTCGAGAAAAAACAAAAGATGACTCTAGTCGCCTTCGATTTTTAATGAGCTTGAAGTGACAAGTGCTCAGATGGACCTTTTCCTTTAAGGAGTCTGAAAAGGAACGAAAAAGACTACTCTGGAAGTCTAGACATAGGGATTACCAAACCAATCGCAAAACTGTAGAATACTTTTTACGGTACGACAGTCAATCTTCCTGAATGCTGTGTTCAGTGCATTGCGATCGATAGGGCGGTAGACACGGCTTCCTATGGATAAAGGATATAGCCTATTGTGGTCTCCCAATATATACTCGACGGTACGTGGGAGCACAAGTCCGTACTGGCACTTGTCATCTCAAAGTGGAGGAATCACCCAACCAGCAATGAAAACAACAGTTACCAGGCTTTACGACGCCGGAATACGTCTCTAGCCTAGACTTCTAAATGTTGTGCGTTAGGTTCCAAAGCGTTTTTAGATTCATCAAATTTATTTTACAGCTGACCTTGCTTAAGAAATTTGCCTTTCAGGTTCACCACGTGATGTAGATATACAATTCCTAAAATGCAGTCTAAGATGATAAACAATCGTTTAATCTTCTTTTTGCAATGAAAATCCTAGCTACTAAAGAAAGAGAGATGATGTTCTTTCAACATAGAGCAGAGAGCACAAACTATATGCACTGTCCTAAATCAAACCAACAAACAGTCTAAATGCAAATGCACATGCATGTATTTGTTTTCAGCCTTCTTAATGTGTGAATGATAAAAAGAAAGCTAAGCACAAATCTGAATTATTTTTCAAAGCGACATTACTAACAAGCTTCTTTTCAAGACAAAATGAAGACTGTGATGACACTTTGCGATTTGGAATTGAAAACTTGCTTTCAACACTTGAAAAACTACTAATTCAAATCAAATACAAGAGTAACAGTGTAATCGACTATCAAGAACTATCGGATTCTCTTCTATGACTGAAAACGACACTTGCGACACTTCCAAATCAAGAAATGACAATTCAATTACGCTAATTCTTTGTAAAAGAGAACTGAAAATGGCTCACAATACATAAAAAAAAAAAAATTACAGTTCTTTGCACAATGGAGGTGGAATAACGGAAAGGAAGGGGGATTACACAGAGCTATACTGACTACAGATAGCAAAACTCCTGAATAGATCTGAAAAGAGTGAAGAAAAACCAAAGTCTGGAGGCAAAATTAGCCTTCTCTGACCATCGCACCTGTTACACAGGGATTCCAATATGCATCCCACCTACTACACACGGGAATTGCGATGCATACTGATATCCTTGAAGAGAGGGTGCGATGGTACAGTGTGAGACTTTTGATCTAGTTCTTGATCACAGTTTGCAGCACAGTTCAGGGATTTAGGCTGAGCAAGTGATAATCAGTAAATAAATCACAGGGGTGTTGTGGGGAAAAATGCCTATGCAGGACGATCCTATCCACCTAAGGTGTGACAGTGCCTTCGTAACAAACAGAGACAGCTATTCTGGTTTCTTCCTTTATGAAATATGAAAGAAGAGAGATCAATGGACTTACCGGTGTCTTCCGTTTGTCCCTCGATCCAGTCTCTCTTCTCTTTGGGTGTTCACAGCTACTTGCCTTCTTGCTCGCCCAGCTTCAACGGGTTCATACGAGATCACAAGAGAACAGCTACTTGCCTTCTCGCTAGCCCAGCTTCAAATTCCTGCAAGATCACAAGAGAACAGCTACTTGCGACAAGAGAACAGCTACTTGCGACAAGAGAAGAACACTACACAAAGACAGATATTCATATTCATAACTGATTCAGGATTAGAAATAAATAAAATACACTAATGCAACCATACATCAAAGATACATCAGTATATAGGAGAAACCAAGATAGCTTTATTGATGAATAACAAGGTTCAGGAAGAGATACAACCCAGAGGGCTCCAATCCAGCATCTCCTTCCCAGCAAAATGGAATTCCTATCTTCACCTCCCTTCAAAGCATTAAGCACCCAATGATTTCAATCTCAAACCAGCAGCAATTCTTTGCAATTACAAAATTCCAGCCTCTAGATCTCATGGAGGAGAGATCCATATATAGATGTTTGGAGAGAGGATGAGTCAGCTTGAGATCTGACTAGTGTCCTCTCCCTCTGTCAGTTCTTGATTCCACTTGGAGGTTCTTGCTTCCACTTGGAGATTTGGAACCTCTTACTCATCACCAGTCGAATTCCCTGAGGTAAGTGTCATTTTGGAAGCTTCGTGGGTTTTGACACCTTGAGGAATGAGTCTGCCACATGTCCAATCTCGCTCAGCGCAGATAGCCAGTGTTGGAGTTGACATTCAGCGCAGGTAGCCAGTGGAGCCATTGACATTCAGCGCAGATGGTCAGTGGAGCAGTTGACATGATCCTGAATTGACTTGTTTTTGAGCAGTTTCTGGTGGAGAACTTCTGTGAATTGCTGTGGTTTGTTAGCCTTGTTCCTCTAGGGGTAGGAACAACATGTTTAGGGACTTTGGATCCCTTAGATTATGGACATTTCATGCTCAATGCTGTAAGGCACAAAAATGTCTATAACAGTTGCCCCCTAAAGTATGAGGCCGTTTATCGGGTGAAATGCTTTATCCAGGAGGGTTCGAAGTTCATGCAATTGCTGGGAGGAGACATGTAATAAGATACAATACAATACATTATTTTTCATACTGCTTTCATGATCTAGCTGAGGCGGGCATTCCCATGCTTAGCTTTATAAATTCATTTTTCGTACATAGAACAGACGACCGTCTGATGGTAGACTGATAATTTTGGTGAAATTATTATCCTTTGAGTAGGATGATCATCTGCTGCAATGATGTACATGTCAAATGTCTTTATCTTTCTTGAATATATATCGCAGCCCGGATGGATGAAACTAGATCCGGGGTCTTCAATCTCGTTCGATCTTCACTCTAAGTACAAGTCGATCCATGTGAGAATTGTTCTGAAGTCGAACATGGAAAGACATCTCTTGCTTACCGGCCAATGAGGTAAACCATTAACAAGCGTGAGAGGAATCACCGATAATGATAATGACCCTCAAGGTACTGCAGTACAATTCACGTGGTGTGAATAAAGGACTTGGCATCGAACACCACGCAAAATCTTCTGGTCGAAGGTCATTGATGTATACCTATCGCCGGAAGTGAGAAACTTGCCATTCAGGCATGCAAGCTTCAAAGTACTGAAGGGGTTGTTCCTAGATCAACTTCTTGGATAATGAGCTGATGTTGACAAGAAGCGATCCGTCAAAGGAGGGCCTTAATGAATCCCACATCAGTGACACGGAACGGAGCTAATGATTTTAATGGAGGTGAAAACGATCTGTGACATATGATTCAGGGTGGCGGTCATGAATGGATGAAGGATAATGTATGGCAGTGGATGGGACACGGTTGACTCTTTCTGAACGACTTCTCTTGAACATATGGCGACACTGATGCGATGGATCGGTAGCATTACCCCAAATATGGATGGTATGGCGAGACCATGGATGTGACCGGTGAATGAAACAACCCAACCCGATTGTGGTACGGAGGAAAAGTGTCATGTTCAAGAGCGACTTGCTACCATCAAAGTTTTCTTTAGTTTCTCCCAATTTTTCCCCAGTCATTGCTGACCAGTACCTCTTTATTTTTGTCAAGCTTGACGAGGATAACATATGCTTGTTCTATAACCTGCCCTTCGGGCAAGCCCATCGCTATGTTTTAACGAGCCTAGCGATAGTGAAACTCGTTTTCGTCTAAAGACAAGTTTGTCGCTATTTAATGATTTTAACGAGTCTAACGACCAGGATAACTCGGTCCTTTTCATTTTTAGAGAGTCTGAAAAGGTACGTAAAGTTAACTCCAAAAGTCCTTTTTCGTCATCTAATCCCTTAAGTCCGAAAAAGTATAAAACAATACAGAAGGGATGAGTTTTCGATAGTTTTAACGAGCCGAATAAAACAAGCGCTCGATCTTTTTGTGCAATAATCCCTCAGGTCCAAAAAGATTAAAATCTAGAGGAGGGATAGCACTTCCTGTCCCTTTAACGAGCTGGAAGGCCAAGGACTCGGCAATATTTTCATATTTTACGAGTCAGATGAAAAGAGCTTAAAGAAGACTCGTCTTTTGAGGAACGAGTGATAAACAGGGTTAGCAGCTGATTCCAGGTACAGGTTGGAATTTTCCAATCATGGCAGTGTCACAAGGATGGCTAGGTGAAATCACTCTTCGTAGCTGTTCCTCAAAATGGGTAAACAATCATATGGAGGTGAATAATCGGCCAATGGAAAAGTGGAGGTGATGGTGCAAACACGACCAAGGCTTTAATGGCTGATGATATTACATTCACAGTGGTTATTTACCGGGATAGTTCATTTTTTATCGAGCTTAAACGCGGGTGGAAACAATTGCTCGGTCTTATGTTTATTTTTTAACGAGCATGAACTGTGTGCTAAAACTGCTCGGATCTTAAGTTTGCATGCCCCCAGCATAATAACGCAAATCGAGGTGCATGCCCCCCAAGCTTCATTGCATTCAACTCGGTGGTTGGAATGAAGGTTTACCTTTGAGATTTGGAAAGAGGGGTTGTTTCATTTTTTAATGAGGTTGATACAGTAAAAGAACTATCCTCATGACTCTTTGTTTCATTTTTTAACGAGGTTGACACGAGATAAGAACCGTCCTCGGAGTCCAAATCCATTAGATGTAGAAGGTTTCATATTCCACTGTGGCCACTTCCACCAGATTACTTGGAGGCGGTAGGGCAAAAGTACCCATTAAAGCAGGGTCTTTTAGGAGACCTACTCCGATATTTTGGAGTGAATGATTGCTTCCATGGATCATTGGAATGCTTCCCGTAACTTGTGAACTGTTGGGGAGAAAAGTTTGTTGGTCGACGATTGTAATTCCTCCTTGGAAGGGAAATGCAATCTTCCTGAAGTAGGTCGACACAACTGCGTCCATGGCATAGATCCACGGTCTTCCTAGTAGGATGTTGTAATCAAGATTCCCATCGATGACTTCAACATCTATTTCTACTGTTTTCCCTCCTAGTTCAACTTTCAAGTTACTTAGGATACCATATGGGGTATATGTCCTTCCGTCGAATGCTTTTAATGTCGTCGAAGATCGTGACAAGGTTGGAGATCCTAAAGTTTTCCAGCAACTCATCGACATAATGCATGTAGATGCCCCCTCATCAATAATTGTTCGATGAACAGTTTTGTTGAGGGCTTTTACTTGAATAAGGAAAGCTAGTTGAGCTGGTAACTGAGGGTCATATCCTTTATGATCAAAGGCCACAAGATTGGAATCCATTGGGTCAATCCCACCTATTTCTGATAATAAAGCTTGCTCTTGGGAGAGGCAATTTTGCGGTACCTCAAGTGTCGACATAGCGGACGGCGATCGGGCCAGGTCCTCTATTATATTATAATTCTGTGCTATTTTTGCACGAGGATTAAATGTCGATTTGTGTACTACTCTCTTTGGCGACTTTATCATTTGTTCAGGAATGATGGGTGGCACAACCTCGGTCAAAGTTGTCGTCGAACTACTAGGTTGTTCATTAGCCTTGTTATTCGACAGTTGTGGATTCCTGTAATCTTTATTCCTTGTCAAAGCATCATTTTGCTGCCTTGAGACAGACAACATAAGCACTTGGGATCGGGAAGCATTTTGATTAGCAACCAGTTTGGTTCTCGGGCTTGGAAATGGATCAGTCAATACCGCTGGGGTTTTTGAACTCTTAAAGAGTTTCTTAACTTCAGCTATATGTGGACAATCTCTCGTCCAATGATCCTCATCGCATATATGACACCCCGCAGGGGGTTTCCTTTTTCTCCCTTTCTTTTTCTTCTTGCCCCCTGGTTGCTTCAGTTGTCTGCCCTTGTCAGTCGACATGACATTTACTTCCGAGGTAAGAAGTTCCTCATTTGCATTTTGACTAGAAATCTTACAAGCCTTTTTAGATGTAGCCTTTGTCGATTTCATGTCTGTTGCGCCAATCACGCCATCGACGACATGAGAGTCATTGTTTGATTTAGGAGGAGGAGGAATTGAGAATTCTGGTCTAGGGGCATCAAGTATTTTGTCGTAGAGCGTGCCGGACTGAGTGTAAACCAAGTCCAGATATTGTGCACGAGCGATGACTTGCTCTTCCGTTACGATCCCCCCCTTTGCCACATCTTCCGTGATGGCAGGAAGTAATGACTTGATAAACCATTCAGCTAATAGCTGATCGGGAACGTACATTTTTACCATCCTACGACGACGTCGCCACTCATGTATATGATCAGATATGTGAGTGGCCGTTGTCTGTTTGAAGTTGGTTAGGAGTTCCGTTCTCGTTTCATACCTTATGGGTAATTGAAAATGGGTTAAGAAAGTCGTGGCTAGGGTACTGAAGTTGTCGAATGAAGCTCTAGGCAATTCGATATACCATTTTGCTGCCGGACCAGTTAACGTCCTCTGAAAAAGGCGAAGCCTAATCGAATCATCATTTAGGGTGTTTGATGAACACCACAGATGATAGGTCATCACATGATTCGACGGATCTTCACCCGGATTTCCATTAAATTTAGTAATATCTAACGGAAGTTTATGCGGAATCGCTGGCCACCAAGGGGCATAAGCAATTGGATCATTCGTCAGCCGGTTTAGATCTGGTAATTCTAGAGTTGCTACAAAGGGCAACTGTTGAATCAGGTTAGGCGAAGCATACCCAGGATAAGATGGAATCGCCTGAGCAGTGGGTCTTTGCATACCAGCATAATGTATTTGATGCTGGCAACTTTGACAAGGTAGATGGGCATAACCATTATAATATGGTTGTTGGTAACCGCTTTGTAAATGCGATTGCCCATTACTTACAAAGACTTGTTGCTCAAGTCCTCGATATGATTGCTGGAATGGGGGGTGATGAGTTTGAACCAGCTCTGGTTGTTGGACCAGTTGCTGTTGTCCAATACTGGATGATTGACCAAGATGAGGAGTCATAGTACTTGTTTGAGCCTGAGTCGCTCCAGATAAGGAGGCACTAACCGGAGGTTGTGATTGAGTTGTCGAGACAAGAGGCTGTTGTATGGAAACCTGAGAAACTTGGGGTTGACATACAACAGGTAGCGCTTGTACTTGCGACGCAATCACCATACCAGGTATAGTGGCAACATTCGACACAGGGTGTACTGGTTGCATTGAATATGCAACCCTTGGTTGCTGAGGCAGTATCGGTACCCATCCGCTGGATGTAATTCCAGTTTGACCTGAACTTTGTTGTAAACTCCCATATGGTTGTTCTCCGGGGGGGGACAATGAAAAGGCATATTGCCCTCCATATGGTGGCAATCCAGTACGTAAAGGGTAGATTGGCCTTTGAAGACACATTGGATCAATTTGTTGAGTTTCAACATAAGAAAAACCAGATGACAATCTGGATGAAGAAATAGGAACTAACCATGTCGTCGAAACAGTCTCTGACTGGACTCCAGCTTGTTGTTGACAATTTGCCGGGACAGATGGTATACCAGCGAACATCGTTGGAGTAGCGGCAGGAGGCTCTGCCGCTGCTGTGTCGGATGAAACAGTCCTGGATGTCGACGGCTGTTCAGACATATTTAGTCTATCCAAAAGATTTCTTAGCGATTCTACAAGAACTTTGTGATGAAGGTAGACTAACTTCAAAGATCAACGAGGGAAAGGTGATGATTATTCCGTTTAAAATAAATTTTAACGACGCTTGGACACAACTTGCTTTTTCAATTTTAAAGAGTCGAGAAAAAGCTAAAGATGACTCTAGTCTCCTTCGATGTTTTAACGAGCCCGAAGTGACAAATGCTCGGATGGACTTTTTCCGTTATAGAGTCTGAAAAAGGCCAAAAGGAACTGCTCTGGAGTTCTAGGTAGAGGGTGTGACAAACTTTTCGCAAAACCGCAGAATACTTTCTAAGGTACGGGTGGTCGATCTTCCTGAATGCTGTGTTCAGTGCATTGCAATCAGTAGGGCGGCCGACACGGCTTCCTATGGATAAAGGTTTTATGCCTATAGGGGTCTCCCAATATATACTCGACGGTACGTGGGAGCACAATCCGTACTGGCGCTATCGTCCCTCAGGAGGAATCACCCACCATCAACGAGATCGACAGTCACCAGGCTTTACGACGCCGGAACACGTCTCTAGCCTAGACCTCTATGTTGTGCGTTAAGTTACAAAGCGTTGTTAAGTTCATTCAATTTATTTTAGGTTGATCTTTTTAGAAGTTTGCCTTTCTGGATCACCACGAGATGTATGATACAATTCCTAAATGCAGTCTAAAGATGATAAGCAAGCTTTATATCTTTTCAACTTTGAAAATCCTAGCTACTAAGGGAAAAGAAAGACACCATATTTTCTCAAAGAGCAATCAGCACACTCTAATGCATTTTTCCTAAATCAAACATGCAAACTATCAAGATGCAAATGCACAATGCAGGTGTTTGTTTTCTGCTTTCTTAGTATTGATGGCTACAAAGAAAGCTTTTTGTACAACTTTGAATTTGCTTTTAAATGACGAATACAAACAAGTTTACTTTTTCGAAATCAGAAAGGGTAGAAGAGAATACAACACTTTACGACTTTCGAAATGAACACTTGTTCCGACACTTAAAAGAGACAAAACTCAAACCAATAAGCAAAAGCAAATGTATAATCAACTGTAAACAACCAATGAACTCTCTCCTAAGATCACAATCCACAGATCTGAATCAAGGGCTACAGGATGATTATTTCACTCATGCAAAGGAAAACTGCGAATGACACCACAAACACATAAAAACACTCACAGTATTTTTGTACAAAAGGAGGCGGAATCTAAGCAGAGAAAAGGAGTTATCAGACTGGTACCTATGCTGGTTACAGGCTGCAAAAATCAGAGATCAAAACAGGGCAAAACAGAGCAGAGAACCCCAGCTGCACAAGGCAAAACTGGTTCAGCGCAACCTCAACACAGGGGTTTTGACATTCAACGCAGGTAGCCTTCACAGGAACTGCGCTGAAATGCAGAATCCCTTCACTGGGTCTGCGCTGAAGGAGAAACTCTCGTTTCCCACAGGTTCTAGGTCACAGATTGCTATTTAATTCACTGTTTCAGGCCAAATAAAAGCAACAAGTAAGGTACAATCAAAGGGATGCTTTGAGGGGGTACTAAGATCTATCACAAAGGATCATCAAATCATTTGTGAGTCCATTGTTCAGATCATAGACAAGTCCAGTGATTGGATCAAAGCAGCAACTGTCTACTTTGCATCCGGGAATAGCAGATGCAATTCGATTGTCGCTGTCGAGTCTATGAAACAAACAATGATAGAAACACAAATAAAATGACTAAACAGATCTCCCCAGCGGAGTCGCCAATTTGTTGTGGGGAAAAATGCCTATGCAGGACGATCTTATCCACCTAAGGTGTGACAGTGCCTTAGCAACAAACAGAGACAGCTATTCTAGTTTCTTCCTTTATGAAATATGAAAGAAGAGAGATCAATAGACTTACCGGTGTCTTCCGTTTGTCCCTCGATCCAGTCTCTCTTCTCTTTGGGTGTTCACAGCTACTTGCCTTCTTGCTCGCCCAGCTTCAACGGGTTCATACGAGATCACAAGAGAACAACTACTTGCCTTCTCGCTAGCCCAACTTCAAATTCCTGCAAGATCACAAAAGAACAGCTACTTGCGACAAGAGAAGAACACTACACAAAGACAGATATTCATATTCATAACTGATTCAGGATTAGAAATAAATCAAATACACTAATGCAACCATACATCAAAGATACATCAGTATATAGGAGAAACCAAGATAGCTTTATTGATGAATAACAAGGTTCAGGAAGAGATACAACCCAGAGGGCTCCAATCCAGCATCTCCTTCCCAGCAAAATGGAATTCCTATCTTCACCTCCCTTCAAAGCATTAAGCACCCAATGATTTCAATCTCAAACCAGCGGAAATTCTTTGCAATTACAAAATTCCAGCCTCTAGATCTCATGGAGTAGAGATCCATATATAGATGTTTGGAGAGAGGATGAGTCAGCTTGAGATCTGACTAGTGTCCTCTCCCTCTATCAGTTCTTGATTCCACTTGGAGGTTCTTGCTTCCACTTGGAGATTTGGAACCTCTTACTCATCACCAGTCGAATTCCCTGAGGTAAGTGTCATTTTGGAAGCTTCGTGGGTTTTGACACCTTGAGGAATGAGTCTGCCACATGCCCAATCTCGCTCAGCGCAGGTAGCCAGTGTTGGAGTTGACATTCAGCGCAGGTAGCCAGTGGATCCATTGACATTCAGCGCAGATGGTCAGTGGAGCAGTTGACATGATCCTGAATTGACTTGTTTTTGAGCAGTTTCTGGTGGAGAACTTCTGTGAATTGTTGTGGTTTGTTAGCCTTGTTCCTCTAGGGGTAGGAACAACATGTTTAGGGACTTTGGATCCCTTAGATTATGGACATTTCATGCTCAATGTTGTAAGGCACAAAAATGTCTATAACAAGGGGTAGATCTAAGGAGGTTACTAGAGCCACCACAAGGGCAATTAGGATGTTTACAAATCAATTGTTCAGTTTATAAACAAAACCCGGAGATAGATTGAAGCAACATTGATCTACTTTGCACTTGCATAGCAAATGCAGTTCGAAGGCTTGCTGGCTTGACTTCAGGCTCCGTCTGTAAGTTTATAAAACGAACAAATATAGAAAAGTAAACAAGCTATTATCTCCCCAGCAGAGTCGCCATTTTGTTATTGGGAAATCTAGTGTCTATGCAAAGCTACTAGTCCCACTAAGACTGGTAGCTATCTTAGAAACAAACAAACTAAAACTACTTTCATTTTCCTTTATGAGAAGTAGATAAGAGGGGAATGAAGGACACCAACCTCAGTCTTGCGCTTGGTTCCTTGCTCGGTTCCTCTCCCTTCTTCTGACAGATCCTTGCCACTCCTCTCTCGTCAACACAGCTTCAAAGATCACCTGTGGAATGAAAGCAGCATAATACTATCGAAGAACAGAGATCTACAATCATAAACAATATAGGACCAGATATATATTGACCACACAAAAGCATATATCATCAAACATACAAGAATGTGGAGGAAAACTTGAATAGCTTTATTAATATCAAGAATAGCAAAGAGGATTACAACCAATTGTTCTGACCCAGCGTCATCCTCTCAGCAAGATGCCCTTCTTCACCTCATGAAAAGCTTAGATCACCCAACACTATGATGTTACCACAAGAAACCAACAACACTTCCTTACAAAATACAAAATTCCAGCCTCTGGATCTCTGGGATGAGGGATCCATATATAGATGATTGCAGGGAGGTGAGTCAGCTTTTGAGATTTGATTAGTGTCCTCTCTCTGATAGTTCTTGGTTCCACTTGGAGATTGATGATCTCTTACTCATCCCTGGGCGAATTCAGAGAGGCAAGTGTCATAGGAGAAGTTTCTGGAAGATTCCATGTCGAACCACCTTACAAACTATCTCTGCCATTTGTCCACTCTCGCTCATCGCACCCTACAGAAGAGCTATCCAGTATGCATCGCACCTTTTACTCTGGGCAAGTGGGATGCATCGCACCTTCTGCACGGGGCAGTCTGTATGGTCCAGATTTGACCAGTTCTGAGTAGTTTTCTGTGGAGAACTTCTGTGAGATGATGTAATCAGCTGACCTTGTTCCTTTAGGGTGCGAAGCAACACTTTTAGGGACTTAGGAGCCCTTGGTTTATGGACATATATGATTGGGGTTGCAGTGCCCAAAAATGTCTATAACAAAGTTTGACAATTTTGGTGATTACCAACTGTCTCATAATGTATAAAAAGAGGGAAAATTATAGAAAATGGTTTGAATTTTGAAGAACCTGTAGACTAGGCTACTGTATTTTTGATAAACTGTTGATTAATGAAAGTATTAGAAGTTTTCCACACATTTTTGGGTATGATTTTGTAACTTCTCTGTTATGTGTCATCATATGTCTTCTTTTCTTTAAGTATAGTAATGAAGCTGTAGGTATTTGTTTACTTATCTAAATGAAGTTAAAATTCCTTAAAATAGTGCTCCTATACTTAAAACCCCTACTCCTACATTTCTTCTAAGTTACAGATAATAGTTTCTGTGAAAACAACATATTGTCTCTAACTTCTCAAAGTGTTACAATAGTAGTTTATGTGAAAAACAACATATTGTCTCTAACCTTTAAAAGTATTCTTCATTCAACATTTACATCCAGAATCATATGGAATTCTGAGACTTTCATATCACCTAAGTATTAAGGGTTAAGAACCAGGTATTTCAGGTCCTTCATTTGAGGATATATCATACAAATAAGTGACAAGAATAATAAACATTAATGTCTTAAGCACAATTTATACACAACCAAGAAGTTGGTTTCTTAAGGGACAAAATAACTGACCAACCGAGGTAAATATGTGACGAGAGGCTACTATAATGGGATTCAACCTCCTAGGTGACCTTAGACCAACTGAAGTTTTAGACCACTAAACCCCTGGATGCTCCCTTGATATGGAAAATCATGCATCTAAGAGGCTCTGGACACTCCCACAACATGGGTATGCATGCATCCAAGGAATTTTCTCCTCGGCCCTATCCTTGCGACTCTAGGATTTGTAGCACTTTTTCAAGCCAAGAGCCCAGGTCCACTGCCTAGAACGCAATGACACTGTTGGGTGTAAGAATTACACTTACGTAAAGTCCTCAGCACTTAATTTGTCAACCCGAGGAATCCATAAACTTAGAGACGAAGCACAGGCAATGCTAGAGATGGTATGAATCTTTCTAATATAAATCCCTACTTTCTTTAAAGGAAAGATTGCAGAATCAAACTAAGAATAGAAAAAGGCAACTTGAACCATCAAAATAATCTAAGACTGGAACAAGGAGGAATGCATTTGCAAGAGGGAATTAAAGATAAAGGGGAAATCACTCTAACTAATTATTGTTTAACTACTGAGTGTGTGTTTTTCTTTAGCAGAGACACTTAACAGTCTCATCAGAAGGGCCCTTTAAACATGCTCCTTTAGAGATTTCCTTCTTGCACTAATTCTTCCTGTACTACCACAGTCTGCTTGCACTAATGCAGGAACGAAGATTTATGCAGAAGGTATAAATGGTGTCTTTACTGAAGGCTTTTTACTTCCTGTAAGGGCTTGAACTTTTCCAGGTTCAAAGCACTCAGATCCTGTGGCAAGAAACTAGTTCTTGCACCGGATCAGAGCTTCATGCACTTAGCATTTAATTCTTAAAATGAGTGCTTAGTTACTGCAAGTGCTATTATACTGCTAAATCAATTTGTGCACATAAAAATAAATGTTTCTGATCTTGACAGAGTGCAGAAATAAAGAAACAATCCATATACATTTATCATGTCATAAAGTGTTTAATGAAAGAAAGAAAATTGCGGGAAGTAGACTAGAAAGGCTTACTGCATCACACCAACGTGCACTGGTGCAGGTTCATTTCTCCTGCTTGGACCAGGCGGGGAAAACCAACCAAAAAAAATTGCATAAAAAGAAATATCACACCAACGTGCACCGGTGCAGGTTTATTTCTGCTACTTGGACCAGGCGGGGAAAACCAATCTGAAATTAGGTGCAGGAAAAGGAAATTTAGCCACTTCACACAACGGATCCGTTTCCACTCAGGAAGGAATACATGTGCTTGAAATTAAATCACACTTGACAATATAAATACAAATTACAAGAAACAGGAAATAGGGTAAACGTGCTCGGTTGGCTGGTCCCTAGCCAACCAGCGCATTTCCCTTTCAAACAAAAACGCTCCTTAGTACTTTAATCAATTCATCAGCTTCAAATCAAAAATGCGATTTATAAAACATGAGGCAGAGCTCCCTTTTTATTAATTCACTGAGGCAAGTACATGAATTAATACATCGTCTAGCCCAGATTTGGGCGACAACAAAATACAACAACCTGTTACCACCTCTCTGGCTGTGTCGCTGTTCTATACAAAAACTCCTATCCAAAAAAGCTATCCTTGTCCTATTTACATTCTTCATTATATATATCCTTGGCCAAAGGCCAAAATAGATCATTTAATTGATTACATAAACAAACGTAGAATTTAGCTTTTCCGCCTTCAAAATTAGACAGTTTAACAAAAATGGCCGTAGCCAATCTCCAACTGTTAGTTCTTAATAAATTTGATCTTCGCTGCCTTTGGATCGATCTTGCTATCGTGGGTGAAGCTCGACTGCCTTTAGATCAATCTTGCGGTCGTGGCTGAAGCTGCTCAAAACGAGGCAGTGATCAAGGAGGTTCGGATCTGCTGCAAGGGTTTTTTGTGCTGGCAACAATGCAAGATCCAATCCTGCACTAAGATCAGCGGTCACGGTAAGTACTTTGACTACCAAATAAACATTGGAGATATCGATAAGTTACAAAGAGTTATTATAAGCAAGAAATCATGTAATAAATGATTAATTAATGCTAAGTTGAATTAAAAATATGAAAAATAAAGTTTATACGAAATATGTCATCATTCTTGGACTGGTGCAAGATGAGGGTGTATAAGAGAGGTAAAAAAACGATAAATGGTTATGATTTAGGAAGGGGAAAATGGAAAAAAGAGAGAAAATTAGGGGGCTAACAAACACCTTCAGCAATGCAATTATACAACATAAAAATGATGCATTTTCTAAAACAATGACAATGTCTAGATTGGATTCCTACTATCCATGATAGTTATTTCATAAAACATGTCGCAAATATCTAATTTACAGGTATAAACAACAAAACTAAGCATAGGGGTCTCATACTTATCTGAGAATCACTAAGAATCATTGTGCCCTTATGTCATTAGCTTCATTATCATCTAATAGGTCATAGATACCTTGTTCATTCATTTACAAATCAAAACATGAGGAGAGCCATACATCATCATTGTCATAATACATGCTTATAACCAACACAATAAAAACATAAATACAAGGATACATTATCCATGGAATCCACATATAAACCATGTTATTTACGCATAAGATACTAAGGAAAGAACCTCTTATTAATAAATGCAAAAGACAACCTGGGATCGGACTACCACGTTGCACCTGACCATAGAATGTTTGAGCCAATTCTCTCTTCAGCCATTCACCCCCTGCCATATTTCAAGCATGAATGTGGGACTCAAACCAAAAGAACCAACCAGGGAATCTTGAGGCTAATCCACCTCACCCTCATCAATAGAAATCAGGCTTTACCATAATCCATCCTGGATCACTAGGCGGAACAATAAACATGTAATAACAAGCTTTACCATGATCTCCACCAAATCACTAGGCCAAAACAAGCATGGATTCCACCATATTTATGCACCTACACCGTGAGGAATTTTCCTATCTCCTAGTCTCTCAAGATTTACCGCAATCCACACTAGATCACTAGGCCCTAAACCAAGACCCACTCTCCAACCTTTATCGCATATCTAATCCCAGGATTACTATGCCTGATGGAGAGCTCCTACCTCTAGGCTTTACTATATATCCTACCATTCATCGGTCGTGGATTCTTAGGCCAACCAAAGCGACACAAAATCTGGCTTTACTGCAACCCACATTTTGGTTTAGGGGTTACTAGGCCATGTGTTTTATTATTAAGAGATCCACTTCGCTCAAGTTCGAATCCATCCAACAATAGAACTCAACGGAAACATGAGAACCCCATCTCACCATAGCTATCTATTATCGGGAAATCTAGTGTCCACTCGGAGCTGCTAGTCCCACTGAGACGGGTAGCTATCTTAGAAACAAACAAACTAAAACTACTTTCGTTTTCCTTTATGAGAAGTAGATGAGAGGGGAGCAAAGAATACCAACCTCAGTCTTGCGCTTGGTCCTTTGCTTGTTTCCTCTCCCTTCTGACAGATCTTTGCCGCTCCCTCCTTACTTAACCCGCTTCAAAGAGCACCTGTAAAGTCAAAGCGGCATAACACTATCGGAGAACAGAGATCTACAATCATAAACAATATAGGACCAGATATATATTGACCACAAAAATGTATATATCATCAAACATACAAGAATGTGGAGGAAAACTTGAATAGCTTTATTGATAGAAAGAATAGAAGAGAGGATTACAACCCATTGATCTGACCCAGCGTCATCCTCCCAGCATGAAAGCCCTTCTTCACCTCATGAAAAGCTTAGATCACCCAAACACTATGATATTCCACGAAGAAACCAACAATACTTCCTTACAAAATACAAGATTCCAGCCTCTGGATCTCTGGAATGAGGGATCCATATATAGATGTTTGTAGGGGGGTGAGTCAGCTTCTGGGATTTTGATTAGTGTCCTCTCTCTGATAGTTCTTTTTTCCACTTGGAGATTCATGATCTCTTACTCATCCCTGGGTGAATTTAGAGAGGCAAGTGTCACAGGAGAAGTTTCTAGAAGATTCCATGATCATCCACCTTGCAAACCGTCTCTACCATTTGTCTACTCTCGCCCATCGCACCCTAGAGAAGGGATTTCCAGTATGCATCACACTTTTTTGTACTGAGCAGGTTAGATGCATCACTCCCTTAGCACTGAGTAGTCTGTATGGTCTATTTTTGACAAGTTCTGCGCAGTTTTTCATGGAGAACTTCTGGGAGATGATGTAATCAGCTGACCTTGTTCCTTTAGGGCATGAAACAACACTTTTAGGGACTCAGAATCCCTTGTTTTATGGACATATTGGATTGGGGTTGTAGTTCCCAAATATGTCTATAACAGTTGCCCCCTAAAGCATGAGGTCGAAAATCTTTTGATGTCGGGTGAAATGCTTTATCATGAGGATCCGAGGTTTTTTGAACTGGAAGGTGACCTGTAATAAGATACAATACAATACATTATCTTCATAATATTCTCATGATCTAGCTGAGGTGAGCATTCCCATGCTCAGCTTTATAAATTCATTTTCATGTACATAGGACAGACAACCGTCTGTGTGGCAGACTAATGATTCTGATAGAGCCATCATCCTTTGATTCGGATGATCATATGTGCAGCAATGATGTACATTCGATGTCTCTATTTTCCTGAATATATCGCAGCCCGAATGGATGAAACTAGATCTGGGGTCTTCAAACTCGTTCAATATTCACCCGAAGTACAAGTCGATCCATGTGAAAGATGTTCTAAAGTTGAACATGGAAAGACATCGCCTGATTACCAGCCAATAATGTAAGTTGTTAACAGGCGTGAGATGAATCATCGATAATGATGATGACCCTCAAGGTACGACAGTACAATTCACGTGGTGTGAAAAAGGGACTTGGCGTCGAACACCACTCAAAATCTTTTGGTCGAAGGCCATTGATGTAAACCTGTCGCCGGAAGTGAGAAACTTGCCATTGAGGCATGCAAGCTTCAAAGTACTAAAAGGGTTGTTCCTAGGTCGACTCCTTGGATAATGAGCTGATGTTGACAAGAAGTGACCCATCATAGGAGGGCCTTAATGAATCCCACATCTACGACATGGAACAGAGAAAATGACTTTGTGGAGGTGAAAACAATCTGATGATACAAGGTTCAAGGTGGCGGTCATGAAAGAATGGAGCATGAATGTATTGCAGTGGATGAGACACAAGATGGGTTGGTGAATTCTTTGAGCGACTTCTCTTCAACATATCGCCGACACTGAAATGGATTGGTAGCGTTAACCCCAAAGATGGATGGTACGATGGACCAATGGTAATTATGACCAGTGAACGGAATAACCCAACCTGACTCAATCATGGTGATGGAGGGACAGTGTCATGTTCAAGAGCGACTTTGCTACCAATAAAATTTCTTCAAGTTT
This sequence comes from Pinus tabuliformis, assembly GCA_031772625.1. Classification (NCBI taxonomy): domain Eukaryota; kingdom Viridiplantae; phylum Streptophyta; class Pinopsida; order Pinales; family Pinaceae; genus Pinus; species Pinus tabuliformis. The sequence goes on from CM062806.1 coordinate 112,963,273, forward strand.
TCTTCCCAATTTTTCCCCAGTCATTGCTGACCAGTACCTCTTTATTTTTATCAAGCTTGAGGAGGATAACATATGCTTGTTCTATAATTTGCCCTTCGGGCAAACCCGTCGCTATGTTTTAACGAGCCTAGCGACAGTGAAACTCATTCTTGTCTGCATGGACAAGTTTGTCGCTATTGGTTTTAACGAGTTTAACGACAAAGATAACTCGGTCCTTTTTCAATTTTAGAGAGTCTGAAAAGGGATGGAAAGGAAACCCTAGTAATCCTTTTTCATCATATAATCCCTTAAGTCCGAAAAAGTATAAAACAATACGAAAGGGATGAATTTTCAATAGTTTTAATGAGTCGAACAAGACAAGCACTCGATATTTTTGTGTAATAATCCCTCAGGTCCAAAAATATTAAAATCTAGAGGAGGGATAGCACTTCTGGTAGCTTTAACGAGCTCGAGAGGCCAATTGCTCGGCAATCTTTTCATATTTTACGAGTCAGATGAAAAGAGCTTAAAGGAGACTCGTTTTTTGAGGAATGAGTGATATTTCCGGGTAGCAGCTGATTCCAGGTAAGGTTTGGAATTTTCCAATCATGGTAGTGTCACAAGGATGGCTAACAGAGTCACTCGTCGTAGCTGTTCCTCAAAAAGGTAAACAATCAAATGGAGGCATATGATCGGCTAAAACAGAGTGGAGGTGATGATGAGAACACTACCAAGGCTCAAAAGGTAATGATAATGCATTCACAATGGTTATTTACTGGAGATTGATTCATTTTTTAATGAGCTTAAACTCTGGGGGGAACATTTGCTCATTGCTTAGGTTTAATTTTTAACGAGCTTGAACTTCACATAAAAACTGCTCGTGCCAGTCATATAATAAGGATGTCTCATCGATAGGTTCAATTTTTAAGGAGCTTGCACCATTTGAAACTTTGCTTCGCTGCCTCTCGCATGCAAGATAGGAACGACCAACTACTTTCCTAGGGGTTAGTTAACTACTAAGGTCAGGTAGGAAAATTTTTCCTTTACTTCGCCGACGCCATTTGGCCCTTGCAAAAGTGAACGGTCGATCCGACCACTCACCTAACTTAAGTAGTTGAAGTTAGCAAATTTATGGTTAGCGTTATGCTGGCTGCTTTTCACTTTCACGCGAAAAGGTTTGCATGCCCCCAGGTATAGTGAAGTAGAGTTTCCAAGTTACCCTTCAATTTGTAGACAAAACATTTGCTTTGTCAGGAAAGGTCTACCTTCTGATGGAGGTATCTTATTCCGGTCTAATCCAATTTTCCTAAATGGATGGGTGTGTCAGACTAGTCATATATCCTTTAACACATATTTCATTAAATTTGGAAGTTTTTTATTACAAGGCCTTCAGCAACATTCATTCTTTTGTAAATCGCCATATTAACTTAATTCAACATAAAAATAATTTTAGTAATTTCAGACCAAGTAGAGATCATGAATAGGTGAAACATAGAGTTGTTATGTACAATAGTATCAATACACAATAGGAGTGTGAAATCAAACTCTTAGAAGCAATTGATTTAATCTAAATCATATTAGTATGTCTAACATACAATGAAGATATTATAGTTATGGATAACGGACTAGATTCCTCGATGTTTGAATTTTGTGTCTGGTGACTCTAACCCCCTTTCCCACAGCCTACGACGGATTTATTGATTGAATGATGGTGATGTGAGGATCTTAGTGTAAATGGAAAGGATGTGTGTCCCTTGTGTTGCATTGAAAATATTCTACTAAAAACCTAGTAAAATGTTTTTGTGCTCAATTTTCCTACAGTCCCTTCATGCCTTTATGAAGCACTAATGAGGGGATGATCATTCATCTTCGTAGCATCCAGGCATCCATTATAAAAGTTAGGCATTTTTGATCTAGGTATTTCAAGAAGGTTAGGCACCATTGATCTATCTCCACTCAAAGCCAAGGACATCAAATGAGAGTTCTTAAATGGGTATTCAAGTCGTTCCATTGCGATGGACAGTGTCACAAATTGAAGTAAACAAGAATTAGTGGTCTTCTTGTAAGTAGTGGAGGCAAGGGTTTTCAAATATTAGTACAGTTGATGATAGTGTGGATATTGATATCTCCTTGTAAACATTGTCAAAACCAATAATAGTCTCGATGTATGTAAATGCTAGTCTCAATTGTATGGAAAACCATGATTGACCATTACTTTCACTAAGAGGAGAAAATGAAAAGATTTTTTAATATGGAAAAAATGACTGTGAAACATAACTCATGGATTTTAGTTGAAATTTATATAAGTCCTCGTGTTCTTTAATTATTAAATACTTAATGTAAATACAAATAAATTATCATTAAGATATTGATTTTGAAGATTAAATATGTATTAAAAGGCATTGATCTATGACACTTGAATTTTCATATAGTCTAAATATACCACTTAAAACTCATTATCAATTAATTCTAATTAGTTTTGTAAAAGTATATATTTACTTACGTTAAGAGCTTTATTTCAAAAATAAATTACATTTATAAACTTATATCAATACATATAACTAAATGGAATTCAATAAATAGCTTGTCAGTCTTGTTGGATTATATGAGATTATTTTAAGTACAAAATAATTTCTTTAAGAATTGAAATTTACAAAATGTTAATCTTGATGGGAAAATCATGTCATATGGTGCAAAAGTTTAAAGACATCCATTTATGGCTCATCTATAGAATGATCTTAAATAATCTACTTGATGCTCATTGTGAATTCATTAATCCATGTTTTATTAGAAAATGCATTTTTTACATGGATTTTTATTCTAGAAATAGCAATGTCACATTTATACATTCATATTAAACCACATGATAGTTAAATAAAAATCAATTAATGGTTTCTTGACTTACTAACTTATATGACATGATTACATATAGAAATAATTGATTTAAAAATGCATAGTTAAAAAAAGTTGTCAATTCAAAATAGAATAAACCAATTAGAACTCATCAACAATTGATTTTAAATTATTAATTTTCTAAAAAATATATTTTTACTTACATTAAGAACTTTATTTCAAAAATAAATTGCATGTATACATACATACATAATAGAATTTAATACATACTTGTCTTATTGGCTTCTATGAGATTATTTCAATTACAAATAATTTATTTAAGAGTTGAAATTTACCAAATGTTAATAGGGGTGGGAAAATCAAATGTCGTATGATGCAAAAAGTTTAATTACATGTATTTATGACCCATATCCTAAATGAACTTGAACGATCTACTTAACATTCATTACCAATTAATTATTCCATGTGTTGTTAGGAAAATCATTTAATTTTACATGGAGTTTTATTTCAAAAAAAATGTCACATTTATACATTTATATTAAACCTCATGATAGGAAAATAAAAGTCGATAAATGGTTTTATATAGACCACTTAGAACTCATTATCAATTAATTATTTTATATATATAAAGCTACATTTCAAAAATGCATCACATTTATAAACTTTTATCAATCCATATAACAAATAGAATTCTTCAAGTCCTATTGGATTCTATGAAATTATTTAAACCACAAATAAACTATTTAAGAATTGAAAATGACAAAATGTTAATATGAATGGGAAAATCAATGTTTTATGGTGCAAAAAGTTTAAATACAACCATTTTTTACCCATCTCTTTAATGAGTCTAGATGGTCCACTTAACACATTGTTAATTAATTATTCCATGTTTTATTAAGAAGATAATTTTGTTTTACATGGAGTTTTGTTTCAAAACAATACAATATGAAATTAATACTCTTAATAAATTAAGTGATAGAATTATGGATTAAAAATAGAATGCCCTACAATTTAACTAGTATTCACCTATGTGTCATCACCCATTAGCCTAAAGTGTCCACTTAATACTTATTACCAAGAAATTATAAGACTTATTTTTGGAAGAAATGCATCATAGAATATGGCTATTATATATCACATTTATACACTCATATTATTGGACATAACTAAGTACAAGTCAATATAATTCTAGCTCAAATGATATGATTTCAGTTTATTTAAAATACAAATTTACAAAAACATAACTTTAAGTAATGAAATTAGATGCCTTACAGTTCAAAGACATAATTCATCCATGACAGTGTCTAACCAAACCTTGATAGTCCACTTAGCAATCATCATCTTAATTATATGTTTTTCGAAGAAATGCAAAACTATTTACAATATATTTTTATCCCAAAAATTACAAATCATATTTATGCACTCATATTAGTGCATTTTATATGTAAAAAATGAATAACTTACTTTGTGCCTTGTTGATTTTCAATATGATATGATTGCAGCTACAATCATTAATTGATTTAACCATATAAATTTATGAAAATTATGAATTGAGAAATCACATATCTTATGCTTCAAAAAATTCAAATCATTCACCTATGACACATTTCCCATTAGCTTTAATAGTGAATAGTGAGTGCACATAGCATTTATCAAGTAAATTATTATAATTTCTTTAGTAAGAATTACACCTTTGTTTGCAAGGAGTTCTATTTCAAAACTCATATTTCACATTTATATATGATTATTGATGCATATAAGTAAACAAAAATCATTAAAAATAACATGTCTTGATGGTCCATGTAAGATAATTTAAAAGGTAAACAATTCATTTCAGAACACGCACACACACATTTTAGATTAAAAAAATAAAAAAATCCATACAAAAAAGTCATTGCAAAAAAATTTATAAATAATAAGAAATATACATATTAATATAATTGGCAATTCCCATATATTTCAAAAAATATAAAATCATACAAATTGATAAAACAAAAGATAATTTAAAAGGCAAACAATTCATTTAAGAATACGCGCACACACACACATTTTAGATTTTAAGATAACAAAACAAAAAAAATCGATACAACAAAGTCCTTGCAAGAAAATTTATAAATAATAAGAAATATACATATTAATATAATTGCCAATTCCCATATATTTCAAAAAATATAAAATCATACAAATTGATACAACAAAAACTATGTCCAAAATGTATTAAAAAATTGGAATGTACTTTTCAACAAATTTATAAAGGAAATTATCTCCATCCACTATAATGAAGTACATGTTCTATTGAACATTTGAATGTACTCGTGTTTTTGTTTGATACAATGAAGCGTCTTAAGAAAGGGGAATAAAACTTGCATAAGTCAAGTATCTTGCTCTTTTCCTGTATAGGATTTTTATCAAGACGTGGTTTGATCGATATCCAATGAATTGAAAAGTATGCTTTGTTGTATCTATTAATAATACATTTGATTCTTCATAATCATCTCCATATTGGACCACACATCAATCAACTTTTTCTCATAAATTGTCTTGTTCTCCCTGCTTCCAATTTTGTTTGCAAGTGACAATGAGACCTGTCCCATGCAAATTTAAAGTCCTCTATATCAATATTTGATTTTTCAAGTACTTTTCGGATGTACTTGTCAATGACATTTAATGTCCATATTGTGACATCATAATTTTTTAAGCAACATTTTAATACTTTTGACTGAAAAGGCCTTAAAAAAATAGGACCTATCACCAAATTATCAATCTAGTTCTCTTTGAATATGAAAATTTTGTTCATCTTTGGTGTATGATTGGAACAATACTCCTTCCATTTCAAATATCAACATCTTTTGATTTGTAGTAATGCCCATCTGCATCTACATTGCAACCACATGTATGATATTAAAATATCTACACTTCATTGCTTAAAGACATAAACACTTACAAATTTAAAAATGATATTAACATTTATTATGAATTATTTCCATTTGTATGCAAAGGGAATTTTACAACGAGTTAATAGCATTCACAAAATACAAATACAATGGCTCCATTAAAATGAACAAACTAATGATATGTTTAATTTATACATACAATCTAATACCTTTATTTAATTTGTATGGAATAAAATTTTTCTAAGAACGCATTGACCCACCATTTAAATCATTGATTTTAATACTTATAATGATTTCTTTAATAGCAATTAAAAAATATAATTACAATGGTCTAGTGCAAGTAAACAAACTATTTTTTTTTTTTTTTTGTAAGCTACGGCGTTTCCATTTCTATTATATACATCGAAAATAAAATATACATGCAAAGGCGACCTCAACCTGCCCCGAAGGGAAACCAGGTCTGTTGGTCCCTCAAAAATATTGTCTGGAGCAGTTTACTTATCCCACATATAACCATCGTCTATCAAAAATCCTTACAGTTTTATGTCTGCAATTTGTTCCTAGCTGTCTATAATCAGAGACTTGACAAGCTACCTTAAACATAGGAGCACTACAGTTTATAACAGCATGCAAAAAACAAAAAGAGTGACTGGGCAGACACTTCAATCTACCGTAATTTCTTGCTTGGGCTCGTCTTCTCGCTTTGCTTTTATCAGGTCCTTCAGCATACCTCTTATTTCCTCTATTTTGATGTCCTGTTTCCGAGTCATAAACTGCAGGCTGGCCATCTCTTTCTTCATGTCCGGCACCCCTTGGGCAATCTCTGTCATCTCAACTGCAACTTGCTCCATGGCCCTGGCAAGCAGATGCTTCATCACCCAGTACATATGTAATGCTTGCTTGTACAGCGTTAATCTCCCTCTCGTGTTCCCAGGGTTCGGCAGCAGGGTATCCCACTCTTCCATTTCAGGGTCCGAAGGTTCTTCCAACACTCTGTTCTCCAACGCATCGATTATCCTCCTTACGTCTGCGTTTGTTTCCTTGCTGTAGGCTGCCTCCGCTGCCTGAGCTGCCTACCCGATAGAGCGTCGTCCTCTCTTCGGCTGATCAAAAACTGGAGTCTCCCTTCCACCATAATCCTCCTGCCTCGTTCTCCCTCGCCCTCTGCGTCTCCTTCCTTTCCCTCTTTTACCCGGCCTACCTCTGTTGCTATTTCTACTGCTTTGCCCGACTTCAAAGGTCACTCTCACCCCGCCATCCTCCTTCCCTATCTCCATATCCTTTTCGTCAGAGCTATCGGTCGCCACCGTCATATGTTCCTGCTCTCTCCCGGTGGTCTTCCCTTCACCCTCCTTCTCCTGTCTTCCCCTTCTTCCTCCCTCCATCCTAATACTTAGGCAGCGTCTGAGTCGTTGATTTACGTCTCTCTGCCAGACTAATTCTTCCCTCTCCACCTTCCCTGCCTTCCGATTGTCTGTCATTCCGCCTGCGTTTCTTCTTAAATGAGTTTCGCCACCTAGCATCTGAAGCTGCAGATAATCGCCGCCGGACCTTTCTCCTGCCCTTGCCATGATTTGTTTCGCTCCTTTCCTTGGTTTGCGTACTGCTCCACCACCCTTCACCTCAGCTCTATTAATGATCGTCGTTCTGTATGACGCCTGCCGACCACCTCCCCATCCCATCACTGCCCTGTATTGGCCGTAGTTCTCCACCCCGATCGGGGCAAGTAAACAAACTAATTATATATTAATTTCCACATACAATATATTACAATTTTTAAATTTCAAACCTAATTAATTATATGCTAATTTTTAGAGCCTCTACCTTAGTTGCTTTTGGTGTTTCTTTTAGTACAAATTGTATGTTTATTGTTGGTGCTACGTAGAACCTAATATAGTTTTTCAACTTATATGGAATAAAAAAGTTATAAGAATGCAATGGGCCATCCTTCACATTACCAATTTCTAAGAGGTACAATGATAACTTAAACCACAATTGAAACAAATAATTGTAATGATTTAATTCAAACAAATAGACTAGTTATCTATTAATTTTTACATATAATGTAATCCATTGTAAAAATTCGTATAGCATGGGAAATTTTGATATGAAAACATTAAATGGCCATTGAAATGAATAATTGTTATCAAGATAATATCTCACCAAAAATAAATAACACAAAAATATTTTATTTTAGGTAATGACAAACCAAATCAACAATTATTTTATTAGTGTTGTGAAATAAAAACAATAATTCATGATGACATACATATAATAGCATGAAATAGACATCGGTCATCTTAAAGTACTTCTAAATGTAATTGAACATCTTTCAAAGTAGCTCACACATCTGTAGCCTTCTTGAGTTTATGCAACATTCTCCATAGTTCATCGATCAACCAATTATCCTCTTGATTTGTTCCAATGAATGGGGGGGCAAGAATCACATTTTCTTTGAGATTCTCTTTCTCTCTCAAGTGAACAATCCACTATAATAATATTGGTTGCATCATATTGGGTATGCATTTCCCACATTTTTTTCAATGATTTAGTATGTAACTTTGGTTGGATTGTCAATGACCTTATGTCCATTTTGTGGTTTACAATCTTAAGCAGTCCACATCAACACAAATTTATCTTGTAATGTTTCTGAAACCCCAGTTTTTTTAAAACTCTTCTTGTGCTTTGTTTCAAAGTTGTCGTCCAAATTGAAATGTCAAGAGATTCATTTTTTAAACACATTTCAAAAAATGTTTTTCCATGTGAATGAATCCAAAATAACCTTTTTCTCTAATGCGTAATTAGCATTAGTTCCATTTTTCTCCATATGTCATTTGTTTGTTGCTTCATCATCAATGCTATGATAAAAAAATGTCCTTTAGTTCAAAAATAACTAATTTCTTTTTAGTTATTTTAGCTGCAACAGAATTACAAATAATCTAGTCAAACCGTTTTATTCATGTTTCAAAAATTACTAAAAAATTGTTAAAACAATACACTTACCTTGAGTGGTGTTTTCACTATTTATAGATGAAATAATAATTTATTTTATCATCTTGATAGAACCTAGAGTAAACACATTAAACCTTCAATGAAATACCAATAGTACTTCTTACTAAACCTTCAATCAAATACCAATACCAAGAAAAACATTAGTAATGCAACCTTTAAAAAGAAACACACACACACACCTTTAACATTATTTTGATTGTTAATTTTATCATTTTTATTTGTTCTTATAATAAAAATGTACAATGTTATGGTAGTTACAATCATTAGAGTTTGAAGAATAATAAGACAAGTTATAAGTATCTTATATGATATTATCTTCATATTTGTAACTTTGCACCTCATCATCATCTTTGTTACCTTTATTTGTCTCTAAATTAAACACATAAAATATTTTGAATTCTAAAAATGAATAAAATCATTAAATAATAAGAAAAACAAGTGGACAAATTATAAGTACTTGATATTATATTTTGTCCTGATTAAAGCTTTGTTTCACATTCATTTGATCAATGTTTTTGTTCTCCTTGCTTGTCGCTATAATAAACATAAAAAACATTATAAATTGTGACAATGAACAAAACTCATTAAACAACTATACAAAAAATGAATCATCTTTAATCGTCCATATAATATTTTGGTCTTGATTGTAGTTTTGTGGGACATTCCATTGGTCACTATATTCATTCTCTTTATTTCCTACAATAATCAACATATGAAATGCTATGAATCACAATAATAAAAATAAAAATTTAGATTAAAAAAAAAGTTACAATGATTAATACCAATTTCTATCTCCATCATTAAACACATAATATCAATTTAGATTAATTTCATTCTTCTCATAATTCCCTATAATAGACATCCAAAAATGTTATGAATATGGAAATTAAATAAATTCAAAAAGTAACAAGAGCGACAACCAAACAAATTATGTACATGGTATGATAACTTTTTCTCCTCCTCATGTTTCCATATCTAAACTTTTTTCAACATCATAAGCATTATATTGATTATTTTTTTGCTTACCACTTTCATTATTCTTTGTTTTAGAATCTCCATCATTAATCATTTTAGTAAACACTTTGAATATTAAGAAGCCCGAATAAATAGTATCCAAAGTATTATAAGAGAAACAACAAATGAACTATGGTACCTGAATTTTCCAAAAAGTTAATGGATCCTAGATTTGATAATTGAAAAGATTTGTAATTATTCAACATGATTATCCTTTGTGACTCTGTTTACACAACACATGCAATTCTTCTTCCATATGTACAAGCAGCCTTGATTAATTTGTCCCCGCATAAAGAGAAATAACCACTTTCGCATCACTACATTGTTGGTGTTTTTCAATAAATCCATTCATAAATCATAATCTCTCCCATTTTCATCAAATATGTCTTCAAATGTGTGAGAGTATTTTGAAGCCTCCAAAATTTTTAATTTTGAAATAATAAATGTATAGTAAAGACTATATCATAACTATAATTGTTTTGAGACTTATATTCGTAAATGCCACTAGTCATTTTATAGTTGAACTTGGAGTTCTTTATGGAAATTTCCAAAGACTCGCGTACATTATTACAAAACCAAAGTTCTACTAAGAGAATTGTAGTAAAGTCATTCAACACATTTTTTTTGATAAGTCGTCGAAAATATTCAATATAATATCCCTTGTGGAAAGGTCCTTTTTTCAAAGCCAGTGTATCCAGAACAACAAGGTGAGTATGTAAAATTGGTTGCAACTGACATTGGAAATGAGTGCAAAAGTGTTGACAAAAGAGTAGGGCCCCAAAAATGATAACCAAATTCAAAATTGTTGTCAACCTATTAAACACTTGTTGATCCATTTATCATTTTGTCAAGGAGTCCACATGCTTGCTGAGAAAGGGACTCTATCTTTGTATTATGTGTTCCTTTTACATAAGTAGACCCCTTCACCATGTTGCAAAAATTGGAAAATATGATATCGTTAATTTCATAATGCTCAAGAATGTTGAATGTGGTAAGAGTCTTCTCATTCAATTTCTCATCATGACTTTGACAATATGTAACCATTGCATCCAATATTGTTCTATTGGTTTTCAATTTAGAACAATAATATTTTAGTTTTATGACATCTATTGGATGATTAAGTAGAATAGAAAACCAAATGGTTCCATCCAATAGCTTATTTACTACTGAAGCAATTTCTTCCATGGTCAACCCCTGAAGGGGCCGAAGAGTAGTTGTTGTCAAACTGTGTAGACTATTTCTCTTGTAGTTCTCAAAATCAAGTTGGCTTGGAGAACACTTTATTGTGCCTAGTTGGTAACAATTAAAAACAATGTCATGTTTATCCCAAATAGGTTGATCAAGTTATAAGAGAATTTGTTTATTAGAAAAAATTGTAATTGGACAGTCTAAGGAGCACAACATTTTATCATCGATCTGATGAAATAGTAAATATAAACTAATCAACAACCATTTATTAGCATAATGTCTAACCATTGTAACAAAGTATAAACTTATTTTAAAATTGTCATACCATTTACAGATTTTGGTGTCGTGTTTTTTCAACTTCATTTTTCCTTTGATGCTTCCTTTGAATTTTCACTAGCTTCATAGTCCATGGTTTCTTAAAAAAAAAAAAAAACACTATTATCACAATTTTGAATTATTGAAGAAAGTATGAATTTATAAATACTATAACCACTCGCATCATTATATGTGTAACAAAATGAACAAGAACAATAACAAGTGTAGAACTCACAATAATATCTAATCATGGTGTTGATTAGAAAAAAGGCACCCCCAAATAATTTATTATATTCTTTTAATCGTGACTATAGGCAAGCTAGCACCTACTAGCCTTCTTTCTAGCACGAGCATAAGCACATTTCCAAAAGACATTACATTGTGAATAAATAAAAACAACTGTAGAAACTACAACATCATATTTACACAAAATTTATCTTTTATAGTCATGTATAGTCTTAGCTTGCTTTAGAAACCATAAAAGCAAAATACAATGAAAGAACATTAAGTATGGAAATCATTAGATTTTCTTCTAGATCTTCGTCTAGCACAAAGACAAACACATAACAACATTGTAAGGTGAAAGAAATAGAGAATGTGATAGAATTACTTCTAGCAGAAACACAAGCATATTGCCAACAAGAATGTTGCAAAGCAAAATCAATATTTGCATCCTAGATTTCTTTCTATCACAGACACATGGATATTGCCAATAAAAACATTGTATTGTGAAATAAGTCTAGCACATGCTAGAATTATTTTTAGCACGAACACATGCATATTTCCAAGAAAAACATTGCAAACCAAAAAAAAAAAAAATCTAACACAAGCTAGATTTCCTTCTAGCACAAACACAAGCACGTTGACATTAAAAATATTGCAAGGCAATGGAAATGTAACACATGCTAGACTCCCTTCTATTGCATAAAAGAAGATTCCCAACAACAACATTGCATTGTAAAGTAAATCTAGTGCATGCTAAATTTCCTTCTAGCACAAACACAAACACATTGTCAATAAAAACATTGCAATAATAATATTTCCTAAGACATCTCCATGCTTATCAAAATTGACCTTGCTTTTTAGAGACAATGAGGTTTTAGTCCATACCTACATAGACTGTTGTTACAATATAAAAAATCTTAAACCCTCAAATTACTTGAAGGCCCTTCATATGGAATATGTGGTCTAAGAATGGGATATCGTACAAACATAAGCATGTTGCCAACAACAACATTGCATTGTGAAAAGAAATGTTCTATATTACCCTCTATCACAAACACAAGCACATTGCCAATAAAAACATTGCAAGGTGAAATAAATATATCGTACGTTAAATTTCATTTTATCATAAAAACAAACACATAACAACATTGTAGGGTGAAATAAATCTAGCATGTGTTAGAATTACGTTTAGCAAAAATACAAACATGTTTCCAACGACAATATTGCAAAGAAAATTTAATGTAGCAGATGCTAGATTTGTTTCTAGTACAGACACAAGAACATTTCCAATAACAACATTTGCAGGGGAAAGAAATTTAAGCATAAGATAAACCAAAAAAAAAAAAAAAATAAAAAAAAAAAAAAAAAACTTGTATCAACAATGGTAGGTGAAAGAAATCTAACATGTGCTAGATTTACTTATATCACAAACACAAATATGTTGTCAACAACAACATTACAGCAGGGTAAAAGAAAATCTAGCACATGCTATATTTCTTTCTAGCACAAACATAAGTAAATAGCATTATTGTATGGCTAAAAAAACCTAATACATGTTGGATTTACTTCTAGAGCAAACACGAGCATATTACCAATAACATCATTATAAGGAAAAAGGAATCTAGCACCCACAAGATTTTCTTCTAGCACAAACAAAAACACATTGCGAATAATAACATTGTAAGGTGAAAGAAATCTAATGTGTGTTATATTTCATTCTATCATAAACACAAGCACATAACAACATTGCAAGGTGTCAGAAATCTAGTATGTGCTAAATATACATCTATCACAAACACAAGTATATTGTCAACAACAACACTGCAAGAAACCTAGTGCATGATAAATTTCCTTCTAGCATAGACAGAAATACATTGCAAAATAAAAACAATGCAAGGCATTTGATTTCCTTCTAACACAAATAATTATATTTTCAAAATTAATATTGCATTGTGAAAAAAATATAACGTGTACTAGATTTCCTTCTAGTACAAATTCACAAACATATTGCCAACAACAACATTAATAGACAAAACAAATCTAACACATGCTAGATTTACTCCTATCAAAAACACAAGCACGTTGCAAATAGAAACATTACAAGGTGAAAGAAATATAATGCATAGTATATTTCCTTCTAATGCAAACATAATCACATAACAACATTGTAGGGTGAGAAAAATTTAGTCTGCGTTATATTTACTTCTAAAACAAACATATAAATATTTCCAATGATAACATTACATGACAAAACAAATCTAGCACAAGCTAGATTTCCTTTTAGCCCAAACAAAAACATGTTAGCAATAACAACATTGCAAGGTAAAAGAAAATCTAATGTGTTAGATTTCTTGTTGGCACAAACACAAGCACATAACCATTATAGAGTGAAAAATCTAGCAAATGCTAGATTTATGTCTACCACAAATAAAAGCACATTGAAACAACAACATTGTAGAGTAGAAGAAATCTAGCCTATGCTAAATTTTCTTCCAACACAAACACAAGCACATTTCAATTTGAAAGAAATCTAGTGCATGTTATATTTCCTTCTAGCACAAACACAAGCACATAACAACATTGTAGGACTAAACAAGTCTAGTGCATGCTAGATTCATTTCTATCACAAACACAAGCAAATTGCAAGCTGAAGGAAACAAAACACATGCTAGATTCATTCTAGCACAAGCAACCATATTTCCAACAACATTGCATTGTGAAATAAATCTAGTGCATGCAAAATTTCCTTCTAGCCCAAAGATAAGCACATCACCAATAACAACATTGCAAGGTGAAAGAAATCTAATGTGTTTTAGATTTCCTTCTAGTATAAACACAAGCAAACACAAACATTGTAAGGTGAAAGAATTATAGTGCATGCTAGATTTACTTCTAGCACAAACACAACCATGTTGACAACAACAACATTACAGGGCAAGGAAATCTAGCGCATACTAGATTTCTTTCTAACACAAACACAAGCACATTACAGGATGAACGAAATCTAACCCGTGCTAGATTTCCTTCTAGCACAAACACAAGAACATAACAACATTGTAGGGTTAAAGAAATATAACACACTAAATTTATTCTAGCACAAACTGAAAGATATTGCCAATAACAATATTGCAATAAAAGAAATCTAGCATGTGCTAAATTTCCTTCTAAGACAATCACATGCAAAATTCCAATAACAACATTGCAAGGTCAAAGAATTCTAGCATATTTCCTTCTAGCACAGACAACCAAATTTCCAACCACCACATTGCATTGTGAAATAAATCTAGTGCATGCTAACTTTCCTTCTAGCTCAAACATAAGCACATAAAAGCAATGTAAGGTGAAAAAAATATAACATATGTTATATTTACTTTTAGCAAAAACACAAGCCTATTGCCAACAACAACATTATGAAGCAAAAGAAATCTAACACATGCTAGATTTCATTCTATCATAAACACAAGTGTATTGCTAATAACAACATTGTAAGATGAAAGAAATCTAACGAATGTTAGAATTCCTTTAGCACAAATAAGCACGTAACAACTTTAACCCTTAGTAGCTCCCACACACATACTTTTATTTGCATGTCTCTTTTTTGACACCTAGAACCCCTCAAGTCATGTCATGGACTTTCTTTAGAAGCCGATGCACTTTTATCATAATTATTAAGTTATATGAAACCCGCTTTGTATGCACATGGGGTCTTACCCCCCCATACTCTTTTCATCTTATTTGGTCTACAGTGCTAATGCGTTTATTGGTGTGCATAAACACCAGACTTTTTAGCCTCAAAACATATAAAAGCATATGCCCACCAATACTTTGGTCCCAAAACATATACACATACATGCACTTTGCATTTAACACCCGTTACCTTTCCCATTTATTATAAGCATTGTAAATTAATTTAAATAAAAATGTGTCGAGTTTAGGGACACATCCCAGAGTTAAGGAGGGAGGGAATTGTCTAGGATATTGATTGTTTGATAGCATCCATGGAGGCTGACAAGTGTGCACAAGGGACATGTTGTAAAAATATCAGCTAAGGATGAGGGCAAGAGTATGCCTTTGAGTAACTGAACATGGGACAACAAGACCAATGGAAAGTTGGCCACGTAGCAAGGAACCAATTTGTGACTAGGTGCATATAGGATTGTTGGCCACCTGTGGTAACAATAGAAAATTCTAGGAGACAAGGGGGAACAACACATAATTTGGAGTGTCGAGAGGACACGGGCAAGAGAGGAGCAGCACAGAGGGTGGAGGTAGTGAGCTCCTAAGAGAAATTGAGAATAAATAGCAATGGTAGAGGACACTATGTCGTAAACAAAAGAGGAGATCCTTCGAAGAAGCTTGGGGAAAGTTTGACAGAGGTCTAAATGGTGAACAAACAGCATCGAGAGCCCTTGAAAATGTTGGAGAAAAACTTCTTGTGAAATCTAGAGCATTGAGATTAAGTGATTTCTCTTCGATTGATAATTGCTTGTGAATGTTTTTTACTTCTTAGGTTAGGATCTTCTTTTACTTATGTTATTATAGTGTTATTCATCATCAAACAGTTACCAATGCATAAACCATAAAGAGATAAGAGACACAGAATATAGGCTATCAAACAGGGCCTAAACCTCTCCCACTTCAGAGGAAAATCCAAACGAATTCTTCTTCTTATAGAGACTTCAATAGACGAATACGAAACCTAGACCCTTGACCAAGAGCCCTCTAAGACCAATACACAAAGCTTATGAGCTTGACCCTTTCCGTCCTTGAGTCAATGATGGTCAAATTGCTAATTCTTCCTTCCTTCTCAGCTACTCTTTAGACTTCGATTTTCTGTTGTACTTAGCTTACTTCAGAAACCCTAGCACGTGTGAATCATCAGGATTGTAACATTAATTTCCTTTGCTTTAGGTGGAGGCTACTTGTTTGTCAACTCGGCTTGAGATACACCCTTGCTTCTTCCCTAACTTAACCTTCCAATGGGACTACAATATTTCGGCTTCTTCTGCAACAAGGACAATCCCTTTTCTTCGCATGTGTGAGATCAAAGTGACCCAAAAACATATCCAAATGATGCCAAAGACTTCGCTCTACTTCTCTCCCTTCTTTGCTAATGATTAGGCTTCCTTTTAAGTGAACTTCGCATATCTTTATATCATACCGAATTCTTCACCGAAATTTTGCCTTCTAGAATGAGGCTGAGCTGCCTATTTATAGTTGTTCCCCAGTCAATTAAGCTAACTTGAGAGAGGATGAGCCAATATGTCCTTTTTTGAAGATTATTTATTCCATCTTGTAGCCGACTTGTAGGAGGTGCCTTTGCTTGATCTTGGAGGGCCCTCTTATACATGTAAGGACTCATACAAAAATGTAACATGCCCAAGAAGGGTCCTTCATACATGACATTGACTCAATTTGGCTTCTATGACTAGATAACAATACCTAAAGGTTCACAATGGGAACCTTAACTAAAATAAAATCCCTTGATCATAAAACCCATGATTCAAGTGCTTACATAGATAATTTTATTTTCTTCTTTTCATAAAATCACAATTACACATATCATTATGAAGACCGAACCTAGTTACACTTTTCAACAAAACTAATTGAACATCACACAAGTTGGATTGTCAATAGAATGCAGATAACCTGGGAGGGCATTTGAAAGTTTGGCTAGGGAGAGAAGAAGAGCTCAACCAAGATCTATGTAAACAATTCATGCATCCATAGTGTGAGCGAAGAGTACGAGCTGGAGTGAATAGTGACGAGGAATTCTAGCATTGTTGGAGGGAGCTATGCTATGAGAGTGCATTCCCATAGATTTGCCTTGATGTAGTGGTTGAACGAAGTCAAAAAACACAAAGTAGAAGAAGAAAGGAGTTGAGCACGATAGCTCATAAGAAGCTAATAAATAAGTTGCCTTGTTACACCATTGACATCTTTGAAGGTCCCTGTGCACAATCTGACTTTCGTGTCTCAGCTGATGGGTGGAGGTAGTTGGACATCTGGAACCCCTATTTCAACTGGCGGATCTGGTTTTAATCTTTTGAGCAAATCCCTCACTCATGCTCTGGAATCTGGCTCGAGGGTGATTGGAGTCTTGGATTGCAAGAAAGACCATAGTGTAGCCCAATCTAAGGTTGGGTGGAGAGTTGCAGTCTCGGACTCAGTTGTCGGTCCATACTTCAAGATAAGTATCTATGCCATTTAGCATATGCCATGAAATTTCATGTTATATAACCTATTGTTATGATCACTAAATGCTTGAGCATGGTTTACTCGTGTTGGATTGAATTTAAGCTGATGGTTCATAGACTATTGATAAGCATATGATGGGTTCCATGTATAATGCTGACTTACTAACCTGCCTAGAAATTATGCAACACCCCATCTGGAAGGTTATTAGTGTTACGGTTGGATCACATAAAGCAGACTCATGGTAGTAGAATCATAACATATATATACATTATTAATCTCTGCTCTATAGCAAGGCTGATCATGTACTCATGGGCTTGGAATTCCTTATATATATATATATATATATATATATATATATATATATATATATCCATCCCTGTGCAATAGTTACAACTTACAACCCTGTTAGCTTAAAGTTTGAAATATGCATATGCATTGATATGTGTGCAATTAAGGTGAACAAACTGTACTCCTTTCAATACCAGGGTAGTGACCATAGCCCATAACTTGCAATGACTACCATGCTTAATTAGTTATAGGAAAATATATGTGTTTTTCCAATTAGACCTAGGCACATATGGCATGATGATGAGAGTCATGGGATATTATTCTCTGGCCGCCTTAGTCGCTTTTATGTTAAGTGGTTGGGAGTATTAAGACTCCTACATTCATTATTTAAATCACGTAAATGATACTAGTAGATCTGAGTGAGATTCTGTAAATTAGACCTGTTTATCCAACTAACTGTGCTATTATTTATTCTCGAGCACCTGAGAATGTGCTTTCTAACGGATAGGAATAATACCTTGTGAATTTTTGAAAGGCAGTCTCCCAGACAGGCCTGCTTCTACTTATTTTTTGGAGAACACATGTCATCTGATTGTTCTATACATCAAAACCCAATAGACAAACTCATTCCTATACCTCCTCGGTCTTCTCCATTCCAACTATGCTGAATGGTCCTCAATTCAGAGACAAAGTACCAGTATTCTCTTCATGCAATCTCAAAAAAACTCTGAGGGCCAACCTACCTTCATTGGATGAATGGAAGGTATTAGCACATCTATTTAGTGTGCATCTAGATGTGCATTTGTGGCTTCTTCAGCACAGGTGTACACCACAGTGATGATTCGGTTTTGTGCTTGTGCAGAGGTGAGACATGGCATTTTATGAACAATGCTGCTCAGTGTTCCTGGAACAGAGTTTAGATTTTTATCATCCTTGCTGGCATGTGAAGGTTTGTCAAACCTTGAATATTCTCATCATGTAGATGTATTGATTAAGTTAGTGAAATTGCCACCTCCCCATTGACATCTTTTCATTACCAAATTGCCAAATGCTATAAAAAAGGTTGACCAAGGTTGTAGTGTGTGAACTCCAGTGTTTTTGCTGAGGCAGAAGCCATGCTTCTTTCAAGTCAAATGTCTAGTGCTACAATTCTCAGGGTACTTCAGGACTTGAGCTCTCTTGCTTCCTCACTTAACAAGGCAAAGGATTATTAGTTACTACCTTATAGAGATCATGATGAAAGTGTTATTATAATCAGGAGTCTTAAATTAGCCGCTGAACTTCTATGGTAACAACTGGGTCTCTGTATCAGTAAGATAGAAAAACTGGTCATCTTCATTGTCTATTGTACTTGTGTCTTCTGGTGCTAATGGAGTTTACTCCCTCTACCACCAGGCACACAAAATATCTTGCCATATATTGACGTATTTTTGTAATATGTGAAAAGTTGCAACCTCATCCAATGACACCTACACAGCTAGAATACACCAGTGCTACCTCTAGTGAGATAAAATCAGCTGCAAGTTCATCTGATTCCTTAGTGCTCAAGATCCTGGCCCATTGATTACACATAATCGAAGGGAATATCCTTCACTTTGACAAGTGAAACAACCATTAAAATCAAGGCAGCAATATCAAGATGAGTCCACACATGCTATATTATTAGATTGACATGGTAAACTGATATCTTGTTCCCTGTTCAGATTGCTGGGGCTACCTTTAGATTCTTTCTTTTTTATTGTACAGACTTTAAACTAAACACATACCCAACCCATTTCCTTGTAAGCATTACTAAGCATAGGATGATAACATGGGGCATTTTCCTGGATCGGATTCCAGCTTAGCTATTGCCTCTGCTTTTGGGCATATGGAAAGTTAAGTGCATTCTAGGGGAATTTGATTGCTTGTTTCTTTGTGTCAAGATATCTGCAAATGTCCTTGCTGACACTGTGACATCAATGTAAGAGAAGTCCTTATAATGAAATGGGTATTTATCTCAGGAGTTTATTCTTGCGCATTCTCACACTTTCAAAGCTTGCATATGTGCCAGAAATCATTGACAAGTACCTAGACTTGGAAGAAAACTCAAAGTTGCTATGTAGTGACCTAACCCAATTCCAATTCAAGAGGTACAAAACTTAATCAATAATAGCACTCGAAGGGTTATGCTGCTACTGAGCTCCATTTCATAGAAACAGAGATCTCAACGAGTTAAAACTCAATCCATGGACCATTGAAGAGTTAGATCCAGCATTCAGTATTGCAATGAGAATATATTAAATACACCAATCTTATCTATGCGTTCATAAGCAACATCTGACAAACACCTTTGGCATCTAGCCCTTAGTTTTTACTAGAGATGCCTGAAGCATCATTACATAAAAAGAATGCAATCTTTTGGGAAGTCCATTCAAATGTGGAATCCAAGTTAAGCATTGATATTAGACCTTGCATGCACATTTCATGGATTGTTGTAGTAGTGACATAAAAATGGACTAGGTCAGTTATATCATATATGTCAAAGATAGTCTAACTCGGAGTATGAAACTGCCATCTAATCTAGAAACCTGACTAAATGGTCCAAACTTGAAACTGTGACCCTTCTTTGCAAATTGCATGTGCTACCAATTAACCATACTTAAAAGGCTTTAAATTCAATACTAGAGTAATCTTATGGAGGAGCTGTTGGGTTTGGAAAGTCACCACAGAACAAAGGCCATTAGGTTAATCTCCTGAAACAAGGTGTTAACATAGTCTTCTGAGAGGCACATTTTGCATCAGGAGGTTTGGAAAGTCACCACAGAACAAAGGCCAGTGGGTTAATCTCTTGAAACAAGGTGTTAACATAGTCTTCCGAGAGGCACATTTTGCATCAGGAGAAACCCTAGACTGATCTCTTTTTATGAGGAAGCAAAAACATGACAAATGTTTGGTTAGGTAGGAATACAGCTTGTCAATTTGGTCTAGCTTGAGTGATTAAAAGAGAAGGTTGTTAGGCTCTCTACCATTTCATGGATTGATATAGTGATGAGACAAAAGAGGCTCCCCCTTGAGACTTAACTAGGTCGTTCATAACAGCTGTGGTGTTGGTGCCTTAACTTAGCCAGAAAATGCCAAAACTCTATTGATGCACAAAATTTATTACTGAATCGACCTCAGAATATGCCATAGTCACTGAATATGACATGCATGGCTGTACCAAGGAGGCCCTAAACTTTTGAACAATGGAACCTTACATTGGTATGGTCAACCTACATGGGGAGAAACAAAAGATTTTAATAAGATGCCAGCAAAACCTAGACACTGCTGTGTGAGATTATTGCTTGGTACCTGCAGATTGCACAACGACATCTGTGGT
Organism: Pinus tabuliformis; assembly: GCA_031772625.1. Taxonomy (NCBI): domain Eukaryota; kingdom Viridiplantae; phylum Streptophyta; class Pinopsida; order Pinales; family Pinaceae; genus Pinus; species Pinus tabuliformis. The sequence continues at coordinate 112,984,597 of CM062806.1, forward strand.
TGAGCCAGCAAGAAGTGATCCCTTCAGGTGGATCTTACCAATAAAATATACATAGCGGTCTCCGATCTCCGGGGTCTGTGAACCACATAGACATAAACCAAATGAAAAATAAATAAATTTACAACAACAACAAAAAATCATAGGTCTAACCAGCAAATATATATATATATATACACATGCGTCCCATTTCAATGGTGTACATTCCCAAAACTCATGTCCGTCTGTCCTAGTGTCAGTGTCATGTGTGACTTAGATTGAGCATAAACAAATATATGTGAGAAAGCAAAAGCATTTACTATGGAAGCCAAGTTAAGCATTGATATTAGACCTTGCATGCACATTTCATGGATTGCTGTAGTAGTGACATAAAAATGGACTAGGTCAGTTATATCACATATGTCAAAGATAGTCTAACTCGAAGTATGAAACTGCCATCTAAGCTATAAACCTGACTAAATGGTCCAAACCTGAAACTGTGACCCTTCCTTGCAAATTGCACGTGCTACCAATTAATCATAGTTAAAAGGTTTTAGATTCAATACAAGTAATCTTATGGAGGAGCTGTTGGGTTTGGAAAGTCACCACAGAACAAAGGCCAGTGGGTTAATCTCCTGAAACAAGGTGTTAACATAATCTTCCGAGAGGTAAATTTTGCATCAGGAGAGACCCTAGACTGCCCTCCTTTTATGAGGAAGCAAAAACACGACAAATGTTTGGTTAGGGAGGAATACAGCTTGTCAACTTGGTCTAGCCTGAGTGATTAAAAGAGAAGGTTGTTAGGCTCTCCACCATTTCATGGATTCATATAGTGATGAGACAAAAGAGGCTCCCCCTTGAGACTTGACTAGATCATTCATAACAGCTGTGGTGTTGGTGCCTTAGCTTAGCCAGAAAATGCCAAAACTCTATTGATGTACAAAATTTATTACTGAATCGACCTCAGAGTATGCCATAGTCACTGAATATGACATGCATGGCTGTACTAAGGAGGCCCTAAACTTTTGAACAATGAAACCTTACATTGGTATGGTCAACCTACATGGGGAGAAACAAAAGATTTTAATAAGATGCCAGCAAAACCTGGACATTGCAGTATGAGATTATTGCTTGGTACCTGCAGATTGCATAACGACCTCTATGGTTGAGCCACCAAGAAGTGATCCCTTCAGGTGTATCTTCCCAATACAAATATTCTGTGGATGTAGCGGTCACCGATCTTTGGGGTCTGTGAACCACATAGACATAAACCAAACGAAAAATAAATAAATAAATAAAAACAAAAAACTTCATAGGTCTAACCAACATATATATATATATATATATATATCCCATTTCAATGGTCTACATGCCCAAAACTCATGTCCGTCTGTTCCAGTGTCAGTGTCATGTGTGACTTAGATTGAGCATAAACAGATACATGTGAGAAAGCAAAAGCACAACTACTAATTGCAGAGGAAATACAGGGGACACAAAAAAAGGTACAGAAAATTATATTTCACTAATTAACTAATTCAATTGAATTACTTCTTGTGCCCCACAATGATTGATTGAGACAGTTAGTATTTGGGAATCTTTCTTATATTATTCCTGTTGGTTCATTTTACTGCATTAGTGATAGTTTATTGGTTGACTAGGGCACAATGATTAGTGTTATTTTCTAAAATTCAGTCATAAGCTGATGTTTTTCAATATTCTGTGTCACCCGATTCACCAAATTGAGATGAATGCTTCTCATGGAGCGTTGGGTCCCACTCTTTAGGTGATAAGAATTTATTTTTATGTAAGCAATTCTCTACTTGTAAGGCTACGTGGGCTAGAAAGATAGCAAGAAAGTTCCATATCATCATATTTGTCATTTACTGGCATTACCTTGACATCTTCTCATCCTTCCTGATAAATATGATGACATCATCTTCCCATCCTTGCTATAAACATCATAATATCATCTTCTTATCCTTTCTGGAATTTACTTTGCCCAACTTGAGGTGTATTTTTTCAATGGCATGGTTTTCTGGTTTATTCCAAAATTTTGGAGACTTTCTTCATCCATTTCAAACAGTTCTAAAATATCCAATTAATTCCTCTTAGTGATATCAAAATCGAAACAATCATTGAACTGACCGACAACAGAAATCAAAACTAAACAAAAAATGAAAACAGAACTGGACCACAAAACCAGTCAACCAAAAAATAGATAAAATATTCAACTTTTGGAAAAATTACAAATTCATGTGCATCCATATGAATCCAAACGATCATACACAAATATGCAAAGTTTCTCATGTATGTAGCAAGCAAGGGTGCATATAACCAAAATAGCGCCAAGTACAATCCATATCTGAAACCAAAATACATCAACAAAGATGTTCTAAAACTCTCCAAATCAGCCCAACAAATTCTTCAAATCAGCTCTCCAAATCAACCCAAGATACTCAACTCAAAATTTCCAAATTTCTGCAATGAATTGTGAGTCAAATGGAGGGTGGGGAGCTCTTTAAATAGCATTAGGGTGGGCCTCTGGTTAGGTTTTCATGTTCAACCTTTATATATTTTATCGATTTTTTTTTAAATATTCAAGTCGTCCCCATCACCAGCTATATGGCTTTGTACAGAATGGAGTTGGGCGGTTCTGTACAGAACCAGTTAGTTTTGACATTTATCACCAATTCCAGTATGGAACCAGCCATTTACAGTGTGGAACATTCAATAGAACCAGTACGGACCCCTAACCGATTGGTTCAGGATGGTTTCACCAAAAATAATCTAGTTCTGATAACATCGATTTCTCTGGCTAATGATTTTGTCTGGCTTCTGTCAGCATAACTTAGAACTTTTCATTTCCAAACTTTCAATACTAGGTCTAAGAATTTAGAAAAAGGCTTTTCTAGTGTTGGTAAGATTGAAATAGTCCATGCATCTAAATCCATGCATGGAGAAATCAAAACTACAGTTTTAAGTTTGTAGTACATTTCAACCAGCAATTCATGTCGCAAGGGTGTTGTTATAGGTTTCAAGATTTCAAAAAGGATAAAAGTTATGTTACATAATCATAGCTTTGGTTTAGAACACCTAAAACAATCACAGATTGTTTTATGACAGTTTTGCGGCATTTATATTTCTGGATTTACGGATTGAAAGAGTCCAGGACCTATATAAAGCACTAAAACGATGAATCTCACAAGATTAGTTGAACTAATGAGACCTACTAGGTCAAATTCTTAGCAAATAATTCATCTTAAAGATATCAATCAATGACTCATTTATTGCTAAAACACAGTTCAACAAAATGACCATAAAAAAATTTATGGCTTCAACTCCTAAAGTTTTATACACCTTTTGATTTTACTTCAAATATGTGAAGCATGTTGGCAATTTATGGCATGGAAACAATGTTCCATGATTTCAATTCCAAGAGATGCATTTCTTGAACAAATTCTAGATCTCTTATTTTGCATTTATTAAAATAGCTCTCTCGAATAATTGTTCGGGTTCCTCTCCTTTCCTGACATAAAACTTTGACAAATAACCCAATAAAAAGCAAACAAGAATAAAGCCAAACCATAATGGATAAATTATTTCTCCAAGCATTTTGTATACCATGCAAACAGTAACAAATAACTGACATGTTAGGCGGCTACAATATGTTTCACATTGGGGCTTTCATTAACACTTCAAACACATGTAATGCTGCAATACAGTACTCTCAGAAAAACTCAGTACAATCCTACTCCACAAATCACCCAATATATTGGCTCTTACACGCTTAGGATATGATGCAATGACTGTCCTGTCACCTGGATGGCACATGCGAGCTTTGATTTCCCTAACTTCATGCCATGGGGAGTCTGTGAGCCCATAATGGCTAAATCAAACCTTGAATCCAACATTTCTATTGACAATTCTGCTCTGGTTACTGTTGATTCCAGTGTTGATGCAACTGTGTCTGGACAGAAATTCCTGAATGGTCAAAATGCCCTAGGAAGTTCATTTTGGAAGTCTTCCACAATGAAATGGATCTTTTCTTGATGGAACTCCAATAGTCATTTAGCTTTCTGAATACAATTTTGTGTGTGCTGATTATCAGCAACAAGCATTGCTTGGCCATTTCATGGACCACATTCCTTTGTGGATGATCATCAAGGTATGGATGCAGGAGGTAGGGGAGTCTCAGATGGCTTTGGAAAACTACCCATAGCTTGACCATGGGCTTCCTTTTTGTTTTATTCTTTGAATAAAGTTGTTTTTGATGAAAGTGTTTCCAGCAATCCTCGGTACATATAAACACCTTAGTTGTCTTCTCCTGGTGGTATGAGAAACTCTCGGTGAAGAGAAACACACAGTTATGTCTTTTCCTGGTGTTTGCATCAAGTTCCCTGGGATAGCCATGCAATATTGGCCTTTCCACAAACATATTTCTTATTCTCTCACTCACTTTAACTATCACAGGCCTGAGAAACTTTACAACCCTCAGGGGCCAGAAAAGCATGCCTGAAGTTTAACTTGTCCAAAGACCTTAAAGAATAAGTTCTGATTGGGGTTGGCAAGAAGATGTTTATATAACTTGTGAGGTACCTCTCTCCTTAGAGCCTATGGGAGGGAAAATTGCTTCCATCCAAATAAAATGTAAATGTTATCAAAGAATAAGGGAATCTATAAGACAATGCCTCCAGAATATCCTTTTCAATGAAGCACTTCAAGTCAGGGTGGCCACACTCAATGGTCATTTGAATATTGTCAAGATTCAAAGTGCCAAAGGGGCACAATTCCAGGGCCATCATCCAATGGCTTAAAACAGGCGATAGGCCTACAAAAGGATTTTTAATTTTTTAGGGGCCCTATAATCAAAAGAAGGCTTGAAGAGAATCTCCACTACGAAATCAACCAAGGGTAGGCTTACTTAAAAGATGAAATTGAGAAACAATATACTTCTCAGTTCTCCCTACAAAAGATTTTTCAATTGCAAATACTAAATGAGGAACGTCCATGCAACCTTGTCTTGGAGTTGTGTCACAAACTTTATGAAGCGCAAAGAATACTGTGTGACTAGTCTTTGACTTTGGGTAAGCTAGCTGCTACCCTCTCAAACATGAACAATGATGATGGTAAGCCCTAGGATTAGACAGATTCCAATGTGAATTCTATAATGCTACTTAGTACTTTGTCAATCCAGACATTTTGCAGAGGTTTACAAAGAATCCATCACACAGAAATCATTGAGAACCAACTTAAACAAAGGCATTATCAAGTTTATACCCAATGTTAAAGATTCCAAAGTGAATATGAGCTGGAAGCCTATCACTCCGTTGAATGTCTCATGTAATAGTCTTACCAAAGCTCAACACTCATAATCAAGCATATTCTCATGATTATTATCAAACCTGAGCAGACTTGTTTCACCAAAGGGCAATTTATCATCGAAAATATTATTGCAGGCTGTGAGGGCATGGAGTGGCCCAGTCATTATGGCCATAACATCTTATTCATCAAAAAAACCAGCTTCGAAAAAAAACTTACAAGATAGTAGGGTATCCCTTTATTCTACCTCTTGCATTTGAGCCAACTTCTCTAAAGGCTACTAAAATATTATTCACCAAGACCTAACTTTGTCTCTCTTAATGGGTGTAAAATTAAACCAGAGTTAATCCTTCTTTGATCAATTTGCCAAACAGAGGCCAGTTTCTTTCTGATAGCTCATAGGGTCAAGGAAGGTCTCATTAAAGCGGATTCATCTGCACAAACCATACCCAATGATGCTTGTGAATGTGCTAAAACTCAATGTTCTGGAACAGAAGTCAATTAATAATGTGCTATGGATTACTTAGGCATTTTCTGCAAGGCCCTAAGCTCTAAACATTCAGTGAGCTAAAACCTATTGCTACAGGTAGAGCTCACAGGACATGCCAGATTGACTTAAAGGTAGAGCTCACAGAAGATGCCAGATTGACTTAAATTAGAAGGGCGGGCTTGTGTCAAGTCAAGCCAGAAATTCAAATTCCTAGGTATTTCTTTCTCTTTTCAAGCAACATTTGAGGAACAATGGGACATGCTTATCCAAATACGGGAAAAGAATTTTGGTAAATGGATTTATAAGCCCAAGACTTTAGCAGCATGATTTCAAATCTGCGCTAGCGTTGGCTCCCATGCATGTTATTATTTATTGTATGTGCCCTAGGTTGCGTCTTTGCACCAACTTTGATGGGGGGATGGTCTTCAACTTTTCATAGATTCAGGAACCTTTAATACACATGGAAGGAATGGAGTGGCTTGGGTATCCGCAGAACTCACACTCCAACCCATCCCTCTATGCTAAGTGGATTGGTTGTGCTCTGGAAGGAAATTGCATTCACATAGTAAAAATTTCTACTGGGGACTGAACCTTCAATCATTTATCAATAAGCATTACCCCAGACAATTTTAAGATTAAATGTACCTTTCTGGCCCATAGTATATGGAAAGCTTGGAAGGTTATAAAGCCAAAACCTCCATAATATCCACCTTGGCATCCCCACAATAAATAACTTTTGATAAAAACATATATTCTGGTTGTACCAATTCCCCAACTCGGCTTGGCAATAGGTATTGACCTGCTGTAGTCACTTACTTCACATTTCGATCCCGTAAAAGCAATCCCTTCCTTGGAGATTAATTACCATAAACTGTGGACTTCCACTCAACTTGGCAGCTTATGTGAACTGAAAACTTTTTATTCATTTAGAAAAACAAATAATAATATATTGTTCAATCAAACTCTGGTCATTAGTGAATTTTGTTGGGTTGCATATCATTGTCTATACCTAGAATCACCATAGGTGGCCTCATCCTCTAGACCAGCCTCCAAATGATAAGCTAAACAAAGTTCCATCGATAATTTCGAAGGGTGAGAAGCAACAAGAAAATAATCACTGAGAAGTTAGTGCCCCAAAGACTGAGCCAAGAAACAATCCATCAAGAAGCCACCAACATAATGACAAAAGGATGAAATGCCCACATTGGGATCTGATACAAACTGTTATGATGTACTAATGATCAGGGCCTTTAATTTTGGACTTTCCTTGATTTTGGTTTTGGTATGTCATATGGCACTTTACTAGCTAGGTGTATTAAGGTCAAGGTTTGAGATGTTATATGGTTTTCTTCCAAACCAGTTTTGTAGCCCTTAGTAGCACCATTTTTCGGTTGAAACGAACCATGTATGTATTGTCATCATTAATAATAAAAAGAAGTATTACCCACCAAAAACAAAAACAAAAAAAAGAGGTCTCAAGCTTCCATTACTAAACTTGAACTCAACCTTTTACCAAATAAACACACGTCTTCAATAACACATAGAATAATTAACAGTTCCAAAAGGGTTCATTCGCTTGGGGAGAAAACAAATCAAATAAAACAAAAACAAAAAGAGGTCTCAAGCTTCCATTCCTAAACCTGAACTCAACTTTTTACCAACTAAACACAAGTCTTCAATAACACACAGAATAATTAACAGGTCCAAAAGGGTTCCTTCGCTTGCGGAGAAAACAAAAACAAAAAGAGGTCTCAAGCTTCCATTCCTAAACTTGAACTCAACTTTTTACCAAATAAACACAAGTCTTCAATAACACATAGAATAATTAACAGGTCCAAAAAGGTTCCTTCGCTTGGGGAGAAAACAACCAAATAAAAAAAATATCACCAAAAACTCGCTCGAACTCAGGTAAAAGTCAAAGAATCCATATAACTCCCAAAATTTTTGGAGCTCAACAAAAATTTGGTTGCAAATAAAAAATGCTACAGAAGCAATAAGTTCCAATTGACTCAAGAGGCACTCAAAACAAGACATTTTCACACAAAACGTGAGTATTGGAAAATAAATTTCGTCAATTTTTGCGGAAGTTGCACTGGGAAAGCAGTAGCCTCAGTCAATCCCTACTACTACACAAATAATTGTCATGATTTTTAGTTTTTAACGCAATCAAATCCAGTTAATTTATTTATTTTATCTTTCCATGCCAAAAATTCGCTCCACGACCCATTTCATTTTGGAATGTGATGCTTTCAGAAACATCAGGGACAATTATGGCAATATGTTTGCATCGGTCCCTTGGCATTGTCTTTTTAGCGAGGTGACTGTTAGAAGGTTGGGTCAGTTCATCGTCAATTTGAATAAGAAAATGGTTGAAATACAAAAATCGAAAAGCATGGAGGTTGGTGATCCCATAGACTATTTTTAGTCTCATGGACATTAAAATATCATTCATTCATTCATTAAAACAATGAACCGTAATCAAATAAATTTAAAAATAACTCCATGACCATCCCCAACCAGAAAAAAAGATCCATCATATGGACCCAGTAATTAATGAAAATGACATCGTATCTCAGTCGCAGGCCTCAAAATTATATATTGACAGACATCATATACCATCAACATTATCATTGGTTTTTTATGTCACTATATTTTCCATCGCATCACCACTTGACATTGCGTGTCGTGCAATCGTTGTCGAAACATTATCTATAAACCGAAGGGAATATCATTTTCTGTGGGTCGTTTGGTGGAGAAGTAATCATCAATTCAGCGGTTCTACCACAGACTTTACTAGTGGATTTCCGAACCTGCAAACTCTTTTATTTGTTTACCAAGATGGTCGGAGGAAGATGCCACAGCAGCAGGCAGAAAGGATTTTCCCCATTAGAAAATAGTGAAGTTGCAACTAGTTGCTCTTCCTGGGATGAAGATAAAAATGAAAAAATATCCTAATCAGTCAAAGAATTTAAATTATTTGAGTTGCAACAACTGGTGAATGAAGCTGTCTAGTAGCACCCAGATTTAATTCAGAAGCTCAAGGTAACAGGGGATTGTCACGAACAACAAAATGAAGTAATGCAAAAGAAGGTAGATAGTGTGAGTTGTTTGCCTGAAATACAAAGTTCGGGAGTTTTGTTCCTATCATGTCCCTTCCCAAAAGAATTTGTAATAGGTTTTGTCTCTCCACAATTTTGTACAAATTTTGTTAAGGAAAAGGACCGAAGCAATGTGTACTTAGGAACTTAGGAGAAATGAAGGCCAGATTAATTTGCTAGTGGAAGGTGGGGGCCACCCACGTGGGAAAATGCATTGGGCAATTCGAATTGCCTTGGAGGAAAATCATATGGCTTTCGGAGGGGCCCACATGGGGAAAAGGGAGGCCCACGAAGTCATTAGAAGGAAGAGTTCCTCACTTGGGGATTCATTCATTCTTGCATATCGAAAATCACTTGAATATTTGCTCGAGCTGCTTAGCTGAGTCAACTGGTTGCTTAGCCACGAATCTCTCAAGCGGGAGATTCAACATTACCTTTGGGGGACTATGAGTGCCACCCTAGGAAGGCATTTTCAGAGCACCAGGGAGGATTCATAGCCAACACATTCATCCACAAACCAACAGTGCATATTTCAGGGCCAGCAGAGAAGGGAACACGCAGTTGGGGACAAAGCTTTATTGGGTCAGCACTTGCCGGAGGAATCTGAAGAGTTGAAGGACTTTAGGAGGTCAGCACTTGGGAGGAGTTTTGGAGCATGTGGGTGCAACAATTGGGCAGTTCAAAACTCATCCTTGGAGGACAACACAGAGGGAGACACTGAGCAACACGTGGGTCTTGAGGGAGAGAGCCATAGCACAATAATTACAGTTGGAAAGGAAGGAAATTCATAAAGGGTCTCATTTCGGTGATTTGGGGCAGTTTTGGAGAGCTTTCCTAGCTTCATTCAGACAGGCCGAGTTTGTCAGCTTCAGCAGAGGACAGACTCCTTGGGGGTCGAATTTCAGAAGTTTGAACTAGGCCAAACCCTTCCTGGGTTTTGGTGGGTTTTTGCTGAGGATATGGGAGCTGAAGTTTTATAATTTTCTGAGCACGGGAAGCAATGATTCCAGCGTTTTTGTTCCAGTAGACAGCGTAGATCAGTTCTAGAGCAGCAGTTGGGCAGCTCTCAGATTAGCATTTGCTCACCTGGGTTTTGGCACGCTTGTCCTTGGAGACAAGCCCAAGCCTAGGGGCACCATTCCATTCACTGTTGTATTTGCCCTTGATGATTTAATAACATGGCTCAGCAGTTCTCTATTTCCAGCGTTTTCATGGGTGTATGATGTTTATTTCACATTTCTGATTGCTAGATTGTCTGTTTGCTTTGTTATCACTTAATTTCCTAGTTAGAAACATTACAGTTCCGGATCACTCCTTCCTCGAGAATTCGACCAGAGGCAATGTTGTACTAGCAGTAGATCCAATCCAATATCCTATAGTAGATCCTCAGGATGTAGAGGCAAAGTTCGATGAAAGAAATGGGAAAAAGGTAAATAAAATATCTTGATCCTGGGATCAAATCTCTCTTCCAAGATCTCTCCTTCAAATTGGGCTTTGAACAGTGGCCCTTTACGTGCTCCGTTCTCCATTCGTCTTAAAACTCTCTCTACAGGGAAAACGCTCATTATAGAGAATGCCATTCCAGAGAATAGGTAGCCAAATGGTACATACAATACCAATGCCAACTTTCATTGAAAGCAAGGCATGTAATCTAGATGCAGAAATTCAAACGATCCATAGGATATCTACAATGATAATGCGACCTTTCTGTTTGTTGGAGTTGAAAGTTTGAATCCAAACAACAGAACTTGTTAAAGAGTTTTTTGTAAATCTGAGTGATTGTAGGAAGGCCAGATGCGTAAGCTAAGTCATCTGTTTTGGTCTCCAGTGTTTAATGAAATAGGGGACCTGGTTATGGAAGACTATTATATTTATGCACTATGTGCATCACCTTCATGGTGATTTTCATTTTAATTGAACAAATAGAGAGGGAATACTTTAAAACGACAACCAAAAAAACAACAAAATCTGCAAAAAAATGCAATCTGAATAATGCGGCAACAAAGTTCATTCAACGCAGCAACAACTTAAAATTAACGGATATCGAATTCAAAAAGGTATGTAACTCCATATTGAACCCTAACAAATGTGGATGGGCTCGAAAGTTTTCTCACCTTGAGAAACTGCCGCTGGCTGGGGGCTTAGGTGATGAAAATTATGTTAACCAGTTTCTACCCTATGGTCGACGATGTGCTTCCCATACTTGAGGACTTCTGCCCCGTGCACCGATTGCCAGGTCCATGAAATTCCACTGACGAATGCATCTGGGCATTATGATTATTATTAATGTGATAAGTGTTATTACTACCAGCCCCGGCTGCTACTGCCCTCCTCCCATAGGACCATGTTTCGCTGGATACCTCAAACTATACGAGGCCTCGAGCTTAGCCGCTGGGAACTGCGGCTTATTATTAAACCTACTAATTTGTTGGTCTCTGTGTAACCTCTCCAACTTTAAAAGCATGGTAAAACCTCAGTATTAGAGGAAAATATACCTTGTAGAAAACCTGACGCCAAGGGTTTAACGGTGAAACTGTGGCCAAATCCTGCAAAATGAAAATCCACAGACAGCGGAGGAGAAGGCAAGCTCAATGCTGTGAATGGATCCGAATCGCTTGAACAAATTCCCACAGCAATGAAGCTCCGAAGTTCCTGAATGAAAGTCGAGTAATGATTCCAGAGGTCCATGAGTGAGTTTAGTTAGTTTGAATTACCACAGCAATGAAGCTGAAAGTCGAGTAATGATTCGAGAGGCCCATGCGTTTGTTTAGTTAGTTTGCTTAACTTTTTGCAATTTTAACTGATTGAAAATATTTTAACAACGGAATTAATAATCTCTTTGTTCAAATTTCATGTGAATAATTAATTTAAATTTTTTTATGGGTATTTTAATATTATTGAAAATCTCTCCATCACTTTTTAGATGATTATGGTGATATTTCTCCTGGTTTAATTCATTTAAGGTTTTTTTTAAAGAGTGTTGTTCAATTCACTTGAAGGTTTTTTTTTTAAAGTGTTGTTGATGACTTAGGTTTATATGAGAAGCGATTTTGATGTTTTACGAGAATCACATTTTTGTAGTTGTTTTGAGTTTGAATCATGTCAAGGGAAAGGGGTAAGTGCATGGTCATGGCTTGAATCACAACGGCTTCCCAGATGACCATAAGTAGAAAGCCAAGAAGGAGAAGACATTGGAACCTGTGGCACCACAATCAGTGGTGGCTTGAATCACAAGGGTTCCCCAGACGACCATAAGTAGGACGTCAAGAAGGAGAAGACACTGGAACCCGCAGCACCACAATCTCATGTGGGCTGCGCCGAGGAAATCGAGAGGAGCTTAGAGGTTTCCAGTTTTTAAAGCATTGGTGTGGTATCACCACCTCTGGTTAGATTGTTGGTAGTGGCACCAAGGTTTATCAATATCGTGCAGTGGAATATGGGCGTTGGTGGCCATTGTCTTTTAAGGCCTAAAACGACAGTTCATCAAACAATTTTTTGAAAGATCATTGGTCTCGACCATGGCCCAAGGCGTTGGATTGAGTTGGTCGCTCGAGGTATGGGAGCTACTACAATGTAGTTGTCCAATTTGCCCAGTTTCTTCCCAAATCTACAAGTTCTTTGGTTGATCACACAGTGTTTGAAGAAACACCTAAATGAGCTAAGTGGGGCAGCACTTGGGCCATTTGGGACATGTTTATCAAAATGTTTCACCATGATGAAGAGGGTAGGCATGAATTTGTCCCTCACTTCCCACAGAAAAAACTAGTAAAGAATGGATTTTCAAATTCATAACCACCCCTTTTCATAATTTTTGTAAAACCTCTCTCACAAGGGACTATCTGTCACTCCACATCCTTCTTGGGACTGTCACTCCACATCGCCCCACCTCCTATCTGGAGGTATGGATGCATGTGATCCCTCTGCCCACTTGGCTCGAAATTTCCACCTACTGGAGGTCTCTGCATGAGTGGATGCCTCCACTCGGTCTCCTCTCGGCTTCTCCAGTTGTGGCTGCTCCACAACCTCCTGAAGCTGCTTCACCAATTGTGGCTCCTCCACAATTGTCTGAGACTTCTTTTGGCGCTGCATGTTGAGAGGTAATGTACTCTCCCTTCAACCACAAAGTCTCCAACAGTTGCCTTGCTCCTCAAGGCTTTGCATGCATCTTGAACCTCAAGAGCATACAGGTTCTTGACTCGTGAACCGATCTGCTTCACCTATCTCGTGGTGATGTGTCTAAGGAAAACCTTTCCCTTACTGTAGACTACATCATAGCCTTTGTCTTCCAGCATCACGATCGATACCAAGTTTTTCTTCAGTCCTAGCACATACTGTTGGCATTATGACATAGGCTTGGCATTATGGCACAGGTATTGTCCTTGATGGCAACTCACTCAGCAAATCATTCAGATGACAGTTCAGGCTCACAGGCTTTCAGAATAAAGGAAAAGAAGGTATACGCAGGTTCTCGTTGACCAAGCCGCGTATACACGCGGGATTGCCGATCAAAAGGCGCGTATGCATATGCACGTGCTTTCATGCAAGGAAAAGCGCGTACATGTGGGAAAACTTGTTTTTGGTCCTTGGTATTTGGACCTATGGTTTATGGTATCTCGTCCGAAGTGTTGAACCCGGGTATTTGGACCCAGGTATTGGTTCTAAGTGGTTTTGGACCATGGTATTGAGTAAGGCCTAAGACTATAAAAGGGGAAGGAGATCATTAGGCAAAGGCACTTAAGGATTGAATATCTTATGAAGAGCAAGATCTAGAATACTGGTCATTGGATTATGGTGCATAGTTGGATCTGAATCAAGGAGGAACCTGAGCGCTAGAAGAAGGATAAGTTCTATTGATGGGTCAAGATCTTAAGGCTTGAAGAGAAGTATCTTTGTGTGATTTTGATCTGTTATATTTGGCGCATGACTTGATCTATAAATCTGATGATTTGGGTATAACTGATGTCTGAATAGTTGAAAAGGGTAAATTATCTTTTATAGATCTGTACGCAGGTTCAGCATAGCAAAGGCGCATATACACGCTGGTTCGGTAATTCAAAACAGCGTATACACAGGTTTGCCTTAATATAACAGCGTATGCACGCAGGTTCTACATATTGAAGTAGCGTACGTCTCATAAAATATGTTTTAGCTACTTCTGGGTTCAGGATTGGTTTCTGGTTACTGTTACTGTATTTTGGCTACATCATTCAGAGAAGTGATTGTTTGATTCAGTTTTTGGTTAGTGCAAAGGAGATTGGTTGATGCAGATATATTTGATGTTTGATTGATGTTATTGATGGATCCAGTCTGTAAATTTATGAAACGTGGTCCCTGGAAGAAAAGAGAAGGTTGTAGCCTTCTGTAGGTCAGCACCTATGTACTAGTACATCAGCTAATACAAGAGCTAAGGGGGTTGTAGCTCCCTTCCAGGAGAAGCTGGAAAATGAGAGAAGGTTGTAGCCTTATGCAGGTAGAAGCCTGCGTACTGGTATAAGACTGCACCAATATAGAAATATTGTAAAAAGAAGTTTCTTATTAAAAGAAGATAGAGACGAATTGCAGCAGGTGGTTTTCACCCACATTGGGTTTCCACCTTATATCTTGTGTTCATGTGTGTGATTGCTTGTACTGTTTACTGCACTTGATTACTGTTTTATGGTTCTAATACACAGATTAAGTTCAGCTAACTAAAATTAGAAGTCTGCAAGATATACGCGGTTTTCTCTAAACACAGTTGCGTATATACACAGGGTTAATTAACAGAAGTAGCATATATCAATTTGTTTATGGAAATGAAAAATTGTTAAATTGCTAACACTGATTCACCCCCCCTCTCAGTATTATTTCCAATAATTGGTATCAGAGCAGGTCCTTCAGAAGAAGTTTGATCGCTTGAAGGAAGATCTATCATCATGAGCAACTACGAAAAAGAGGCATCCATCAGGCCACCAATCTTTGATGGAAGCAACTTCGTCTATTGGAAGGTAAGAACCACAACCTATCTTCAATCTCTTAGTGCAGAAGTTTGGGATATCGTGGAAGGAGGATACACATTTCCATCAGCAACTCCTACAGACATGGTTGGTAAAAAGCAGTATGAAACAAATGCAAAGACTGTTAATACTCTATTGGGGAGTCTATCTCAATCAGAATTCGTCAAGGTTATGCAGCTCAAAACCGCCAAAGAAATATGGGACAAGATCATTCTAAGCTATGAAGGAGACGATCAGGTAAAACGTGCAAAGCTGGAAATGTTATGTATGTTGATGGCTTAAAGCATAATCTATTGAGTGTTAGTCAAATGTGTGATCAAGGAAATGAGGTAGTATTTCGATCAAATGGATGTATTGTTCGTGAGCTTGATACAGGAGAAACAGTGATCAAAGGCATAAGAACTCCAAATAATTTATACATACTCAAGGGAGGATAGCAACAATGTTATCTAAGCAAAAATGATGAACACTGGCTATGGCACAGAAGATTGGGGCATCTAAGCTTCCCTCAGCCTCTGCAATTCCAAGATACTAGTTTCATTATCTAGCGGGACTGGAGTGAGTTGATCCCCCCTTAGAGGGCCTTGTTATGGTGTTTCTCCCGATAGACATTTCAATGGTGGATTGGCTACCTTGCATTTTTTGCCTCTCCGCCTCTTCTTCCCTAGCTTCCTTATGAGATTTCCTTCCAACTCTTTTAGAGGTTTTCTCGAATGTCTCGTCTTCCGATGACCCAGAGGTTTTCGGGGGTTTTTTCCTTGTCATTTCTGCATATGTGGGTGAGGAGGAGGTTCCTATTGGGGAGTCAAGTTGGGTTACATCCATGTTCTTCTTTTCTGCTTCGAGTGAGGGAACTTGTCGTTCAATCTCCTCTATCTCTATTTCTGGAATTTCGATTGAAGCGCTGAGGGTTTCGAATGGGTTTATTGTGGCCATTGTCTTTGGCTATTCTCCTCTTCCTTCCATTTGAACCATTCTTGTTAAGGGTGTTCCAGACTCCATCGGTACCTCTTTCCCTTTATTCCTGTTACTCACCTTGGCCTGGACTGCTTTCTGCACCTGGATCCATTTCTCTCCTTTCGACTTCTCTAGATCTTCCTCCTTTTTTTTGCAGTACCTTGCGAAGTGCCCATATTCATGGCAATTTTTGCATTTGAATGGCAGTTGCTCGTAGTCTAACTCTTGGATATAAGACCAGTTTGCTATTGTTAACTTTATGGCTTCAGGTAACCCTATTTCCAAGTCGACTTTGACACATATTCTTGCACATGAATACTGATCCCTTCTCTCTGCTCTGTCTATGTATTTTCCCAGGGTGTTACCAATCATTTCTAGTGACTTCGGGTTCCAGCAATGCAGTGGAAGATGAGGGAGGCGCACCCACACTGGAACTACTCATGGCACATCTTGTGTCGAATCGAAATCTGGTGACCATGAGTTTAGATACAGACCCTGAGGTCCCATGAAATATGGTCCATTCCTAAAGATGAGATTTTTGTCTTCTACTGAATAAAAAACAAAGACAAAAAAGCCCTTACCAACCAGGAAGCTTCTGATGCCTTCCTTTACTAGTGGTCGCCAGTTCCTTTGTACCCACGCCTCGACAGCCTTGGGGGAAGGCCATAGCCCTGTAAATTGGCCGATGAGCCCTCTTTCAGCTAAGTTCAAAGCAGATCTGCAAGAATCTTCAATGGGTAGGGCGACTGGGAATGTTGTCCAGTTTCTTTACAAACTTGCACTGAGTTTCCCTTGTTGGGCGTTTACTATTGTCGCCGATTAGCTTCCTGAACGCAAGGATCTCTGGTGGAGGAGGGGCCTGAGGGCCCCCTGGGGCCATGGCGATGGAGGGAGTATTCAGGTCGCACCAGGGGCTGCTGCTGCGCGCGTGAAAGAGGTTTTTTTTTAAGAAGTCTGCAATCATAATAATCGAAATTGATCGATTTCGTAGTTGTTGGGTTCTGGTTTCCATAATTACTTTGTTAGGTTCCTATACCACTAGGAGTCATAATTTTATGAGTTAGGTTTTAATTACAATCTTTTTTATGTAATAAATTCATTTTCATTTCTCAATGAATAACCATTAGAGCTCTTAGATCCTTAAAAAATACAACCTTTCAAACCCATTTCCTTTTTATCTTTCCTAAAAAACAATCCTTGATTAAATGACAATGAGCTTGAAAATAAAAAAATAAGAAACTAGAGTAAAAAAGAAAAACACATAATTTTACATTCTGTCGCACCTTCCTTGTGTGACCATAATATCTCCACAATTTGAGTAAAAGAAAGATAAAATCTATTTATGCAAAATAGAGAGTATAATGATGTTATATACCTAGGGGGGATACCTCCCTTGGTACCCCATATTATCCCCCCTAGGTATATAACAATATGCCCAGTAATCCCCTCAGCTCTGTCACATTACTTGGTGTGGGCCAATCAAGGATGGCGAGAATCTTCTCCTGGTGGACTCTAACTCCGTCCTCTCATATCACATACCCTAGGTACAACATCTCGATTAGCCCAAATTCGCACTTGGATGTCTTGGCATAAAATTGTTGCTCCTCCAAGATGCTTAAGACCTATTCCAAGTGTTGTAGGTGCTCCTCCCATGTCCTGTTGTAGATAAGCATGTCATTGAAGAACACCAAAACAAAACTGCACAAGTTCTTGCAGAACACATGGTTCATGCAATACTAAAATGTGGTTGCGGAGTTGGTGAGTTTGAAGGGCATCACCAGGAATTCAAAGTGCCTCTTGTGGCACCTGAATGCTATCTTCAGAATGTCCTGCTAACACACCCGAATTTGATGGTACCTTGCACGCAAGTCTACCTTAGAGAAGTACTTGGCTCCTCTAAGCTCATACATCAGTTGATCTATACGGGGCATGGGGTACTGGTTCTTCAAAGTCTTCTATTCAGTGCCTAGTAGTTGATGCACATGCGAAGGGTCCCATCCTTTTTCTTTCCTAGCACCGCCGATGAAGCAAAAGGGCTAGTACTAGGCCTGATATGCCCCAACACCAATAGCTTCTAGATGGACCTCTCAATCTCGTCCTTGTAGGCCTCAAGGCGTTGATACAGAGTAGTGATAATTGCATGTACACCCTCTCACAACTCAATGGTGTGCTCAAACCCTCGATTAGGAGGCCTTCCTGGAGGGATCTCCCAAAAAATTGTTTGATGTCTCCCCAACAACACAAAGATGTCTGGATGAACCAGTCATGCCTAAGTTCCTGTCTCTGAAATCATGAGCACCACCGCTCGCTCTATACCACCACGCCACATGTCTGCTTCCATCCGATGGACGTATATTGACTATGGTGGGTAGGAGTGCATACCCCTCAACACTACCAACTTCCCATCTGGGTCCATGAACTCCATCTCCAGTTTCCTCCAATTGGTAGTGACCCACCCCAATGAATACAACCATTGGACACCCATCACCACATTAGTGTTTGGAACATCAACCACAAAGAAATGGTCAGTCATGGAATAGTTCCCCATAATCAAAGTTAGACTAGGGACATATCTCGTGCACCGCATAGTTCGGTCTCCTGGTACCAATATCAAAGACCCCTCAAATGTCTCCGTATGTATGCCTCTCTACTCCACCATCTAGGAATCAATAAAGTTATGGGTAGCCCCACTATCCACTAATACTGACACACACTACCCCTGCACTGTGCCCCTGATCCGTAGTGTCAAGTACTTTGGAAGTTCCTGAAGTGAAGCAAGAACTACCCTGGTGGGAACAATTAGCCCTCCTCACCGAGGTGGTGGTGGTGGCGGTGGTCCTCCTCCTACAAACTATGGTCCTCTGTCGCCACTGTCTATCTCCTGCTCAGCCTCATCCTCCTGCTCGCTATCTGAGTACACCTCGATGTAATGGGCCTTGCCCTTGGTGCACTTGTGCCCTGGTGCCCACGAATCTTGGAACGTGAAACACAACTTCCTCCTCCATAGGTTCCTCCAAGTCTCATCATCCAACTGACCACACCCAATCTCCCTCTAAGGATGATGAGTATATTTGCTCCCCTAAGGAGCCACGGGCATGGTGGGTATAGGGGCATTGGTATTGGGAATTGCATCAATCATGTCTCAGGTCTTGGAAATGATGTCCATCAATGTCGTGGGCTTGTAGCCCCTCATCCATCCACACAAGGGATCTGATAACCCCTCTACAAACAACATAATCAACTGAGCTTGAGAAATGTATGACACCATCACAGCCAGACTCTGGAACTACGATATGTAAGCCTCTATGCTGCCCATCTGTCTCAAGTGTGCCAACTCCATGAAATGCAGCTTGGGATCCTAATAGAACTTTTTTGTAAAATTAGATTGTCCATTATTGAGAAAAAACATAGTTTTTGGAGATAGTAAGATAAAACATTCTTTAGCCAGTGGAATCAAATGAGAGGGTGCTCATAGATGAAATTCGATGTTAACAGTCCAATGAAATCGATGATTTTTCGATGAGACTCATGGTTACAATTTAATGGCGAGATGCAAATCCCTTCCTAAAGCTCTTCAGGGAGACAATGGAAATTTGTTGCTTGGGCATAAAATATAAATCGAGCAACATAATTGAGTTTTGTAAGTTTTTTTCTAGTGTGTTCAACCAGGGACCAAGTGGGAAAGCTACCCAAAATCACCAGATTTATTGTCTTGAATAATAGAGTCTTAATGCATATATTACATTGTCCTTTACTAAGCAAAACCCTAGTTTTGGAGATTTGCAAATAAAACCTTTTTTAGGTGGTGGAATTAGATGAGAAGTTTGGCACTAGTTGTAATTCTATGTCAGGATTTCAACATAATAGACAATTGTTTCGTGAAGTCCCATTTAGAGTTTAAACTTTATTGCAAGTTGCAACTCACTTCTTGAAATCATTCAAGGATATAATGAGAATTTGGTATGGAGGTATAAAATCCAAACCAAGTAGCATAATTGAGTTCTGTAAGCTCCTACAAGTGTGTTTGCCTAGAGACCATGTGGGCACACTACCAACAATGTCGTGACATATTGTCTTGATAAATAGAACCTTAGTGCAAGAATTACATTGTCCATTATTGACCAAAACCATAGTTTTGGATATTGTCAGATAAAACATTTCTTAGCTAGTGGAATCAGATGAGATGGGTGCGCCAAAATGTAGTTTTATTTTAGGAGTTCAAGGTAATTGATAGTTTTTTTATTGGTATCTTGTATAGGGTTTTCTGGCATGTTGCAACTTGCTTCTTGAAGCCTTATAGGGATAGAATAAAAATTTTGTTTACGGATATATAATCCAAACTAAGAAACATGATTGAGTTTTGTAAGCTCTTACAAGTGTGTTTAGCCAAGTACCATGTGAGCACACTACCTAGAATCGCCCAAGTTATTGTCTTGAAAAATAGATATTATTAAATGTCATTAGCAAAATTGCATTGTCAATTATTACTTGAGAATCATACCCTAGTAGATTCATTGCAATCAAATATCAATGGCAATAAGACCTTGAGTTTTATGGATTATCAAGATGTGTTAGTATATAACTATGAGAGGTAGTTAATATGTTGATTTGTAAGTATTATTCTATATTGGATATTTTCAGTTGTTATTTAGTTGGATTTAACTTTCAATAAAACCATTCGAGGACACAATGAGATTTTGGTCCATGGGCATAAAATATAAATTGGGAAGAAAATGTAGATTTTCCTGTAGATTCACAAGCTCAAGTAATATGCTAAAACAAGAGACAAGAATCTACTTCTACTTTCAACTAGTGGAAGCTAATAGATCGATGAATACAATAACACAAGAAGAAGATAAATCAATGGCACATAACACAAAAAGTTTTTCTAGGGAAAGCCACTGTTCAAAACCCCGCTTATCTATATTGCATTAATCAGAAATATGAGTGAAGATACAAAGCTTGTTCTCACAAGAACAATTCTGCACAAGTATGCTCAACTCTCTCCTCACAAGCCTTCTCTTAGCCAACACTTAGCCAATTTCCAATGCCTGCCAAGCCCCTATTTCCTTGCGCAATTCCTAGGATGAATAGCCCATATTAATGGGAATCCAGTGCACCAAAACTGCGCAATCCAATCTAGGTCCTCTTCTTGAGTGCATGCATGATCTATACAACTCAAAAAATTATACAACAAATAGTACACTGTCCCTGCACTCTAGTCTCAACAGGGTCTTTCTCAAAACTAACATGCATGAGTTTCCGATGAGAGAATCTTCAGTTAACAGGAGTAACACCCGTGGATACACTAGTGCATTAACTGACTGCTAATCCTCTACTAGTTCAACAAACAGTTAGAAACTAGTTTAATTGTCTATAACTCAGTAAACTGAGTTATCTAGTTCCACTCAATCTAAACTCATACTGGACCCTTAAAACTTAGGGAGAACACTTACATGACTTTCAAAAAACTTCCAACTCGAAATTCCTAAGTTAATTAAGCCAATTAAAGTTAATTAACTATTTACAAGTTGCTATGAGAATAGAATTCTATTTTAATTCTCAGTTTAAATTCAAGGACAAATTTAATCTGGAATTTCTTGTTGCCATTTCTCAACAGAAAAATTGAATTTTCTATGCTCTTGCAAGTGTGATCAACCATGGACGACATGAACACACTGCCCATAATCACCTGGGCTATTTCCCTGAGAAATACAACCTTAGTGCAAAATTTACATTGCCCAATATTAAGCAAAACCCTAGTTCAGGAGATTGTCAAATAAAATAGTTTTCGATAGTTGAAACAAATGAAATGTGTGCCACTAGCTGTAATTTGATGTCAAGAACCCAACACAATCAACAATTTTTAAATTGTCATCCTGATTAGAGTTTTATGGCGAGTTACAACTCGCTCCCTGAAGTCATTTAGGGACTCAATAAGAGTTTGTTCTTGGACAAGACCTCTGGAATTACTGGTCTGGACATTGG
Organism: Pinus tabuliformis; assembly: GCA_031772625.1. NCBI lineage: Eukaryota > Viridiplantae > Streptophyta > Pinopsida > Pinales > Pinaceae > Pinus > Pinus tabuliformis. Next base: position 113,006,418 of record CM062806.1, read on the forward strand.
GATAGGTTGCATAAGCTTGGGGGTGTTAGTTGCATTGTTGGTTGCCAATGGTTGAAAGGAGAATCATAAACCTTGCCCCATGCCCACACAGTGCCGAGTGTTTAATTAACTAAGATGCCCAAATATGTCCATGCATGGTTACAAGGTTACATTTCTGTGTGTGTAGGTTCTAATTTGTAGAGAAGACTAATGGATATAAATTTGTAAACATGAGTGTGACTGGTAAAATTAAAACACTGTGTTGTTTTAACCTTAAGATAAATCTACAGATCTCCTGGATAGTATTACCCTTAAGTAATATTGATATAAGGTAAGATCTGTGGTTGAGGGTACCTTGAAGAAGGGAAGCCTCAGGTTGTCTGAAGACTAGGCCACTAGGTGTTCTGATCCTTTAAAAGTCTCATACATAGCATCTGCATGGTGTCCACTTATTGCATTAAAAGGCTCATTGGCATGATATCTGGAGGTTTGATGGAATCCTGATGAAAGTTGTCTGTTTATGACACAAACTTGTCCCAACTGACATATTGATTGTAGGTACACTAGACCTATACACCTTTATTCCTAGTATTCCCTGCAGTATCCCCTGCTCCTGATAACAGCTGCATTGTTATTGGTGTCTCTGATATAAATATGCAGTTGTGAAGGTAACTTCTGTACAAATATTTGAGCTCCTTACACATATAGTAAAGAGGTATTCCTCTGAGCACATGGAAAATGACAAGTATTACTCATCATAGTGTATTCAAAGGTCTTTGACATTCAATGTTAGATGCAGACACCACTTTCTAGCCTCAATCCTGCAATGCATTCTACAGTAAAAGACAAACATCACTTCCCAGCCCTCAAGACTGTAAATGGTAAACTTTTGAGTTCAAATTTAGCAGCAATTACAGTGGGTATGCACAGAAATGAGATGATTCCCTTAGCTCAGAAATGATGACTTGCATGTGTATCGTTGATATTTAATTGCAATGACAGTGTGTGCGCGAATGGAAGGATTTCCATTGTTTGTCAACTATGTCTTGTACTTAGATTGCTGATATTTAATTGCAGTGACAGTGTGTGTGTGTGAATGGAAGGATTTCCATTGCTTGTCAACAATTTCTTGTACTTAGATTGCTGATATTTAATTGCAGTAACAATGTGTGTGTGAATGGAAAGATATCCATTGCTTGTCAATCATGTCTTGTACCCACATTGCTGATATTTAATTACAATGACAATGCGCGTGTGAATGGAAGGAATTCCACATCTTATCAATGGTGTCTTGCATTTGTATTGTTGATCTTTAGGTGTAACAGCAGTGTGTGAGTGAATGGAGAGTTTCCATAGCTTACCGATGATGCCTTGCATTTATATTGCCAATATTTAACTGCATTAACAATGTGTGTGTGTGAATGGAAGGATTCCCAAAGCTTATCAACGTGCTTGGCATTTGTACTACCGATATTTATACAATGGTATATGCAGGGAAGTAATTTTCCAAAACATGAATGATGCCTTGTGCTTGTAGTGAGGGTATTCAAAGTTTTCAGGTATACTCTCCACAACACATGCCAAATTTCATAAATGAACTAACACTACCACAAGCATAACCAAGCAGCCATGGTCAGATTGCTACAAGACGACTTTTCCATATGAAGCAAGGTCATCACATTATGTTAAAAGCCCATCCATAAGTCAGAACCTAAGGATAAGATGGTGACCATTCCTTAGGCAAGTTGACTCTCTACGTTTGAAAAGTTCTAGGGCTTTCATTAGAAACTCCATTGCCAGACATAAAGGATATCACGAAGGATGCTCCAACAAGCACCATAAATTCATGCACATGGAGGTACATGCACAATCAGCTGCCAAGAGG